>JARHVA010001105.1:1330000-2030000 GCA_037957365.1 Torreya grandis | reverse complement strand
TTGATGAATTTTTAGGCCTTGATATGAAGGATAAAGCAAGAAAACATGTTTTGAGGTTTCCTATGTATGCAAAATAAAGGTATCCAAGCCCAAGAAGGAACTTTTGATGCTCATTTGCATGTGTGATCATTACATGGGAATATAAGATATTTTTTAGAGATTTAAATATTACTAAGAATGTTTTATAATCATTAATAAGTAGTTTCAAGGACAAATCTATATGAACAAATGCTAAGAATGAAAATTGGTCTAAAACCCTCACAGTGACCCGATTGGAAAGATCTTGTTGTAAAGTGCCCAAGATGATTTGTTAAGGATATTATTATGTTTTTAACATGTATTTTACACCTCCATATATCTCTAGGTGGTAGTGGTTTATCAGGGTGGTGAATAGAAGCTATTAAAAAACCCTTATTTCTAAATAATTTGATATAATAGGAAGGGTTGACTGAGTCAACTCATGCAAGTGGATGGATGTTTAAGGTTAACACTTGTTTTAGTTGTCCATTAGGTTATTTTGGCTAGTTATATCATATTTTTCAACTATTTTAGTCAATTAAGTTGACCTATCTCTAGATTGTTAGCTAAAAATGGTAGGTAGGGACATTTTGCATAGTTGTATAGATTTATTGGTCACTCAAAGTGAGTGTTCTAAATGTTTAGATATTTTATTAAGGTCATATATATTGTGTAGATCCATTATATATGATCATATTTATATTATATATGAATATCAAGCTCAAATTTTGAAAAATAGAGGTATGAAGGTTTCAAGTTAATTTATCACTACAAAACCTAGGTGTGCTTTCATGAAATAAATGACTCTATCATGACCTATATGTGTTAGAGGGATTAATTTCAGAGTTTTATTTAGTATACATCATGATTTCAATGAATGGTTGAGATCATGGTGTGTACCCCCACAGGTGTTATAAGTATAAGTCTTCATGATTTGGTTTTGGTGTATGAGTGAGCAAGCTACATGAGTGAGTTTTGAGTTCGTATGCCTTGAGTTGTGATGTCTAATTAATATAATGATGTTTTGAATATCATGGAGGTTTTTTACATGTGATTGTTTCATCATAGTTAAGCTATTTTAGTATTTTTATGCTTCAGGAGTTCAAGGTAATTTTTTGTGTGTGCAAAAACCTAGTATGAATGTATGTTAACCAAGAAGGTGCCTTGTAGTGGTATGAACCATGATGGCTTCTTATGCTTGAATGGAATTTTTTTGATGCTATGAGAAGTATATGGAATTATTCATGCCTATCTAAGGTGATTTTGTTGTATTAAGAAGTTAGTATTGAGCGAGGAGTGAATCTATTCTAAATAGGTCTCCATGAGACCTATTGTTGGTATGAGGCCTAATGAAGCATTTAAGGTATGGTATTCTTATATTTATATATTTATTATAATCATTTGTTTTGTGTTTTCAGATTTCATCATCAAGGTGGATCATAGAGTTATGGAGAGATAACTCAGTTCTCTTGAGAAGCTTGAAGACAAAGGGTAAGCAAAATATTGTGAAAGGTCAGCTTGTAGATAGACTTTGAGAAGGTCAAATCAGTTTGGATGTTGGTTCAAGAGGTTGATCAGTCAAAGACAAAGACAAGTAGTTCTAGGTGATCATGGTGATAAGGAACACTATTTGATTGGTTTCAGGTATGCATGGTATGGTTCATTGAAGAATGGGTCCAAGGATCAATTGGTAAGCTTATAGAAGATTTTTTATCATTAATGTCAAATGGGGAGAAAGACTTGTTTGGGAGAAAGACCAGCTTGGAAAGATGAGAGTAATTTGCTATGTTAGATTATTTTCCATTAATGCCAAAGGGGGAGATTTTTGAGCATGGTCATATATGCCTTAGGTTGTCATTGATGTCAAATAGAGCATGAAGTTCTAGTGCATTTATGATAAATAAGTTGTGTTTGATAGCTTGGAGAGTATATGGCATATGTTCAAATTAGTGATGATAAAGAAGAGGTTGTGAGGCATCCATAGATGTCTTAGTGAAGTTTTGGTGTGTTATTTGACCATTTGGAGAGAAAAGAATGCATCCTATGGCCTTAGAAGGACCTAAACATCATAGAACATCACACAAATATGAATGAAATGAGAAGTTTGTGCATTAATTATAGGTACTCATAAAGTCAAACTTGGTCAAATCCTTTTATGAAAATGTTGTCCATAGTGCCAAGAAGATACCCTAAAAATTTAGTGTCTTGAAATGTTTTCTAGCTCAAGTTATAAACCTTCAAAGTTGTTCTAGCAGACTGTGATGTGCCAGAGACTGTCAATTTTTTTCCTCAAGAAACAACTATTAAAATTATAAAATATGAATGTTGGATTTCAAATGATTGTGTGTGTACATTGGACCAATGAGCAAATAAGTGCTTATAGAAGGAAGGATATTGGTAAGATCAAGTTGGTGTAAAATTAAAAGTTATAGTATATTCCATGAAGATAATCATCTAGGTGGTGTCATGTCCTAATTATCTATACAAGTGCATTTATTATAGGTCAAAGTCAAAGGTTCTGACTGTGGTAAAAAATAGAAAAACCAGTGAGCAAAGAAATGCATCTAGAGACCAAAATATTGAGATTTTTTGGATGGTATAAAAATAAAAATTTTAGTGGACTCCTTAATGAACAAATTACAAGTGTAATTTCTTCATGATAGTTCATACAAGTTAACTATTTCTTGCCAAAGTTTACTATGGTTTTCAATGGACTAGCGTATTTGAGTGATCTTCTTGCAAACATGTTTTTGGGATGATTTGGATAGATTTGAAGGATATAATGTATATTTTTTTGTTTTTTAATACATATACCTCATGTAATTTTTTATTATATGCTTTGGATTCCATTGAAAATGGTGAAACTAGTTTTCACAAGATGTCTTGTTTGAGTGAGTTAAGATAGTGAAAGAGTGAGGTTCAAAATTTGACCTATATGTTATAAATTCTTCAGTATACATATATAAATTTGTCATCATATTTGATATAATTATGTCTAATGATCATCAAAATTCATTATAAGATCAAATAAGTGTATCAATATGTGTTAAGAGTCATGTTCACCATGACTGGTTCTTAAGCCAGAATGACAACTCCAAGTATGCAAAATGAAGTGAAGTGTTTAAGACTCTATGACAAGATTAATTATATAAAAGGAGCGTAATTTTTTTTTTTTGATACCTAAATTACCTATTCATTCTTTATATAATTTTTAAATATATTTTAAAGAGATGAAAACATGAAATCCAAAATGTCTTGTCTGGCTATGTTAGAATAGTGAGAGAGAGGCTTGAGAAATTGGTATATAAGACCAATGTTTTATATCATAAAAAGTGATATATATTTTATTATTATATATAATTTATATATTTATTATTCATGTGTATTATAATTCATTAAATTATCCTTTCAAGTGATAAATACAAACTTCTACATGACTATGTTTTTGGAGCAATAGGCAATTTTGAGTAGTCATCTTGCAAAGGTGAGTTTAGAGCTTTTTTCCAATAGTTTAAGAATAAATTTCCTATGAGGATGTTATATAATTTTTTTAATTACGTATTAATGTGTTTTTATTCATGATAATTTTATATTAATATGTTGGTGATAAAATGTTCTTGATAGTACTTTGGTAGTGTTTGATAGTTCTGAGTGGTTATATTGTAAGAATGTGTTTGAGGTCTTATGCATAGTTTGGTGGTGTAAAATGTAATTTTTGATGACAATTATGTCATGAATTATATATAAATATAATTTTTTCATGTTTTTATATATTAAAATTAATTTTATGCTTCAGTTGTGTGAGGCATAATTTTTTTGTGTATGCAAACCTAATGGCAAGTAGGCCTAATGGCATGGATCAAGGAGTGATTTTGTCTAACAGGTGGTATGGATGTATATGGAAGTTATATAGGTTCTATTTGAGTCGTGATTTAATTTTTCCATGAATTTTTATGGGCTCATGTTTCTCCAAGGTGGCTAAGTGAAATGTGTGTTTAGAGAAGACCTAATTGCATTAAGTCTCTATTAGGCCTAATGGTGCCCTTAAGTAGTTTGGCAGACCTATATAATGTTTGTTTCACATGTGAAACATATTATATAACCCATATAAAGGGTAATATATTTTTTTAAAAATTCTTGGCTGACCTGGATGGGTGAGACCTAGTGTTTGGTATAAATACAGGGCAAAATTGGCCTATTTGAACTAGTTAAGGATATCTAAGCATAAGCGAATAAAAGAGGTCTTTGAGGAGCAGAGGTAAGTCATGTACATCATAAATAATTAGTATAGTAAAAATAACTATTTTTTAATAAATTTTTTACATGTGGATGAAAAGGTCAAGTTGACCTAATGAGCCTAGAAGAGGCATGTTGAGCAAGGAAGCCTAGGAGGTTGTTTGAGAGGGCTAGAAGGCTAAAATGAGATAAATGAGTTGACTATTGTGTGAGATACCATCAGATATTAATAATGGGAGTGTTATATGTGTATTATAGATAGTTTAATTTAGATATATAAGAGAGAGAGATTTGAATAATAAGTCACCATCAATTATTTGAGCAACAAGTTGTTGTGAAGGTGATCAAGCTTATCTTGGTTGGGTTGGTACTTAGTCAAGAAGGGAGTTGGATATTACTTATAGTTTGGATATTTTAAAAGTTTACTTGAATTTTTTATGTTGGTTCCAATTCATTTAGGGGGTTGGATCTTCATTTCAATTTGGTGCTTACTAAATACTAGTTGAGTGGGTGCTTTAATAGGTAGGGGTTAGAACTCCTTGTGGGGTTGGTGCCTCACTAAATTTTGTTTAATTACTTATAGGATAGTATTCCAAGTGGTTTTTCAGTGTTTTTTATCCCCCATGATGGTTTCCCACATATATATGGTGTTCATGTAATGTTTTCTTATCTTTTATGCTTTGTATGAGTATGTTTTCATGATGATGTTGCTAGATCAAGTTGATATGTGATTGAATGATTAAATAATGATGAATGTAATTGAATGAAAATATTGTACAATGATTCAATCAAACCTCTCATTTTTTTTCTTCCAACATGATGGATGTTATTCATGTTATTATTTAAATAGAGGATGTGACTGAGACATGATTTGATATTGGGTGAGTCGACTAAGAGAATCGATTTGATGATGGGATAAAGATAATGATTAGATGATTAGGTAGGTGATAGAAGATAGGATAAATGATGGGTTTAATCCATGATAAATACATAAATTCTATAATAGGGTTCATCTTAGTCTAAGCAATACAATATATCATTAGGTAGTATGCCCCATGATTTAAGTATGACCAAGAGGACACTATGCCAAAGTACCTAATTATAAAAGGGGTAAATAGCAAACTTTACATCATTGAGGGAACCTAAAATCATCATTATGTCTTTTGGTGTCATAATATGATCATCATTCATTATATACAAGTCAATCCATAAAGACATGTAAATAAGTCAAACTACAAACAATAGACAAGAAACACACACAAGTATATATATTAAATGTCATTGTGATTAGTGTCTTGTCTATTATCTTCATGAGAGTCAATGGGAAGAGTGATCATGTGACAAGTTAGACTAGGTTGGTCATGATGATCATGATGTGAATTTGGGATAAGGTAGGGACTTGGAGTAGACTAGGAATTATGATTAGGGTGAGTAAGGAATAGTCATTTGATAAAATATCAACCAAAACATAGGAACTAGTCAACTTGGGGATTGGATCGTGTTGCAATCTTAGATGAGATATTTAAGACTTATTAGGCTAAAGGGAAACTATCTCAATGCTAGCTCAAGATAGATTATATTTACCTTGGTTAAAAATAAGGGATGAAATATAATAGTAGGATGGATGGCCATAGGAGACTAAGGGCATAGAGCTGGATGTGAATGGGGGAATAGCCATAAGACAAGACATCTTGGAATAATTTTTTACTTTTACCATATTTTATGATTTTTAGTATTTTTGGAATATTTCAATTCTTAGGGTTTTTTTAGAATATGTATCTACACTATATAAATTGGGGGTTACCTCCAAGGGGAATATCAAGCCAAGAAACCATAATTAGGATAGGGTGATGTGT
Organism: Torreya grandis; assembly: GCA_037957365.1. Lineage (NCBI taxonomy): Eukaryota > Viridiplantae > Streptophyta > Pinopsida > Cupressales > Taxaceae > Torreya > Torreya grandis. The sequence goes on along the minus strand of JARHVA010001105.1, from coordinate 2,023,890 downwards.
AAAAAGGAATAAGGACCAAAGAAGAATGTGACTAAGGATTACCTATGACCACATCATGAAGGAACCAAATATCTAGTTGCCTAAGTGTCAAGTGGAGGATATGCCAAGATGGTTCTAAAAAATTTCTCAAGACATCTTCCATTCTCTTATAAAGGTTGATACTAGAGGAAAGTATGGACATAATAGGATGTATGATATGATAGCAGATGATGGGTAGGAGGAATGGACTGAGGGATAAGATAAATAAGGATGCCATGTATGGTATTGAAAATGGATATTATGTGGATGGATTTTCCCCCAATTATTGAGGTATAATGTAGACAATAAATTATTTTACCATGATGCCAAAAATCGGTTTTCATCATGGTACTTACCCAAGGTGCTAAAAGACTAGTTTTCACCATTGAATGAATGATTTTTTTATTTTATTTTTTTATTATCATTATTATTTTTTAATTTTTGGATATTTGGTCATCTCAATTTATTAGAGGTAGGTGAGATGAAGGATGTAAATGTTTTCTTTATCTTTCAAATTGTTGTTCCCAAAATTTGTCACTCATTTTTGGGACAACATATGAACTATTTTGGTCCTGTAGGCCAAAAATTCCCTCTTGCCTTCTCAAAAATTGTTTTGGGCATTCAAATTCTCCATTTTTCAAGATTTTTTAGCTAACGGACTTCGCTGAAATAAATCTACGGACTCTACAGGCTTAAATCTATAGACTCTATAGGCTTAAATCTATGGACTCTACAGGCTTAAATCTACGAACTCTGGAGGCTTAAATCTATGGACTCTGCAAAAAATAATCAAGCTCTCAACACTTAGGCAATTTCAAGGTTGGTTTAACACCAAGGTTCAATGACATTAGCAAGCTTAAAGAGTTAAGTGCTTCAGCAAAAGTTCAAAGTTTAACCGCTTCAGCAAGTTCAACAGCTTCAAAAGACTTAGTGAGAAAGAAGAAGGCTTAAACCGTTGAACCATTGAACCTTGAACCAAAATGGTTCAAAGGTTCAATAGGTTCAAAGGTTCAATAAGTAGTTGGTTTAAAGCAGTTGGTTCAATCAGTTGGTTCAAGCGGTCAAGTGGAACACAAGAAGAAAGCGATTGAACCATTGAACCTTTGAACCGTTGAACCACAGTTGGTTCAATTGATCGGTTCAAAAGAATGACCCAAAGTGAAGATACCAAGTGCCCTTACAGAGGGTAGTGAAGAAAAGAATACTTCAAAGATCAAAGGAATGAACCATTGAACCATTAAACCTTGAACCAAATTGGTTCAACAGGTTCAACGAGTTCAATGGATTCGAAGAGATCGAGGGACTTAGAAAAATAGAGAAGCAATGGAACAAAGGATGTACCAATGAACCAATTGAACCTTGAACCAAAAAAGTTCAAAGTTTGAAGGTTCAAAGGTTCAACAATTTAAAGGAAGCACCAGACAAAGGAAGGAAGCGAATGATTCAAGAGACTAGTTCAAAGGGATGGTTCAACCAAAGAGCAAAAAAGTGATTAAACCGTTGAACCATTAAACTAAAGTTGGTTCAAAGGTTCAACATGGATGGTTTAAAGGAGTGCCCCAAAGTTGAAAGAACAAGTGCCCTTATGGAGGGCAGTGAACTAAGGGCAGGTGCCCTTGCGGAGGGCAGAGAACATTGGTTCAAAGATCAAAGGAAGCACCGAACAAAGGATGGTTCAATCAAAGACCAAGAAAGTGATTGAACTGAGAAATCGATTGAACTAAGAAAGTGATTGAATTGAGAAAGTGATTGAACTAAGAAAGTGATTGAACTGAGAAAGTGATTAAACTAAGGAAGTGATTAAACTAAGAAAGTGATTGAACCAAGGAAGCAATTGAACCATTGACGTCCCCATAGACGTCAAATTTAAGATAATGAAATATCAGTCAATTTTCAAATATGGCATAGACCCTGTGAACAAATTCAATGACCAACCAAAGAGATAGCCTAAGAGCTCAGATTGCATAGATAAGGACAAAATATAGCAAAAGTCAACATGTGTCCCTTGTAAAACTTAGCGAAAAGTGCCAAGTGTCAATGACTGCCATTTATTCTTTTTGTCTCATTATTGAGTAAGGACTGTGGTGTGTCCTAAGTGAATTGCTAAGGTAAGTGGAGAATGCCAAGTGGCATCGTTCATGTGAATCCAAATGAGTCTCACCTGTTTCTATAGTTTTTATAAAAGCTCAGTAGAAGCCACCATGTGTCATCTTTTGTAGGACTCTAAAAGGATATCTTAAGCTTCTATAAGGTAAACGGATGCTGCCAAGTGTCCTCGCCTGCTTCACAATAGAAAGTGCCACCTATCCCTTCATCAATAATAAAGTGCTCGAGAGCTCAAAATATAGCAAGGAAAGGGGAAATGATGGAAAAAGATTAGAAAATATCAATGCATGGGAAATGTTTCTAGAAGGTGAAGCAGCTAACCAAGTGGACATCGGAGAGTGTGAACATTCAATGGTGTGGCATGTTCTCTGGCATTGAGTAAAGCTAAAATAGATGTGCACACATTAGGAAACACATCAGGTGGCCCATATTTAATATTGATGCCTGATTCTAGCATAGCCCATGGATAGAATTTAAAATGCATTGAAGGCATTGAATGCATCATAAGCCATCATTTTTGTGAAACAAAGCACCCAAGTCTTTCTTGGAGCACTATATATTGGACTCTCTCTTATTATTTTAAGAGGATCTCTCTATTATCAAAAACAAAACTCTACCCAAATTGAAAGGCATTACTGAGACTTTGAACTCAGATTATTGATCATATTTTGCTATTTGAATAAGAAAACAAGTGGCTTTTCAGACTTTGTGCTAGAATAGCTTGGTTGTTGGGGAAATTTTTCTTATGTTTGTTTCCTTAATACATTTTTTGTCCATTTAATTAAATAATGAAAATTAGTTAAAGTAATCAGGAAGGTGTCCTGAAGCCGGTTGTGGAGAGACTTTGTGCTGCCACAATTGTCTTTAGTTTGTCTATTTTCTATTTCTATGTAAGGGAGCTTGAGATGACTTTGTGCCCTCATTATCCCTTGTATTTCACTCTTTCTCAATTAAGGTGGAGACTTTGTGCTACATTTCATCTTGTTGTGTTACTACACCCTATTACAGTTACTTGTCACTACCCAAAAGGTTCCTATTGTTTGTTGAACATCACTTTTGAAAGAAGAGGAGTGCTTTCTGTCATTTCATTAGGATTTATCCTTTGATTGGTGAACATCGTCTCTAAAAAAAGAGTGATGGATGGTGTTATCCTACCTTTGAGTGTTATTTTTAGCTTATTTATAGTAGATTAGCATATATATCTAGCCCCTTCATACTTATAGGGAACCTCCCCTTGATGAAAGGAGAGATTTGTCCCCTTTTGATGTAGTAAACTTGCACATCTGGCCAACCAATTTCCCTATGTTGTGGTTGAAGAGACCTATTTTTCTCATCAGTTAGCTGAATGACAAAATATTCACCCAACACAAATGACACTTGTTCTAGAGATTCATTGATGTCCTTGTGACCTTTGTTGATTCTTGATTTATCACCCTCTAGATGTCTTAACTAGGTGCCTTTTTAACCCCTACAAGAGATGATGTTGCTCAATAAATTCAGGTGTAGCAAGGACTTGAGATATGATATTGAAGGGATTATATCTTGATTTTGATGGTGGGAGATAGGATGCAAATGAGTGATGTGATTATGATGGACAATGTGATTAGAACGGGAAAAGAAATAAGGTTCAATAGTTACATACACCATTGAATATCGTAGAGGGGACATGTTTTATTGGTTTCATATGCTAGGTGAGGTTAAGGGATCCAAGACTATTTGACTTTTTTCCTTTTTGATCCAAATATTAGAAAGATCAGCCACATGATTGTTGCTTTTGATTGATTGATATTTGAATTGGATTTTGATTACCCCTAGTGCTTGTAACTAGGTTTTACTAGAGGAATTGGATTTTTGACTTGATAAATGATGATTATTTTAACTTTGATAATCGCCTAGCATCTCAAAGATATTTATACTATGTTATGATACTTTTTGACTTGGTCAATTAGAAGCTCTTCTAGACTTTAATTGATGATTTTTGGATCATAACTGACTTGATTATTTGATTAGATTAATTGATTATTATCTTGGATCCTTATATATTCAGCATACAAGATTACATTTGAAATGTAAACTAATGATGCATGTTCTTGTTTATCCCATTTGAGGAGTGTGATGGAGGAATTGTTAAAAAGAGGGGGATGGTTTAGGATGTGTGGTGAGAGGGGTGGATTAAGGGGATAATGGGTATTAGAGTCCTCATAAGAGCTACTATGATACCCAACATTGATGTCAGAGAAAGTGTCCTCAAGAATCTCAAAAGGATCACTAAGACTCTTTGTAGAATTAGTATCTAAAGTCAATTCATATCCAGTTTGATGATCTTCAACTAATAAATCATCCAATAATTATGTTATAATTTCAATATCCTAATATGGATCAAGAGTCATGCCTTTTGATTGGTCAACATTTGAATTAGATACATCTTAAAAGAGATAGGTGTCAACATGATTTTCATTATCTAAAAAGTATGATGCTTCTAACATGGATTCTGAGTCATATATTGGTATTAAACAAGATATTGACCATTCTAATACTAACTCTAATAGGGATGTTGATGAGTTAATGTCACTAATAAATGATTTTATGATAGTAGCCATAGATAATGGATTTTGTATAGCATCATTGTCCATAAGTACTACCTTCCCCTTGGGTTTGGGAATGAATGCTTTAGGATTAATAAATTTGTGAAAATGGGGGATGGATAGATTATGGCTGGTTATGTTGTGGTGAGTATTAGATTCATGACCTTATTTAAGGAAGGAATGATCTTTATCATGGTTAATAAGTGTCTCTTGGCATACCCCCTTTTGCACACTCCTAGGTGTAGACATATTAGATTCGCCCTCAATTTCAATGTCACCATTATCAAATAATTTTTGGGCATAATCTCTAAAAGGGTGACATATATTAACAAAGTGCCTAAGGAATTTATGGTATAGACAAAAAAATTTCTCTATACCATGAGGTCATATGTTTGGACAAATAAAGATGTCTTGTTTTCAAGTGAACAATCATGCCTATGGCCCTCAATTTCTAAAATAGGGATTTTACAGATATTGAGAGAGGGGTATATTATTTTTATATAGTTTTGAATGTGGATATGTTGGATTTAGGATTGGAATCATGTGATGGTGATGTCATTATGTAGGGGGATGGTGGTGTGTGAGATTTTTAGGATATGAATGGGAATTGGATGAAGTTGACAAGCAAGGTTTCCCTTTACTAGTAAGATGGGGGATTTGTCATACAGGATTCAACTATGGATAGGTGTAAACTGGGGTCAAAGTTAGTTAAATGGGGTCAAGGCCTTTGGTAAGTTGGGCACCCATCTCAAGGAGCCACAAAGAGATTGGATCCTTGTTTGTAATAATATATTTATTAAATAATGTAATTATTTGACTAGGAAGGTCATGACTAGGACTAGGACTAATGAATGGTGGACTTGAATGGGATTAGTTTTCATGAAAACTAGATAGGGATGAGGGTTGATGAGGAAATTTTTTTGTAGGTGACTATAGGTTAATGCATTTAAAATCATTAGGAAAGCAGGCACCCATCTCTAATAGCTGTAAAAGGCATTTATCCCTATTGGAAAATATATACTTATGAAATATGGTGACCTTATCACTTGTGTATTGATGGGTATTAAGACTATGGTTATGATGAATGGATGATGGGGTTGACCATGGTGGGATAACATGTGAGTTAGGTGTATATGGGGACTGTTGATGGGGATAAACATGGGATGTTAATTTAGGCTTGATGGGATCAAGGTTTGTAGGTAGGTGGGCACCCATTTCTAGGGCCCACAAAAGGATCTCATACTTGTTGGTAAATAAGTATTGTTATATAATAATTGGGTCCAAATCCATATGGATAAATGATAGATGGGTAATGGGTGATTAGGTGGATAAAAGAAAGTTTGGGTAAAAATATGATCATTGAATAAAGCAAGTCCAAGTGACTAAGCTAGTATGATAGGTGATGGTGAGGAAGAGATAGACTAAATGGATTATGAGATAAGATGAAGATCAGATTTCAAACTGATAGTATGATGGGTTTTAATGATCTATTGACAAAGCCTAGTTTTCAAGCTAGTAAAAGGATGGGGATTTGACTAGTGCCTATATTTAAACTAGCAAGATGATGATTAAATGGGTGTTAGTTATAAATAGGCAAGATGACTAGATTATAGATGACTAGATTCATGATGATTAGATGCTAGATTGAAACTAATAAAGTGATAGGTTGTCAATAGGGTACTGATTAGGAATGAAATCTTGCAACTTGATAGGTGATAAAAAATGTTGGTGGACTAGAGTAATAGGATGATATGCAAGGATAATAAAATACTAGCTCAAGATTTAGACTAATTTTCTCAAGGGATATAATATTATGGAATCAAAGATGATGGGATAAAGACTAGGGAAAATATATATGGGGGTGATGTAATGATTATTAAGGGATTATTAGTATGGTTTGGATAAGTGTGTGACCTAAAAATCCAAAAAAGTAATAGGGGATGTGTCTAGACAGGGTAAAACTAGAGGAGGTGAAAAGGGGGGGTTAATATGATGAGGATGGACAAGATAGATAATACTATACAAGATTATGATGATAGGTAAGGTTGATAAGGATGTATAATAAGACTAATAATGTACAAGATAGGGATATGGCCAAAATGTTCAAGATGAAAAGGATATACAAGATGATGGTATAAAAAAAATTAGATATCTATGTATAGGTTTGATTAGACGGCTGACTCAACTCACAAACAACACTAGTCTAGCATAACACACACCAAAGTAAGTTAAACCACAATCCTAAGATTAGTAAACCCATGGGTGTGTAACCTAATAACTAAACTTTCTAATAGCTTCATGGGTGAGGATATAGGCCGATGATCCATTATGGAATCTCTTAAACCCTATTAACCTCAATTGTACATGATGATCACTTGAGAACTAATACTCACTCCAATAACAAGTCATCTATTATGACTAAAATGTCATAAGCTAAGCTATATAAGCTCCCTAGGGGAGTCCTTGATATATTTTAGGTACAATGGGGCCCTAGTCCATGTAGGGTGATGTTTAATGCCTAGTTTAGATAATTAACTCTTCCCCTTCATGTAAGAACTATATGGGGTCAACCACTTAGCCTAATGATAGTTGTCCTTGATATTTATACTCTGCTAGAACATGAAGTGTCGATTAGTGTATGGTAGTGAAATCCATAGTCACTATTCTCCTAAGACTATGGTAAGTGAGTGGATGTGAATTAAACATCGCATTACCCCTAAAAATAAAAATATGGGGTGACAAATAGGCAAACAAATTTTGATTTTAATTGACTATTTACTTACGTGAGATAAAAACACAAGCAAGTCAGAGAGATGTATACAATGGATGCAAAATCTAACTTTTTGATGAAGACCCTGATCTTATAGAGAAATAATTTAGATAACCAATTTGGGTCTCCCATTTAGGTGTCTTGAAAAAAAATATTAGTAGTTTCTAAGCAGTCAAAATCACCTCTTGAACCTACAAAATAACCTTTACACAATCACAATATCAAAATTAATTCTAGAGACTATAATACCATATTTAACATTCAAAATCATCTCTAAAAGAAATGAGGTTTTTGTATATAATTAATTAGTCTCTAAAATCATGGTTAGGCAAAACTACCTAAGGCTAGAGCAAACCATCTATGGCTATCAATATTGTCAATTTTGAGAGATAGTTTTATGATTGATGATGAAATTTAAAGCAAACTACAAGATAATGTATTCAAAAATGTCCAAAATTTATTTTATCTTATTTAAATTAATTTTATATCAGATATTATCATGCAAATATATTACACAATTGTCCTAACTCAAAACCACTTATGGATGTTGAAAACTAACTTTGTAGATCAATATTGCATATTTTGAGATGCAATTTTACAAAGATTAAAAATTATAGTATATAGAAAATATAAAAAAATTGCTTATGAGAATAAAATACCATAAATATATAGAGAGTCCTAAATATTTATTATTAAAGATGAAAAACTAGAATGCCAATAGTTATTATTTATTTTATTGCCAAACCCACTTTCGTAGTTGCAAAAACCACCTCTGAGATTCAAAACCAACTATGTGGATAAGTAGTATTTTAGTAGATGGTCAAAAGGGGGATTTTAAGAATGTTTGAAGTTATTTGGGTAGAATCTCTTCCTCCCTGTAAATAGATAATAATCTGGTAGAGACACTAAACTGTTAGGGAGTAAAAACCACAAGCTTAAGTTAGTGATTATATGCCTAACTCAAAATTGTCTCTTACAGAGGTAAAACAACATCTATGATTCCAAATCACATCTATGTACAAGTAGTATTGTATAATATATTCAAAAGGGGTATGTCAGGGATGATAAGTTTATCTGGGTAGAGTCCCCCTTTCTTCCAATCATAAAACAATCAAATAGAGGTAATAAAACTATCAAAGATCAAAAATATAGATTTTAGTAAGTAAACTTTTGCCAAGATCAATACCATACTTCTCAAGGGAAAAAACACAACTAGGAATCAATACCATGACTATGGATATGTAATTTTTCAAAATATAAGAAACTAGCTAATTCAGAAGTGATAAAAAGTCTTATTTTTGTTCTTGCAAGACAACCAGGTTAGCTCAGGGTTATAAACACCAACAAGAAGTTAAAATGTTTAATGTTACCCCTATTTCAATGTTTAAATCAAAACCACAACTATGGTAGACAAAAATTCAAATTCCTTTCAAAATCACCTCTGTTGAGAGGCAATTTTACCAAAGGTCAAAAATCTACCAAAAAGGTAAATAATTAGCAATTAAGGTTGGCAATTTGTTCAAAACTACAATTGTCGAGGTCAAAACCACCTTTTTAAAATTACCATTTACATATCAATACCACCTTTCACCTATAATGTGATATCTTTGAAATTTTTAGCCATAATATATCTTCAATCCAACCTGTAAGTTAAATGTCAAGCACTCCAAGCACACAAGGTTAGTCTAAACAAAAGGCTCCCACTGTGCTTGCCAAATATGAGATAAAAATTTGGGAAATAGATTTAGATATGTAATTTATATCAAAAATTCCCAAACCTACAATCTACCATTAAAATTGAGAACCATTAGATAAAAATTCTATGAAATAAACATTTAAAATTTCATTCTACTCTAAAGCTAAATATTCCCAATCAAAGTTCAAACAATAAAAAGACTAAATGATTATGGATGTAGGATTGATTATAAGTAGACTAAAATTTTTTGCATGATGTTATTTTGATCAATGACTTGGATTACACAGATGGGTTTGATTTAACACTAGGATGATATCATGGAAGCTCATAGATTGGAGGGATGGTTGATTTAAATAGAGGAAAGAGGGAGGATTAAAAGGAATTAAAAATTCCTTAGAAGCCTCTAGAATTAGAGGCTTCTAGAGAGGAGGGCTAAGATAGAGAGGATTATAGAATTGGAGAATTCTATAATCCATTAGGGGGATAAGCAAGATTATTAAATGATTTAAATAGGTAATTAGGGACTAGGGATGTAGGAGAGCCTACGAATAGGCTAGGGTATATGGGATTGGAGTTTTAAATTCTAATATAATAGATAAGTGGGATTAGTTATTGGATAATAGGGAATTAGTTGAATTAATTTATTTATGGGGTAGGAATAAGGTTAGTCGATGAAGAATAATGAAGGGATTGTTAGATAGATACTAGAAGGGGTGATATTAAGACAAAAGTAAAAGAGACAAATGAGATTGGATGGGATAAGTGTCTACCAATAGTAATATTAGTGATGATAAATGAAGAAATAAAATTTAGATGTATATAGTTTCAATTGATTTTTACCTAATTTCTTATTTTCATACAAAAGTCAAGACTGACCAGTTTAAATTGAAGTGGCAATTGATCCTAACCCTCTTCACCTTCAGTCACAACTTCTAGACATTTGTAGTCATAGTTCTTGATTTCTTGTTTTATCCATCTATTAGTCAACACAATCAAATATCAGATAGAAACAACTAATTTTGTTATTTATTTTCATATTTAGCCTTCTTTCAATCATTTACATTTTGTCTAATTCAATATTTTACTTATATTCTACTTTTTGAAAATCTATTTCCAAAAATATAGTTATTTCATTCAATTTATCTTAGTTAGAGTTAGTTCACATATTAATCCAAATTTTGATTAAAAAATAAATATGTATAAATAGTGGAATAATATCATGATGAAGCAATCAAGAAGTTATGTACAGTGGAGGATGTCAAAGTTTAACTAATGGCGTGGTCAATAAGATGTTCCCATGGAGTTCATTTATAACATATGTAATCATCATCTAAATTTTATGTTAAACCACCAATTAAGATGGGATGTCAATGTGTGGGTCCTATGTCATCAAAATTATTGTACCAATCCTCGACATAATCATAATTCTTATTATCTTCTTAGAAATTATGTAATGCCACTCTTATCATTATTTGTATTGGTATATGTAAAACCAATTGTACCATATAGTGGTATTTAATTTTCCAATTTATTTTGATTTTCCATATGTGTTATATCATGTGCCTTTGATATGAAATAATCCATCCAAAAATGAAAACCATTCTTATGGCACTTTGGGCAAGTACCATGACGAAAACTAGTTTTTGGTGTCATGTGTAAAATAATTAGTTATCTATAAGTACCCTATACTTGGGGGTAACCCATTCCATCCTATATATTCACATCCATCATTCAAATATTTTTCCCTCCCACATCATTGTTTTCACATTTTTCTAACATTCCTGGAGTCTCTCTATCTATTTTCCTCTATTATCAATCTTCTATTTTGGTCCTTTCTACTTTTGTGTTATATTTTTGCCTTCTAAATGAACAGTAAAAATGTTTTCATTATAGAAAAATTGAAGCTAACTTCAAATTCGATGAAATTATGTGTAACTTTAGTGAAATAATCACATTTAATAGTTAAATCATTCTACAATCTTCTATTTTTCATTTTATCTCTATTTTCTAAGTTTTCTAATTGATAATAAATTCATTGTTTGGTCTTACTATATAGTATTGAAATCATTCTAAAACATTAACATTTTTTGTCATTTTTCATCTTTTGTCACTTTTTCATCTAACTTTTACATTTTACCTTGTGTAGTCATCTAAAATGTCATCTCAATGCCATGAGTGTCACTTGAGACCACCATATCCTTAGCTTAACCCTAGACCTATATTAGGGCCTCTTTTTATCCTTTTCCAACTTATGTGTGTACTCATCACTTGATCATATATACCAAAATCCACATTAGGCCATTTCCTAGGCACCCAAGACCCTTTTTCACTAGTTCAATTTATAGACATCCAATTCCTAACACCATTTGTGTTGAAATTGTCAATCTTACTTGAATTATACTCAAATGCACATTTTAGGTCAAAATTCATTTCCCTATATGGTTCAAACTTGTCACTTAAAAGTGACAATTTAGGTCAAAGTATCCCTAAATAGGGTAATTCATATTATGGGCAAGCTAACTTTAATCAGAACATTTTAAGTCAAAATGATAATTTTGACATTTAGTGCTCTGGATCACTCTTTTTTTCTAATTCATTGGTACACATCACATACCTTTGTTATTTGGTGTTGGCAACATCCTAAATGGGAATATAGCTCTAATGCATCTAACATCACCTTTTAGTTCCTCTCTAATTAAATTGTGACCTAGTAATTTGACTTTCTGCCCATTTTGATTAATTGTGCATCAATTTCCAAAGAATTGCACTAAACTTGATTAAACTTACTTAAGCTAATTAATCCAATTTAAGAGCTTAACTAAGAATTCCATACATATTTTTGAATAACTCATTATTGTAAATTTATTTTGAAAATTTGTAGCACCTAGTGACATCATCTATGGGGTGGCATCCATCAAGCCATAAGTGCATAAAATATAAAGATTATGGTTCACCCATGCCTAATTAATGCCTCCCATGCCTCTATAATTCTTATTTATCTTGAGTATATTTATGAGTTTAATTTCAAATATTAGAATTATCCATGGCCACACATCTCAATCTTGACATGGATGGTCATGGTTGATCCTGACCAATCTCAAAAATCTATAAATAAAGAGGCCATGGACATGAATTTTAAGCTTGAATATTGCAAAGTTATAATGTTAAATTATTTCCATAATCCTTTGCATTTAATCATTGATTTTGTTTTCAAGCTTCATTGATAGGCTAGTTTAGTGATTTGGAATCATGAGCCTAGGTTTTATGGAGTGTTCTTGAGACATTGGATGAGTTTACCACCTTTGTTAACAAAGATAAGGATGCTTGATCAAGGGAGAACATGATTTTGAGCCACATGGGTATGGTGAATCCATTTGGGAAGGTAATATGATGTTGTTTTCTTTCATTTATTTCTTTTTATCCTTTGTAATTTCCATAGGAATATATAGGCTTAGTTAGTTTTTTATGCATTTTTCATGATTTATGGACTAATGTTTAACTAACTTGCTTTGTAACCCTCTCTACATCTTGGCACACCCGATGGGACAAGATGCATCCCACACATTAAGAAGATCATTATAAAACTTTAAAATATTCATTTAGATCATTAAAAACTCTTGAAAATTGATTTTCTAACATTGTTTTGTTGATATTTTTTACCACAAGTTTACATAGTAACCGGCATTGGTTAGTAAAATTGTCATCGATTGGATCACTATCATCAATCAATATAGGTATAACCGATGATGGTTAGATAATCATCATTGATTATTAAGTGTAACTATAATTTGTTATATAACTAACATTGGTCACTGTGTTTTTCTTAAAACACAAACTCGAGAGCTCTTTTTTTGAAGTTCATTATTTCAAACTCAAAATAGCTTCAAGGTTAAAGGACATGCTAACATTTTTTTTGTAAGAACAAGCTTTAAATTTACTAAAAACATGTTTATATCACCTGTTACATGCTTAAAAATGAATTAGGAACATTATTTTGGTGCTTAAAGTAACATTTAGGTGCTTAAAGTAATATTTAGGTGCTTAAGTGAGTTTTTAGCATTAGTTTTCAAAGTTAAAACTAATACCAAGGGGTCAAATGAACACCACCTCATTTTCCATTAGGGCTTAAAAATGACCTCACCTTTCCAAGTTTTTTTGTATTTACTTAGTTTTTTAAGTTAGATTTTATTTGGCAAAAAGAGGGATGTTGCATGTATACTCTTCCATTTATCCCATTTAGGGAATTCTTGGAATCAAAAGTGTCATTCCTATTGTAAAAATCTTAGTCCAAGGCTTAAAAATAAGGTCATCTAAAGCACTCCCTAAAAACTCATCAAAGTTTGGGTGACCTTGAAAATGACCCAAAAGTATTTCTATTTCATGCTTTCTTTATTTTTATGCAAACTTGGCTTGCAAGGGGGACTTCATTCCCTCCCATGAGTTCTTTAGGGAAGCTTTGATCTAGGGTTTCATCTCCTGATATTGACTTCATTGGGATCCTAATTGGATTTGTACATGGGATGTATCTACATTTGAACATCACACTACACCGATTGAATAGCAGGATGTAGTGGTTGTAAAAAGGACTATACCTTTTTACAACTAGCCAATGCCATAGTCACCCAATTTTCATGCTTATCTTTTGCATTATTTGACTTGAAAGTCATTGTGAAATTGATTCCCCCAGAATGATTGAAACCTTACTAATTTAGTAAAACCCACTTTTCCATACCTTGTTAATTGAGACTTAACACATTTTTTTTTGTCATTATCTTACTTGGTCTTGATTTGTGTCTAAAAATTCTTGTTACCTCAATGAAATTAATCAAAACACATTGTCCTCAATTTTATTGAGCAAGGGAGTAATTACACTATCCACTTGGAAAATTCATCTTTTCCTTGTTCAAATTATTATCAAAATCTTTGTGTCATCATGATACCCAATTGAGTCTAGATCTTTTACTCAATTTGTTTAAATCCTTCATTTATAATCCACATTCAAAATTGAACCTTTCTGAGTTTTAAGGGTTGGTGTGTCAAAGTGGGTTCACCATTTACACACTAAGCTTGTTCTAACTTGGGTTCAATTATCCATCTAGATTGAAGTTGTTTATTGGACTCAAAATCACATTATCATCTTGGTGGACTTAGGTCATCTTGCGTATCACTCACACTTTGAGTCTTAGAACATATTTTATCTTACTAGAACCATGTCATGACATCGTGTTACCTATTTGGTCTTAGCTTTATACTTAGTGAATCAAGTATGTTTTTACATCTTGAGTTTCTTAGTCCATTTTGTCTTTTTCATAATTTGGAGAGCTTTCCTCTAAACTTCTAGGGTCAACTTGTCAAATTTGAAACTAGATTTTATAGTACGGTCATATCACAAAGATCTAGGCTTTGGTGTACTAATTTTCACCTTCAGTCTTTGAGTTACCTTACCCTCTTCTAATTTATATGATTTTAAATTTACAAAAGGTTGAGTAAACTCATGAACCAAATCTTCTAATTGTGCATGGTTCCAAAGCACCCTCCCTTATAGTCTCATTAGTACCTTGGTTATTTGATTAAAAGAGAGCCAAAACATACATTTATTGGTTGTCAATCATTATTCCAAAGTTAGTCAACACATAGAATAGATCTTTTAGTCATGACTCAAAGGTTCACTTATAGTGAGGCCTCTTATGGCCTTAGTTATGAAGATGAACAATTTTATGATGGTTAAGATAACCCCATTGTTTTTTATGACATCCCTACAATAGTAAGATCCAAAGATGATTACAATGAATATCAACCCCGAGAAGATCAAGATGAAGCCCTTCTTAGATTGATAAAATTAGGTGTTAGACTACTTTCTAACTTTTCTATAGAATAATTGCATACCTTAGTTAGAGAAGGAGAATAATTATGGAAAGAGAAAGCTTTTGCATGAATAGACATACCTTCTTCCTCTAGTAAATGAAAAGAAATATAAATAGAGTCAAAACCCACAAATATAGATTTTCTAGCTAAGATCAAGATAATAAGTCAATGATATGCAAATCAACTTATCATAGACTTAACTGAATCCTTAGTTGCCACTTCAATTCACAATGATACTTTGAAAGAACAAGGAAATGTGGTTGAAAGTATGCAACAAATATTGGATGAGTGCATTACCATGGTGGATCAAGGTAATCTAAATGAATAGTTAAAGTCATAAGAGACCTTACAAAGTGTTCCATTTGACACAAAACATACATTCTTCAATCATCAAGAACCTCTTGTTACTTTACAAACTCAAAAACCCAAACATTCAATTCAAATTGAGGAAATCCCTCAAGACAATTTGGCTAGTTCTTTTCAACCAACACAAAAATTGGTAAATAAACATAGAAATTTTCAAAATCAACAAATTAAAAAATAGCCAAATTCAAGGAATGTTTTAAAATCCAAACTGCCTATTTTCTCAACTCAAGGATCAAATCATAACCAAGTCATAGATCAAAAAGGTATACAGTCCCTATAGATCCACATAAAACTAGGGGTACATTCCACCCCAACAGCAATAAAACTAGTGGTACATTCCACCCCAATAGCAATGAAACTAGGGGCACATTCCACCCCAACAACATCTTATTCAATCCAAAAATACAACAAACATGCAAGAATGGAATTATATGAAGGAAATTGTTCAAATATTGGAGACGAATAATAGAGTCAAAAATTACAAATTTGATGAGATATGCCCATATCCATTTAATTTATATCTTCTCCAAAACCCCTTTTCACCTTATTTTGAGGCACCTAAATTTGACAAGTATAAAGGAAAAGGAGAACCATGTGAGCACATATAGGCATTCTTTGACTTATGTCAAGAGGCTTCTTATAGTATCAAGTACTTACTATGACTATTTCTATAAAGTTTAGTGGGAGAAGCTCTTGATTGGCTACTCAAACTACCCAAGGGATCAATTTCAGATTGGAATGACTTATCAAAAAAGTTTGTTAACCATTTCTCATATAACATAGAACATGAATTAGATTTTTTTGACTTATGCAAGGCCCAGCAACATGATGGTGAAATTTTCACCACATATTTGCAAAGGCGAAGAGCATTGGCAGGTTGCTTTCAACATAACTTTCTAGACAAATAGTTGGTTGATATCTTTACACAAAATTTGCATCTTGAAGTTGTGCATGATCTACAGTTAACTTGTGCTAACTCATTTGAATAAATTATTGATAAAGGAGTGCATATTGAGAAGGCTCTTATTGCTAACGGCCTTGTTAATATTTTTGTGCAAGGTCAAGCATCTAATCAAGCTAAATCATTGGTTCAAATAGTTATACAAGATAAGCCTAAAGGCTTTAACAAAAATAATAACATGGTTAGAAATGGTGTGACTAAAATAATACATGTACAAATGATACAGGCTGTGCCTCCTCTAAATTTACAATTAACTCCCCCAAATCCACTACCTACTTTGTAGAGACAACCTCCACGAAGGATATTTCATAACAATTTTAGAGTCTTTAGGAAGTTAGGAGAATCAATTGAAATAGTGTTACAAAATCTCATTACAGCTAATTTAATTATATGGCCAGTATCAAGGCCATTTCCTCAAGATCAACCAAAACTAGATTAGTACAAAGAGAATGAATAGTGTAACTTTCATCATGTTGTTGGTCGCGGTGCATATTGTTGCATTTAATTATGACATATTATTGAGGAATTTATTGAAAGTGGTGAACTATAAATTAATTTGGCCCCTAATCAAGACACAAATTAGGATATGGGAATCTATAAAGACCCCTTTCCTTGACATGATCCACCACTACCAAGAAATAATCAAAATGGTCACAATCAAGGATAGAGGTAGAATAAGAACCAACAAAAAGGTCAGAATCATAATGAGCATAATCAAGATCATAATGCCCATACTAACAATGTGGCTTATAAAAACATACCTTATGACTATAATAATACTATGGGTTGCATTTTTGCAACCCACATTACCATTGTTAATATGAAACCATGTGGCTAATATCATGTTTTTCGTAACATGGGACCCATCATTATAGGGTCAACACCCTCTCCCCCTAGTAATACCATGTTAGGTTTACATCATCGTGTTATGACTCCATTTACATAGGTTAATAATTCCAAACAATAGCACCATTCTTCTAATTATAAAGGCTTCTCATTGACCCAAAATTATAGAAATATATTTATTCACCCATGAGTCACCATCTAAGGCCCTTTGCCTTCTTCTTCTAATTATAATAACTCCTTGCAACCTCTAGGTTGTGCAGTCACAACTAGACACCCATGAGTTACCATCTAGGGCCCTTCACCCACTTCTTCCATAAAACCCAATTAGAATATTATGCCAATAGTTCCAAAGCTAAATATTGTCCCAACAAAGACTAAAATAGTTGAATCCATAATTCAAAGGCCTTATAGTCTAATGGATAAATTAGATAAAAACCCTACATAAATTTACATATTATAACTCTTGTAGACATCTGATGTCCATAGAACCATCTTCAACAAACTTTTGTAAGGGTTTATTGTGCCTAATGATATAAACCTTTATCAGTTCTAGAACTTAGTTGCACACTTGTCTTCATTTAGGAAAATCACATTTGATCAAAAAGACATGTCCACCCTCAGCCCAAACCACAATAACCCACTATACATTGAGATAATCATTGTGGATCACAAGATTTAGTGAGTCCTTATAGATAATGGTTCAGGGTTAAACATCATATCTCTTATATTGGTACGATGACTATACTACATAGATAAATACATTTAGCTAGAAAATATTATAATCAAGGCTTAACGACAATGCTAAGAGGGAGTCATCTGATACATTTTGGTTTCCAATCATGGTTGGGTCTATTTCTCATCACACATTACTCCATATTATGGATATTAAACTTCCTTATAACATACTTCTTGGTCATCCTTGGATCCATGAAGTACAGGCAGTTCCATCTACTCTTCACCAATGCCTTAAGTTTCCCCATGATGGGAACAAAGTTATTATTATCATTGATCAGTAGCCATATCAATATTGTAAACATATTAAAGCAGAGTTTCATAATTATAACTATTGCCTAGGTTCTGAATTCATTGAAAATAAGAACAAAGCCATCATTTCTCATTCATCTCTATTTAATTATATAGACCCTAGTGATCTAGCCTCCACTTTAGCTAATCCATTTCATATAGCTCTAGTCAAGCAGGTTATTATTAAAGATGTAGGCATTTTCACAAACCATTTGAAGGACATCCTCCATATTACAAAATTACCAAAATTCCCTAAAACATTTGGTAAGCCTAAAACTTCCTAGACTCCTAACAGACCTGATCAAATTTGGCAACCAAAGAAGAAATAACCAAAACCTCCTATGGTTTTTGTACCTACAATCACACCAAAGAAAGATCAAGAGGATTTTACTAAGGTAGATTGGTTATGCTCTAAAGGCCTTGCTAATTATTTTTAGAATCCAAAGTATCATATCCTTAATAGGATAATGGATTATCTTAACCATAGAGGGAAAGGCCTTGGCCCATAGGCACAAGGAATTTTAGAACCCTTATCAGTTGAAGTTGTCAATTGAAATCATGGTCTTGAATTTAAACCACCAAAGGATGACCTCATGACATTTGATAGTGACTCTTCTAAATTGACTAGTAATGAGACTCCTAGCAGTGACACAACATCCCATTATAGCCTTTTTGATGAGTTTGCTGACTTAGATTTATTTGATTCAAATTCCATATTGACCATAATGCTTATTGGAGCTTCTCATCTTGAAGCAAAAACCAATCCTATTGGTTCTTCCCTTCCTAAAGTAGGACATTATATATTTACCATTGGCACCTTCTTTCTTAAATCAAACCTTCACTTTGACCTATGTCTTTGCCATCATGAACTCATAGATTAGGACCAACAAAATTTGGTCATATACCTCGATGAGTTTCAAAATGAAGAATGGATTGTAGAATACATGGCCCTACAATATGAATTCCCCATTGGTGATCATAAGTAGGGTTTTGATTTTTCATTGGATCCTTCTACCTACTTTGGAGAGTAGGTAAACTTTCTTGGTCATAATAAAGAAAAAACATTGAGATCTTTAGGTGAAAACCTCTTTGAGGCACTTATCAATTAGGGAAAAAGTAAAAAAAAGATAAGCCTTTGAGTGAAAACTTGTTTCAAGTGCTCCCAAGTGGGAAAGTTTTCTCATCCCCTTAGGGGATCAAAAGTCCATCTATCCCAAGTTCCATAGATATTACAAGCATATCTTCATAACAACATCAAATATTTGAGCTTCTTGCTTTTGAATTTCTAGAGGTTTTACCAATTAGCCTTTACCTGAGAAGGTAGATTATGATTCTTCATATTATCTAAATCTTTGGGAGGAACAACAAGAAGATATAGTAGAGGAAAATGAGTATGAGCACACATTACTTATGATTCTAGAGGATGGATCCACACTCCTTGTGGAGAACACAATAGAAGTGAATTTGAGAACCCATGAGGATCCCAAAATTATTTATCTTGGACCTTCCCTTACTAAAGTAGAACATGAACATATTATATCCATTCTTAAGGATTATATAGACATCTTTGTATAGGCATACTCTGACATGCTAGGCTTAGACCTAGAATTAGTTGTGCATCATCTTGTTGTTTACCCTGGTGCTAAACTAGTCAAGTAAAAATTAAGAAATATGCATCCACACATCACCCTTTTGGTTAAGGTTGAGTTGGAAAAGTTGTTAGGAGCTAATTTTATCAAACCACTGGACTACTCTAAATGGGTTTCAACATAGTGCTAGTGAGTAAAAAGACCCCAAGCATACGTATTTGTACTAATTTTTGTGATATCAACAAAATATACCCCAAAGATGATTTTCATCTACCTAATATTGACATGATTATTGACTAAAACTATTGGGTATGAGATGTTATCCTTAATGGATGGATTTTATAGTTATAATCATATCAAGATAGCCCCTAAAGATCAGCATAAGACCATGTTCACCACTCTATAGGGAACATTCTATTACCAAGTCGTGCCATTTGGTTTGAAGAATGTTGGAGCCACATATTAGTGTGAAATGACTATCATTTTCCATGGCATGATGTATGACATTTTTAAAAAATATGTTGATGATATACTATCAAAATCAAGAACAACAGCTAGACATCCTGACATTCTACAAATAATATTTGAGAGGCTTCATGAATATAAAGTCTACTTGAATCCTAAGAAATGTGTCTTTAGAGTCACATCAATAAAATTTTTAGGGTTCATTATATCACAATGAGGGATCAAAGTCAACCTTGTAAAGGTCAATGCTACTATGTAAATGCCTCCATCAAACAATCTTAAATAGCTACAATGTCTATAAGGAAAGATTCAATCTATAAGCAGGTTTATTTTTTTAATTGGTAGATAAGTGCCACCCATTTATCCATATCTTAAATAAAGGGGTAACATTTCAATGGGATGAATATTATCAAATAGCATTTTCAAAGATTAAAACATACTTGGCCAATCCACGAATCTTACGACCTCCAACACAAGGAAATCCACTACTTCTTTATATATCAGCCACAGAACATGCACTGGGGGCACTTTTAGCTCAATTGTTTATTATTTAAGCTACACATTGGTAGCCTATGAACATAATTATATGCCTATTGAGAAGGTATGTTTAGTTATGGTGTTTACCACTCAAAAATTATGACATTATATGCTAAATAACAAAACTATTATTATCACCAAGGTAGATCCTCTTAAGTTCCTCTTATCTAAAGTAGCTCTTCAAGGATGCATGGCTAAATGGATTATGCTCCTTAGTGAGTTTGATATTGAGTAATAGAATAAAAATGCAATCAAAGGATAAGTTCTTGCTGACCAACTTATAGAAGCTCCTATTAAGGCCACTCAACCTCTCAACTTTGACCTTCTAGATGATTTTATCATGATGATAGAATAAGCGTCATAAAAAATTAATTAGTGGACACTCTATTTTGATGGATCTTTCACATCTTGAGGGTCTGGAGTCAGCATATTATTGATCATGCCATATGGGTATCTAATCCCCAAAGCATTCCATATATAATTTCATTATACAAACATTATGGTTGAATATGTGGCATTGGCTATAGGGCTCCATCTTACTATACAATGGGATATTCAAAGCTTAAAGGTCTATGGAGATTCATAACTAATCATAAATCAAACAATTGACTAGTATCAAATAAAGGATGATAAGATTTCTCCTTATAAACAAATTATTGATAACCTCAAAACACATTTTAAATATATATATATATATATATATATATATATATATATATATATATATATATATATATATATTGAGCAAGTTCCACTAGTCAACAATAGATTTGTCGATGCTATGGCAACAATTGGTTTCATGATTCAAATGCATGATAGTGCTAAAGAGTATTAATTATTTATTAAAAATCTTCTTTATCCGACACATATTTTATTATATTTAGAGAGGATATGCACCATTATTGATTCTAATCCCTCACCTGAGCTACCATGGTACCAAGATTTTTATAACTATTTCCATAGTCATGTATTTCCCACCGACCTTTCCAACAACCAACAAAAATTATTACTTCATCACTTAACATGTTATGTCCTCCTTAGAAACACACTTTATCATAAAGGCTATGATGGAATGCTTCTTCATTGTTTATATTTAGGGGAATGTAAGCTAGCACTAAAGGAGGTTCATGAAGGAATGTGTGGGGCCCATACTAATGGTGTAGTCCTAGCAAAGAAACTCCTCATAACAAGCTATTATTGGCCCAAAATGGAGATAAATACTTGTTATTATGTAAAGAAGTATGTTCCTTGTTAGTAGCATGGCAACTTGATGCATACACCTTCCTTACCATTATATTTTATCACAACACCATGGTCATTCTCAACATGGGGTTTTGATCTCATTAGGAAAATTAACTTGACATCGTTAGATGGTCGTAAGCACATTGTTACTGCAACTAAATACTTTACTAATTGGATTGAGTTCATTCCTCTCACTTATGTTACTGAGAAACAAATAGCCAAATTCATTCATTACCATATCATCTGTTGATATGGCATCCTAGCCCATATTATATCTGATAATGGTGGTCTTTTGTAAACTAAGATGTGAAATCTCTTTGTGCAAAATTTAATATCAAGCACAAAAAATCCACTTCATATAACCTACAAGGTAATGGACAAGCTGAGGCATCAAATAAAACCATTATATCCATCTTAAAGAAGATTGTCAATGATGAAGGCTGTAATTAGAACTTACAACTTTTTCCTACCCTTTGGGCTTATGGAACCAATCATTGCACCCCAACTGGTGCTACTCCATACTCCCTTGTTTTTAGCACTAAAGTTATCATCCTGATCGAGATTGAGATCCCATCATTAAGAATATCACTAGATCACATTGAAGATGATGAAGACTATAGAGCCTCATGACTATAAGAACTAGAGCTTCTTGATGGTAAGTATTTAGTTACCCTAGAAAACTTGTAGGCTTATCAGAATAGATTTTGGATAAGCTACAAAAAACACATTCTCCCTCAAGAATTTAAGATTGGTGACTTAGTTTTGAAAGAGAACCAAAAGAATATGAATGCTAAACCCAAAAAAAAATGCAAGTTTTAGCCTAATTGGTTAGGACCATATATTATCATAGTAAACTATGGATCAGGGGCATATCGATTAGCTAAACCTAATGGTGAAGAACTTTCAAAGCCCATGAACATCATACACCTTAAGAGGTTCTATGCATAAATAGCTTTGAACCATTATCTACAAGACCCCTAAATTGGGGGTAACTTGTGGTAACGTAATTTTATCTCACCCTTTTATCTTACCTTGAATGCATTTTATACTACCCTAGTCCACTTTTCATGATTCTAGACAGTAAAGGCTTTGAATCCTGGGCACTTTGAACACATTCTTCATCCCTTTCTGTATTTCTTTCTTTGAGAAGCATATTTTTTGTTATGTCTAGGGCATGTTATAAGCTTGAACACTTTTTATCCCTTAACCAATTATGGTCTTGATTATGTCTCATGAACATTATGAACATCCTCAATATCAGTTCTATAAAGCAGTTCAGCTAGGATAATATTATGTAGCTTCAGACAAGTGAACAAAAACATCTTCTTAGTTCTAGACCATTGCTACATTATTATAGATAGGTGAATAGAGATACTTCTTTTTTACTTCAAGTTGCACATTATTCTATATCACATTTACTACTCTTTATTGTTTTATCAAGATCCTCGCTCTCACTGATTTGCAAGCATAGGCCATTACAGTTAACTTAGCTATCTTATTAGAACCTCTACTCCCAAGATGTGCATCTCCTTGACTAGATGGTCCCACCTTGTGCATATTTTATACTAAAAACATTAGAAATACTTTGAAATTACCAAAAACATCATAACATGATCCACAAAAGAACAAAAACATTGTCTCATATTTTTATACATTTATACATTCCCATTCCACCATGTTACACTTTTGCCATTTTGTAAGCACAAAAACACCAGTTCATTTCATCTTGTCCTATGTACTTGACATTTTTCAAGATCATTTTTTCTTGTCTCATCAACTTCTTGTTTGCCAGACCATTCTCATTTATTTATCGTATCTTCCATTTATTCTATAACATTAATCATACTAGTCTAATCATCATTTTTTTCTTCTATCCCATTTTTTGGGAGAACTACATTTGGCTTGAATTTCATGTTCGAACATACATCCATTGAACTATGTAAGAAGCATCCACTTGTCTTATACATCTGGAGTCATCTCAGCCAACCCCTTCCTTTTCTTCTCTTCCCTCATTTCTTTAATCATTGTTCCTCTTTAATTAGGGAACAATTGTCATGTCATTATTCTTTGTTATGATGTGGTGGAAAGTAATGCATCTACTGCACATGCATGAACATTTGTCTTTAAACCACACTAACTTGGTTTTTATTTATGTGTGTTTATTTGAGTTTTCTTGGTGTTTGGTTTTCTTAGTGTTTTGATTGTGTTTTCATACCTCTCCTTCTCTCTTTTTATTACTTCTTGTCTCATCTTGGTCTTGTGTTTCCTTGATTGTTTTTTGCTTATCTCTTTTGTGTTTCAGAACATCTTGATGATTCATATGGATATTTATTGTTTATATCTTAATCTTATGTTATTAAATTATTATTGGACCATTTTGTTTATTTTATTATTGTTGGTGTCTTGTTTTTCTATTTGATTTTGATTTTTATCTTTTGTGTTTAATAATGTCTTAATGATCCACATGGATCTTGATTATTCATATCTTGGTCTCATAACGTTAAGACTTTCTTGTATTTTTATTTTTAAAACATATTTGTTCCTACTTAAGATCATACCTTGATTTCAAGCTAGGTTCATTTATGTTTATCTTTTTTTTTTTGTCTTTGCTTTTTTTTTAAAATGTAAATCATTATAATTATAGTTTTGGTCATTATTTTACCATTATCCTTCTTTATAGGTATTCACATTTGTACTAGCTCAATGCAATTGGAATCTTATGTCATTGTAAGTTATTCATACTTTTTTAGGCTTATTTTTCTATGCTTAGATGTGCATC
Source organism: Torreya grandis (assembly GCA_037957365.1). Lineage (NCBI taxonomy): Eukaryota > Viridiplantae > Streptophyta > Pinopsida > Cupressales > Taxaceae > Torreya > Torreya grandis. The sequence continues at coordinate 1,999,042 of JARHVA010001105.1, read as the reverse complement.
TCTTTGCATACATTATAAGTCTAGCATAACATCTGAACCATGTCAGAATCAAATCAGATCTACAGGGGAAAAATCATTATTTATTCTTTATCAATGATCAAAATTCACCCTACTGGGGAAAAACTATTTTATCATGATCACATTTGCTCTACTAGAGTACTTATTATTATCTTATCTTTGGATACCCTATTCTAGTGGTGTTTCCCTTCCTGAAGTAGAATGTTCTCTCTTTTCCTCTAATTCCAATCTCTCCACATTAAATCTCATGATGGCAATATTTTAGTGTGTAACTTGTTTCAAGATTGATCAATGTTGTGTGTAGCTTGTACTCTTAAATTGGGTATGTTTAAAGTGTGTCCCTTACATTTATGGATTATATATTTCTCATTCCCCCTATTTTTGGGCCTATTATACTCCTAATTGTATTTTGATCATTAATGTTAATCACATGTGCAAGCATTAGCTAATTTGGATGTGATCTATTCCATGGATTAATCTCTCACTTTCTCTCTCTTTTTGAGAGTCCATCCTTTTCTTCCATCCTAGTATGTCCTCTCGAGGGGGCATCATGGGTCTGTTCCAATTTATTCTTGACAACTCTTTTATTTGAAAACACATCACTTCACCTAAATATCTCACTACACCTTCTCAAATAGGGGAAAAATATAGACATCCCATTCCTAATACCATTTGTGTTGAAATTTTCAATCTTACTTAAATTTCACTCAAATGCACATTTTAGGTCAAAATCCATAAAATACCCTAAATGGTTTGAACTTGTCACTTAAAATTTATAGTTTAGGTCAAAGTATCCTTAAATAGGGTAATGCATTTTATGGGCCAGCTAACTTTGGTCAGATCATTTTGAGTCAAAATGACAATTTCACCATTTAGTGATCTAGATCACTCTTTTCTTCTATTTCATTAGTAAACATGTACATTTTTTATTTGGTGTTGGCAACATCCTAAATGGGAATAAATCTCTAACACATCTAAAATCACCTTCCAATTCCTCTCCAGTCAAATTATGACCCAGTAATATGACTTTTTGACCATTTTGATTCATTATGCACCAATTTCCAATGAATTGCAATAAAATTGATTAAACTTACTTAAGATAATTAATCCAATTTAAGATCTTAAGTAATAATTACATATGGGTATCTGTTATGATGACATATTTGATGACATAGATGGGTAGCATGATTTCTATACTCAAATTTAGACCATATACATGACCTTTGACTTATAACAGATAACACATCTATTCCATGATTGTATAAAACCTATTGATTGGCAAAGATAATGGAATCCACCAAAATAGTGAAGAAAATTAAAAAAAAATTCTAACAAAGCAAATTTGCAAATAAATCACTTATTTGAGACAAAATATAAATAAACTAATCTAATTAACCATGACAAAACATGATCCACTAGGATCAAAAGTGAAACTCATGAATTTGCTTATTACAAAATATGGTACAAGTTGAAAATTAGGGGAGTTATTGAACATGACCTTTAAATAGGCACTCTTTTTGCCAATTATTTCTCTTAACATCTCCTAAAATGAGTGATCAATAGCAAACTAGTCACCAACAAATACAAATTCATCTTGCACTTCTAGATTTTCTTTATGCTACTTATCAACTATAACATTGTTAAGTGACATCTCGTCTATGCATGATTTTTGGATGACCTTATCCTTATTATCAACTGATGCAAGTTCATCAAGCTCTTCAAGGAGATATGAATATTCAAACCAAGTTGTATCATGATCTTGAATAGGTGATTCTTGATCAAACTTCCCAATATCATTCTCTCTAATGGGTAACAAATATTTATAAAGTTCTTCAATCTCTTGTAGAGATTCAAAATATAGTTGCAAATCATATTTTTGTTATTCACTTTGATCAACCTAAATAAGATCATTTTGAAAGGAATATTGATCTTCCTCTAGTGGATATATCTCAATATCATTTGTGACATCAGCCTGTATCAATTCCTCATGAATTTATTCCAAATCAAGACCATTCTTCTTCTACATACCTCAAATAACTTCTTTAATATCAGCTACAATCTTAGTTTCAACATGGATTTCAAGTGGAGTATCAATGAATAACTCTTCATCATACATGCTTGAATATTCTTCTTCACTTTCTTCAAGAATTTGATTTGTAATTGCAACCTCTTTCTCTATTTCGCATAGAATAGACTCCTCTTGAAGAAGGGAGATGGTAGGAGGTTGATAAATTTCATTTGTTTGAGAGGGAGTGTGAAGCATGGGAGGTTTATTAGGATCATATTTTGGGATCTTCAGGGCAATGGAATCATAAAGGAGATCTTGAAGAGGAGGGAAAGAGAAACTTTTGAGAACTTCTAGATTTTTCTCCTTCCACTTGGCCATTACTTCATCAAGGTCTTAAACCTTTTTATCCTCATGGAGAACTTGAGCTTGAGGGGTAAGTGGTGAACAAAGTGAATAATAAAAAAAATTAGCCTCTTGAAGAGGCTCTTGAATAGGCATATGAATAGCTTATTGAATAAGTTTTTGACTCCAACTAGGAATCTCCATTGGCTCACACTGAACATATACAAGAACTTTTTGAGAATAAGGAACATAAGAAGGCTAGTAAGGAATACAAGAGAGTTATTAAGAGAAATTATCTAACTAATTTTTTTCCTCTCACAAGTCTCTTCTTTTTATAATACAAATCTATAAAACTTAAACCTCTCTTCTAGATCATTAGACACATTTTGAAAAACTATGCATTCACTTCCTTATACTAGGAATCTGAACATACTTTTCTTGCATATGCTATAAATTTAAGCTTAATTTTATCCATTCTTTATTGGAGATAAGGTTTTTCATATGTAATATCATATCCATATGGGAAAGGTGAAAACTAGTCTTGAGACGAATATGGTTCATAAGGAAGGTAAGAGTCATGCTCTTGGTAATAAGGATAATGGGAAACTTAATAAGGCTCATCATGGCTTTGATAAAATTCTTAGTAAGGCTGATTTGGCTCATAACAAGGATCATATGGATCATGAAAATTCTGGTATGATCCATCATAGGGTTGATAAGAAGTTATAGCATAGGGATTTCCTTTATACATACCCATGAAAATAACATCAGGATAGTGTAATGAAAATGAACTTACTTAAAAACTACCTAGACTTTAGAAGCAATTGCTTGTGCTTGGAATCACCAAATTCTTTATGAATAACACTAATACAAATAAAATTTCACCAATACAAGATCCAATGAGTCCCACTAGGTGTGCCAAAATTGTAGGGTTTCTAGATTGCACCCTAGATGAGCAAGGGGATTGTTCAGGTCCTCTACTCAAATCTAGACCAACATGGGACTAATACTAGACTATGGGTATCCTAAAAGTGGATCAGACCTTAAAAAAAGGATGGATTCCTTCTATATTTATCACCTAAACTAAAAATTATTGGGAAAAGGGAGAGAGAAATGGGTAATAAATCATGAAAACATGTAAAGGAGGTGATGCACCAGTAATGTGATTATTCATCCACTCTATCTAAACTTCTAAAAAACACTAATGAGATCATATCTACAACTCCAAATGAATATTTATGCATTATTTTTTCATGAAAAGGTTCATCAAATGATCAAAACCTAAGGGAAGTGATGGAGAGGCCTAATTCAAGGCACTAACCAATCAATGTATCTACTTGTTAGCTTTAAACAAATGACATTTGACACTAAACATGACCTATAAAACATTATAATCTAGTAGCTAGATGAGATCAAGATTTGATAAGGGAGAGATTTATACCACATATATAAATCAATCTGACATTGACACACTATACCAAAATAATTAAATTTGAAAAAAGTCCTTTATTCATCTAAAGATGTTACAAAGATCAAATCTGGGTAGAGTCTAGTCATGCCCAAGAGAGGGATTGTCAAGCTATTTTCAAGGCTTAAAGGCTTGTATTAATAGAAAAATAAAAGAGAGAGAGAGAGAGAGAGAGAGAGAGAGAGAGAGAGAGAGAGAGAGAGAGAGAAAGAGAGAGAGAGAGAGAGAGAGAGAGAGAGAGAGAGAGAGAGAGAGAGTTGTGCATTGGAAAAGGACCAACTCCTTCTAATGGATTAGCACCAATTTGATGATACTATTGAGTTAGGATCTTATCAAGAAGGCATAATTTCAAAAGGCTTTATAAAAGAATTTAATGTTCCATTGATCCTTATCTGGCCACTAGGTCATTATCTTAGGATTCCATGCCACTTCTACCTAATATTTTGATGAGGAGCAATCCTTCATGCCTTGGAACTGATAGGGTCTCACTTGGTCTATTTTGAATAGTCAGATGTACCTTTTTATCAAGGTTGTAACAGAGCATAGATCTCTTTATAGATTGAAAACTAATCATATTATTGGTTTTCCTATAGCTAAATGTCTAGTCTCATTTTGAAAAATAAATGTCGACCTTCAAATAAAATAGGTCTAAAATACCAACCATGTCCTTAAAGAGATATGTTGATTATGCTTGTTCCTAAAATATTCACCTCGACTTGACCTGAATCATGTTTGAGCTTTGTTTCCTTTGTAGTAGCTTACCTGAGTTGAAAAATTTATCTCTTCAACCTCTATCAAAATTCCCCTAGGCTCAATCTTGCTTATTATTTATTTAATGTTTACTCAAGTTATTAACTTTTTAACCCTATTCACTCTATTAATCTACCTATGTACAGATACCCATGAGCCATTGATTTTCTACCAACTGAAAACGCTTGTATTACTTATCCTTGACTCATTAGCTCTTTGGATTCACTGACCAATTTGACTCATGCACACCATCCAATCAACATGTATGATTTCATACATACCATAGATCTCCCTAGTCCCAATTTCTTGTCAATTATTATGTTCCATCGAATCATAAGTATGATTGAAAGTGAGCCTTTGATTTAGCTTGGAACCATCCTTTAGTCAGTGAATGCACACCATTGGATCTTGTCTTGATTATCCCACACCATTGGATTATGTTCAACTTGTATATCTTTAAAGGCTTTAACCTAAGGACCTTTTAACTTGGCTGACTCTAGTGCATATCATTAGATCTTATGTGTCAGTATGAGGGTTCCCATGCACTGTTATATCTTGACCAACTTCAAACCTTTTAAGGACCTTTTGAACCCAAATGATTACTTGCCTTGATTAAAATTGACATTCATACTAACATCATTTGATGTCCATGTGGATGTATTTGAAATTCCATAGACTATCAAATTTAAGCTCATATGTATTTCTATAATGTCTTTATTTTGACTCTCACATGACTATCATTCATTATTTGATCAGATTTGATAATTTATATCTTAAAACATAGGAATCATAGAGGGGCCAAAATTTTTGGAGATGCTCCTGAGTGAAAGAGGAAAAAACCCTTTTGATTCATTGGTCTCAAAAGCCTTTTGAGTGAAGACATAAAATGTTCAACTTGATTGGTCTATATCTAGTTCGCATGACATCTTGGTGACATTCTAGCTTATTTGGTTAAGTATGCAAAACTTAGCAAAAATGCCTATGAGCCAACTTTGGATGTGTTTATCTTATTTTAGGCTTTGGCAGAGGACCTAAAACATGACATGTAGAAACCTGGGACTAAGATGAACAAACCCACATGATCATTTTCTATAAAAACTATCATATGTACAAGATATAGCATCAAAAAAATGCCTACTTGGACTTTTTACCATTGTAATAAAATGTCAATATGGACTCAATGAAGAATCAGATAAACTCCATGTACTTTCGTATATATTCCAAGCACTTTTGACACCTCATGGGTCTCTACAACTCAGGACCTATCCTTTGAAGATGACAAATTACACTTTAAGTGGACTTAAAGTGTTTCAAAAGGTTTCCAAGCAAAATTATCTTCCTCTTTTATCATTGGGTCCTTCTCTCAATCAGGAACATTATTCAGTCCTTGAAATCTCTATATGTAGGCCAAAAAATGGCTAACAAGTAGTCATTAAGATAGACCAATGAGATGGTGATGACCACAACTATAGAAATATACCAAGACCCTAGTTTTTAGCATGCTCCTTCATTTTAAGTTCATGATATGATGCCTTTTTCACAATAATCCCTCAAATGAGTAAAGATAGCATGCCTACCATGTCATTATTTGAAGCTCAAAGCCAACAATAAGGAAGCATGGGTAGAGCACTAGTTGATACCATATGCATGAATTTTTAAGAAGGGGAATATGTGTTTGAGCATATAATAGTTAGTATGGTAAATTATTCACCAAGGACAAATGAACCAATTACAACTTAGAGAAGGGCTAAGAAGAGGATGTTGGAGGATAACTTAGGGTAATCTAAGATTTATTCATCATCTCCATAGACTAGTCAGTAATTTACTTCTTCAGATGTAGCTATTAAAGATCCTACAAATCAATAAGTGCCCCAACTTCATGGATAGAAACTAAAGTCCCCCTTTTTTCCTCTTGTTGCTCAAATTTCAAGTGATGCTTCCACTTCCAAGGTGCAGTACAAAGGTACTCATCTTCCCTTTAATATTGTGTGCCATTTGAAGAAGGCTAATGTAACTATGTCCATGTATGATGATATATCTATCCCAAGGAAGAAGGATATTCTCCATTAAGAGCTCTCCAAACTTTCTCATGTGGAAAAGGTCGTTGATAAAGTGAACACTATTTTCATCAATAATAGTCAGCCTAACCAAGCCCCTCGCTAAGTTCCCAATCAAGTTCCAAGAAAAAGTCAATCTCAAAATGTTGTTCATCCTTCTAAGCTTGTTAATCCTCCCACATTTTATCTATTAGTCATTATATGGGATTTTTTAGTACACAATCGCATGATAGACTCAGTTGATTCAGCCTTAGTGATGCCTAAAGCCATAGTAGACAAGCTTGGGCTCAAATATGTGCCTAACAAAAAAGGTGTTTTCTAATTGGATGGCTCCCCCACTAAGACAATAGGCATCTTAAAAGATCTATAGATTACATTATCTACCTATCCAAATTATGTCATTAATAAAGATGTAATGGTAGTAGACCTACCTCCATATTTTTTCCTATGCTTGTCCTACTAATATTGGGGGATATTTGTCATCTGATTAGTCATATATGGTTTTTAGAACCAAGTATGGAACCAACATCACTATAAGATCTTAGCCTATCTCCAGGTTCCACCTAAAACCCTACATGCCCAATCTTTCAAATACCAATTATGCTATATTTGATGAAGTTGAAGAGGTTATTGAACAAGAACCCCATGATCATCTTGAATGTCTCTCAGATCTATACTTGAATGAGTGAGCAGTTGATAATGAGCAGTTGATAACCATGGATTTTATCCATATAAAAAAATTGAAGAGATAGACTTAAGAGTGTATTGTATGTATGAATAAGGTATTATAATACCTTACTTTACTAACATTTCTCAAGAAGAAGATGGTATATGGACTTTGTTCTTTGATGGCTCAAGGTCAAAGAATGGAAGTGGAGTGGAAGCCATGTTGATTTCACCCTTAGGTCAAAATTATCATTCTACTATAAGACTCCAATTCAATTGTACCTCAAATGTAGTTTAATATGAAGCTTTTTTGCATGGTTTGCAAGAAACAAGGAAGAGAGGTATCCAACTCCTCCAATTCAAGGGTGACAGTGATCTCATGGTGAAATAAGTAAGAGGCTTAAGCATAGTCAAGAGTCACCATTCCAAATCCTATAAGCATTGGGTATGGGACCTCATGAAGGATTTGTTTGAATTTAATATCCAATCCATACCAAGAGAAGCAAACTAGCATGCAGATAGACTTGTAAACAGTGGTGCCCAATATGAGATAGCAAAAGGAGTCAAAGGTAACCAAATCCAAGATGAGGTAAAACTTATATGCAAACCATCCATACCTGATAATGAGGTGAGTTGTAAAGTCCTTGATAATGATGATTAAATCATATGTTTTCTAATGTAAGAGGAAAAATTCTACCATAAGAATCAAGATAAGTTCTAAAATCAATATGATGATCAAATAGTACAACTAAGATCTAATAAGCTTCCTAAAGGTCTTGTGACATTAGAAAGCATCTTCAATAAAGATGACCACGTAATAAAAAGGAAAGCATGCATCTTAGCTAAGGAAAAATGCTATGAAAAGAAAGAGATCTTTAAGGGAAAATTGTTGAAGCTTGAAAAGATAAATACAATAGAGGAAAGAGTTATATTTGTTACTTTGTGCCAATAATTTTCTAATACATTTTCTTGGGAGTACAAATACTTGAAAGGGTTTGACCCCAAACTTGCACATCACATAATTGAATTAGAAATTAATGCCAAGCCAGTCTAGTAGATATAGAGGCTTGTCAACCCAAGAGTGGAGGACCTCATGAGAAGATAACTCTATAAATTAATTGAATCCAAGATAATATTTCCAATTAAACATTCCTCTTGGGTGGAAAAACTTTTGCTAGTGAGGTAAAAAAATGGAGAGATTCATTTATGTGTTGACTTCATGTACCTCAATAAGGTGTCCCTCAAGGATCATTACCCACTGCCCTCCATGGATCAAATTATGGAAAAGGTGGTAGGTTCTTAAAAGTTCTCATTGCTTGATGGCTATTTTGGCTACAATCAGATCATGGTCAAAGAAGAAGATAGGGATAAGACTACCTTCACTATAAAATGGGGCATGTGTGCATATTTTAAAATGCCCTTTAGACTCTCCAATTCTGGATCCACATTCTAAAAAGCAATGGATGTTGCTTTTCATGGTATTTTGAATGATATGGTTTTAGTCTACCTTGATGATATAATAGTTTTTTCAAAGAATCTTGATGATCATCTAATGCATTTAAGAGCTATTTTTGATAGATACATATAATTTGGAGTTTATTTGAATCTAAAGAAATGCATTTTTTTAGTGCATGAAGGAAGACTTATTAGGCATGTGGTGTCTAAATCTGGTCTTTCTATTGATCCAAAGAGGATAGAATTCATCCTTTCTCTATCACTACCCAAACACAAGAAAGGGTTGCATAGCTTCTTGGGCAAGATCAACTTCATGAGGAGGTTCATTTTAGGCTTTACAGAGATGGTCAAGCCTCTCACTCATATGTTGAGAAAATGCAAAGAGTTCACATGGATAAGAGAAGGTAAGAGGAGATTTGAGGCCACCAAGGAGGCCATATCTCATGCCTCCACACTTTAAAATTCAGATTTTAATAGGGAATTCTATTTGTATTCCTTCTCTACATTAGATGTAATTTTAGCTATGATTATGTAGTGGAATGATTAAGGTCTAGAGGAACCTATTACTTTCTTCGACCAAGATTTGGAAGGTTATTAATAAATATATAGCTTTGTTAAAAAACATATACTTGTTGTAAGAATTTTGAATAAATTCAGGCATCTAGTTTCAAACAGTAAGATTATACTAATGGTGGCTCATCTAAGTGTGAAGGATTTTATCCTCAATAGAGACATAAATCAAAAGATAGGTGGATTGGTCACTAAGTATATAGAGTGTGACATTGAAGTTAGGGTCACAAAGTTATTAAGAGGAAAGGGATTGTGTGAACATCTTGCAAAAGATGTGAGAGAAGAAAAGGAGATAGTTTTGGTAATTCAAGACACTCAACAAGAAGATGAAGTTACTCTTCCATCCAGATGGACACAAGATATTTCTAGATTTCTCTAAATAAGAGAGTGTCCAATGGGTTTAAATTCATCACAAATAAAACACTTTAAGTTTCAATAAGTGCCATATATTTTGATTGATGGAGACTTATTCAAAAAATACATTGGAGGTATGCTCTTAAGATGTGTTAAAACTAACCAATTTGATAAGATTTTCAAGTAATATCACGATAGTCCACTTTTTAGTTAGAACCATAGCTTCAAAAATAATTATATGTAGTTACTTTTGGCCTAATTTATTTAGAGATGCACATGCATGGGTTTGGAAGTGTGTAAAATATAGGGAAACAAAAACTAGTTGATATGACACTAAATCCTATTCAAGTTGAACAACCTTTCATGCAATAGTGTTTAGACTTCATTATCATGATTAATACTCCATCTAGTGTTATCCATAAGTGGGTATTGATAGCCATAGACTAATTCACTAGGTGGGTGGAAGTAGTTCCCTTGAAGGAAGTAAATTAGAACTTTGTACTTGAGTTTTATGAGAGCTTAGTCACCCATTTTGGAGCACCTTTCACCATAATATCATATAATTCTTTGGCATTTATTACTAAAAAGGTATGTGAGTGGTCCCTTGATCAAGTTATCTATCTAAAATATTTATCTAATTACTATCCATAAGGTAATGGACTAGCTAAGTCCACTAACAAGAATCTGATTCAGATCATCAAAAGAATAGTGGAGGATAATTAGAGGTCTTAGCATACAAAGATGAAGACTAATTTATGGGATAATAGAGTCACCCCCAATAAGGGCATTGGTAAATCACCTTATCTCTTAGTCTATGTAAGAGAATCAAGGCTTCCAATTTCAATGGATCTTCTAGCTTTGGAGTTGTCACACCAACTAGAGCTTTTAGAAAGTGATGAAATGGAGGTTAGAATGAAGGAACTAAGAGAATAAGAGGAAATAAGGGATGATGTCATGCATATCATGTGGTCAAAATAGTAGTAGGTTAATATGACCTTTGACAAAATATTTTCATCAAAGACATTCTAGCAAGGTGACATAGTCCTCAAATGGGATGAGGACCATGCAAAACCAAGAAAACACTCCAAGCTTGATAACCTTTGGAGTAGACCCTATGTCATCACATGATAAAAAGAGATAAATGCCTTCGAGCTTGATAGATTTAATGGAGAGATCCTTCCCATCCTTTTCAATGGGAGGTATCTTAAGTTTTTCTACTAGTCTCATATTTTGTCCCTTGTACATTAGTAGATAGGTATGTTCTTTTCCTCCAAGTGCTTTTACACATTGTTATTTTTTAATTATTATATTTATAGTTTAGGTTTTTGCTTTGTCTTTTATTTTTTTGTTGTTTTTTCCCACCCCATTACTCCAAAAAGTGTTTCCAAAATTTAAGTAGAGTCTTTTTATAAGTAGTATTTCATAGGCAATCTTGGTCAATGTTTGGGTTTCGTGACTAGTAAGTTGGTCAAGCCAGCCAAGTCACCAAAAATGTTGGCTATTTTGGCCCACATATCAGGTTTTTACCTAGTTTGAATAGATAAATAGGTTCTCAATTATTGAGTGGATCATGTGGCTTAGAATAAGGGTCAATATTGCAAGTGGAGGGATCCAATCAAGTTTTCATGGTGTTGAACAATTACAAGAATAGGTCCAAAAAAAGCCTAAGTTTACACTTTTCAAATTTTGGCCAAGTGCATTATTTAGAATTCCTTCAGAGGAAGTGTTCCACACAAAGCCCATAGTAAAAATAAAAGACATAATTCCCTCAGAGGAATTGTTCCATTTTCTTTTAGGAGTTTTTGTTTTAGTCTTGGCTAAGTATTAGGAATTATTTCAGACATTTCATTCAAAATAATTTCCCTGAAGGGTCATTTCCTTAAAGAGGGTCCTTTTCACAAGTTTTGAAGGGTATATTTTAGATAAATTGGTCCAAAATACTTTTCTCAAACGATCATTCTCTGACAAAGTAGACCTTCACAAAAATCCCAAAAGATATCTTTTTCAAGCAAAGTAGCCCAAATAATTTTCCTGGAGGATCTTTTCTCAGGAAAATGGTCCAATATAAAAAAATTTAAGGGCACTTTTTCAGGCAAAGTGTCCCAAATACTTTTTTCAAAGGGTACTTTTATTTTCCAAAGGGTCTAATGCAAAAATTTTGAAGACCATTTCTTTGGTAAAAAGGGCATTTTCAAAGTTCCGAAGGGCTATTTCAAAAATGTCAAAGGGGATTTCTAAGGACACAATTCCTTCAATAAAATTATTCAAGATAATTTTCCCAAAGGCATATTTCTTTCAAATCTTTTTTCTGAGATAGAGATCATAAAGACATGAATTCTTTTAGACATTTTATCCACAAGAATTGTTCAAGGCAAAGATAAGGCAAATAATTTCATTCAAGAAAAGTGGTCAAGTTATAAATCCTACAAAAAATGTCTAGCAAAAGGTTTGAATGGAATAGCCCACAAAATTTATGATCTAAACAGTTGTGCAAATATCAATTTTAGACTTAAATAAATATCCATTTTCATTTAAAAAGTACTAGATGGCCCCACAAGAGTCAAATTCAGCCCTGGCAAATGATCGTTGAAGTTTAAATTTCTTAGTAATGATCATGTGAACATTAAGTTCAAGCCTCATGAAATATCCATTTGCATTTAAAAATCATCAAGGGGGTTCTTGACTAAACACATAATTGATAAATGTCCAAATATTGGATGCCTATAGAAAATTTAATGGTGAGCAGGTAAAGATAGGATAGTGGGCCCCGATCAGATTAATGGTGTGCATTTAATCATAAATTCAAGATCAATAGTGTGTAAGAAAGTCTAGGAGTCAGTAAACCCTAAGTGTAAAGGTGTGATTTACAAGTGTCATAAGTGTGTGAGTCTTGTCAAAATATCTATGGGTTATAATCACTCACATAAGGTATATCAATAGAGTAAGATGAGTAAAGGATCAATGATCCGAGCCAGTTCTCAATGACTAATCAAACAAAGGCAAACCCAAATGACTTAGATAGAGGTTGAAGGGGTAGTTATGAACCAAGGTGAGTCTAAGCATGTGTGGATCTAAACTCGAGCATGATCTATTTTGGGCAAGGAGTAGATATTTTGGGATCAGTGGTGTCATGTAGACTTCAATTGCTTCATCACCAAAGCTAGCTACATGAAAATGACCTTTCTCCCCACTTTGTCATGCATAAAAAAAATAGTCATGTATGGATTCACATTAGGATAAAATTAAAATTGCTTGATCTTATCATTACAACCACTGTAGAGCATCACTAAAAGGATATTATAATGATGCAATGGACTAGAGTGACCTGGATCAATTGGGAAAGGTTTGAGTGAACTTGATTCATGGAGGTAGTTGTAACAACTTTTCAAATGGATTTAAGCTCATTTGATTCCATTTTTTGAGTGCCAAAACTCCCTCTCTCTTGCTTCCCTTTTGCTATAAATATAGCCTTTGAGTTATTGTATTGCATCCCTTAGGCTAGTATGACTAGACTTTGCCAGAATTATATTTAACACCTCTTGGAGTAATAAATAGAATATTTCTATAGTCATTTACTAATATATAATTATTGTTTTGTGTTTGTTTAATATGCAAATGTGATTTTTATCTACCTTTTGTATGTCCAAACTCAACCTAAGTGCTAAAAACTTTCTTTGTAGGTCATATAGTGTGTCTCAGCATTGATCTCTCAAAGATATAGTGGACAGCCAAATTTAAGTGTCTTCAACCAGACCTTATTTTCATTTCTCCCTTGTCTAAGTGTATCAAATATACTTCTATACAAAATATTTTTTCATATAAACTATAGTAAACATTGCATTAGCTTATTTCATAGTTTACTTATGTGTTAAAGATTCTAAGTTCAAGAGTAGATCTGATAAATTCTTGGTGTATCACCACATATTAGAATAGGTTTTACTTTATGAAAACTTCTTAACTCTTTTCACCCTAACTAGTTGTTAGGTTTTAGATTCAAAGGTCCAAATTATAAAATTTGAGGAACTAGCCTCATAAAAAAATCCTAGAGGTTTAGTCTAGCTATAGGCATCCCACAGCCTTAGACCATTCCCATGTTAGTCCAAGTATGGGTCAAACTTGAACAAATCTAACCCCTATTAAGGTGCTATATATATTTTTAATAGTATGATTTTATGTATGTGTCATGGCCATGACACTTGTCTCTTACTTGTTACATTCAATTCACATCTAGTTTTTTATTCAATGAGGGACCTCATGCATCACCAATTCCTCTATTAGCAGAGGTTATTGAAGCATCAAAACATATTAAGGATGAGGATAACTATGATACGTTTCATGTGCATAGAATAGGGTATTGTATTCATATAAGATTTTGGATAATAGAAACCTAGTAAGCATTAATTATCATTCAAAACCTAAATTGTTTAGGAATTAAGAATATAGTGTTTCATAAACATAAATAAAGCATTCGAGTTAATTAAATAGAAATTAACCAAACATTATACATGATAATGCATGTAAGGAACATAAAAAGATCTCACATAGGTAACCATAACTAGATGAATCACTATTGATCTCTTCAAAAGTGGAACCCTCTTCTTCTTACAAATAAAAGTATATATAGATGTTTCCAATCTTTTACTATTCATCTTCTTCTTGTACTCGATACCAAGAGTGGAGCCTATTCATATTATAGCATATTAAAAGTCATGAAGATAGGATAAAATAGACTTATGCATGACAAAAATGAGTATATAATGCACAAATATCAGACAAATATCCTATACAACTTTACGATCTAAATTCTTCTACAAACACTTTCCTGGACTTAAAATGTTATCTTGTCCTGAGATAATGTCATAAGATATTTGAAAATGCACAAGTGACTAGAGGTTAAAGAAATGCTTAGACCAATAAGAGTTACAGTAATCACTCAAGGCATTGTTTCTAGTTTTCACCTCAAAAAGCACTATTTAGTCTCCCTTTTAGGTTTTCAACTAAGTAATGTACCAACCTACCACCCTTTATGGCTTTTCAATAGGCTAGAATAATCAAGTGGCCACCCTTTATAGGTTTTCAACCATCCTGTCCCTACTTGTCTTACTAAATCATCCCCAATATAAAATATTATACAAAATCTACAAAATTGATACTTTGCATAGTACTTAACTTCATGGTGGTGGTATGGATGTAGATGATGATTAACTAGAAGATTCATTGGACTAGGATTATGTGGCCTTGTGCTAAGTGATAATATTCTGGAGCTCTAATGGTGGATTTTATGTAGGTTTATTGCAATCTAAGTGATTTTACTAGAAAAATGAGTAAGATCCATCTTATATGCATTCCATTCCATCATGATATCTTGGATCAATCACAATAAAGTACACAATAGAGCATGGTATTTAATGATCTACTTGAGATCTATGTCATCAATTATGCTCAAGGTTACCTTGGTGTTTTCAACCCTTATCTGAATCTCTCCACTTAATTTCTCCATCTTATCTACATGACATTGAGCTTGGAGGCCAATGAAAGAACTGTGCAAAATCTAGCTTTGCCAATTTAGGAGATTATCATGCACATTATCCCTAGTATTGAGTGATTCTTATAGGGATCCATCCTTCTCCTCCATAGTGGTAGTGTGGATGACCATGGTTATGTTGGTGGTGGTGGCCTCTACAAAGTATACACTAGAACTAGATAAGGAGGTATCTAATTGTTGCTTCTAGTCTAGCAAGCTACATGTAACCTATTATGCATGAAGTATGATAACATCAAGCATTCCTTGATACTCTTTTAATAGCATTATGAGTGTGGCATCCTTAGTCTTAATATCTTGCCCCAATTTTCCAATTGCAAAGAGTTTCTCTGTTATGCATCAGTCTTTGATTAACTCAAAGATAAGTGTCTTGAGTCTACATTGATTGAATATGACTTAGTCCTTGATTGCTCAAGTAACCAACTCAGGATAAGTGTCATGGATAAGTTTGGTAGCTTCATGTAGGAGAGCCTTCAACTTGACGTTCTTAGCCTTAGATTGATCAATCTCTTTTTCTAGAGAGGAGGCCTTCTATGCAATAGATTCCTAAAATGCTATTATACCCTCTAATTATTTCTTCAAGGGTAATCTAGAGACATCCAACAAGGCTTCTTACTAAAGGGGGAATGTTTCCAATGTTCCTACAGTCATTGAAGGGTTGGGTCATGGTATCGTCATAAGTGGAAATGTGAAGGTGGTGCATTGGGACCCATAATCAAAACATCCCATAACTAGACTCCTTTTAAAAGCAATTTTAGTTGTTGTTCGCCTATTAGAGTTATGGGTTGGTCTTCATGTTATTTTGGTTACTTTGACCTAGTTTTTTGTTGATCAAGCACTTGTTATTGTTGTGTTGTAGCCTCTTCTATAATATTCACATGTTGTGTAACATATTCATCATGTTTTCTCTTAGCTTCTTTTACTACCTTCCTATTGATCCTATCCTCTGTAGCTTTCTTTTTCTCATGTTCCTCCTCTTGTAACTTTTATGCACACTCTTCTTCCTTTTCTAATCCTTAAGCATAGTAACCTTAGCTTGTTTGTACTTAGCCTATGCCTATGCCACTAGGTCAACCTATACCTTGGTTGCACTTATTTTATATTCTTTCACTTGGTCCTACTATTTGTGTAGGACTTCATCTTTTTCTTTTTTCTTCTTCATAGCTTCTTCAGCTTGCTACTATGCATGAGTATCATCCTCTAGAGCCTTTTTTGTCTTTTTAGAAGTTATGTAGTATTTATCTATATCTGTAAGCAACTATTGAACAAAGTATTTGATTTAATTAAACTTCTCACTGTGGTGGATCATGCAATGTGTAATGTCTACCACCCCTTTTAGAATTTGCTTTGCAGACTTAGTGGTCTACCAGAATCTCTTTGTGATGAATGTTCACTAGTTTATCTTAAATTTATTCAATTGGGATTCCTCTGGATCCTTGAACATATAAATCTCTCAACTCTTGAAGGATAGGAGGCATTATTATCTTATATGGAGTAAATAAATCACCTCACATAGGCATGCCCAAATCTCAAGCCATTGCATCGGTGTTGATGACTATCGTGGTGTCAAGGCCAATGTAAATGTTGCCATCATTATAGTGTTTAAGTAGGATTTACACAATCTCCCCCAAGTTATTGTAAGTAGGCATACAAAGTAGTTATTTGATGTTTATGTTTTAGATTCAGTTTGGGATTGCAAGAGCTAGTGGTTGCATAGTATCGATAGAATCTAGTTGAAAGAGTTTATATTTTACTGCTTAGAGGTAATCAAATGGCTCTAGATCAGTGAATTTAGTTTACCAAAGCACAAGGTCGATTCCCATTGATTCCTTCTAAGCATCTACCAAATTCTTAATGATTTTTTAATGATCCATGTTGTCTAAGTACTAAAACTGAAAAAAAATCTACATAGTAAAAATTAGCTCAACTCTTGAAAATTAAGCTTGTGAAAATATTTGTAAGAATGAAATGCAGACTTGGTCTATAACCTTATGCCTTTATAGAATTCATGCCTATTTGTTATCATGTAAATGTTGTGTTAATCTATATGTTTGACATTAATGTAAATTTTGATATGTTAAATCTTATCCAATATGGCAATTAAGGTAGTTAGTCATTAGTGCATGCATCGAGATATATCATTATTTTATTTATTGTCCATACTATATTATGAATGGATTATGTTGACTGACCATTGATTTGGTGAATATTAGATCAATCAAACCTTAGATCTAGCATTAACTACTTAGGGATGACCATTATACAATAAAGATCTTAGTTGATTTGATGTAACTGTACATTTACTAAACTTAATTTCTTTCTTTTGATCCTACTAACATCAATGATAGTGTACCTAAATTCTTCTACACATGGTTAGTGTATGGTATACTTGTTATCTTGGTTCCTAAAATCTACTGAAGAGATCATCTAAAAACACACACATGCACATGCATAAAAATAAACACATGAGAAAACATACATAAATGGGAAATCCTAATCTACTCAGTGTTACTCAATACCCACTCATTTAGTAGAAAGAGATCAATTAAGACTGTTGGTGGTAGGGCTTAAGCTTACATCCATTCACCTACCCTGGTAAAATGGTTCCTTGTAGATGTCTCAAAATAATGGTTCCTTGCTATGATATTTCATGTATAACATAAGGCCCTTTCCATATAATCTATAATTTACCTAAAAATGCTCTAAAGTGACTATCATATAACAACATTGGTTGATCTTTGTGAAATTCCTTATGACATAGATTCTTGTTATGCCATGTTTTTTGGATCTACTTTTAAACTTCATGCATCCAATATGCTCTACATCGATACTCATCTATCCTATTCAATTTGAGAAGCATGTTGGTGAGAGATGCATGATCCCCTAGTCTCATGACCATTGTAATGCATAGACAGGGTACCAAGTATTCCATTGGCATAACTACTTCAAGCCCATAAACCAACTAGAATGGAGTAAAACCTGTAGCCCTTTTATAGTGCATGTGATATGCTCAAAAAATCATAGGAATGGGATCTTCCTAATCATCTCTCTTAACATCGTAGATATTTATCAACATCTTGCCTAACACTTTATTAAAAGCCTTAGCTTGGTTGTTAGCTTATGGATGGTATGCATTACATTTATGATGAGAAATCATGAATTTTTTAGTAAGAGCTTTGATGTTATTATTTAGGAAGTGTGTCCCTTGATCACTAATGATTTTGATGGGGCATCCAAACCTTATAATGATATTCTCATAAAATAACCTTGTTGTCTCTTTCACGCCATAGTTGGGTATCGCATTAGCTTCGACCCATTTGGTAAAATAATATGTCATAGTGATAATATACCTTTTTTTGCTACATCTACTTGGGGAATTGATATGTCTTATAAAATTTATGCCCCACTATTCAAAAGGTTGTATGACTAGCGAAGGCTTCAAGGACATTTCATCCTTTTATAGTGACTTACCCATGCATAGACATATGTCATAATGATGGGCTACTCTATGTGCATCTTGAAAAATGTTTGGCCACCATAACCCACTCTATAAAAATTTCCTTGTAGTATATTCTCTAATAAAATAACCTTCTACTATTCCTTGGTGTGCCTCTTATAAGAGCTATGGTCATTCATGTTCTAGAACTAGCCTATGTAGTACTTCATCCTTCTCCAAATGATACAAGATCCCATTTATAATTTTATATGGCAAAGCTCTAGTGATAATCTACTTATTGTCTCTTTTTTGGTAATGCTTAGGGAATACTCCTTGTTATAAGAAATTAGCAATTGCCTCAAAAAATTTGAGGATTATAGAAACACAAAATAGATGGGCATCAAGAGAATCTTCTTGTATTTCTTCTAGTTCTTCCCCATTTGTGATGTGATTGAGATGATCTGGCCCCACATTTTTTCTTCTTGGCGTGATATTAATGCAAAATTAGAATTCTTGAAATAACATCAACCATCTAGAAATGCATCCTCTGAGCATAGGCTTATTGACTAGGTAGCATAGATCTTGATGATCTATGAAAACTTCAAATGGTGTCACAAGAAGATAATGTTAGAATTTATGTAGTGTGAATACCATAGCCAGTACTTCCCTTTCAATTTTCATGTAATTATTTTCTATGATAGATAATTTTTGGTTTGGAAAATGCATGGGGTGGCCGAGTCTACCATCTCCTAGCTACACAAGCATAGCATTGATTGTGATATAAGAAGCATCAACATGAACATGAAAGGCTTGTTCCAATATGGAAAGATGAGAATAGCCATAGTGACCAGTCTCTATTTTAGTTCTATGAAGGTTGTTTGACATTCAAAAGTCTAGATAAACTTCACATTTTTGCTCAGTAAATACTCCAATGGAGATGAAATGGTTACATATCCCTTGATAAAATTTTGATTGTACCCTATATGGCCAAGAAAATATCACACTTACATGGAGTTAGTTGGTTTAGGCATACTAAGAATGATTTAAATTTTGGCCTAGTCTACCAAACTCCCTTCAATGCACACTACATGACCTAGAAAGACACCAAAAGGTGTAAAAAATATGCATTTTTTCAAATTTAGGGAAATACACAGAGATAGATAGCATTCTAACATGAGTCATAGCTTGGATAAATTTTATTTAAATAAATAAAATACTATCAAATCATTAGGATAGACTTCCAGTAAGTCATGAATGAAATCTTTAAGTGCAATCACCACTGCTCGAGAAAAAATTAAAGGTACATTTTTGAGGCCAAAAGGTATTACCTTGTATGAAAAAGAACATCATTCTATGGAAAATTTTATTTTATTTCTATCTTATTTTATGATGGGTATTTCATGATATCCACTGAAGCCATACATGAAAGAGTAGATTCATGCCATGTGACAAATTCTAAAACTTCATCTATGCAAATGGATCATTCACATAGGCATTATTTCAAATTTGATAATCACCACATATTCTAATATCCTCTATTTTTGTAAGATGCACTACCATGGGACAAACCCAAACTTCCTTTTCTATGGGATATTTTATACCTATGTCTTGTATTCTATCTAGTTGAGCCTTCACTTTCAGCTTCATGTTTAGATTCAACTTATATGGTTGTTTCTTTATAGGTCATGTTCACTCCTTGATTTTGATATGAATTTCACCTAGGGATGGATGGAATCCTATGACATCTAAAAATTTAGTCAAAAACACATCTTGATAATCCTATAGAAGTTGCATAGCTTCTAAAACTTTAGATTTAGTCCAATAGTCACCTATATGTGTCAGTTTAGGAATCTTCTTGCTTCTGATGTTTTCCACGTGATTTTTAATAGGTTGTTGATAAATATTATGTTTTTCCTTAAAAATAAATCCTTGTAACATTCATTGCCCTTCCTATTCTGTAATTTGTATGTTGCATATCTTGTCTTCTTTAGTGGATTTTGTGATTGGGTCCTTTAATGGTTCTACTAGTTGTTTAGGTGCAAATAAATCAATTAGATCAATATCATCATTAGTATTTGAATCTTCAATTTCTTCCTCTTCATCCTTATTCAATGGCATGGCTACATAAGAGATTTTTCTTCCATCTTGGTAGCTTTATATCTTTATAATGTTGTATATAGATCATAGGTTGTGTTTTTATGCATCATGGATTATGTTGTGGTGCTTAAATAACTACACATCCATGGTAAGGGAAATGTTTGATTTTCAACAACACATTATGAACCATAGGATTCTCATATTCAAAGACAAAATTTTGTATGAAGTTGCTTTACACATGTGCCCAATTTTTTGTCTCCCTCCTATGTTCTTGATGCTTATACCATGTTGATGGTAATGGGGTAAGTGTGTAATGAAAGGTGAACCCAATACTTTGATTCCACACATTTTTTAGTCCAAACCTCAACACATTTATGGATATGGATTTTAGAGACTCAAATTCCTAAAATAAAGCCTAATTACTTTTAATGACCTATAGTAGTTAAAATCTGCTAATCATAAGTTCACATGCATCATCCTAATTGAGTTGGTCATCCATATGAATTGCCCACCATGTCATTGTAACTCCCTTAAAATAATAATTAAAGCACTAAACATATAACCAATGGTAGGTACATGAACTTGTAGGTGTAGAATGAATTCATTGATGTCCTCGATCGCATAGTACAAAGAAAGTTCTCTCATGAGTGAAGACCATTCTCATAGGTCAAAGCTAGTGATCACCACAAGCCTAATTGAGTAGATGCATATCTGAGTCTCCACTAATAGACAAAGCTATTTCTTAAGGCAAAATACTTTTTTTGGTTAGCTCTATATAGTCCTACATATGATCATCTATTTGATGGAAAAAATCAGCTTCTAAGTGAGTATGGGATTTATCAAACATGGATGCAAAATCCTCTATGACAAATTGAGGTGCCAATAGTTGAGTAACTATTAATTTAGGCTTCCATTATTTAGATGTATTGAACAATTTAATTAGTAAATACTATACTTGAGGTTAAATATGCTCATACAAGAAGTTACACTCAGTTGTACACATGGCTTTCAGGTTCTCTTCAGAGTTTACCTTCATCCAATTGGTTTCTTATGTAACATAAGGAGAGTCTAGTTTATCCAAAATAATTTAGGGCTTTTTCACCTTATTCATAGGAATGATGGCAATATTAACTCCTTGATGTGCCTCTAGTTGATTTTTCACAGTATTGATAGTCATATGACCATCATTGACCCATTTCTTACCAATTAGTGCAGGGTAATGAGTTATTATTATCTTCATATCAATGACTTGAAAATAACCTCCTAGGCTCAATTTTGTGACTTTGATCTCAAAATCTTCTAATCTACCAATGGGGTCAACTCTTCCATAGTCTTCTAAGCTTAGATTCATTAGGTTGTAACTTAGAACTGACCATATAGTCACCTCCCATGTAAACCTAGGGATTATGTTGACTGTGTTGCCAAAGTTAAAGATATTATTTTAAATTTCATATCATATAACTTCAATGTTGATTCATGCATCTACATCCCATGGCTTCTTTGTTTTGACATAATAAATAAGCTTTTCTATCTTTTATTGCCCTTGTTATGCACATTCTAGTAAATTATGTGGTAAGTTTGTGATGTTCTGAGATATGTATTCATTACATAGTGTACTTAACATCTTTAATAAATCTATCAGCATAGTAAAAAATCCATCCTATCACATAATACACATGATCTGACCATATATTTGGGCATTTGTTACTGTAGCATCTCTTTCAGGAGTGTCTTGGTGTTGAATGTTTTTTAACATTTGCACATATTCATACATGAGCCCCTTTTTTATAGCTGGGTCTGAGTATTTGTCCTATTTTTCTTTTTGGATTCCCTGGCCCTGAGGCATTTCAAGAGGCAATCCTCTTTTTGCATGCTAGTGTCTTATAACATCATTCATAAATGCATCATCCTTAGGCTACACATTCAGCATGTTAATATTCCTAATAGCCTTTTCCTTTCTTTGCTTTTCCAAAACAAGATAGTCTTTTGTCTTATGTTTCTCATATACTCTACAATATGTGTAGTGAGATTATCTTTGGAGATTCAAAGGGAAATTACATTGCACATAATTATACTCTCCACACAATTAAAATTGTCAAGGAGGGTATTGGTAATTATTTCCTATACCACCTTGATAAGCCCTTCTATATCTACCCCTAAATCCTCCTCTATTCGACTGATAACCTCTTCTATAACCTCCCTATTATTATGATGTATTATAATGCTAGTGATGTTGGGTATTATCTCTAATTCCTAATTATTATTGTCTAATTGGTGGATTCTAGCTAGTTTGTTGTCGCTACATCATTTTCAGATTCTAAGGTGTTGCATACCAGTATTGTGGTGATGGTGGTGTCTAACTCGATGAAGGAGGGGTCTATTCAGCCAGACCTTGAGGATGGTACTAAGGTGAAATAGGAATCTATTGTGGACCTACTTGGTTTACATAACCCTTATCAACCTCTCAGCTTGGAATCATCTACTTCATCAAGGATACTTGATACGTAATGATGGAAAATGCATTCTTTGTAATGTATTCTTTGAGCTCCTATAAAACCCTAAAATTCTTTTCATTGTGATTGTGACTTATAAAAATTGTAATATAAACTCTATGGAATTTTAACATATTATTGCATAAGATGGCACTACATTGTTACATGCCCTACTACTCTACAGATTTAATAGGAATCTATCTTAATCTTAGGATAATGAAATCTATCTTAATCTTAGGATAATCATTCCTATGATGTCCTTCTTTCCCACACTCTATGCACCATATATTTAACTTAGGTTTATCTGCTCCATGGTATTGTGCCATCCTATTCATAAAAGCTTGCAATGTATTTTCAATCTTAGAACCCATTATGGGAGCTTCCTCATAGTCTTTAATTTGCTCCACTTGTAGAGCAATAACTCTAGCATCTACCTTAGTAACATATTGAGTCTACGTTATAGCAAATTTGATTCTAGATTGAAATCTTTTAACAAACCATGTAGATTTACCTTTATCTACTAAGGCAAATTCCACCTTATTCATAACATTAGAAAGCCTATGATCATAATCATAAAATAATTCTCCTAACTTTTGCCTAATCTTCTTTAGGTCTTGAATAGTCTAACTTTCACATTTCTTAATCTTAAATTCCATGATAAGCCATTCCTTAACCTATTATAGACTTATCTATGCAATTTCTATGTGGTATATAAACTCAAGTGTTCTTCCATTTAGTGACCCTATTAACTCACACTTCTTGATAGCCTCATCATTAATACACTTAGCTTTCCATCTTATCTCACATATTAATAAGTATTGTTCAGGGTCTATAGACCCATCATATATCACCAAGTTAATAAATGATCCTACATCACCCATTTTATAAATTGGTGTCAAGGGGATCTAATGTGTAGATATTATAGGGGGAGGTTGCATTATGTGCAATCTTTCTTACACACTATTAAGGTTTACCTACTCATTAGATGACTTAACCTATGCACTCTATTTTTATGTGTTTCTTGTATTTATCTGCTTGGTTTCAACAAACCCTATGGCCTTCAAAGCTTTATGAATTGAGCTTTTTTTAATTTTAATAATCTAATGATGTACTTGTTCTAAAAATGGACCTTCCCAACTACTATCTGGTTGAAAAATTCTACTAGAATATAAGAAATTGAGCTGCAAGGATGTATGCTCTTCTGGTGAATGATTCTTTCCTGTGACTTATTCTTCTTTTAAGCTTGAACCTATGATTACTCTATGACTTTATTCTACTTATTTTCTTCATAATTCATGTCTTTCTTATAATAATACCCACTCTTGTAGCTTCATACTATATATATCATCTAACTAATCTACTTCTATACTATCCTCACATTCTTCTTCAAACATTTCTTCTTCCTCTCATTCTTCATCACTTCTATACTTTTGTCAACATTCCTCTTCTTCTTTCATCTCATCTTTCTTCATACTTCATTCTTCATCTCTTTATTTTTTTTCATCATGTCTTCCTACTCATTCATCATATATTTTACTACTACTCTTAACTCTACTAATAGCTACTTGGGTACTCTTCTGTTTACTCCATATATTTTATTGTCGTAGCTCACATTCTAAATCTAGACTTTTATTCTAACTCTTCTTCTCTTGTGCCTCCATTTTGGATTAAATTTCAATCCTTATCCACTCATTTAATAATCATTCAATATCATGTATCACACACCTCCATATGATTGAAGTGACTACTCCATATTGGTTGGAGTAGGCACCATAGTCTTATCCACAACCAACAACTTCAAAAAGATAAGTAGTCACTGTAAAAAAATTCCTCTTATGAACAAGTTCTTCATAGCTTCTAAATCTATATATTCTTATACTAAAAACTTCTTTATATATCCATCTATTATAGTAACAACCCAATGATCTAATACTCTTGTCCAGTTAGTTTCGAATCTCTGTAACTAGTTTATCTTTACTTCAGTCTAGATTATAGTTTCTTCTATTCTTGGGTTTTATCAATAATTTTCCAATCATGCTAACAAATTAACAAGAAATTTAGGCAAATCTCACCATAAAATTTCATAAATATCTTTATAAATATACTCTCAAATGATTTCATGTATAGTAAGACAATTCCTTTTTATTCTTATTCTAAAAAATTACATATCCTTTAATCTAACCATATCTCAATATCTCTTTGGCTTGGTAACGATCTTATCATAATTTCTTCTAAAATGAGTGTTTCACGCTCACCACACCATTTTTAGGAGAGGTTACTGAAGCATCAAAACATGTTAAGGACAAGGATAGCTATGAAATAATTCATGTGCATAGAATAGGGTATTGTATTCATATAGGAGTTTGGATAACAGAAACATGGTAAGCATTAATTATCCTATGTTATTTAAGAATTAATAACAACTAGTGTTTCATAAATATAAATAAAGAATTTAGGTTAATTAGATAAAAGTGACCAAACATTATACATGATAATTCACACAAGGAACATAATAAGAAATCATACACATAACCATAACCAGATGAATCTCCATTGATCTCTTTAAAAATGGAACCCTCTTCTTCTTACAAACAAAAGTATATATAGATGTTTCTAGTCTATCATTATTCATCTTCTTATCATACTTGGTACCAAGAGTAGAGCCTATTCATATTATATACTATTACAAATCATGAAGATAGGACAAAATAGACTTATACATGACAAAATGAGTACATAATGTATGAATATCAGACAAATATCCCATGCAGCTTTATGATCTAAATTCTTCTACTAACATCCTCCTTGGGTGCCTTGATGGACATCATGCCCCATGCCCCTAGGTAATTTACTTATATTACATTTATATGTGTTGATAATGTACATGCTTACATTTTTATATCTATTTTGACAACCTTGTGAATGTTAGATCTAACATATATCATACATTACCAACTTATGCTCAGACTATTTTACTTTTTAATGTCATATATACACATTATACCAATTTATGATGCAGATATCATATGTTTTTTATTTTAACACACATGATACATAGATTTTATTTTGAGTATAGTTATTTTATAGGTTCAACAACTCCCATCAAAAGAGGGGGCATTCACAGGGGTTTGTCATATAGATTAGGGCATCCTAGTGCACTTAAAACATAGTTTTTAATATGCAAACACATATTATAGAGCTCAAACTCATGAAAATATAGTGAAACACAATCACATAATCAATCTCAATTTCCCTCAATATCACATTTGGTCAATAGCATAGTATAGTGGTCTATAGTGTAGTGCACTATTGGTAAAGGTGACCATGCTACTATCCAATAGCCCTAGACATTAAAAATTCTAGAATTTATAAAAAGGTACAATAGTTACAATTTAGATTTACAAAGTCTTGATCATAGATTATTAGATAGGTTTAGTTTATACTTAGTTTTTTATAAAATACATGGGTTTTGCTTAGAATGGGGGCATCATGCATGGCATGATCACTCCCATTTTAGTTTCAGATAAGTATAGATAGATTATTATGACTCAGTCTAGAATCCCTTATACATAGATATCAAAGTTAGGAGCATGTACGTGACACATTTTTTCCATATGTTTAGTTTGACACTAGTTCTCTTAGATGGAATGACAACTCCATTTAATTATCCACATTATATACTCTAGACATCATATGCACCATTTTTTCCCTAGTTTTGTAGCATTTTTACATTAGATTAATGTCTCGTTATGTTTGTAGTGGTTAGCATTCCCAAGTGGCCTAGATCTATTTTTACATTTTAGAATTTCTATATGGCCCAAATCCATCCTAAATAGTTTTATTTACATCACATAGTTTTAATTTCAAATGTATCCAATACACATGGTTAGGCAATGATGGAGTCATGGCCTACTTGAGTTCTTGATCCACCTACATGAGGGGGTTGGATAACTCATTAGTCCAATCCATGTTATTCACATGTTATAATCCACCAAGTAGGGGTGGGTAATGATGGAGTCAAGGCCCTATCGACTTCTTTATCCACCTACACATGGGGATTGGGAAATCCATTTGCCCAATCTAAGTTATTCACTATTTGATCACCATCTACACACACACACACAATATGTCACCATGTTTTACCATTGGTTCACATACCTAGGAAGATGTATTCATTCTTTTCCTCTCTCTCTCATTATCTCTTTACTTAATTTTGTCTTTAATTTTGATATTTCTTAAGTAAGGACTAATTCATACATGTTTCATTCATAAGACATGTAATGGAACATAGTTTGCAGACTCCGATCCACATTCATGGGCTTTACCTCTTAGGTAAGTCTAGGTACATCTCTCTTTTCTTTATCCTAGTCATTTCACTTAAATGTGTTTCTAGAATAAAAGGGGGGAAAGTAGTAATCTAAAATGTCATTTTAATGTAATTATCATCACTTGAGACCACCCTATCCTTAAATTAAACCTAAACCTAAATTAGGGCCTCTTTTAATCCTTTTCTAGCTTATGTGTACACATGACCCTTGCCCAAATATACTAAAAGTCACATTAGGCCATCTCTTAGCCACCCATGACCCTTTTTCACTCATTTCAGCCACCTAGACAATAGTGTGGCCTTTTGGTCTATAACACACTACATTTTTGGTAAAGGGGCAACACTATTGACCCTCAGCCTTCTTTACCCCTAACAAATATATTTTTGCTTCTCAAAGCATTTTATACCACTCTCATTCATTTATCCCTTGGATGGAAAATAGATGCAATTATCATGAACAAACCCAAAATCAGTTATGTAAATAAAGATCATTGATCCCTATGTTGCTCAGTACATGGGGTATTGAGATCACATCCAGTATACCATAATAATAACATTCTACTTATACTTGTATTCTTTAAAACCCTAACAAGCATGAAGGCCTAGGGTTTCACATTGAAATCAATAAAAATAGGGAACAGATAGTGATTCAAGACTCAATCACATAGACACAAGCTTCTCAAAACAAGGCAAACATCCTCCCAAAAACTCAAGGTCATTAGAATGGTATAGGAGGAAACTATTATAATTCACTATTGGTAGAGGGTTCATGCTATTATTTTAAGGATACTCTGGCACTTGCTTCTTATTGATGACACCTTATACTATTCATGCACCAATTTTTAGCCTGTCACTTATTTATCTGTCATTTTTCTAGCTAAATTTCTATTTTGTAATTCATTATTATTTATAGGCTAAGAAAATAAATCAATTATTTTACAACTTAGTGGTTGTTGATATTTTTATATTTATTCCTTAATTTATATACTTATATCTTTATCTACTTAGGGTTCTACATTCCATAATTCCCAAAATAGTTAAATCACCTTGATCCTTTAGCTATACAAATACTTTTAACAGTTTCTTGCAAGCCATTAGTCCAACATAAACCAAATAAGGATAGCTAAATCAAATTTTAGTTTTATTTTTATTCCTTCATGTTTTTTTTAGGCTAACCATTTCCTTTTATTTCAAGTTTTATAGAATTTTCCATTTCAACATTCTTATTTTCAATAGTAACTTAGATCATTTTTTAATTTTTTGAGTTAATTAACTTTACTTTCCAAGTATTTTTTTTGTGTGGATCTTGTTATGTATGCTATTTTATATGGCATTACATTGGTGATGATACTCATAAAATCATTAATAACATTTACAAACTTCTTTTATCCAAGACCCACTTACACATATTATCTTCTCTTTACATAACATTGGTGATGATACCTGAGAATTAGAGGTGAATGTAATTCTTTTTTCTTATTCTATGGAATGTATCAATTGTGGATTTCATCACCACATGGTAGGCCAAATTGTATGTACCAGTAGGGTATACAAATTGATTTTCAACTACTTTAAAGGCCTAAGAAGTGTTGTGTTTTAATCACACCATGATGTGAGGGGATTTCATGCTCCAATACTAAGGGTTTCAAAAAAAATCTCAAAGTTTTTTTTTGACATCAACCTACTGAAATCTTATGGATGGGTTGGGCACATTAGAACTAGACCCATTTGTGTGTGTCTATTAAATTAGCTTATTCCATTATTTTGGGTCTTAAGTACCAAAAGGTATTTATATGAATCCCCTTAGATAATATTGTAAAACCTTAAGCCTAAATGAGCCTTTTTTACTTTCAACTTTGGTGCATCAGTTAGCGATTAGCCCCAAGAAGTTAATTTCCACACACCCTTGAAACTTAGTCTAGTGGGATATGGGAATGACACTTCATCCATAGTAAGTGCTCTAAAATGTTATGCTAAAATTATTCAACAAACAAGCAAGTAGCATGAAAAGCCTTAAAAATTTTCAAATCCTTCATCTTAGTTTTATATTATTTTTTTTGTGATGTATGTGTGTTTAAAGTAGGAATTGTTTGTTTGCTTCTTTGAGAAAACCATGTGATTAAATCCTTTCATTGAAACTAAAAATATTTTGAGTATTGAAACCAAGAAATCAAGTCATAATCTAAAGCTCAAAAATCATAAACGTTAGTCTTAAAGTCAAAACTCAAAATACCTTGTTATCAATTAGTTTATCTTTAGTCATTTTGGTCTTTCACTTTTTTAGATTCAAATATCTATATTTTTTACCTTTTTAAACTCAAAACCTTTCTCTTATAATTTTTTCCTATCACAAGGTAGATGGCTATGTTGAACAATCCTATGTTGAGGGAAGATCCTTTTGGAAATGACCTATTTCACTTTGGTAGTCAAAAAAATCAAGGACACCATGTTGAAATCCATGACACAAAGAAGAAGATAGACATTATCAAGATGAAGGTATCCCTAATGCCATCTTATCTCCTTTCCCATTCACTCAATATATTTTATCTAACAAAAATCAAGTTTTACTCCAAGCCTTGAGTCTAGGTACAAAACTTCTATCAGATTTTGATGTTCAAAACCTACACCATTTATTTGCTAGAAGAGAACCTTATCACCCATCCAAGATCAATCTACATCACAAGGATTTTTATAAGATATAAAGGTTGTCAATGATTCATCCAATTCTAATCCCCAAATCTCCCAACATAAATTAAAAGTTATCCTCAATGAAGAATCATCCCAAGTAAGCCATGGGTTTTTTATGGAAGCCCATGCTCATCAAATAACCAAAATATTGCAAACTTGCAAGCAAATAAGACAAATAATCCTTTAGTTAACCAAATTTCCAACCCAAATCTAAGTTTTAATGTGAATCCAAACTCACCCTCATTAATAAATCTAAATCCAAGCTTGAATGCACATTTAAACTCGCCTATCAAAATCAAACCAATCCAAATATGAGCTTGAATGTCCATTCAACCTCACCAATCATAAATCAATCAAATCCAAACTTTAATACTTATTCAATTTTAGCAATAATCAATCAATTTAATCCAAACTTGAATGCTTTTTCAAGTTTACCAATAACCAATCAATCAAATACAAACTTGAATGCTTATTCAAGTTTCCTAATCAATCAAACACATCAAAATCTGAACTTCCATAGTTCACCAATCAATCATACAAATCCAAATCTAAATCTAAACTTGAATATTCATTATATTTCACCTATCAATAATCAATCAAATACAAATCCAAACTTGAATTCTTATTCAATTTTACCCATCAACCAACATCAAAATTTTGCTTTAGGAAGTACATCAAACCAATTTTTAAGTTTTATCAATCCAAAATATTTTATAAGTTTAGCACCATCACATCAAAATCAAACACACATGAATCTAATCACATTCATAAACACTAAGTCAACCTTCAATCAACATCAATATTTTAACCCCAACACTCATCCAAACCAAACTTTTGGTTTGCATGCTTTTTCAAATCCAAGCTTGAACCAAAATGCATTTATCAATCCATCCCCAAATCAAACCAACCCAAATCTTTTTAAAAATCAAACTAACCCATATCCTCTTACAAATCAAACCAATCTAAATATTTTTAAAAACATCACCAATCCAAATATCTTCAAAAAACAAACAAATCCCAACTTCTCCACCAACCCAACAAACCCAAACCTCTTTAGACAATCAAGAAATCTAAATCCCCCTTTCAATACACTTCCCAATTAATTTATCAGCTACCCACATTATAAAAAATATTTGTTTTCACAGTCCAACACCAATCCAAACCCATTTATGGGTCAAACATCCAACATGTTTCCCTCTTCAATCCAAGGTAATCAACTCTCACCACATGTGATTCAAGAGTGGTAAATCATGAAGGATAAAATCCAAGGCTTATAATACAGTATCTTTTCTAGACAAAAACCATATAATTTTGATGAAATTTTCCCTTATACATTTGATATTACTAACATGTTGACACCTTTTCTTACACACTTTTAACTCCCTAATTTTGATAAATACAAAGGTAAGGGATATCTTAGGGAACATCTTAAAGAGTTTTTAATAACTTGTGCAGACATCACCTATAATAATGAATAATTATTAAGACTCTTTCCACACAGTCTAGGGGTTTAATCCCTATATTGGTTCCTTCATTTACCTAAAGGATAAATTACTACTTTTAAATATTTATCTAAAATATTTATGCACTACTTCTCTCACAATGTTGAGCAGGAATTACCCGTGGTTGAATTATATAATACCAACAAATTAAATGGAAAACATTTTTCCTCCTTACAAAGATGGTGGTTATTAGCAAGCCATTTTCCATGGTCTCCACCCAAAAATCAAATTATTTCCATCTTTACCAACAATTTCAATTCATAATCAGTGCATCAATTATAACTTCATTATCCAACATCTTTTGATGAGATCATAGAAAAGGGAGTTCAAAATGAAATAACTTTAATTTCTAAATGTGTCATCAATATTTTCAAAGAAAAAAAAATTACTCAATCTAAACATACAAACCTAAGTTCTTTGATAGAAATAAAAACATTATTGGTGACAGATGTGATGCAAGTTCAAAACATGCAACCTATCAACATCATCACAATACCTGATAGTCAATAAATATAATAAAATTGCAAGCATAATTTCACTCAATTGGGAGACTCTTATGAATTGGTCTTTCAAAATTTTACTCAAGAAAATATGATCATATGGCCCAACACTAGACCCTTTAAATAAAATGTTCCCAAACATGAGTGGTATTGTGATAATGAATAATATGAATATTACATAATTAAGGGACATTCAACCAATCGGTGTATGAGACTAAAACATTATGTCCAAGATATCATAGATCATGGGGGCATAAAAATTTAAAATCAAACATCCTCATCAACCAATAACTAAAATTTGGGTATATATAAAGATCCATTTCTGAAACATGAGCAAGGGCACAATACACAAGGTAAAGACAAACCCCAAACTAGTAATTTCAATCAAACTAGTCACCCTTTTGATTATATAATCAATTTTTTTAGATATATGAATCATCATGTTTCTATTATCACATTAAAATTTTGAGATTGTGTCATTACAACAAAGCATTCCAAAATTACCATTTCAAATGCTTCCTCACCTACCTTTGAGCTTAAGTACAACATTCTAGATCATCTTGAGAAATTAACTTCTCAAAACATCACCTATATATAAATATATATTGTATTAAACCTTTCAAAAGTCTAAGGTTCATCAAGACATCAATCCATCTAATTTTCAAGCATTAGTTTGAAACTTATTCACTAACAATCAAGTTACAATCGATCATTTTGATATTTCCCCTATGGGATTTGCACATAATTTACCTTTGTATATTGAAGTAATAATCTCTAAGCACAAATTAAAAATTATGTTTATATAAAATGGCTTAGATTTGAATGTGTGTACATTAAAATTAATAAATAATTTATGGTATCCTACAATAACACTAGAATCGAATATTATTACCATTAAGGCATATGATAATAATGAACATTAATCTATGGACACCATATATCTTATTTTGATGGTGGGGAATGTCATATAGGGGACATTATTTCATGCACTTGACTTGGATTTACCATACAATTTACTCCTTGGACATTCATGGATCCACTATATGAACATTATACCATCCACCCTGTAGCAGTGTTTAAATTTTTCTCATAATACCATGGAAGTAACCATACCCATTTATCCTCAACCCTTCTAATACTAAAAATTATTGAAAGTAAGTTATCAAAAATCCAATTATCTTCCTTTTATAGAAGACACATATGCACCTATTAAGGAACCACCAAAGCTTAGTAATTACATTCATCCTAACGCGTTGCTTCATACATCCCCCCTTAGTGGTTGGTTGGGTACACCATCCACATACACTGATACCCTATCTTGAAGTCAAGCATAAAATCAACCTTACACTTCAAAAATCACATCATCTCCTCCATCCTAATTTACCATTATAGATAAAGGCATGGGGAAATATGAAATTCATGATGCTCATTACTTAGGTAGAATACACATGTATCCAAATAATCATGGTAGGCCCCATTATCAAAAGGATACTCAAGTGGTTTATAACTTTATAAAAATGACATTTGTAGAAAGTGGTCTCTTTTATGATGAACAAATCAAATATTCAAACTCTTCATGACTTTATTCTCATTAAAAAAGTTATGCATTTCCTAAATAAAAAATACCATGTTGTCAAATCCATAATGTGTAACATCATGAATTTCAAATACAAAGGCCTTGGTCTCCATGAACAAGGTTCATTATAACCAATAAGTCTTAAATTATATGAATACCTACATGTTATTTGATTTAAACCACTTAATATGAGCACTACACTTCATGTTATTGATCTTTCTAGTGAGTTGAAGGAAGACTATTTAGACACTAAAACAAATTACGTCTACAACTAATTTGAATATCTTACCATCACTAACATATTCAAAGATAATACTATTCTAATGCTTAAACTTACACACCCAAATATTATCTAATAGGACAAGAAACCATCACCTCCACTTTATCATTTCCATAATGATGAGGTGATATCCAATTTTTTTAGAATCATAGATCATATCCTAGTAGAGGCCCAAAAAAATAGCTTTTCTATTCAATTGGATGATTCTACATACTTTGGGGACCTTTTAAACCCACATCATCAACATCAAATCAATACAACAACAACCTCTATAAATCATGAAGAACTTGAAGGGAAATTAAATCTCCCTCCACCTCTTCTAAAGTATCAAGAATCAAGCCTCTTAATGAAATGCACTATTGAGGTTAAAATTGGGATAGATGAAAATCTAAAAATGGTGAAATTTGTTATATCATTGAAACAATAATAACAAACCACTTTCACACTCTTTTTTAAGGAATTTTTAGATGTGTTTTCATGGTCATATGTCAACATGCTAAGATTATACCCATCACTAGTTGTGCACCATCTTGTTATCTATAAGGATGCAAAACTAGTCAAGAAAAAGCTCAAAAAATACATCCTCAAGGAGCACTTCTTGTGAAATAATAACTTTAAAAAAAATTAGACGTTGGTTTTATATGTTCTATTGACTAATTTGAATGGATATCCAACATAGTACTTATGTTAAAGAAACCAATAGGAATCAGAATGTGTATATATTTTAGGGACATCAATAAAGCATGTCCAAAATATGATTTTTTATTACCTAACATAGACATGATCTTAGAATCCATCATACGTCATAATATGTTGTCCTTGATGGATAGATTTTTGCATTACAATCAAATTAAAATCACTCCCAAGGACCAGAACAAGACAACATTTATAATGCCTTAGGGAAATTTCTATTATAAAGTAATGTCTTTTGTCCTTAAGAATGTTGGAGATACTTACCAAAGATAAATGATATTCATATTTCATGACATGTTTTATGACATCATGGAATATTATGTAGATGATATCCTAGCTAAATCCAAAACTAGAGTAGAATATCTCGAGGTCCTTCATAGAATTTTTGAAATAATGAGAGAGTAAAAGCTCCATTTAAATTTAAAAAAGTGTGTCTTTGGGATTACATTAGGAAATTTATTAGGATTCATAGTTTCACATTGTGGAATAGAGGTTAATCCTTCTAAAGTTTAATCCATCATGAATATTCTTCCACCTAAAAACCTCAAACAATTATGTGGTTTATAGGGTAAATTTTAGGCAATTCAAAGGTTCATATCATAACTAGTATACATATATAATCCATTCACATTATTTTTTAGGAAATATAATCTGTTAACTTTAAATTAAAACTATAACAAGGCATTTGATAATCTTAAATAGTATCTTTATAATCCACTAGTCCTAATGCCACCAACTCTAGGCAATTTTTTCCTTTTGTATATATCTACTACATAATATGCATTGGGGGCATTGTTGGCTCAGCATGATGAACATGGATCTAAAAGGGAAGTTTATTGCCTAAGAATAACTTTGGTGTCATATGAGCTCAATTACTCTCCCATGGAAAAACCCTATCTTGTGGTTGTTTTTGCTTCATAAAAACTTAGTCACTATATGCTCAACAATCAAACAAAAATCATTGCCAAAATTGACCCTCTTAAATATCTCTTATCCAAAATAGCTCTAATAAACAAAATGGCTATGTGGGTCATGCTTCTTAGTGAGTTTAATCTTGATTATGTAAAACATAAGGCAATCAAGGGATAGATGTTGTTATATGCATTAGCAAAATATCCTTTGGAAGATCACACACCTCTCATCACCAATTTCTCAGATGAGGCAATCATGTCAATTGGTGAATCTCTAGTTTGGTAGTTATATTTTGATGGCTCCTTTACTAATCATGGCTTTGGGACATTTATATTATTGGTTAATCTTAATGTTACTTAATTCTAAAATCATTCTGAATCAAATTTCCTTTTACAAACAACATAGAAAATATGATGCTCTTATAGCTGGTCTCAAATTTACAATACAATGGGTATCCAAAATCTCCTTATCTTTGGTGGTTCAAAACTTATCATAAATAAAGTAACTAATGAATTTCAAGCTATAAATGACAAACTAATCCCATACAATAGGATGGTGGATAACCTCAAGCCATGTTTATAGTTTATATAGTTTACACAAGTACCCAAAAATAACAACAGAGCCACAAATGTAATAGCAACCATTAGATCATTGCTTGATCTCTAAACCAAACATAATCACTTTATTATAGATCACTTGATGATATTGGAATATGATAAATTGGATTCAAATATGGTTTATGATGTTATTGGTCCCACTTCCTAATGGTACCATGACATTTATGTATATCTCCATGATAACCTCATTCTACCCAACTTAACCCATAATCAAAGGAAATCCTTCATCCAAATAACTTCGAGTTTCACCATCCTTGTAAATACCATATACTAAAAAAGCTATGATGGAACTTTTTTAAGGTGTTTGAATTATGAAGAGCCCAGATTAGCTAGTAAGGAGGTTTATGATAGAACCTATGGTGCTCACACAAGTGGCATAATCCTTGCCAAAAATCTGTTGTGTGTTGGATACTATTAGCCTATGATGGAATTTAATTATTTTTAATATGTTAAGCAATGTGTACCTTACCAAAAACATGGTGACCTTATCCATAACCCATCACAAGCCTTACAACCCATCACTACACCTTGGCCATTTTCCACATGGGCGTTAGACCTCATTGGTAAAATCAATCATATTTCTTCAAATGGTCACAAACATATCATGACCACTAGAAAATACTTTCATAAATTGGTTGAATCCATGTCATTAACTTGTCACTAGAAATAAAGTTTCCAAGTTCATCCTAAACCACATTATCTACCTTTAGGATTCTATATGTTATTATATCTACTAACAAAAATCCTTCAAAAACAAGGATGTCAAGGCCATTTGCCATACTTATCATATCAAACATAAGTGGTATACTACCTACTACTCAAAAGGTAATGTCTAAGTTAAGGTAAAAAATAAAAATATCCTAAAAATTCTCAAAAGACTTCTCAATGCATTCAATTGTGATTGGCACACACAACTTTATCCTACTTTATGGGCATACTGCACAAGTATCCACACACCTATAGGTGAAATCCCATACTCCCTTTTTATGACACTAAATCCATATTATGCATTAAATTTGATCTCACATCTTTGTAAAACCTAATTGATGATGAATCATATTATATTTCTCACTTAAGCAAGCTTGACCTCCTTGATGAGAAATGCCTTAATGCCCTAAACTATTTGCAATTCTATCAGAATCACCTTCATTATGGATATAATAAGAATATTAAAGCTAGAGAGTTCAAAGTCAGAGATCTTGTTCTTAACAAAAATCAATGGCACAGTAATGTTGATCAAGATAATAAAGGAAAGTCCTACCTAATTGGTTGGGTCCATACATTGTCATTGTAAAATATAGATTAAGAGCTTATAAATTAGCCATGGAAGATGGAGAGGAGTTTGTTGAACCCATGAACATCATACACCTCAATATTTTATATGATTGAGTCATGCTAGTGTTTTTTTAAATATTTCATCTATCACAATAAAATTAAAATGTATAAATATAATAAAAAAATAGAAAAACAAAAAAAACATCCAAGAGTGAAAACTAGTTTACTAATGCTTTGGGAAAGTACAATGGTGAAAACTACTTTCTAGAGCCATGTGTAAATCCATTATCTATGCACACTCTAGTTTACTTGGGGGAATCCCATTGTACTAATCACTTGTAAATATCTATTTTCCATTTTGCTTCTCCATATTCACTTGTACAAATCCCATATTTTGGTTTGGCCATGACATGTTAGTTTGAAGTTTAACCTTCATAGTTGTGTCATTATATCATTTCTCATGTTTTAGTGACATCTTGTATATCATATAAACAACACTTATCCACTCATCCAATAATAATTTCTCCATTAATCCATATAAAAACATATTTTATATATCTTCACCTATCAAACCAATCATCATTAAAACACTCATTTATTGCACAGGAAATCCATCATCTCCTCATATTTCAACTACATCATACCATCAATTTTTCATCCATTCCCATATTTGGAGAACTACATATGGCCTGATGTTCCTAATGAACTTTTTCCATGATGGATTATGTAAGCAACGCTTAGAGACATGATGTCTCTGGCGTTAGCTTAGCCACCACCACCATTATCTCATCATATTAATCACACATCATTTAAACATGAATTCACTTTTCCTTCCATCCCCATCTAAGGCAATAAAAATTGATTTATACATCATCCCTTCTAAGGATTTACTCATCAAGCATTTGGAATTGTCATATATCTTGCCTACCAAAATTCAACTCTAGTCTAGGTCATCCACAAAGTCATTTGCTTGGTTTGTGTGTAATTTACATTCTTGTGTATTTTTCATTGTCATTTTTTCAATTTTGTATGTTTATTCATTTCTTCACTTAGTCATTTACTTATCTTTTGTGTGTATTACTTATGCAATGTCTTTTTCCTTGTTCATCATACATACATGGTTTTTATTATTACAAACATTTTATTTTCTTTATTATTGTTTCTTGTGATTCAATATCATTGTGTATTTAAAATGGTGTGATTATGATCTTCCATATCATGATGCACTAAGTCTTGCACAAATGAATCTTTCAGTCCATATGCATATCACATAGTAAATCATCATGGTCTTTCCATACCATTGATGTATTTTGACTTATGCTATATCAAATAAGGGTTACTCAATTCATCCATAACTAATGTTGGAAATCATGTGGGAACTCCAAATAAAGCATATATAATTTAGCTATCCAAAATATATTTTATATGTATGTGTGTATGTATGTATGTATTATGTATATGTATTATGTATATGTATATGTATATGTATATGTATATGTATATGTATATGTATATGTATATGTATATGTATATGTATATGTATATGTATATGTATATATACATATCTATGTATACATATACTCAGATGAACCATTTGTGGGTCATCTTGGACAAAGTCATTTTGGTTTACTCCTAGAAGTATCCACAGTGTGTTGAGAAGACCATCCAATAGAGTGCTTTGAGGATGTATTCCATGTTGTCTCTCCTAACACAATTCAAATGAACACTATGTTAATCATTCCATTCTCATTATCTATCTAAAATAGATTCATTAACATTCACAATCCCATAACAAAGCACATAAATTTATAAGACCTCATCACTTTCACCTAACAAAGATTTTGAGATGGATTTTTCACCCACCATTCTAATGAAAAAACAAAATTTATTGCACCATACATTCTATAATACCCTATATCTTCCATCCATAAATCAATTCCATGTTATCCAATCATGTGATCAATTCATGTAGTCAATTAAAAAAAAAATTATGCCTGCACATCAATCATCTCTAGTCATTTTGTAAACTTTCCATTTAATCTCTCACACCTATCAATTAGGATAAATAAAATCACAATATTAATTCTTTCCCCATCAATCCATTACTCACTTGATCAATCATTCAATAAATTAATAAATTAGTTAATCCAATCCAAACACATAGCTTTACAATGAGATATATCATTCCCACAATCCACTCCTTGCATATATCATTATTTGGGGACACATCAAAGCATGTAGCTTATTTAAATATATATCATTCCCAATATACTCCTTGCATATATCATTATTTGGGGGGAAATCAATCCATAATCATAACCAATCACAATGTGAAAGCATTAACTTAAGTGGTTTAATAACATACATGAGTCAATCTTACATTATATCATCACTTTACATCTCTTCCCACATTGGGAGAACTACATTGGCCTGAGGTCTATTTAGACAATATAGGCAAAGCTTAGGTACATGAGTTATTTAGGGTCAGTTCAATCACCATCATCCATCTAAGTCATTTCATCCACATTTTTTACCATCATCTAATTAAAGTGTTATACATATTTATCATTACTTGCAGCTATCAATCTTGTAAAATTTTATCACACATTGAACAATCTATTTTTTTGTTTTAATAACCCACAAATTACCATCATAGAGATATATCATTCCCACATCTGCTATAGTGAACCCTGATTCACATATCACCATCCAAGCATGCAGTCTATAAATGGGATATATTATTTTTCCAATTTATTTCTCTAGTTTTTACAAGCTAGGAGAAAATCAGTTTGCATGAACTCCCTACAATGTTGTGAGCATTTGTATTGACATAAGTAACATTATTTATGGTAATCATTCCCTCCAACTATTTACCTTCCCTTCATATATTTTGAGTGCTCTTATGCATTCCCACATGAACATTCAAGGGGGCATCATCACATTTATTTCTAGTTACTTTGGGAAACTTTCTTCTCCACAATCATCAATGTTCTACTTTGTTTTATATTCTTAGAAATGGTATTACTTTACAACACCATTTCAAAGAGGGTAAAATGTAGACACCTTAATTTCACCATTTAGTCTTGAAATTAACTTTGACATGATAACCCTTCACCATCCCTAATTTATATTCATACTAACATAATTGCCCTCCAAATTTCAAATAATTGATTAATTTATATTAATTTAATTAACTCATGCACATTTATTTTCCTCCAAAACTAATTAAATCCAATTTTTCCATCTCACCCAAACATCCACCATGTTTGTCTTAACCAAATGTTGACTCATCCAACCACATTCCTCAACTTCCTCAACCACCTCATAAGTTATCTTAGAATAGTTTAACTAACTTGTGAGTCATCCCTTGACTTTTCAACTACCTTGACCCATTCATGCTAAGTCACTCAACTACCAACTAACTCTCCCACTTATTCTCAACACATGGTAATTAGTCATCATTCATTAAGATAATTACTCAAATCCAACTATTGTTTATTATTGTAATTTTAAAAAAATGGATTATTCTTAATATTTCATCTCACCACCCTCAAGCATATAAATTGATGTGAAATTCTCCACTCAAATCATCCACATTCAAGCTAATAAAGAACTATAAAATTGCTATCACTTTTTCTATCAAATTCATCAAGAATCCAAGTCATTTTCAGCTACATGTTACCCAATTCATTTTGTATGGAGAATAATTGAGCATCAACATACATTGTAATCAATATCAAATCATTCTTCTATCACAATGGAGAAGGTGACATATATTTCATGGTTGTAAGTATCATTTTTTTTATGCCTTATTCATTTGTTTCTCTATAAAAGTTTAGAATATGATCATTTGTGTTTGTTTCCTTAGATTTAGTTTGCATTCTAATTTTTTTGCTTACTGGAATGTTAGCTAAAGTAATATTTCCTTTATTTATTTATTTTATACATATTTTTCCTCTCTTAAAATTATAATCATTGCATTTTCATACTCAAATGTGACATAGTCATGATCTTTACCTAATGTTTCCTTCATTTATCTCATCCATGATTTTCTTAGGTTTGCATTACATTGATCCAATGTAGGGTCAATGAGAAATATAACAAAACATGTTTTTTACCTAAGTCTAATTAACAATTAAATAGATCTAATGTAATACTGAGGCCTAGTAATATTAACCAATTATTGACTATCATACCCAAGATGCTTGATAAGTATCATGCTACATATATTTTCTTCATACAAAATATAATCTCAACCTTGTTATATGTCTTTACATCAATATGAAGACTAAGAATAAAAGGCTCTAGATATGAAGAACACTTTTTAGTTGAGTTTTTTGGAACCACATTAGCCTTATTTGGTATGTTTTTCCTTTGAATTTTCTTTGTGAGAAACCCTTTCTTAAGGATTCTTCTTTTTTATCCTGAGATTATTTTTGTAACTTCTCTTTTTGGGAATGTTCTTTGAATAACTTATCCTTTTTTATTTGTTCCCTTTTCTGATATAATTATTTCCTTTGTAATTTTTCTTTGTGTAGCCTTTCTTTTTCATCTCATTCCTTTTGTAACCTTTCTTTCTCTTATTTTTCCTTTTGAAGTTTTTATTTCTCTATTTTTTCCTTTTGTAATCTTTCTTGATCTTAGTTATTGATTTTCAATTTTACCTTAGGAAATAAAATTATAGTGTGAGTAGGTTGTTTAATTTATTTATCTATTATAAGATCACCACTATCAATGATACTTTGTATTTTATTCTTTAAATCTCAATAATTATTCATATGATTCCCATACATTATATGATATGTAAAATAGTATTTTTATATCCTTAGATGATGCATAGGAGGTAATGTGATCAACTTATTTCAAATCATTTCTCTTAGAATCTTATTTGAACACTTATTAGCCTTTTGTACACTTTTTGAATCACTAGTGGTACATGTATGTTTCTATTGAACCCATTCTTGAGAAAATATCTTTTGAGGTAAAAAATATCTGGATGGAGATGCAAATATATGATTAACATTAACATGTTCTAAATTCTTTGTATATGTGATCTTATTTTCAAGTGATGTGATCCATAAACTAAAATTTTATTTTTATTTTTCAAACTCTTATATGAATAATCTCATAGTGATTATTTGACCTTGAAATACCTCATAAACATAATCCCTAGGTACTTTTAATTAAATATGCATACAAACACCATCAAGAGGGTTTGTGGGAAGTGGTCGGGGTTAAGGAAGGACATGTTCGTTACCTTTATTTTGGACTATATGGTGATTACTTGGGACCACAGACATAGAATATGTATTATGACTCATTATAACCTTGATTTTATTATACATTAGTGTTTCCCAATTTATTATATGATTATTAATGATGTTCCTTATTATAAGAAGATGACATCTAATGAAAACTAAGAAAAATTGAAGAAAAAAATAAATAGTATGCTCAACCATTATAACCATGTAATCTTTATAAATTAAAAATCAAGCGTTAGAAATCTAAAATTTTGGTCTTAAAAAAGGAGGATAAATTGTATGGAGATTAGTAAATTCCCTTGAATTTTAAGGTCAAAATAAAGTGCTTTCAGTGTTAGATATAAAATTTGAGGTCAAAATAAATTTATTATAGAGTTAGATATTGAATCCAAAATCAAAATAAAATTTTATTAGTTTTAGATATTAGATACAAGTTCAAAAGAAAGTTTTTTTAGTGTCAAATATTCAAAAATTTATTTAAACCCTAAGACAAAAAATTTGAGCAATACTCAAATAAAATGTATTGGTTTGAAGACTTGAGGAGATCTA
The DNA here is from genome assembly GCA_037957365.1 of Torreya grandis. Lineage (NCBI taxonomy): Eukaryota > Viridiplantae > Streptophyta > Pinopsida > Cupressales > Taxaceae > Torreya > Torreya grandis. The sequence goes on along the minus strand of JARHVA010001105.1, from coordinate 1,955,607 downwards.
CAAAGGTTTTTTTGGGGAGGATAAAACCCTAGGTTGTTAGCTCTACATTGATGAGATTTTAGGTTTTTGCCACACTGTCAATCACCACAAATCTAGGAAGGATATTGCTTTATCTGCATTAATTACTAATTTTAATCAGTGAATTTCCATTTTGGTGATAGGGGTACCCTTTATTTAATTATTTCCACTTCCATCTCTACATCAATAGATGTAGAGAAATATGGAGAAAGCAAGAATAACCATGGACCTAAAGCAGGTAAGGAAATTCATCTTGAAGGTCTTCCATGAGGTAATGCTAATGATTCTGACTCTCCATTACCTAATGTTATTTTAGATGTTCCAAAATTTTACAAAATCTATCATTTTTTTGAGAATTTTACTTTTATTACTTATTTTTTTGGTTGAGTCCCCCCTGAGAATTTTCTAAAATAATGGGTTCACAACCATTGGCAATGCCATGGTGTGAAACTTGAAGAGTCTAAAATCTTATAAAGGGCTTTTTTTTTTTTCTAACCCAGAGCACTAAAAATATATTTTCAATCATGTCCCTTGGTTTATTTTTAAAAATTTATTTGTGTTTTCTCACTGGACTCAAGACTTTCAAATCTCAGAGAAAGCAAAACTAAAATTCCCTATATGGGTTGAATTTCCTGGCTTACCTCTCCCCCTCTAGGGTTTTATAAACCAACTCATAAAGCCCATAGGGCATTTCATTTTCCATAATTAGACTAAATTTTTATGGCTCATTTTCAAAAGAGTATTTGTGTATAAGTGGATCTATCTGATGATTTAAAATATTATATTGATATACAAATTAGCTCTAACTACTTTTTTTAGCATGGCGTGTATATCAATCTCAAAAATACTTGCTTCTGATGTTAGTCCTTAGACCACATGATTTGGGAGTGCCCTATGATGGTTCACACACCCCCTAATCCTCAGGAAAAAGGTAGATCTAAAGCTAAATCTATTAATGGTAATAATGATGATTGGACTACCATCACCAACAATAAAAACAATAGCTCTTCCAAAGGTGGAAGTAGGCCAAAAAATTCTTCATTCTACCATACTAGAAATAATTTTGCTTTAACTTCTATTAGAAAATATACCTTTTCCACTAAATCTTCTCTTCCTATTGTGTGTACATTGCATGCAATGATCTCTCTAGTTGAGATGCCACCTTTAACACCATGATCACAACCCCCTCCTAGGGTGAGTGCCTTAGAGGAAGAAAGGACCCTAGTCACCTTGGACCACAAATCAATGTCTTGGCACTCTTGTAGCCCCTCTCCATCTCTTAAATAGGAATAATATATGGTACACAAGTGATAACTATTTATAATGACTAATTACTTACCCAATAATCTCATGTATAACAAGTTTGTTGTGTTGGAAGGTCTCATAGAGGAGAATGATATACACTTCAATCCTATCCAATGATTGTGTACTCTTGGAATGTTTGAGGTCTTACTAATCTACCATGTAAGTATGTGGTTAGGAATAGTTTCTAGTTTTTATGCAACATGAAAATTATTTACTTGCAAGAGGTCAAGATTTATTGCTTCTTACCTGCTGAATACAACATGAATCATCTAGCTTGGGGCCATTTGTTAGGCTACTAGACCTGACATTAGGCATGGTGGGGTCATCACTTTTTTGGCTCCATAACTCACTTTGAATATTATTTCATGGGGTTTATACCCCACTCATCGAGTGGTGTGGACCCTTTTTTATTTTAATAATTACATTATTAGGTTGGTCAATTTATTCCTTGCAAAGTCTCCAATTCTTAGAGTTATATGTGATAGGCCCTTATCTCTTAGTGACCTCCATGAGGGTGTTAAGTAAATGGTAGTGTATAAATCTCCAAGAATTTATGGTTTTTTGTGTGATTTTTATCAAACTCTATGGGACATTATTGGTCCTGATATCCACTAGGTGTACTTTGAAGTAGTTCTAACCATTTCTTTAGGAACCCTTATTAATCAGGGTAATATCAAGTTTATCCCCAAGGCTAGTGATCTTGAAACCATTAAAAATTAGAGGCCTATTAATTTTTTCAATGTCTCCTATAAAATTATCGCTAAATCTCTAGCTCTCAGGGTGAAGCACATTATCCCTTTAATTGTTAGGAGTGAGAAAATAGGCTTCATACAAAACAAGTTCATTCTAGATAATGTCATTTATATCTTGGAAGGTATGGAATGGGATAGGATTTATAATAAAAATGATTTATTTGTTAATATTGATTTTGAGAAAGCCTATGATCACATTGAGTGGACATTCATTTCAGCCATACTATAGGTACTTAGTTTTGGCCCCAAATTTATTCAGACTGTTAATATGATTTTTTAGGATGCATGGGCCTATCACTATCAATGGCACCCAATATTCTCACTTTTAACTTCATAATTATATTAAATAAGTATTTCCTTTATCCCCTATATTATATCTGATTTTAGTAAAAGGATTTAACCACCTACTAGCTAAATATGTTGTCAGGGGTCTGGTGAAAGGATCTCGCTCCCTCAGTCTGATAGACAAATTTTAAATGGTCATTTCATGGATGAATATTTTCTCACTCTCCAAGAGTAAGAATATTCTATTAGAAATGGCATGGAATTTCTACATATTTTTTATTTGGATTTAGGTTTTTTTATTTAATGGAGGAAGACCTAGTGCGACAAATAGTCCCTAGGCCCCAAACCTCCTAGGCTTAAGTAATTTTAATGGATATGGATTATACCAAGAGTGAATTTTAAGTTTTTTAGCATTACCTTTGCATTTTATGCCTCTCCTTATAACTTATGGTCCTATGTGGTGCACAGAGTTGAAAAAAATATCTCATTTTGGAGCGTTAAGCCTCTTTCTCTTACTGGAAAATTTCAAATTTGCTCTACAGTTTTGGTAGTTACACATGTAAATTATTTCTCTTGGTAGGCCCCTTATAATTTTGCCTATATAAAATTAAAAAGGATTTTAAGATATTTTCTTTATTCAAATTTTGAGGGACATAAGGGCTTCCACAAATTTGCCAGAAACATCTATTTTCAGCCCAAGGAAGATAGGGAACTAGGTCTCCTCAATATTAAAATCCAAGGACTTGCTCTTGGTTCCAAATGGATTATTAGAGGTATTTTTAAGGATGAAACCTAGAATATTATTCTCCACCATTTTATCTCTCAGGGACTTCCATGTGGTAGAAAGGCTTGACAAGTCCTAGGACTTCATTCCGTACTCATTACCCCAGTGCATGTCAAAATTAAGGGCTCCTTTATTATTCAAAGTTTATGGAAGGCTTGGTAAAATCTTAAACCTCACCTCAAATAGGTTGGTAAGCATTCAATAATGGTCTCTCCATTAATTCCTAGTCCTTTTGGTGGTTATCTTGCCTAAATTTTCATAGTGTTCCCTTTGCCTTAGTCCCCTGGGTTAAAGTATTATACCTTTTTCATAAAAGGAGAGAAGGTTATTAGTGATCTTTTTTGAAAATATAATAGGGTATAGATCACTTGGAAATAAATTTAAAATAAATATCATTTAATAAACTTAGATGCAAAGGCTATTATAAATATTAAAGGCTCCATACATGATGAATACTTGAATAAAATTGAAATCAATTCCCTTGTTCCTTGGTGGAAATATTGGCATTGACCTAACGCCACTCCCTTCACCTAATATTCTCCTTACATAGGATATAATTTACTTGCTCTATAGCACATTTTATTTGATATGATCAATATCAGATGGAATTTTCATTCTGAAGATGGGATCTAGACCCATTAATCTAGCATGGTGTGGTCTGCTTCTATTCAGCCCAAAAAAGCTCATTTCTTATGGTGCCTTATCTACTAAGGCCTACCTATGGGAGATTTACTCAAGCATCTAGGTGTGCCTAACCCCATATACCTAGCTTACTAGCAACTAGATATTGTTAAGCACCTTTTCTAGTTTTTAACTCATGCACATTTTGTGTGGCACTATATTCACTCCCTTTTCCAACCCTTTTGTCTTGAATTCTTCACATAGAAGATGAATCTCTTGGGAGACTTAGCTATGTTTCATAAAAAATATAATTATTTTTGGTAGATCTTTCAATCTGACATTTTGTTTCAAATTTGGAAAGCTATAAATTATGCTTGATTTAATCATAAAGAGTTAGAACATAATTTTTATGTTTCTAATAAAATTATTATTCTCTTTAATGTTACTCTCCAAATACAAATCTAAATAGACAAGGTCTATATAAAGTTTAACCACCTCCAATGTTTTCTAGATCACTAGGGAAATGATTTATGTGTGGTTAGCTAGGAACCTTCTAAACCCCCATGACATCCTTTACCCCCCCTAAGGATGAGGACATGGGCCACATTGATAGTGATCCATAACTAAACACAAGAGTCATTATCCATGATGATCACCACCTTGTTATCCTTATCCTCATCTTGGTGTCCCAAGTGGCTCATCCAAATCTAAAGGTGATGATAGGGGATGGGGATCTCCTCACCCATCCCAAGGTGGTGATATCAGACGTTGGGATCTACCTCCCCAAGTTAAATTCCCTTGCCTAGCTCTAGTTATTTCCCCTGAAAGAAATCAAAGTGAGACTTTAGAAGCTTAGTAAAACATTGATTGGGAGCCCTTACCTACTGATGAGGATCCTCCTACTATGGGAGGATGGGGTGATAAGCCTCAAGGTCTATCATCTCTTCTACCTCCCTCAATGTCTATGTTTGTTGTTGCTACTTAAATATTCTTGTTATTGTTATTTATACCTTGATTTATTTACTTTGCTATAAATTACTGATGTGATATTTTTTTTTTGGGTGTGGTTATTTTTTACCACTTTTCTAACTTGTCTTGAGGGTCTTTTTTACCCTCAGTGTGATTTTTCTCGTGGGGTGTGACTTTTCCACCCATTTTTTTATATGATTAGGATTGTACCACATTCTATTATATATATATATATAGAGAGGCACTTCTCAATCAAAAAAAATGTACTGGTTCACCAATATATTTTATTTGGAATTAATTAGTGCATTAACTATAATTAAGATAAAATGAATTGAAGGGTATCAAATGTTGTAAATGACTTGTAATTTGCAAAATGAAAATAAAGTATTAAAATAGATGAATCTTGAATGAATGAAATAAACTAACTATGAAAATCAGAAGGATTAACTAAATTTTGCCTATTAAGTTAATTTTGCATGATTGAAATGGGGATGTAATGATTAGATCAGACTTAATTATGCCCATGTAACTAGAACAATAATTGTCACTACTCTAGGTCCAAACTGACTGGAAATAATAATTATTGATTGTTACTACTAACCTCGATGGGTTGATCTTGACTTGTGTAGAAAAATAATAAACTAAGGGTATAGGTAGCTACATTGGCTTGAAATATGAATGTATGCAAAAATTCTACCTTTGATTTTACACAAATGACCTGGTAATGACCTCTTCAAGGGTGAATCCCTATTAGGGTTTTTGATAGGTAAAAACCTGATAAAAGAGAGGGGGTTGTAATAGGTTGAACTGACCCCAATCATCCCATGGTAATTAGATGTTGCTTATGTATCCAAAGTATTGTGAATATAAAATCATGCACACATAGTTTTCCCACCTAAAGTGCTTATTATAATGGTGTTTCATTACTACATGTATGCATTTATATATGAATTGAATACTTGATAATGTTTTATCAACCCATAAAGGATAGAATTAACTTGTGATCTTGACCTATTCAAGTTGATTCTAACTTGGAAGGGTGATGTCTAATCTTGATAATTTGGAGTGTTTGTATAGATGCTTATTTTTTTTCATCAATTAATAATATTTCTCTAGGTGCAAAATAAAACTTAGAAATGATGGGTCTATACAAGTACTTAGGTTAAAGTGAGGAAGTGAAACATGACCAATTTAAGTGCTCAAGTTAATTAAATCAAATATGGTCCAAAACTAACTCAATCAAGTATTCATGACTAAATTTGAGTATCTACATGGTGAAAAAATATAAAATCAAAACTCAATGATAATTTTGTTATGATATTAGCCTTGATTAATTTAAATGAAATATTCATTCATATACAATTTATATAATGGATATGATTGTTGAGATGTTTGGGATTACAAAAGTTGTTAAATCTATAAATAATATTTATGTCAAACTAGATAAGGTATGGTATAAATTTTATCCTATTATATTTTTTAAGTAAAATTAATAAGTTTTAATAATTCATATTTTTTTAAAATTATTTTATGTCTAAACGATGTAAAATTGCAATTAGAATTTTGATTCTAGATTAACTTTATTCAAATCATTACTAAAAATATTCTTAGGATTTATAGAATTATTGATCAATCAAAAATGGATTTTTTAAGTATGTTTTAACAATATGGATTTTTTTACCTGAACCATTTCAACATGATCCAATTTCATGACTTTTTTCAATGAGAGTTTTCAGCTCATTTTCCCACTCCCTTTCTTGCTTTCATCTTTTTTAATTTTCCTCTAGTTTCAAATGTAGATATATCTTAATTCTAGGTGTGAGTTCATTTTTTTAGTCTTTACATGGCTTCTTGGTTGGTAGAGGACACTCCCTAAAGATCTCATGTTAGATTGTGCTAGCCTTTATGACCTGACAGATGGACCTATAGTTAGGTGTGCATCAAAAAGAAGACCAAATTCACATTAAGCTTTAGGAGGAAACATTGGGGTGATCCATGGGAATGATTGTAGACTAAGTGGGTTTTCTCCTAATACTTTACTCATGTATACTATATAACTATACTTGGAACATTTATTTACTTTGAACAGAGTTATTGTTATATGGTGCCACAATCAGCAAACCAAAGGTCCACCTAACATTTTTCTAAGGGGAAACTTATCTAAAATGGTGTTGTGTTTTGTTCTGACAAAAATAGGAAGTCCCACTAGTTAGGTTTGGAGAAATATTAGGGTATATATGATTAGTTTTATTGGTATATAGAGTGGATAACCTCTTCAGTTGATTCAGGGTTCTTTGGAGTTTTACTGAAGGTGGAGAATGCCCCCAAGAAGATGAATGAAAATAAGAAGGCTCTCAACTTTATATAGAGTTAGATACATACTATTACTCTACTTTGCATCCACTCTCTATGAGGTAAAATCCCCAAGTAAAACCTTGTGTAAATTAGGGTTCTTGATTCAACTTTACCATCTAGATTTATGATTGAGGTAAACAAGTTTTGCTTATATATCACAGTCTTGTTGAAGGACAAAGCCAATATTGGTATGATCAAGTTAGATTATTTCATTATATGCTAGAATAGGTCATTCAAGGTGACCCTTTTGATGGAACTCAAAGTATATGTTTTAAATTTTGGAAAGGATCATCCAAAGCTTAGTCCAAGACTTGTCAAATTAAGACTGAGAAACCTTCACCAAAGGTATGCTTAAGGATCTATAAATCTATATAGTTACTTCATTAGGGAGACTCACTTTAAGGTTAGAATCTCATGGGTGAAGCATGTTGAGTTAAAGGATTTTACCTTATCTCAATTTTTTGTCAAATTATTAAGTTCTCAAATTTTAAAACCTAAGCTTCATATAGATTGCATTACCTATTTAGTTGGTGCCAATCCCATGGTTGAGGCATTGATTATAACCCTAGTTCTCTCTCAATGTTAGGAAAGGATTGAAGTTTGGTTTGGTTTTACCTAGGCTATGTTTAAGTTTTCATGAATATGGACCAATCTTCGACTTGGGGTACCTACTTCAAGTTTGTCACCCTATGAATATTTTGCATAAGCTCAGGTGATGGTGTAAGTTTGGGTCCATGGATGGGTAGACCAGTCTCAAGTGTGTCTCAATTTAAATCCTTCAAGTATTGTTTAGGTCTACTATTAGTTTTCTTTTTTTGAGTCTCTACTAACACTTAGGTAAATATATCTTAAGGTTGGGTCTATTTTAGTTGGTTCATTGTTTTAATTTTGATACTTTGTGGCTATTTCATTTTTGTTTCATATGTTGGATAGCCTCCAATATAAGTGTGTTTCTTTCTATTATATATTGGTTATTTATTTTTTGGTATTCAATTCTTCTTAGTGTTGGATAAGTACTCTTTCCTAGTTTCATTGGGGTGTACTATTTTTTTTATTATAGAAGTTGTGGGACCTACTCTCAAAAAACCCTCTTTCATATGATGTAAAGGTTGTGGGACCTACTTTCAAAACCCTCTTCTTGGTTTTGGGACCTCTGCAAAATTCTCACTTTTACCCATATCTAATAAAAAACAATATGGAATGGATTTATGTTAGAATTATCTCTTTATATTCTATTTTTTAAGGATTTTGGTTTTCAAGCATGTGTGTATTCTGACTTTTATTGCCTCAATTAGTTATAAAAACATTAGAAAATTATAATGTGTGTATGATTAATTATTTGAAGATATGAATTTTATACATACTTATTCTCTCCAAGGACACTAACCAAAAAATGATGGCTCAACACTTATAGAAATTATGACTTGGGATAAGATAATGGTTCTCCTCATATGGTCTTGTTTTTTGAGGATAAGCTTTGTGAGCCAATAGCTCAAAGTAGATTGTTAACTTATTTATATATGAGGTTTTATGTTAAAAAAATATATGTTTTTTAATATATTGTAGCTTCTTTATTAATGGGTTTTCTTGTAAAAAATTATATTCTCATATAGGGGTAGTAGCTAGAAGTTGAGTGTTAACTCTTTTTCGTATCGGGTTTTTTATAATTTATTTTTATATGGATTGAACCAAATTATAACTTATTTCTATAGGTAGTTTATTTTTATTTATTTCTATTTATATATATAGGACTCCCTTATATCTTATATGAAAACCTATAGTTTTATTCATAATTAAAAAACACTTTTAAACCTTGTTGGTATAAATTTATGTGCAATATGATAACAATGTTAAATTTTTGTGAAAGGGTCAAAACATATGATGGACCTTTATACATAATTATATCCTACACTATAGGTAGATGGTATATATTACCAATTAGAATGATTTATCTCTCTCCAAATAATACATACTTGTGTTGGGGTAAATCCTTGCATAAATGTTGGTCAACACATGTCAATAGTTTTATAAATATGAAGCTCATTTCATTTATGAGAATGTAATGGATATGTTTTCAAGATTATTGGAGAGTTTAAATATTTTCATCTTCAATTTGTTTCATTTATTTTATAATTATGTAGAGGCTTGCATGTATTATTGAATCATTAATGTTAATGGTTACAACTCCAGTTCGAGTGAGTTATAATAAGGAAACGTAGTTTTGAGTTGCATGTGAAGTCAATTTAACCTTTATTTTGTTGATAAGATATGATTTTTGTGTATTTTAAGTCCTTTGGATTATCATTTTTAGTGGTGTAAAATAATTTCAATTGTAAGTTGTTCTACAAACAAAGTGTGAGGATGAAGGAATTAAGTTGAAATATTTGGTGGATTTCTCAATTGAACTCTATAAGAGAAGTATTTATTTCTTGTAAAAATGGGGAAACATTATTTTTATTATAGTTATGATGCATGTCAAAATCATTATGACCAAGCACATTAATTTCACTTTTTTGATATCATTTTTAGGGCTGAGTCAAGACAAGACTTTCCATTCATTAAGCTTTTTGAAGCCATGGTCAAGGATGATGTCATTTGAAGGATCAGCATGTGAAGTTTTTTCATTCTTAGAAATTGTATGGTCAACATGCTATGGATAGTGGTAATTCCATTTTTTAATGTGATAATGTTTGTCATAAGACTAACATATTGTAGCTTCAATAAGTTATAGTATTTCTAATGAAGAAGGGTGGGCTATGTATGCATTAATCAAGGTTAAATTTGTAAGAAAATGTAAGGGACCACCGATATAAGTAAATCATACCTTATCAAAAAAATAAATCTTGTACTTCACATGAAAATCAAAAAAACTAGCATGTATTATTGCTCACTCTAATCGGCATGGCACTCTTTACCATTAATGCTTCAACAATAATATAAGCCTCCACATAGATGTAAATAATATGGAACCACTTACAACTCTCTAAGAATATTTGAAATATACCCACCACATTATTATTGTTGAAATGAGCTTCATATGCCCAAAATTGTTAAATTTATAAAAAAATAAAATAATATTCATGTTGGGGTAGCCAGGGTATGGTATAAAGTGCATCCTATTACATTTTGTAAGTAAAATGAACATGTACTTAATAATTCATACTTGCCAAAAAATATTTTATCCAAGTTACCAAATATGTGAATGTGGGGGCTTTATGCAAGTTTGGGATAAATGATATAAAGTTTAGTTTCCTCTAAAATAAAATGGGTGTCCCAAAAAACAAAAAAGGAAAATTATTTAAATGAAGAAGTAATGACACTTTTATCCTGGGGATAAAAGCTTATTAGAGTAATAATTTATGAATAGATAGTATAGAATTACAATTAAAATTTTGATTGTAAATGAAATTGATTAAAATAATTAAGGTAACATTACATTGCTATAAATATTTTTAGGATTTTAAAGAATGATTGATTAGTAAAAAAGGGGATGTTTTAAGTATACTTGTAATGATATAGAATAGACTTAAGTTAGAATGTGATAGAAAGATGCATTTTGATTATATTTCATCATTTCATGTCAACTATTACACAAGAATAATTTCATTATACTAAATTAGTTCATGTTGTAATTTTTTATATATTGATGTTTTTTAGATACTCTTTTTTAAGGATGTTGGTTTTCAAGCATATGTGTATTTTGTGACTTTTTTTGCCTCTATTAGTTATAACATTATTAGAATGGTAGAATATTTTTATAATTAATTTTTTGAAGACATGAGAATGGTTGATCTCCCACCAAACAATATGGACTTGTGTTGGGGGAAATCCTCACATAAATGTTGGTTAGTACATGTCAAAAAAAAATGGGTATAAGACGTTCATTTCATCAATGAAAAGGTATGATTTCCATGTATCTATAGTCCTTTGGATTATCATTTTTGGTGGTGCAAAATAATGAAATCTGCAAGTTGTTCTAAAAAGAAACATTTGAATAATCATCATATGATGTATCATTCTCATAAATTATATGGTCAATATTCTATAGATGGTGCGAATTTAATGTGCATTCCTAAGTTATAATAATTTCTTCAGTAAAACCATAAATATCTATAATGATGATCCAAAATAGTTTGTACAAGAACTTACTCCAAAAAATTGTTCCATAGGAAGTCAAACCTTTTATTAGGATCAAAATGTACTAAGGACATACATGAACACTAGTTATTAGTTCTCTTGTTTTCTATTTTTGAATGTGATAACATTTATTAAAATTTTAACATCTTACAACTTCAATAAGTGATAGAAATTCCTACAAAAAAAGGTGGGTCATGTATGCATTAATGAAATTTGAAGTTGCAAGTGAATGTAATGGAATTATGGTATAGTAATATCATACTTTATCAACAAAATAAATCTCATATTGACTTCACATGACAATCAGAACAACTCTCCCATAGTATTTCTCATTCCCATTATAGTTTCACCCTTTAGCATTAATGCTCAACAATACATACAAGCCTCCACATACATTAAAGTAAATAAAACTAGTTGAATACTAGATTCTTATAATTCTCAAAGAATATTTAAAACATATGTTAGGTTGTGGAGCTAAAAGCTTCACGCAGATGCAAACATGGAGGTTGTTGAGTGTCACAGTCACCGACATTGGTCAGGCCAACCGACGTCAGTTAGGTGGAGACAAGAAGCTGCCGACATCAGTCAGGGATCAGCCGACGTTGGTCATCCCCAAACAAATAGGGACCGACGTCAGTTGCCTGTGTGATTTCAGAACTGTTGGTTTCATGAACAGTTTGTTAACGAACCGGTTGTTTGCATGTTAAAGACTAATTTTAGTCTTGAGTTGCGGTTTCTAATTATTGTAATTGGAAAGTCTAATTATTATTTATATGAGATCTATTTAATAGACTCATGGGCTGTATTGTAAAGTGTGCTAGATAAAGAGAGCAAGGTTAGCTCTTTCAGAGGGAAGAGAGCAAGGTTAGCTCCTCATAGTGCCACAGTGCCAAGTGTGTATGATCAGGTAGATCTATGGGAGAGCAAGATCTGGTAGAAGATCCATAGGGGTGCTAGTGTGGAGAATCAGAAGGGTTCTTCATGTGTGTATGATCTCGGTTGGCAGGTGTGCAAGGCCAGGTTGATCTATGGTATAGCAAGATCAGGTGAGATCTACATGTGTAAGTAAGATCGGTTTGATTTGTAGGTTGTTGTAAGTTCATGAGAGATCTACTTGGAGTGCGTTGTGTACTCAGTTGAGTATGTGTGTATACTCAGTGTACTGGAAGTATTGTTACTGACTGGTTGGAGGTGAACAACAACTCTATACTTGAGTTGTTTGTTGTGACCATGATTGAGAGAGAGAACTCTTGAAGATATTTACTATTAATGCCCTAGAGGTGTGGGAGCCCTAGAGGAGTGTGAAGAAGATTGTGGCATCTTCTTTGTTGTATTTCCTTCTGAAAGAGTATTAATACAATTGGGTATTGTCTCTCATATTATGTGTTGTTTTTGATTTCTAGTTACTTGTTACTTCTGGTTAAATTCCATGTTTAGTTGCTTATACAAGGTAATCAATTGTGCTCTTTAAGAGCAGGGGGTCTTGACAACATATCCATAATTTCATTGATGAAATGAGATTCATATACCCAAAATTGTTGTCCCATATTGGCTAATGTTTGAATTAGGCTTTCCCCCAACATGAATTTATATAATTTGGTAGGAGATCAATCATTTTCATTACTAACTTAGGTTAGTTGCCTATAATGAAAGGTGTACCAATGTTTGAAAGAACATCATATGGTTTGACCCATTGAAAAATATTTAACATTGTTATCACTTTGCACACAATTTTCCACCACTAAAGTTATGATCCATGTCAAGTAACTTCTCATAACCTATTATTAAATTCGAGAAATGTTTTATCAAAAATTTAAAAATGGGATTTGATCATGTTTTAAATAGATACATCATTTTTATAAAATAAAAAACACCATTTCACTCTTCAACACATTTATATGCAGCAAATAGTTTGGTTATAATATATAATAAAGAAATGTTGGAATCATTGAATGTGTGAATAACACAGTAATTCAAAGCATACCAATCAAAATACCTTTTCATATCCTAATGATGATCAATTAAAGGATTGTTTAATATATTTTGAATTGAAATGAACTTGAATGAATAGACCCAAACTATTAAAATTAGAAATAAAATGAATATACATATCTAAATATAAAATACAAAATTTATAGAATTGGAAATGAGCTCAAAATAATAAATTTCAAACTTATTTTCTGTTGAATTTATAGGTTGACCATGACTATAAATTTCTTTAAAAGACCTATGAATTTTCTCACATCTAGAAATAAGAATTTAAATTATGCTAGGACAAGGTTGTGCTTGGAGAATAGTGGCCTTATCTATTGACTATAGTTGCATCCTAGTTGATTGTGCATCTAAGTTTTGAACATAGATGTTGTTGAGCCTATTTTTGACACCCCCTCTCTTTCATTTCTAAATCCAAGAGATTTAAATTGATTCTATCATATTGATGACTTTGTCATAACATCTAAAACTAATAATTGGGGGTCATAGTTTGTTATATCATTTTAATATGCATTATTATAGTGAATGTTTATTTTGAATTCTATATTTAAGGCAATTTTTACTCTACATTATAAGTGGTTTCAAAATCATTCAATGTATTTAATGAAATATTAAGCATGTATAGGAATTGGCATGGAAATAGTTGTTTGATCATATGAATCATATGAGTACAATGTTAATGATCAAGTTTGTAAGCATTTTGGTTCAATGCACAGGTTGATTGATAAGTGGTATTTTTTATCATCAAAGTATATGTTGAATAATTGGTGATTAAAATTATTTATATTAAATAATGTAAACATTGCAATGTTTTGATTGTATTAAGACCTAAATGTTTTCTAACCTAAGATCTAAAGGTTAAATGTTGGAAAGACCCATGAATGATTTGTGATAGTAATGTTGAATATTTTAAAAGGGTCAAATGCCCATGGTTTAAAACCTAAATAAAAATTTTGAATGTTATTTGATTTAAGAGGCAATATTAATAAAATTTAGGGTGGTGAAATGGACCCTGAGTGACTTAGGTGACTACTGTTGACTGCAAGTTTGAAGCATTGGTTTGACATCATTCTAGATGGCAAGTTGTATGGATTTAATGTTTTAATGATATGGTGGATAAATTGGGATTTGTTTCAAGCCTATAAAATTGATGGTATTAAATCATGAAGTACATGTATCATCAAAAGTAGTTTAGTAATCATTTTGGTAGAAGTTTTGGTCGTGATTAAATTTGTTGAATTGCTAAAAGAGCTAGATTGGTTAGAGGTAAGATATTGATAAATTCATTAACCAATGTGATTGGGAAACATAGCATGGATAGTTATTATTGATCCAAAACTATACAAAGGTCATTTTGTATTGGTAACCATCAATCTAGATAAGCTTATTGTGGAAGTGATATTCTAGAAGCAAGGAGATTACAAAGCTTGGAAAGTTATAAATAAGAAATGTTAGGGTGGACACCTCTTAATTTTAATAATTCTCATGGTAATGTGTGGAGGATTGATTAAATTTGGAATATATAAGATTCATATTCTCATATTTTTTCCTTTAGAGGCTAGTATTTTGAAAGTAGAAGGCCTGGTATAAATTTTCTTAGACCCTTTCATAGAGGAACTCAGATGTCTATTCACTTTGATGCCTCAATCCTTATTTTTGGGATGTTATGGATGTCTTGCCATTTAATCCTATAAATAATAGAGGAAATAGAGGTTTTAGGTTACCATATTGGATAACTCATCCTCATGAACACAAGAATCCAAGTAGTGCAACTCAATGAATGCAAACAGTCCTATAGTCTGAACACAATTTAGGTTATCATCCATATCCTTAACATCATGACCATTTGCCTAAAAATAACTTACAAGTTGCTAATTGCATTCTCATGACATAGTGCCTTTGAACTGTAAGAGCCCATCACCTGAACCTATGAACCTAGTTGAAACTTGTTCAAAATTGAATCTTGTGGATTTTCCTCATCATTTTCTATAAGAAGAAAGGTCAGTGCCTCTCAATCAAAAGAGACATGAGATTAGTCCCTCAGTGTCACCAAATATTGCTAGGATGATAAATAAATTTAAGTTAGAAGTGGATGATGAATACAATGAGGATGTTATCAAGCTAATTAAGTTTCTTACTACCACCATAAGTTACACATAGTATTTGACTAACAAGGGTTATCTATTCTGATGAGGAATAGGATGTTCAATGATGTTTAATTATGTTGTTTTGATACATTTTTAGATACTTTATATTTTTTTAATACTATTTAAAACTTTATTTTGACAATGGTTCTACAGTGATTTGACAGTATTTGAAAACATTTTAGATAGTTTATATTTTTGGTGTGGAATATATATGAACTTATATATAATGCATATGGATAAATGTTGGATGTAGTAATTTTCATTTAAATAACTTATGTTGTTTTAAATGTTTTTACATAATAGATTTATTTAGATGTTTACCCGATCTGATTAGAGTTTGTCCCCTTTGGTCTATTAATATTTATTTTGATCTTAAGACTTATTTTTAAAGTCTTACATTAAGTTATAATTGATATTTAATTGACTTAATTAAAAGTCAATTAGGACTTAACTAATAACTAACTAAAGTTGGTAATAACTTATCTCTCAACCATATTTTGAGAAGAGGATTATAAAAGAGGATCAAAGTGACATTTTGAAGAAGAGGAACATTACACAAGTATTTTGAAGACTCTAATTTGCTTCAAAGTTTATCATAATACTCTTTTCTAGTGTAACATCTCTAAGATAAAACAACTTTTATAGATAGATCAAAGACACATTCTCTGACAATTAGGTAATATGCTTAATTAGCACATATATATTCAGGTTTCATTATTTAGTTTATAAATTGATTATCAAAAATATATTAGGTTTAATATCTTTTGATGATTAAAGATTTGTACTCATATGAGCAAAATCCTAACTACTTAGCTCAAATACTAATAAATACTTCGTTATAAATGACATGTTATTGATCTATTTAGATTGTTTTGGTTATTATATCAAGTATTTTTATACTGAGTATTATATTTTCTAATAAAATTTACTTCATCTTTGCTAAAATGACTCTCTTTGTAGACTCACAATCTTTTATTTTATTTTCATTTATCTTATTTTACTTAATTATTTTACATGTTACTTAATTTAAGTAATTAGTTTTAATTTAGATTAATTAACTTCTCTTATTAGTTTTAGTTTTTGATTAATCTAAATTACTATGTTTGCTTTTTACATTTCTTAGTCTTTTCTTAAATAGTTATATTTATCTATTAAGTTTATTCATGTTAGTTTAAATCTTAAAGTTATATTTCATAAATTGTACATTCGTTTACTTATTTTTTTAGGATTAGATTAATTGTTAGAATATAATTAGTTGTTGTTATAGATTTCCTTTTACATTAGATTTAATTAAGTTTTTATTAGATTGTTGATTCTTTTAGTTTATGTTTATTCCTAGATTTGTTTTAGTTTTAGGTTTAGATTTAAGTTAGTTTTTAATTTTAGTTTAGTTGTTTTTTGTTTCAATTTTAATTCCTGTGTGATTATGTTAATTATTATTTCAATTTCATTCTTTGGCATTCATTGTAATATTTTATTTTTATCTTTCAGGTCTTTGTGTTTCTTTTTTTTTATCTTTTTTGAGTAAAACATGAAGATTTCAAGGCATTTAAGTGGAACATAAATATTTATAAGGAGCAGAAATATTTATTTTAAGATATTATCTTAATCATAAATCTTCTCTTTTGGATAGGATAGATTATATATTTACATTTGTTTCATTCATACTTAAAGATAATATTGATTTATAAAATTATAATGAAGTATGGATCAGTATTTGGTGTACTTATTATTTTCTAGAACATGTAAAATCCCTTGTGCATATTTTAGATCCTTTGTGACTTATTATACCTTTACTATTAGACTGGTACAATTCCAATTTAACCTTTGTGATAGGTGAAAGGGATGATTCATTAACGTAATAATTTTGATTGTCAATAAATTTGGTGACTCCACTAGGAACCCTTTTAAAAATCTTGTTTTTCTTGTCTATTTTATTTTACATTGCCTATAACCATTAGAGGTCCACACCCTATCATTCAACCCTTAGTTGATATTGTTGAAGATCATGTCAACATTGCTTTTAGTCTAACTATTTTTTCTTGGTATAATAAACCTTATGATTTATTTCATATTATTGAAGTACTTAACCAAGAATTAGAAGAAGCAAAAATTAGTGAGGTTCACACAAGTCTTACACGTGAAATGCAAATTCATATTCAAGAAAATAACTATAAAATTAGAATTGAGACTGAAGAAATTTTACGTGTTAATCCTCAACCTAGAATTTGTTTTCTTTTATATTCCTTTCATCCTGAAGATTTTATTACTCTTATTGATTAATTTGACTAAGTGATCAAAATAGTTAAAAATTTAGATGAAGGACAAACAAGCACATCAACAAAGGGTTTTGGATTTGAGTTTAGGCCTTCAAAATAAAAAAGATCAAACTAAAACAACTGATGAATAAAATGATTTAGATGAAGACATTGTGCAACCCCTAGTCAATCCTTGGATTTGTGAAAATCCAATCAATATTGGTGTTCATCCAATTAAGTTACCTTAATTAAAGGGACTCAATATCCCTAAGTTTTTTAGAAGCCTTGGTGAGTCATGGGAAGATCATTTATATGTTTTCAAATTAGTTTGTGCTACCCTTTGTATTGTTAACAAAAAAGTTTCTCTTAGAGTTTTCTCATAAACTTTGGAAGGTAAAGCATATTAAGAATTTATTAGTCTTCCATCAAGTGTTATCATAAATTGGAAAGATATTTAAGATTGGTTAGAGTTATGTTTTAGTAAACCTAAAAAAAATTTAGATCTAGTCAATGAACTATTTAATATTTCAATAGATCCTAATGAAACCATTTATGGGTTCATAAATAGATTTACTATATTGTGCCAGAAAATTCCACCTGACATTAGACCATCTAAAAAGTTGTCAAGATTGTATTTTTGTAATGCTTGACCTTTAAAGTATAAAATGTCTATAGAAGATAAAGATATTATAGATTACAATGAAACTATAATTTTCTATATAAATTATGAAAAGAAATTAAAATGTGTCAGTTTTAATGATAGAACTACAATAAGTGTAAATTTAGATAATGTAGAAATTTTAAAATCCATTCATAATATTAGTAACAAATTGGTCATCATCAAGTGGTAATTAAATTCATCATCAAGTGGAAATTAAATGGTAATCCATCTTTATCAGGTAAATCATCATTTACTTAGAAAAATAAAATTGAATAAAAGGTTTTTTACTTTAACGTTTGTGAACTAGATCATGATCCAAATACTTGTATAGTTGTTCAAAATTTTAAAATATATATTCAAGGAAATGAGAGTATCTCAATTGATCTAGTTGTTAATATAAACATGTGTGAGATTAGTAAATCTTTGGATGACATCACAACCATAAATGTTTATGTTGTTAATACTAGGCAAAAGGATTATTCCAATATAACTAAAAGTAATTAGAATTTTTCTTGAAATTAAGATAAAGGTAAGAATATACAAAATAATTCATCAAATAATGTTGCAGCAAATTCTAAACATAATGATCCTATATCAACAGGTTTTAATAACTCACAATATACTTCTTATAAGCCTAAAAATTATATGAATATGTGTAATTTAATTGTAGATGCTTATAATATTATTGATGATTTATCTTTCATAAAAGCAGGATTTTTGTTATTATAAGCTGCTAGTTTGCCAAGACAGCTTGACAAGATTAATGAGGCCATTAAAAATCTAAATGCTAAAAATGTTTTAAGATTTTAGGAAGGAAAAAATAATGAACAAAATTAGTCAACAATTTTTTCTCAAATATATGATCTTCATGTAGATTACATACCACCTTTCTATATATCTGTCAAAAGTATTGATAAAGTCATACATAACTAAATTTTAGATATAGGTCCATCTAAGAATATTAATGCAAAATTCATCACTGATCAATTAGGTATTTTTTATGAAATGGATAATAGGAAACTCAAAGGTTTTGATTCACGTCAAATAAAAAGCTATGGTAAGTTTTAAGATATTATGATTAAAATTGCACAAGATGAAAGAATTAGATGTATGACTAACATTCAAATTCTAGATATTATAAGTAATTATACAATGCTTTTAGGTAGAGTTTGGTTTAAAGTAACTGGGGAATTATTGGAAAATATACTATTTCGATTCCAATTGGAAATGAAATTATCTTTATTCAAAGAGGGGATTGGTTTGGTAATACTATTGACTCTATACCATCGATTATTGCTTATGTTGAAACTCAAATTGGTACATATGAATTACTAACCCTTGAAGAACTTGAACAATAATAACAAGATGTATTTTTCAAAAATGATTTATGGACTTTATATGTTAATGGTGCTTGCTTACAAGCTGGAAGTGGTGTAAGAATTTGTCTCATTTCTCTTGTAAGTAAGATTTTTAGTTGTGCCTATAAATTGTCATTTAATACTACAAATAATACAATAGAATTTGAAGCCTTATGTCTTGGTTTAGAAAAGGTCATAGAATTGAATGTAAAATAAATAAAGGTTTTTAGGGATTCTAAATTAGTTATCAGACAGGTAAGAAAAGTTTATAAGACAAAATAAATGTATCTACATTGATATACTCAAAAGCTTTGATCCTTACTTAAAAGTTTTGAAACTTTTAATATTACCCATATTCTTAGAGAATTTAATATACGAGTTGATAAACTTGTTATTTTTGCTTCTAACCTTATCATGAGTGATATAGAACTTGTTTTTGAGTTTTCATTTCTAAAAAATTTTAGACCTAAACTTTTTGATTTAAATAAAAACCAACCTATTTTTTTACTATGATGAACATATTGATGCCTTTATAAAAGGCAATTTTTTAGATAATGATGATTATGTTTTTAATTGTGGAGACTATCTATAGTTGAATATTAATAATTTATAGCTAGTTTAGTGAGTTTGGAATCCATGTTTGATCCACATGATAATCCTATGATCTCATATATAGAATAATCTTTTAAGATAATTATTAGAGAGACCATCCCAATAAATCTTGAAACTGAAGAACTCAAGTTTATTTATTTGAGAATATAATGTACTCCTGATGAGAAGGTAAAATTTATTAAACTTTTTAAAGAATTTATTTATATTTTTACCTAGTCCTATAAATATTTAAAAGGGTATGATACTAATTATATAAAACATGACATTCCTATTAAGCCTGGTATTAAACCCGTTGGGCAAAAAATATAAAGGATAAGCTCTTTGTTGGAAGACACCATCAGCAAAGAGCTTGATAAAATGCTTGATGGTGGTGTAATTTTTCCTATAACATATTCTGAATGGGTAGTTAATTTAGTAGTTGTGTGTAAAAATATTGAAGATATCAGACTTTATGTTGACTTTAGATATCTTAATAAGGCTAGTGTAAAGGATATTTTTTTGCTTTCAAGTATTGATCAGATTCTGCAACAAGTTACAGGATCTGAAATGATATCTTTTTTTATCAATTTTTTAGTTATAACCAAATATTTGTCAATCTAGATGATAGGTACAAGACAACCTTCATAACTCGGAGAGAAACTTTTGCTTTTAATAAAATGTCTTTTAGTCTCATGAACGTAGGTGCAACCTTTCAAAGAACAATGCATCTAGTATTTGATGATTTAATTGGCATTGTCATGCAAGTCTACTTAGATGATCTTATAGTTTATTTAAAAAAGAGAAAGAAACATCTAGATCATTTATGTGAAGTATTTGAAAGATGTGTAAATTATGGTATTTTCCTTAATCCTAAGAAATATGGTTTTGGTGTTACTAAAGGCAAGTTATTGGGACATATTATCTCTAAAAATGGTATTTAAATTGATCTTGAATGTGTTAAAGTAATCAAATAACTGAATCTACCTAAAGATCAATCTGATCTTAGGTCTTTCTTTGTAAAAATTAATTTCATGTGTAATTTTATATCAAAATTTACTAATAAATCAAATCATTTACAGATTTTTGTAAAGAAAAATTAGTCATATGTGTGGGATGCAGAAGTTGATTATACTTTTAACAAAGTGAAAAATGCCATTACAAATGCATCTATGCTTGCAAAACCTAATTTGTCTAAGTCTTTTATTCTTAATGTTCATGCAACAAAAAAAGCCATAAGTGTTGTAATTACTCAACAAGATAAAAATAATGATGAAAAACCGATCAGATATATGAGTCAAGTTTTGAAAGATATAAAAACTAGATACCATCTTATTGAGAAATTTTTTTGATCTTTAGTTTCTTCATTAATTAATTTTTTCCATCTCTTGATCGAAAATAAAGTTATCATAATTGTTGACAATTTTAACCTCCTAGGTCAAATTATCATCCCTACCATTCAAAACTTTGCATACCATGCTGGTTTGCCTTGTGATTTATTGTTTGGTTTTGAAAATTCTTGAAAACATCCATGATTAACAGGTCTTAAGGTTACTTAGGTGATTTGGGGTCTCTTCCTTTATTTGTCTTGTACTTATCTAGTCATTTCCTGACCTTTCTAAACCATTTTCAGTGGTGAGAAGAGTCTAGAGTGTCTTGTTGAATGTAATAAAAAAATTTAAGGTCATTAAATCCATAAAAAATTAATAATCAGGTTGATTGGACTAAATCTATGCCTCATTTCAAGCAAAATTTAACTATTTTATACCATTCATAGAATGTTTTGATAGTATCTAATTAGGAAGATACTTTATTTCATCATTTTTTACCTAATAATACATTTAATAGACTCATCAAAATATTTTATAGCATTTTATTCATATTTCCTTGGTGAAAATAGCCTTTTTAGTATAAAAATAGGCCTTTTTGAGGCATTCATTTTGGTTTTAAGAGGATTTTTATGATAAAATAATAATATAGTATTAACTTGGTCCTTAAAAGGTTATATTAGTGGTTTAGAGGAATTTATAGGTGAAAAATTTTCAAAAATCAACTTCACTCAATTTTTTACCTTTCTTGCATGCCTAAAAGGGTAGTTTTCAAATGCTCGATATGAGAAGAGGATAGAGAGTTAGGATATAAAAATTTGGAAATTATTAGGGGTCTATTTAATATTTTAATTAGTGTAATTTTTTCATGTATTGGTTCCCCCCTCTTTATGAACAATCGCTAAGACTGACAACAGGTCACTATAGCCTATGCATCTGAGAGGGGTTTATTCTTGGGCATGTTTATCAATCTCAATAAAAAAATTAAGAGAAATGGTTTTTTTTTATGGGTCATTATTATAATTTTAATCTTTTTATTGTTTGATAACTCCTTCCAGGAAGGAATCAATAGCATAAAATCTTGTTTCTTTCCATATCTTTTTAAACAATCTCTTGGATCCATTTTGAAATAAAATATGGGTTGTAATCAGATGTTTACATATTTATGGGTTATAAATGGATTATTTAAGTCATTAAAAACTTTTTTAATTTAAAATTAGGGTTCATAGGTCTCCATTCTGAACATATCTCCTTGAGAGATTTTGAGCTAAATTTATTGAAGTTGCAGGAATAGGTGTGTTATGAGCTGAAGTTTCACATATTTTTCAAGATATATGAGCTGATTATGAGATAATTCATAGGTTTTTTAATTATTCTAAAGAATTTTTAAATGTTTAATGGCCTTTGTCATCTCATTAGATCTCAAAGGAATAGGGACTCATGGATGTTTAAAGGTCACTATATGTCAAGTACTTGCAGCTACAAAATTCATATGTGGCTCAAGAACATTTAGAAAAAAGATGTTATTTTGATATTGGAGGTCTTTCATTCCATTTTAAACATTTTATGAACCTCTTTGGTAGACTTAAAGGCCTGGAAACCACACCTCCTTCCTCTTAACACATTGTCCCCTTTATGTAAAATTTACGGTCTTTTTGGAGATTTTAAGGTTTTTTGAGACTTTAAAAGTTTCATGTTTGGACTCCATATGATGTGTTTCTACCTTAAAGTGATAATGGTTTTAAAATCATATGTCTAAAGTTCTCCAAAGTTCAAATGATGGGTCTTAAGAGGGGTTTTTTCATCCATTTTGAGTCCTTGCCATGCCACTATAACTTCATTCCCCATCTCTACCATGTTTACTATGTTTTACCTTATTTTATTATTATCATATCCTTATCACTCCATCTCCACCTCCCTCCACACATATATTCTCCCTCTTAAGCATATATCACAAGAAATGAAACTCTACACTCTTTAATGATACTTAGAGATTGTAAAGGCCTAGTCATTAGTATTGTATTGGTCTCATTACTTGTTGAAAATGGCAAAACACATCTACAACCAGTGTTTGGCTATTGTGACAAGGGCACTCAAGAAGCATAAATAAAGATCATTTAAAGATAATTAAATTGGATAATGGTGACTAGTGACAAGTTGTAGGCAAGAGCCTTATGATACATTATCATCATAGGTATTCCAAAGTAACTTACATTTCAAGAGATACACTTGGCCTGCTATCAATCTGTACACAGGGTGACTAAGCTCAGTTAACTAAGTACTAAAAAGTCAATAAAGGTCTTGGCCTTAGGTTGGAAAATTAATGAGTAACAAAATATGGTTATCATAGGTTTCAAATGCATATTGAGTTGATTGGGATGGACCACTACCCCATACTCCATAAAGACACCACATCATACAGGTCATGTATACTTACAGTCTGTAGGGTGATGATAGATGACAAGGTTGAAAAAGATAAGAGCCTAAAGACCACTAAATTATTGATGGGTGGGCTCACAATAGAATTATCAAATGAATCCATGCCATCAAGTATGCCCAAGACACTTACACCAAAGTGACAACCTCTTTTAACTCAGTCATGAGTTCAAACATAAACTTTCACCTATAGGCTATGGACCAATAAAGGTTTGAAATGAGGGATAATTTAAGAGATAAACACATGCACTAGTTTCCAAGGACTCATCATGATGACCTATAGTTAATATAAGTACCTACAGCTGTCTAATCTGACCCTACAATCAGCATACCTCAAGGTAAGGCATGAAGGTTGCAATGAGGATGAGTTTCTTATCATGGAAGGTCTATAAAATCATAATGACAATTTCATGGGCAATGAAGGGTTCAAGGTTAATCAAGTATTATAGAATGTGAAGTTATCAATAAATCAAAATCATACTGACATAGTCACATCAACCAAAAGTCCACCTACAGCCACTTTAGCTTTTTGAGGAAGTTGCCTTGTGGAGTGAAAGGGCACTAATGCATTATAAGGACTGAAACTATGTTCAAAGGTTAAATAGGGGTTTTAAAATCTTGGGGAATCTTAAATGATATTTTATACACCTATCTCAGGTAGGATGTATACCTACAAGCCCCTTTAATCCCAAAAAGGGTAAGCTATAGGTTTAAGGAGGGGGAAACATGTTAAGAAATGATAGTGAATGCATTGGTCTAAGTCTCAATTATGGTATGAGTATATTATAATTACTAAAAAAGAATAAAATTGATCCTAAAGTATGAAAAAATGATTCAAATATTTTAAAACAACCTTTATAGGCACTTTTATTCCAAAAATGATCAGTCACGGTTAACTGTGACATGATAGTCCACTAGTGTATGGTGAATGATGATTGGAATTGGCCTATCATGGGAGGAAATCTAATGATACAAAGATTATAAAATACCCATAGAATATATAGGATGGTTTAAAAACAATGCATAATTCCCAATTGAGTGTTCATCTATAGGTAGTGTGTTTTGGAGCAAGTATAATAGCCATAAATTGATTGTATTTTATTATTATGCCAAGAGAAAGGTGAGTGTTTAAGGACTTGGTTACGAATAAATTATTGATTATGAATTTAATATACTAAAAAATTATGATATTAATATAAAAATACTCACACATCAATGAAATAAATCAAGTTAAGGTTTTCAAAGGACAAATTGCAATCAAATTTGAAGACCCTGCACACAGTCAATGCTTGGAAAGTTTGCCTCAAGATTTTTGAAGTTTGAGGGAGCTAAAAGCATCAATTTGACTTGAAATTTTTTAAAGAGGGTAATAATTACCTAATTAATATAATAATGTATTTTTTTTCATGTTAAAATATGGCATATATCCTCTATTTTATCTCATAGGTAGTCCACTTTCAGGCATGCACGGAAACAAAGAATGGAGAAAAAGTGGCCAAAATGGGTGATTGGTGTCTTGGAAACACCATGTGATGACTTAGGATGATTTAATAAGACATATATATATATATATATATATATATATATATATATATATATATATATATATATATATATATATATGTATGTATTAGGCCATGGTATGATGATAAAACACTAATAATTGTTGGTGGACAACCATATGCAGTCAAACCCCATTAGCCTAGACTAGGCCTTTTGCCAAACAGGGGGTCATTTCCACTTCCAAGGTATAATGACCATTATAAAGAATTTAAAAATGTTCATGGGGATATATTATATGTTTTAAATCTTTTTTTTTCATAATAAGTCATAAAGAATCCATTTTTGGGTTCAAAATCAAGTGAGGGTGCACAGAATGAAGGGATCCACTTAAGAGGCCATGTTTGGATGCTCACCCCATCATGGAGGTTTAGCATGGGACCTCAAGGAGTTATTAGATATTGGAGGGGGTATTAAAATTAAAATTTGTGTAATTTTTTCTCAGTTCCAATGTCACATTTTTAAGAATCATCCTTAAGGGTGAAAACTACCAAAAACCTTGTTTTGAACCAATTTGCAAAGATTGAGTTGGATACCCCACCAAACCACATAGTTGTTTCATTAAACCTACCAGAGGTTATAGGTGAATCTCATAGGGTCCTTCAAATGGTTTTTTATTGTACCTTAACTTGTATGTATTTTGGAAAAAATAGTAATTTTGAGCTTTTTGAGCTAAAATGAATGTTACAAGGAGTGTAGAAAGATGCCAAAAAACCTTGTTTTGAACCAATTTGCAAAGATTGAGTTGGATACCCCAAAAACCCACATATTTGATTTATGAAACCTATCATAGGTTTTAGGGGACTCTTAGAGGGTCCTTCACATTTTTTTTCTATACCTTCACTTGTACGAAATAGTACAAAAACTATATTTTTTCTTGTTTTTGAGCTAAAATATGGGTTCCAAGGATCATCCAAAGATGCCAATTAATGGAAAAGGAATATTTAGAATTTTTAACTTTCCAAGCTCAAAAATTAAGAAAAAAATAATCCAAAGGTGCTTAAACCATTCCATTCTTTTGGGCCAATAAGAAAATGCCTTCAAAGGACAAGCCTTCCAAAGGCCATTTCATGGTTTTGGTACTTCCAGGTGGTTTCAAACCATAAAAATTCACATATAGAATGGTGGGCGAATGATAAAAGTGAATCAAACACTTTTTTTATATTTCACACTTGTATGAGCTCCCAATAGCAAAATTTCTCTTCCAGGCCTAAAAGGGCTAATTAGGCCTAAATTGGCAAGCTAAATGGGCTAGAAAGCATATCAAATCTTAGAGTTTGGCCTCAAAATTTTGTATGGAGATATGGGAGGATAATGGGTACATGTAAAAATTATTGGTTGTGCATCATCACTTCCATTTTCTCCTATACAAGGAGATTTTCAAGAAAAAAGGCCTACAAGGAATGCCTGGAAAATGCATGGTTTGAGTGTCAAATCAAGATTTTTGGAGTATTTGGTGATTTAAATCATATTTAAATAGGTCTAGTGTGTCCTTAATAATCCATCCATGGTGTAAAAGTTCAATTTTAATGCAAGGATGAATAAAACTCCTCCTTTTCCCTCTATGTCATAGTGCAAAATGAACCTTTTGAGGGGTTTGAGGGTTAAATAGGTACATATAGCCTATTACAAGGACTTATAAAGTTGAGGAAGGATATGGAATGCCATATTAAAACTAAGAATAAGTCATTAAGGATTAATAATGAAATAAGACTTTGGAAAAGGTCTCCAATAAGTGCAAATAGGACTCTTTCTCTTCCAAAGCCCATGTGCAAGACAAAGTCAATTTGTTGAAGGAGTCTCATAACCATCTCATGTCAAGTGTTCAAAAATAATTCATAATAATATATAATGATTTAAATCAAATAATTTAAAGTAATTAAAGACCTACATTCATGGATGAGGACTTATTCACCAAGGGAACATGCAAGCTAATTTCTAGGAGTTGTAACAAAAGTTTAGGCACTCTCCAAGTGGCTTATGATTGACAAAATCAATTTGAGCATGTTCCTAAATCCCATAAACATTGTATAACCTCTATTTCATGCCACCCTATGAAGGACAAAAATTTAAAATTTTGAAGAATGCTACGTACCATTTTGGGGGAGATATTTGAAAGGACATTTTCCTAGTTTTGAGGCTCTTATCTCCTCTCTCCTCTCTCTCATTTTATCTATATGTAAGCCATTTTTTGGAATTTGAATTGATCCTCAACCTAAGTTTTGGTAATTCCATTCTCAAAAAACATTTTTACTTGCCTCCATTGATGAATAAAGATAGAATTTATACCTCTTCAAAAGCTTGTTTTAGTGTATTTTCATGGTTTGTTGGGAGATGAAAGTGATAGTTCTTGCTTCCTCTCATCTTATCCTTTCCTTCATACCTATTTTCAGGTGTTAAGATCATCCCTTCAGGTTTCATAGTGTGCTCTAATCATCTTGTTTATATATCAAGTGCAAAATTTCTTTAATGTCTTTGAGAGACCTATTGAACAGGTGCCTTAGAGTATGCATCAAGCTTGAGCCTCTGTGTGAAATATTGATGTTTGGAGACTTATATTTGAGAAGTGTAATAACTTTTATGTCATTTTTCATCCTCTTAGTGCATATTACACAATTGGATGTCATATTTTGGTGTATCACCCCAATTAGATAGGTTTTCATTTCAGTTTACCTTCTCCCTTTTCCTTTGCAAGATGGTAGTGTAGAGTAGGGATCTTAATTAATATATCAAAAGGATATATCCCTTAGAATATAGAGATTAAATCCACTTATTAGGCCACCCATAGCCTAGGATTATATCCATGTTAATTTAGACTATGAAAGCCTAAAACTACTTTCACAAGGGTGCAAGTCTAGAAGATAATAGTTTTTAGCACGTCTAGTGGGACTCATTAGAGCTAGTCTTGGAGAAATTGCAGTTGTAACAGCATTCTTCATGAAGAATTTGGTGACTCTATGCTCAAGCAATTTCTTCTAACATTCTAGGCACAGTTTTTAATTAAGTCTATTTTTATTTCACTATCATGAATGAGTTTTTATGGTTGTGTATGAAGAGAATTCCTATGCTATGTTTCCTTATCAATCCTATGATGGATCATACCAGTCTTGTCATGATCCATATGAGCCTTGTTATGAGCCTAATCAGCCTTACCAGGAGTTTTATCAAAGCTATGAGGACCCTTACCAAGTTTCCCATGATCCTTATTACCAAGAGCATGACTCTTACCTTCCTTGTGAACCATATCAGTCTCAAGACCAAATTTCACCTTTCCCATATGGCTATAATGTTACATATGAGCAGCCTTGTTTTCAAGAAAGAATAGATGAAATAGAGTTCAAAATACTAGCATATGCAAGGAAATTTTGTTCAAACTCTCAGTATGAGGAAGTGAATAGGCTTTTTCAAAATGTGTCAAATAATCTAGAAGAGATAAATGAGTTGTGTATTTTTTTATTAGAGAAGATGGAGGCTTGAAAGAGGCAAAAAATTGAGTTGAACTAGTTATCTCAAGAGGGTTCTTATTTTCCTTATTCTCATGAAGTTCTTAACCATGCTTAGCTTCCTAGTAGGAGTGAAGAGCTTATTAAAGAGACTAAACTTTCTTGTATTTCCACTTCTTCACCACACATCCCTCAAGCTCAAGTTGTCCATGAGGAGAAGAAGATTTTAGAATTTGATGAGGTGATGGCCAAGTGGAAGGACCAAAATGTAGAGGTCTTCAAAATTTTATCTTTCCCTCCTCTTCAAGATTCTCTAAATGATTCCATTGCCCTCAAGATCCCTAAATCTGATCATAATCAACCTTCCATGCTTCATACTCCCTCACAAGCAAATGAATTTCATCACCTTCCCACCATCTCCCTTCTTCACGAGGAGCCTATTCTATGGAAGATAGATAATGAGGTTGTAGCTACAAGCCAAGTTCTTGGAGAGTGTGAAGATAATGCAAGTGTGTATGAGGAAGAGTTCTTCATTGATACTTCACTTGAGGTACAAGTTGAAAATGAGGTTGTAGTTGATCTTGAAGAAGATATCCCTAAGTGTGCATGAGAAGGCTAATCTTGATGTGAAATAACTTCAAGAGGATTTGGTACAAACTGAAGTCATAAATGAGATTGAGATATCTCCACTTGAGAAAGATGAAGATGCCAATCAAGAGTCACCTATTCAAGATCATGATGTAGCTTGGGTTGATTATTCAAAGCTCCTTGAAGAGCTTGATGAACTTGTAGCACTTGATAAGAAGGATGAGGTCACTCAAGGATAATGCATATATGAGATATCACTTGACAAGGTTGTAGATGATAAGTGGTATGAGAAAGCTCTAGAAGTACAATATGAATTTGTCTTTTTTGGTGATTGGTTTGTTATTGATGACTCATTCAAGGAGATGTTAAGAGAGTTGGTAGGCAAGAAGAGTGCCTCATCAAGGGTCATGTTCAACAAACACCTTGCTTTGCAACTTGTACCATCTCTTGGAATGAGTGAGTTTATGAATTTCCATTTTGATCTAGGTGGATCATGTTTTTTCATGGTTAGTTAGATTAGTTTTTTTGTGTTTTGTTCCAAATAAGTGCTTTGTTACACATTTGCTTTCTTTAGTTAGTTTTCCTATTTTGTGTGTTTCTCTTCTTATTTTGGAGGAAGGAGTTGTCTTATTTCAAATCAAAAGTATACTTGCAGTCATGGATCATATTTTTCATTTGTTTGTGAGTCCAAATGTCATGTATATGGTCTGGTTCTCAAGCATAGCAGGCATGCTTCTCAGTTGAGTCACCAAAATGTTGACAATTTTGACCTCCTAGGTCAAATTGTCATCCCTACCATTCAAAAGTTTGCATACCATACCATTTTACCTTGTGATTCAGTGTTTGGTTTTTAAAATTCCTAAAAGAATCCATGATTAATAGGTATTAAGGTTACTTAGGTGTTTTGGGGTCTTTTCCTTCAGTTGTCTTATACATATCTAGTCATTTACTGGCCTTTCTAAGCAATTTTTAGTAGTGAGAAGATTCTAGAGTGTATTTTTGAGTTTAATATAATTTTTCAAGGTCATTAAATCCATAACAAATTAATAATCAGGTTGATCACTTTTTGGACTAACTCTGCCTCATTTCGTGCAAAATTTGACCATTTTGTGCCATTCAGAGAAGGTTTTGATAGTATATGATTATGAGGATACATTATTCCATCTTGGTTCACCTAATAATACATTTTATATACTCATGAAAACATTTTATAGCATTTCATTCAAATTTACTTGGTGAAAATAGCCTTTTCAATGCAAAAATGGGCCTTTTTGAGGCATTTATTTTGGTTTTTAGAGAATTTTTGTGAGAAAATAATAATATAGGATTCATTTGGTCCTTATAGGGTTATATAAGTGGTTTAGAGGAATTTATAGGTGAAAAATTGCAAAAATCAACTTCACTTCATTTTTGACCTTTCTTACATGCCTAGAAAGGTAGTTTTCAAATGCTCGGTATGAGAAGAGGAGAGAGAGTCGGGATATGAAAATTTAGAAATTTTTATGGATATTATTAATATTTAAATTATTTTAATTTATTCATGGACTGGTGACCTCATATTTATGAACAATCCCTAAGAGTGACAATAGATCACTATAGCCTATGCATCTGAGAGGGGTCTATTCTTGGACCTATTTATCAATATCAGTAAATAATTAAGAGAAATGGTTTTTTGGTATGTTTTTATGTGTCATTAGTCTCATTTTAATCTTTTTTTATAACTCCTTCCAAGAAGGAATTTATAGCATAAAACCTTATTTCGTTCCATATCTTTTTAAACAGTCTCTTTAATCCATTTTGAAGTAAAATATCAGATTTTTAAATATTATGGGTTATAAAGTGATGATTTAAGTCATGAAAAACTTTATTCATTCAAAATTAGGGTTCATAGGTCTCCATTCTGAACATATCTTCTTGAGAGATTTTGAGTTAAATTTCCTGAAGTTGTAAGAATAGTTGTGTTATGAGCTGAGGTTTCACATCTTTTTAAAGATATATGATCTGATTAGGAGAGACTTCATAGGTATTTTAATTATTATAATACATTTTTTAATGTTAAATGGCCTTTTTCATCTCATTAGATCTCAAAGGAATAGGGACTCATGGATGTTTAAAGGTCACTATATGTCAAGTACTTGCAACTACAGAATTCATATGTGTCTCAAGAGAATTTGGAAAAAAGATGTTATTTTGATAATGGAGGTCTTTCATGCCATATTAAACATCTTATGAACATTATTGGTAGCCTTAAAGGCCTAGAAACACACCTTGTTCCTCTTAACACATTGTCCCCTTTTTGCAAAATTTAAGGTCTATTTGGAGATTTAAGGTTTTTTGAGATTTTAAAGTTTCATGTTTGGACTCCATATGATGTGTTTCTACCTTCAAGTGATCATGGTTTTAAAATCCTACATATAAAGTTATCCAAAGTATAAATGATGGGTCTTAAGAGGGGTTTTTTCATCCATTTTAGGTCCTTGCCATGCCACTGTCACTTAATTCCCCATCTCTACCATGTTTACTATGTTTTACCTTGTTTTCTTGTTATCATATACTTATCACTCCATCTCTACCTCCCTCTACACATCCATTCTCCCTCTTAAGCATATATCACAAGAAATGAAACTTTACACTCTTTAATGATACTTGGAGATTGTAAAGGCCTAGTCATTAGTATTGTATTGGTCTCATTACTTGTTGAAAATGGCAAAACACATCTACAACCAGTGTTTGGTTACTGTGACAAGGGCACTCAAGAAGCATAACTGAAGATCATTTAAAGATAAGTAAATTAGATAATGGTGACTAGTGATAAGTTGTATGTAAGAGCCTTATGATACATTATCATCATGGTATTCCAAAGTAACTTATAATTCAATAGATACACCTGGCATGCTATCAATCTGTACACAGGGTGACTGAGCTCAGTTAACTAAGTACTGAAATGTCAATCAAGGTCTTGGCCTTAGGTTGGAAAAGAAATGAGTAACCAAAGATGGTTATCATAGGTTTCAAATGCATATTGAGTTGTTTGGGATAGACCACTACCCCATACTCCATCAAGACACCACATCATACAAGTCATGTATACTTACAGTCTACAGGGTGATGATAGATGACAAGGTTGCAAAAGATAAGAGCCTAAAGACCACTATCTTAGTGATGGGTGGGCTCACAAGAGAAGTCTAAAAGTGATCCATGCAATCAAGGATTCCCAAGACACTTACACCAAAGTGACAACCTCTTTTAACTCAATCATGAGTTCAAATATAAACTTTCACCTACATGCTATAGAGAAATTCTAACTCAATCAGGCCTAAGTAGAAAATAGGGTTTAATAAGGTCAATGGAAGGCATACACATGTGGTTGAGGTATTATGACATGAGAACATAATTTGAATCCATAACCAAGCAAATCATAGGATTTTAGGGTATATACAGGGTTTCAAGTGTGTTATAGCTAGGTAAGGGTTTTCATTTGGTTGAATATAAAGTGAGCTCTAGTCAGGTGACCTTAAGGTCAAGATGTAATAAGAGGGGTTTATGGTATCAAATAGACCTATAAAGGTTTGAAATTAGGGATAATTTAAGAGATAAACACCTAAAATAGTTTCCAAGGACTCATCATGATGACTAATAGTTAAGATAATTACCTATAGGTGTCTAATTTGACCCTACAATTAACATACCTTAAGGTAAGGCATGAAGGTTACAATCAGGATGAGTTTCTTGGCATGGAAGGTCTCTAAAAGCATAATGATAGTTTCATGGGAAATTAAGGGTTTAAGGTTAATCAAGGGTTATAGAAGGTGAATTTATCAATAAGGCAAAAGTATAATGACATAGTCATATCAACCAAAGGTCCACCTACAACCACTTTAGCTTTTTGAGGAAGCTGCCTTATGGAGTGAAAGGTCACTAATGCATTATAAGGAGTGAAACTATCTTCAAAGGTTAAATAGGGGTTTTAAAATCTTGGGGAATCTTAAATGAGATTTTATACACCTATCTCAGCTAGGATGGATACCTACAGGCCCCTTTAAGCCCAAAAAGGGTAAGCTACAAGTTTTAAGGAGGGGAAAACATGTTAAGAGATGACAGTGAATGCATTGGTCTAAGTCTCAAGTATGGTATTATTATATTCAAATCACTCAAAAAGACTAAAATTTATCCTAAAGTATGAAACAAGGCTTCAAAGAGTTTAAAACAACCTTCAGAGGCACTTTTACTCCAAAAATGATCAATCATGATTAATTGTGACGTAACAGTCCACTAGTGTATGGTGAATGATGATTGGAATTGGCCTATCATGGGAGGGAATATAATGATCTAGTGATTATGAAATATCCATAGAACATTAAGGATGGTTTTAAAATAATTCATAAGTCCCAATTGAGTGTTCATCTACAAGTAGTGTCTTTTGGAGCAAGTATGATATCCATAAATTGATTGTATTCTATGATTATGCCAAGAGAAAGGTGAGTGTTTAAGGACTTGGTTAAGGATAACTTATTTATTATGCCTTTAATGTACTCAAAAATTATGATATTCATCTAAAAATACTCATAGTTAATGAAACAAATCAAGGTAAGGTTTTCAAATGATAAATTGTAGTCAAATTTGACAACCCTGCACACAGTCAATGCTTGGAAAGTTTGCCTTAGGGTTTTTTAAGTTTGACGAAAATAGAAGAATCAATTTGACTTGAAATTTTGTAAAGAGGGTCCTAATGACCTAAGGCATATCGTGACTTGAAATTTTTTAAAGAGGGTCCTAATGACCTAATTAATATCATAATGTTTTTTTTTTATGGGAAAATAGGGAACATATCCTCTATTTTGTCTCAAATGTGGGCCACTTTTAGGTATGCACAAAGATAAAGAATGGAGAAAAAATGACCAAAATGGGTGATTGGTGTCTTTAAAACACCATGTGATGAATTTTTATGATGTAATAAAATGTATGGAGATATAAATAACATGTATTGGGCCATGAGATGATGAAAAAACACTCATAAGTGTTGGTAGACAACCATATGCAGTCAAACCCCACTGGCCTAGACTAGGCCTTTTACCTAACAGGGGGTAATTTCCACTTCCAAGGTCTAATCACCATTATAAATAATTTAAACATGTTAATGGGGATATATTATATGTTTTAAATCTATTTTTTTGGATAAGTCACAAAGAAGCCATTTTTGGGTTCAAAAGCAAGTGAGGGTGCACAAAATGAAGGGATTCACTTGAGAGGCCATGTTTGGATGCTTGCCCCATCAAGGAGGTTTATAATGGGACCTCAGTAAGTTAGGTGATGTTGGAGGGGGTCCTATAATTCAAATTTTTGGAATTTTTTTAGGTTGGACGTCACATTTTTATGAATCATCCTTAAGGGTGAAAACTACCAAAAACCCTATTTTAAACTAATTTGCAAAGATTGAGTTAGATACCCAAAAAAAACACATATTTTATTAATTAAACATACCATAGGTTGTATGTGACTCTCATAGGGTCATTAAAATGGTTTTTTGTTATACCTTCACTTGTACATATTTGGGCAAAAATAGTACTTTTGAGCTTTTTAAGCTAAAATGAATGTTCCAAGGAGTGTAGAAAGATTCCAATTGATGAAAAATGAATATTAAGACTTTTTTACCTTATTAAGCTAATAAATTCATAAAAAATCATCCAAAGGTGCCCAAACCATTCCATTCTTTTTTGCCATTCAAAAAAAGCCTTCAAAGGACAAGCCTTCCAAAGGCCATTTCATGGTTTTGGTAATTCCAAGTGGTTCCAGATCACAAATATTCACATGGATCATGGTGGGGGAATGATAAAATTGAATCAAATTCTTTTTTTAGGTTTTACACCTGCATGATATCCCAATAGCAAAATTTCTCTTCCAAGCCTAAAAGGGCTAATTAGTCCTAATTTGGCAAGTTAAATGGGCTAGAAAGCATGTCAAATCTTGGAGTTTGGCCTCAAATTTTTGTATGGAGCTGTGGGAGGATAATGGATACCTATAAAAAGTATTTTTTTTCATCATCACTTCCATTTTATCCTATACAAGGATATTTTCAAGAAAAAAGGGCTATAAGGAATGCATGGAAAATACATGATTTGAGTGTCAAATCAAGATTTTTGGAGTATCTAGTGCTTTAAATCATCTGGAATTAGGTCTGGTGTGTCTTAAATAATCTATCCATGATGAAAAAGTGTAGGTTTTATGAAAATATGAATAAAACGTCTCCTTTTCCCTCTACGCCATAGTGCAAAATGAGCCTTTTGAGGGGTTTAAGGGCTATATAGGTGCATATAGCCTATTACAAGGAATTATAAAATTTAGGAAGGATATGGAACATCATATTAAATCTAGGAAGAAGTTATTAATGAGTTGTAATGAAATAAGACTTTGAAAAAGGTCTCCAATAAGTGCAAATAGGACTATTTCTCTATGTGCAAGACAAAGTTTATTTATTAAAGGAGTCTCATAACCAACTCATGCCACGTGTTCAAAAGTAATTCATAAGCCTAAATAAGGGTTTAAATCAAATACTTTAAATTAATTGAATACCTACATTCATGGAAGACTTATTCACCAAGGGAACATGCAAGCTAATTTCTAGGTGCTGTAACAAAAGTTTAGGCACTCTCCAAGTGACTTATGATTGACAAAATCAATTTGAACATGTTCCTAAATCCCATAAACATTAGATAACCTCTATTCTATGACACCCTATGAAAGATAAAAAATTTAAAGTTTTAAGAATGTTACATACCATTTTGGAGGAGCTATTTGAAAGGACATTTTCCTAGTTTTGAGGCTCTTGTCTCCTTCTCTCTCCTCTCTCTCATTTTATCTATATGTAAGCCAATTTTTGTGATTTTAATGGATCCTTAACCTGATTTTTGGCAATCCCATACTCAAAAAATATTTGTACTTGCCTCTTTTGATGAATAAAGATAGAATTCATACCTCCTCAAAAACTTGTTTTAGTGTATTTTCATGGTTTGTTGGGAGATGAAAGTGATAGTTTTTTATTGCTCTCATCTTATCCTTTCCTTCATACCTATTTTTAGGTGTTAAGATTATCCTTTTAGGTTTCATAGTGTGCTATAATCATCTTGTTTGTATGTCAAGTGCAAGTTTTCTTTAGTGTCTTTGAGAGACCTATTGAACAGGTGCCTTAGATCATGCATCAAGCATGAGCTTTTGTGTGAAATATTGATGTTTAGAGACTTACATTTGAGAAATGTAATCAGATTTATGTCTTTTTCATCCTCTTGGTACATATTACACAAATGGAAGTCATATTTTGGTGTATCACCCCAATTAGATAGGTTTTCATTTCAGTTTATCTTCTCTCTTTTCCTTTGCAAGATGGTAGTGTAGAGTAGGGATCTTAATTGATACATCAAGGGGAGCTAGCCTTTAGAATATAGAGATTAAATCCACCTATTAGGCCACCCATAGCCTAGGATTATCTCCATGTTAATTTAGACTATGAAGGCCTAAAACTACCTTTACAAAATGGCCTGCAATCAATTATTTTATAAAATGGTATGAAGCAAAAGTGTTAAAAAGTCCAGTTACATCTGAAGTTTTTTCATTCCTTAAAAATAAAAAAAAATCTGAATTTGATGTACCATATGATATTATTTTAGATAATGGTCCTCAATTTGTTTCAAATGAATATTTAGAATTTTTAGGGAAATATTCTATTATTTTTAGTCATTTGTCTATAATATTACCCTCAAAAAAATAGACAGGCTAAATCTACCAATAAAAATCTAAATTTTATTATGAATAAATAGTTTGTCAAAATAAAATAAATTGGCATCTTAATATATTTGATGCATTATGGGCTAATTGTACCATCATTAAAGTAGCTACAGGATATTCTCCTTTTATGTTAACATATGGTTTTGAATATAAATTACCTATAGAGCTACAAATCTCATTTGCCCATACTACTTTGCAATACATATCAAAAGATACCAATTTAATTGAACAAAGACTTTGTGACTTGATAGCTTTAGATTAAAGTAATATTACTACTTTTCAAAAGTTGGAAGAAGCCAAAAGAAAGTTAAAGAATTTTTTTGATAAAAATGCTTCTAGGAAAACATTTAAGGTTGGTGATCTTGTATTTTATTGGGATAAAGCATATGAAGATCTAGGTAAGCATCATAAGTTTGATTCACTTTGGCTGGGACCATATAATATTGTTTCTATACTTGATAAAAAAAAAACTAATTACAAGATATGGAAGGAAATTAGTTGTGTTATTCAGTCAATGGGCATCATTTAAAATTATTTCATCAATAACTCTTTCTTTGTTTGTTTGTTTTGGTTTTGTTTATTTCCCTTTGTTTTATTTTTTATTGTGTTTTATTTTATGTCTGTTTTTTAATTTTGATTGGATCAATTATGGTTACATAAAAATTTATTCATCATAATGAAGGAAAGTACATGGAGATTTTTGTATTTTTGTAAGTATACAATCATGATAAGATGGTTTACATGACATAATTCAGATTTTGCTTTATAAATAAACTTGAGTTAGTTATTAATGTGTTTAAATCAGTACTTGTTTTTTAAATTTATGTTTAATATATTTGTGTTTGATTATTTATCTAGCATTAAACTCCCTATCTAATATATCAATTTCTTCATGGCATACCAACCAAACACTTTATCCCTTTTAAAAGAGTTTTATTATCAAAGGTTTTTGTGTTTAGCTATCTAAGAAATGATTTATCTAGATCACACTCTCAAGTGTTTTATCTTTATATGCATCTAAATTCTCTCACCTACATTATTGTCACTAACACTCCTATTAGTTGACACTAATTCCACTTAATCTAATTTATCTCGCTAATATATCCCCTAGTCATTTATCCAATATCTCATTTTTCATATTTCATCAATCTACTAGCCTTACTCATCCCCACCAATTAATTAATTTATTTAAAATCCTTATTATTCCTAATCTAATCCCACTTACCTATTATTTGGGAATTTTAAATTCCCATGACCCACCTACCCACCTATTAGGCCTATCTCTAGGCTCTCCTACACCTCTACATGTTATAGAATCCCCTAAACACCTATCTAATCCATGCCTAATCATGTTTAACCCTCCCAAAGAGATTCTATAGGTTTCTACCTCTAGAACCTTCTCTCCTCTAGAATCCTCCAAATAATTTTAAGTTCCTTGGATAATCCCCATCCATTGATCTCCTCCAACTAACTTCAAACCTCAACCATTGATTTTTCCTCTCTCTTTTATTTAAACAAAGACACTCCTCCATTGAAGCAATCTGGAAAATTTATAGAGTCTCCATGCTAAACTAATCTCAAGCATCCTTCACCAACAATCCTTCATCATGCCATCATAATGTCCAATCTAAGTCTAAGGTAACATCTCATCCAATCTCTTATTTTTCATCTGTTTGATCATGA
Organism: Torreya grandis; assembly: GCA_037957365.1. Classification (NCBI taxonomy): domain Eukaryota; kingdom Viridiplantae; phylum Streptophyta; class Pinopsida; order Cupressales; family Taxaceae; genus Torreya; species Torreya grandis. The sequence goes on along the minus strand of JARHVA010001105.1, from coordinate 1,916,560 downwards.
TTTGGAGAATTTAGATATAGAATCATAATGCTAGTTTGAATTTTGATTTCATCTATTTGCATCTAGTCCTAATACCTCTAGATTACAACTAAGTAGTTTTGATATTTGAGTTTGGAATTTACATTTTTAAATCCATATAGAGCTCAAAAATCAAACTATATTTTGGTGACCACATTCCTTTTCTCATTCACCCATGGATGTGGATGCATCTGGTTTATCCTCAATGACTATATCACCATAGTTTATGAGGCCTTGGACATAGTCTTGAAAAGGTTGACATTGATAATGGTATTCCCCTAGGTTTGGTGATATACACAATATTGCTTATATTTATACCATGGGGGCTTAGTTTTAGTGGGACAAGATGTCAGTTAGGTAGATAGACCATCATTTTGGCAGTGACTAGTTGTTTAAAAAGGGAATCCAATGAGATAAGAAGGGGATTATAATAACCTACTTTTGTTTATGACTTATATGTGGAAGCATTAGACTTATGATCAGATGGTGGTTGATGTGAGAGGGTGAATGGAGTCAAGGTGGCCAAGATTAGATTCTTGATCATGATCAAGCCCTTCCTTTTCTAAGCCAAGGTCAAGACTCTATACCCATCCTACATAATCCCCCCATACTAGACAAATCCTCCATCAAAACTAAGTCTACTCCCCATGAGCCTCATCCTATATCTCATGAACCCTCTCACCCATCACATCAAATACCCCTTGTTGAGAGGTAAATTATAGATAATGACCTTCTACTAGTAGCATTACATTTTGTACATCAAATTTAGCATCAAAAGTCTTATCTTCATTAGGATCATGTCAACATCAAAATACAAATTAGATTCCTCATCAGAAGCATCATCCCTCATCAATGTTATAATATCTATTGATATTGATTATCTTTTTGAGTCTATCTATAATCCAGACACCTCCACTACATCATTAGGCATACCTTTGGATCCTAATTAGGATAATGACATCATAACAGAGTTCTTACAAGCTTTATCTACTGAATATTGTTAGAGTGAATCTGATCCTATTTTGGATGTGTCCACTACAACTAGTGCTAGTGATCCTTTTATTGATCTTGAGGAGATTTAATCTAATGTTGAAATTGGGTCTCCTAGGAACCCCTATGAAGACCATGATGTCCCATCACCCCTCATTAACCTTATCATACCATCTCCATCATCTTCATCCATCATAGACCCATTTATTCCCATCAATGATCATCTAATCACCTCCCTCTATAAGGATGAATAAGAACATGCATCATTATACCTTCCTTTAGCAATATAATGTGTGACACAAATCCAAAGTTCCAAGACCATAGTCAAAAATTCAATCATAATAATCAAATTATCTTTGATCTCATAAGTCAAAATCAAAAAAAATTAAATCATCAACCTAATCCAAAAGCATCTCTCCTTAGTGAAGCCCAAAATTAGGTACTAGGGGCATATCAAATTCAAAATAATACTTCAAGTCATAAAGCAATCTCCTCTAGTGAAGCCCAAAATCAAGAACCATGAGTTATTCAAAGATAAATCCAATCAAAAAATCAAAATAATGTTAAAAGCATGATTGATAATCCCTCAAATAATTAAATCAAATAAGAACCACAAAGTCAAAGCATTTTGGATCTCCTAAAGTCCTTTATTAATTAGCATAAATCAAATGAAGAATGTTTAACATCTCCAATTATGTATGTGACTAATCCATCCCTCATTCCATCATTCCTTCATGCACCCATAAACTAATCAAATCCTACCATCTATCTTAGTCTCATATACCCCCATTGGGATCTGAACCAATCCATACCCCCCATCACCTCCCTAGGTAGCATTGTCTCTTATAGGGGTAATTAAGACACATGGTCTAGATATTTGGAGGGGTCACAATCAAGAATCATTAAAGGCCACCAGGACATCCAAGCATCTAACATCCAGCACAGAACATTTGTTGGCTAAAAGATATATTAAATGTCTAAATCTTGCATATTATACCCACATCTAATAAATCAAGATGCCATCCAAAGTCCAAAAAAAATGTGAAATAAAAATCATTCATCCAATGGTAAAAAATATTCTTTTGGTGACTTAAGTACCATGATAAAAACTAGTTTCTGACATCATGGTAAAATTATTAATTATTTACATTATCTCTCACCACTTGGAGGCAAATTCATCCATCCCATCACATCCCTTGTTAACCATGTCTATATCACCCATCCATGTCCATCTTATCCCTTAGTTCATTATCCCTACCCATCATCTTCTATAATATCACATTCATTCCCCTATTAACCTTTCATAAGGGAGTAGAAGGTGTCTTAAGAAATGTTCTAAAATCATCTTGGCATATCTTTCAATGGACACTCAGGTAACTAAACATCTGAGTCCTTTATGATGTGGTTATTATCAATCCCTACTCCCTTCATCCTTGGTCCCCATCAACCTCACCCTTTTATCCCCTCATTTTTGAATCCATCTCTCTTTGTCCTAGTTGTTAGGATTGGTACTCCCTTTGCTAGTAACCCTATTTGTATAGTGTACATACATATCCAAAAAAACCCTTAAATTTTGAAATATGTCAAAAAACCTAAAAATTTGAAAATTTGAAAAAGCCAAAAAATAGTCCAAAGTGTCTTATCTTATACCCTTGTCTTATAGTCCCATACATCTATATCACATCATACCATCCATTGTACCATCCTAAATCACATCCTCTACCCATACCATATATCATATTTTCCATATCCCCATTCCAAAAAATGTCTAATATCCATCTCTTATTCCATCTTGGATCCAAATCCTAGTGGTCACCCATCTCTACATCCTCATATCATTTCTATTGGACAAGCATTATCTACATACATAGCCTTGTCAATGAATTTATTCTAAAACCCATCACTTCCCTATCATTGCCTCTTCATAGCTATCACCCATCCAATCACTATTTTGCTAGTATGAAATGTATATGATCCCATCACTTCTCTATCAATGCCTCCCCATACCTAGCACCCATCCAATCACTATTTTTGCTAGTATGGACGGTATTTTATCCCATCATCTTCTAATCCTTTTGCTAGATTAGACACTTGCAAGGTTTTGTCTTTTGGTAATACTTGATCAACATCTATATCCTCATCTTCATCCATGTCCTTAACCTAATCCTAGTCCCTCATCTAAATCCATATCCACATCATTGTCACTAGTATATCCCTAATCCAACTCTATTTTTATTCCATCATCATCATTCACCTATCACCTAGTCACTTAGTCCATCATTCAATAAGATATTGAGACATTACATGTAGATATTTACATGTGTTGCTTATTTGTTGTTTATCTTGTTTGCATCATGTATATATCTTGTTTTATTTGCATCATGTCTCTTTTTGTCTATTAGGCAATGAACAGGGATGTTATGAGGTCACTAATACTACTTATAAGTGCCCTTGATGATGTAAAGTTCACTATTTTCCCCTTTTTCTGCACTTTGGCATAATGTCCCATTCATCATGCTTATATCATGGGGCATACTGTCAAGTGTCATATATATTGGATTTTTTATACTATGATGAGATTTATGGCATTTGTGATGGCTTGATCATCTAAACATCCCTCCATCATCTAAACATCCCTATTTCCATCACTAATCTCATCCTATCCAATCCTTCAAATAACATCCAATCTTTTATCTTCATCTTATTATCTAAGCCATATCCTTTAATTCTAATCATCCACATCATCATCACTTTCTAATCATTAATCCTCATCTTCATCATCATCTTCTAGTTATAACTACATCAACTTGAGGTCTTTTCAAACTATATAGGTAGTACTTGGTCATTTTTTAGTGCCCAAGGATAGCTTGACCATTATCCCCTCTATCAATCCCTTGCATGTGTCCTTGTTAGAGACATCCTCACTAATAATCACATTATGGCTCATTGATTTGATGTCATATAGTCCAATTCTTATCCCTTATCTTTTGGTCACTCAACCATAGCATTTCTTTTCTCTCATCACCTATATCATCTTGATTGATTTAACTTTGAGCTACACCCATCATTAATCTTATCAAATCATATTAACCTATAGATCTCCCTTGCATGCACCCTTAATTGGCATATGTCTAAATATTATGGTCTTTTCATCCTATCATCATCATGTTATGGTTGATTCCCCTTGGGATGTGTTAACAACCATGACAAATTTATCTCTCTTCCTTATGCATGTGTCTTTTTTAGGAGCATCATCATTAATTTTTAGCTCATGGATTAATTCAAATTCATCTTCTTCCATATCTATCACACCATCATACATCTCATCCCCTCATTTATCCATTACATCCCACCCCTTATTTCTTCTTTCAAGTGGCCATCCATCTCATTCTTCCCCACATGCCCCTCGAGGGGGTATCATAACCACTAACATCATTTTCTACTAACATTCATCTATGAAATGGTTTTTCTTTGAAATACCATTAATCCTCCCATTTCATTCCACTCATAATGCCCTTTCTAAGAGGGGAAAAATGTATGCATTTAAATTCACTCACTTACATTATTGTTACTAATATTCCTATTAGTCGACACTAATTCTGCTTAATCTAATTTATCCTACTAATATATCCCTTAGTCATTTATCCAACATCCCATTCTTCATATTTCATTAATATACAAGCCTTACTCATCCCCATCAATCAATTAATTTATCTTAAATCCTTATTATTCCTAATTTAATCCCATTTACCTATTATTTGGGAATTTTAAACTCCCATGACCCACATACCCACCTATTAGGCCTATCCCTAGGCTCTCCTACACCGCTACATTCTCTAAAATCCTCTAAACACCTATCTAATCCATCCCTAATCATTTTTAACTCTCCCAAAGAAATTATAGAGGTTTCTACCTCTAGAACCTTATCTCCTTTAGAATCTTCCAAGGAATTTTAAATTCCTTGGATAATTCCCAACCCTTGATCTCCTCCAAATAAGTTTAAACCTTAACCATTGATTCTTTCCTCCTCTATCTATTTAAACAACTCACTTCCTCCATTGGATCCATCTATCAAATTCATAGAGTCTCCATACCAAACTAACATGAATCATCCTTCACCAAAAATCCTTCATCATGCCATCATAATGTCCAATCTAAGTCTAAGGTAATATCTCATCCAATCTCTTGTTTTTCATTTATTTGATCATGATTTAGAGAATTTAGCTTTAGGATCATAATTCTAGTTTTAATTGTGATTGCATTCAATCTTAATGGCTCTAGATTATTACTAAATAGTTTTGATATTTAGGTTTGGAATTTACATTGTTAAATCTATATAGAGCTCAAAAATCTTACTACAATCTTTAATAGGCAAATTTTCATTTTACTACCTCATTTAATTTATGAAATCAAATAGCAAGGTTGCTAGTTTTGAGCCTATTTTTGACACCCCATCTTTTTCATTTCTAAATCCAAGAGTTTTAAACTAATTATATCATATTAACGACTTTATTATAGCATCTAAAAATGTTAACAGGGGGTCTTAGTTCATTACATCATTTGAATATACATTATTATGATGAATGTTTATTTTTAAATCTACATTTAATGAAATTATTAATTTTCATAGGTGGTTTTTAAAGCATTCAATGGATTTAATGAAATAATAAGCATGTACAAGAATTGGCATGGAAATAGTTGTTTGATCATATGAATTATATGAGTGCAATGTTAATGATCAAGTTTGTAAGCATTAATGTTTGGATGCACATGTTGATTGATAAGTGGTATTTATGATCATCAAAGTATATGTTAAATAATCGGTGATTAACATTATTTATATTAAATAATGTAAACATTTCAATGTTTTAGGTTTTGATTGTATAAAAACCTAAATGTTTTTTAACCTAAGATCTAAAGGTTAAATGTTGGAAAGACCCATGAATGATTTGTGATAGTAACATTTCATATTTTAAAGGAGTCAAATACCCATGGTTTAAAACCTAAAGATAAAGGTCAAATGTTATTTGATTCAAGAGTAAATATTAATAAAATATAGGGTAGAATAATGGAACTTGAGTGACTTAGGTGATTAGTGTTGACTGTAGGTTTAAAGAATTAGTTTGACATCATTCTAGATGGAAAGTTGTGTGGATTTAATGTTTTATTGATATGGGAAATAATTTGGGATTTGTTTCAAGCCTGCATAATTTATGACATTAAAACCTAAAGTATGTGCATCATCAAAAGGAACTTAGCAATTAGTTTGGTTGAAGTTTTTATCATGATTAAATTTATCAAATTATTAAAAGAGCTAGATTAGTTGGCAATATGATATTGACAAATTCATTAACCAATATGGTTGGGACACATAGCATGGATATTTATTATTGATCCAAGACTATACAAAGGGTTATTTTACATTAGTAACTATAATTTTGGGCAAGCTTACTATAGAAGTGATATTCTAGAAGTAAGAAGGAGATTATAGTGCTTGGTGAGTTGCAGATAAGAAATGTCAGGGTGGACACCTCTTAATCTTAATAATTCCCATGGTAATGTGTGGAGGACTAATCAAACTTAGATTAGAGAAGATTCATCTTCTCATAATTTTACTTCTAGAGGCTAGTATTCTAAAGGTAGAAGGTCTGGTAGAAATTTTTCTAGACCCTTTAATAGAGTGACTCAGATGTTTATTCACTTTGATGCCTCAGATCCCACTTTTTGAGATGTTTTGGATGCCTTACCATTTAATCCTATAAATAATAGAGGAAATCAAGGTTTGAGGAGACCATATTGGATAACTCATCCTCACATATGTGGGAATCTAAGTGGTTTAACTCAGTGAATGCAAGTAATCTTGTAGTCTGAACACAATTTAGTTTATCATCACTCTCCTTAGCATCATGATCATTTACCTAAAAATAAATTACAAGTTTCTAAATTATATTCTCATGCCCTAGTGCCTTTCAACTATAAGATCCCATCACCTAAACTTATGAACCCAGTTAAAACTTGTTCAAAATTGAATCTTGTGAATTTCACTCATCATTTGCTAGAAGAAGAAAGGTCAGTGCCTCTCAATCGAAAGTGACAAGAGATTAGTCCCTTTGCATCACCAACCATAACCAAGATGGTAAAGAAGATTAAGCTGGAAGTGGGTGATGAAAATAATGAGGATGTTGTCAAGCCAATTAAGTTTTTTGCTACCATTATGAGTTACATAGAGTATTTGACTAATAAAGGTTATCTATTGATATGAATGCTTTCAAATTTTGAAGAGGAATAAGATGTTTAGTGATGTTTAATTCTATTGTTTTGACACATTTTTAGATACTTTGTATGTTTTTAATATTTTTTAAAACTTTATTTTGATAGTGGTTTGACAGTATTTTAAAATATTTTAGAAAGTCTATATTTTTGATATGGAATATATATGAACTTATATATAATGCAAATGGATAAATGTTGGATGTAGTAATTTTCATTTAAATAGCTTATGATGTTTTAAATATCTTTTCATAATAGGTTTATTTAGATGTTGTAATGTCTAAGGGCCCCCACCTAATTAGAGCTTGTCCCCTTTAGTCTATTAATGTTTATTTTGATCTTAAGACTTATTTTTAAAGTCTTACATTAAGCTAAGTTATAAGTAATATTTAATTGACTTATTTAAAGTAAATTAGGTCTTAACTAATAACTAAATAAAGTTAGTTAGAACTTATCTCTCAACCATATTTTGGGAAGAAGATTATAAAATAAGATCAAAGTGACATTTTGAAGAAGAGAAACATTACACATGTATTTTGAAGAATTTGAATTGCTTCAAAGTTCATCATAATACTCTTTTATGTGCAACATTTTTGAGATAAATCAATTTTTGTAAATAGATCAAAGACACATTCTCTGACAACTAAGTAATTTGCTTAATTAATGTAGGTATATTTAGGTTTCATTGTTTAGTTTATAAATTGATTATCTAAAAGTTGTTAGGTTTAGTATCTTTTGATGATTATATATTTATAGTCATTTGAGCAGAATTCAAACTACTTGACTTGAATACTGATGAATACTTTGCTATATGTGACATGTTATTGATCCATTCAAATTGTTTTGGTTGTTATATCAAGGATTTTTGTACTGAATATTCTATTTCTCAATAAAATTTACTTCATCTTTGCTAAAATGACTCTCTTTGTAGACTCGCAATATTTTATTTTATTTTTATTTATCTTATTTTATTTATTTATTTCACATGTTGTTTAGTTTAATTAATTAGTTTTAATTTATATTAATTATCTTCTCTTATTAGTTTTAGTTTTGATTAATCTGAATTATTGTGTTTTCTTTTTAAATTTCTTAGTCTTTTCTTAAATAGTTAGAATTATCTGTTAAATTTATTCATGTTAGTTTAAATTTTAAAGTTATATTTCATAAATTGTGCATTCATTTACTTATTTCTATTTAGTCTTAGTTTAATTGTTAGAATATAATTAGTTGTTGTTATAGATTTCCTTTTACATTAGATTTAATTAAGTTTTTATTAGATTGTTGATTCTTTTAGTTTATGTTTATTCTTGGATTTGTTTTAGTTTTAGGTTTAGATTTAAGTTAGTTTTTAACTCTAGTTTAGTTGTTTATTGTTTCAGTTTTAATTCTTGTGTGATTATGTTAATTGTTATTTTAATTTCATTCTTTGGAATTCATTATAATATTTTATTTATATCTTTCAGGTCGTTGTGTTTCTTTTTTTTATCTTTTTTGAGTATGATGTGAATATTTCAAGGCATTTGAGTGGAATAGAAATATTTATAAGGATTAGAAATCTTTCCTTCAAGAGATTATTTTAATCATAGATCTTCTCTATCAGATAGGATAGATTATATATTTACATCTATTTCATTCATACTTAAAGAGAATATTAATTTTTTAAATTATAATGAAGTATGGATCAATATTTTGTGTACTTATTATTTCCTAGAACATTTAAAACTTGTGTGACTATTTTATGCATGGAAGACATTCAAAATAAAAAAACTAGATCCTATGTAATAAACATAATAGAAATTAATTACCAAAATTAAATAATAGGGTTTGGGGAATAGTTGACTACCCTAAAAGAACTTCACATAATCTGAGTGCTGATTACATATCTTAAATGGGCATTATGCCAATGTAGTTCTTCCTCCCAGAGTGAGTGTGTGAATTTTAACTTTGTTATATAAATACAACTAGATAAATTACTTTAATTGATTGAGAATGAGTGTTTTTGACCAAAAATAAAAGTTATTCATAATTGGTATATGATTGGTACAATATTTTAGAATTGGAATTGGAATAAATAGTGTTTTTTTGTTCATTATGCAATAATATTTGCAAGGTGGTTATTAGATATGCTTTAAGAGGCTTTGATGTACTTATATAGAGAAATATTTTGAATATTTATTTTAACTGACATTGTTAAACATGTGGGAGGGGTAAGATATAACAAGCCAAATTTAAAAATTTATTATTGGGAGCAAGGAGCAAGACCACACTAGTGGACAAGGTCATAGTGTGGCTCTATCTAACCTAGTGAGATCCTATCTCAAAAGTATAGAGACTACTAGAATTGATCTAAAAAGAGTCTATAATCATAATAGGGATGTCTAAATGATATTATGAGTGGTTTCAAGGTATTTTATATAATAGTAAATACTCTTGTACAGAATTCAAGTTAACAGAGTGGAAAATTGGCCAAGTAGGGTAAGGATGTCAAGTTTAACCATTATCAAGCACTTAATGATTAAATTTATATGTTTACATTTTCTTCCACTTTATTCTAGTGATGCAATGAAGTGAAGTTACTACAGTAAATTAGACATGAATCTAAGTGTGTATACATAATTTGTATTTTTATGTGAATCATGATTGTGTAATATGTCTTAATGTGAAACCTACAATAATGCCATTGAAAGTAGTTACTATTCATATTTGAAAATTAAATATCTGAAGTTTGAAATTTTAATTTTGAAAAGAGATCAAGGAAAGTATACACTTGAAAGAGTATGCAATATGATTGCTTTATAACTTGTAAATAGATAACTACATACCCTCATTATTGAAACTTTTAGAAAAATATTGAACCTATTTAAAATTGAGAGTGATCAAATCTAAATTTGAAAATATTTAAAATCCCTTGAGTTGGAAGATTGTATGATCCAACTCTCATTTAACTATGTAGAGTACTCTATAAAATAATTGAAATGGTGGAATGACCAATTGTGGTTCACTACATAAAAAAAGTGCAACCATAAATGTTGAGTGTCACTAGACTCTAACATGACTCACTTGCAACATGAAGATGAATAATACCACTATAGATGGATTTATATTTTATTTGAAATGTTATATCTTTGAAAAAAAATGAAATTGAGAAATTTTTAAACTTTTAAAACTTTACAACTTGAGAAATTTTTTAATTTTACAATTTCCATGTAGGAACATGAACATGAATGAATATCATGCCCCGGTATCTATATTAAATTGACATTAAATGCTATTTGAATTTGTAATTATTTTTAAACTTGTAACTATAAAAATGAGTGCACATGTATGTCACATGCCCCTATAATATGAAAATTATGAATCATGTTATAATTTTGAAAATTGTACAGTGCCATAACTATGAATTTTGTTACTCATGAGGACTTTGAACTTTCAAGACAAGCCTAATGTGTGCCCCATTTTGAGATGAGAGACATAGCTTGCAAGTCACTTATTCAAAATAAAGCATATGTGAAAGATATAATCATGTAGTATCATTTTGATTCATTTGAATTGGATTGCATCATAGTATTGAATATAACCTTAAATGGTATATCAAACATGTGTTAAATAGATATAGCATTAAAACACATAAGTGACATGTGCATGATATGTATCATGGAACAAAAGTAAAAAAATAAATAATGCATGATGTGAATCATAGAACCACAGTAACAAGTAATGATCATAAAACTAATATCATATAATGTCACATAAATTGCATATAATGTCACACATTAGGTCTAATGGCCAATATAAGGGCCCAGATATGTGATTATTATATAAACACATAAGGCCAAGGGCCACATATAAATGGAATGATGATGCCATACAAGGAGGAACATGTATATGTTGCACACACAAGGCCTAGGTCCACACATAATAATCAAACAAGTATTAGATTATCATGTAGTAAAGTAAGAATGTAAGAGAAGCATAGAGGAAATGAGACTAGTTTAAATACATTATATGTATCCATGACATTGTTAGCAAAGAGCATAACGATGTAACATAATGTAAATTATGAGTGAATAGAAAAACACTTGTATGATATTTGGCTTAACATGTTATAAAGGTTGTGGATAGATACAACATGTTGAAGTGTTCATGTATAATGAAGAGATGCCCCCAATTTAGAAGGTTATTGGGTAATAAGGAAAGCTTGATATTGGAATGATGTAATGATGTGTCATGTATCACACTCTTTACGTTATAAAAATCATTTTATATTAAAAATTGATATAGGTTATCTACCTAACATATAATAAATAACATATGTAATAAGGTGAGCTGACAACATTTTAAAATGCTTGTAGGTTTTGATTTTGAATTTTTTAAAATATTTTGATTTTTATGAAATTTTAACATTATATATATATATATATATATATATATATAATTATAAAATTTCATAGAAAAAATTCTATATTTGATTTTTTTATATTTTAAAATATTTTAATTGAAAAATATTTGAAAAGGGATACTAAGAAGCAAGGTTTAGAAAAGAGAATAAGTAGGAGGGATATGATCAATATGCAACAGGGTGGTAAAGAATATAATGCTAATAAATAAGGCAAGGAAGATGCCTCCAATGTATGTGTAAATGAGTCATATCAATGTAGAACAAATGATTTAAATAGATAAAAATGTATGTACTCCTTAATGGGCTAGAGATAGATGTGATTGTGTAAGTGCAAAGGAAACCATAGCATGATAGGTATGCAATAGTAATCAATAATAAGTATTGAAAGAAATGTAACATAGGTATTTTGGATTGTTCAAATTAGTTTAAAAATATAGAGGTTAAATGCCCAAAATGAAATTAAAATTGAGAGATAGAAGATTGCTTGGAATGGGGATAGAAACAATGAAATAAAAGAAAAGAAATTGCATACAAAGTAAAACACAAGAAGATAATGAAGATATTTTTCCAAATTTATGGATTGGGAGGAAGTAAAAGGTTATGTCCAACATAGGACCTCATCGAGAAGATGTAAATATGTATACCCAATAACATTGTATGAAGAAGTGACTTCTTGTGAAGAATAAATGATAAATGTAGATGTCTCTGAATCTACATTATGATCAAATGTTATAATATAACCATTTAAATCATTGCTCATATACCCATGTAATCTTGTATATTCATGTATAATAAGAGGAGATGTAATTACTTGTACTTGTGGTGTAGCTCTCTGAATAACTTGTGATGTTTTAGTTGATGAATATTTTTTTCTATGTTACTTCCATCTCAGGATAATGTACCATGCTCTTTTAAAATAACTAAATATGCCTGTGTAAATGTATCATGCTCATAATTAGATGGAGAAAATGATTCTATAATATGTTTGTGTCACTATATCATGATCATAAATAGGTGGAGAAACTATTATGTAATATTCTCTTGAATAGTCATATTGACTATTTAATTACCATGTCACTAAATGTATGTGCCTTCCAACTATTATGTAGAATTAAATATCATTGGTTATAAAGTATGTTCATATTAGATTATAAGAATTTTATCCAATTGATTACCATAAATGTATTAGAGACATTTATGCATTTTAAAAGGTATTTCTCTAATATTTTGTATCTAAGGGCATCCTCATAGCATATCAAAAACCCATGTGCTTGATATGACTAATAATGGAATAGGCACTATTGTCAATTAAATTCACACCCTTGTGAAGGTAGGTTTAGGCCTTCATAGTCTGATAAAACATGGAAATAATCATAGGCTATGGGTGGCCTAATTAGTAGATTGAGTCTCTAGATTCTAAGGGCTAGCTCCCTTTGGTGTATCAATTAGGATCTCTACTCTACGCTACAAACTGCTAGAAAAAAAGAAAAAAGGGAAATTTGAAGGAAAAAATCCTATCTAATGATGTTGATACACCTATATTTTGGTTCATCCACTCAATTTGAGATCCTAAAAACATTGATTAGAACAAAAAAGATTGAACTTTTAATTCTTATTGACTTATATGCATCAGTATTTCATGAAAAGGTTATATCTGGTGATCAAAGCTTGAGGGAAATGAGGGAATAGGCCTTATTCAAGGCACCAACTAGCCACTTACATCCACTATAACTTCAACCAAAAGACATCAAACACAGAACATGACCTGCATAATTTAATCAACTAGTAAATAGGTAAGAATCGAGACTTGGCAAGGAAGAAAATTTTATCACATATGCAAATCACTAACATAAATACACTACACCAGCATCTTAAAATCTAAAAATAGTCTTTCTATTTATCTAAAAAGGTTACAAAACTCAAATTTTGGTAGAGTCTAATTTTGCCAAAAGAGGGATCCTTAAAATGACTGAAAAAGCCAACTTATATAGAAAAACATACAAAAGCCAAGAGATTGGCACTGAAGATAGAAGAGGAGATCAACTCCCACACCACCCCAAGTCCAACTCCAACTATTCCAAGCTAACCAAGCCTTCAAATAATATCTTTTTATCTTATGCCTTAGATTAAAAGCTCTTTGGCATTGAAAATGACAGTGAGCCCATTCCATAATCCTTATTTAAAATAAAGATTAAATTATTCAAACATGCATGGATCTTTGGTAATTCAATTTTATTCATGCATGATGCTACACCAATATTCAAAGAGAAAACTCCACTTGAAGCTGAGTTACAAGTGTTTGAAAATGCTTTGATTAACAAGATAAACAAGAGTGCATGCATGAAATTCTATGTTAAAATCTCCTTGAATAGCCATTCAACGTTAAACTCTTTGAGCCCTTCATGCATTTGAGTCTCCCTTTTAGAACTGAGAGAGTCATGCTTGAAGATAGTTATATGCCTTTTCCAAGTTTGAATAATTTGATTATTACATTAAAAACTTAATGTGCTCCTTACTGTAGTATAATCTTGCAAGTTAGAAGGCATTGTGGGATTTACAGATGGAGATTGTGTATGGGCCACTCCAAATGGAATCAAACTTTGTGTGCCTTCCTAGTTTAGCTCTATCCTCATCCCACTTGAGGACAAAATCTCCTTCTTTGAAACTTCGTGATGAAGTTCCTTTGTCAAAAGATCTCTTCACTTGTGCTTGATGAATTTTCATGGCTAGCATGGACTAATTTTTTATCTCTTCTAACTCCATCAGCTTAGCATACCTAATCTTTATAGGCTCATTCTCCAACAATTCAAGCTGATGCATTAGTTATAAAGCAAGAAATTCAAGAGAAATGAGTAACCTTGTTTCTTTACCATATACCAGCTTGTATGGAGAGTTGGCTATTGATCTTTTATAGGTGATCTTATCAGCCCATAGAGCTGACTTCAACTTGAGATTCCATGACCTCTAATTATTTTTAATATTCCTTCTTATGATCTTCAATAGGTTCTTATTCATAGATTCAACAAGGTCATTCCTTATGGATAATAGTTTGATGAAGTGCTAAGATAAATTCCATGTTAAACAATCCATTGGTTTATCTTAGTTCCCACAAAAGCCATTGCATTATCAAAAACAATGGTTGAAGGAACTCCAAATCTAGTAAGCAAACCTTCATAAAAAACTAGAACATTAGTTTTGTTTGCTTTTTTCAATGCCACTACTTCTATCCAATGTGTGAAATAATCTGTAGCAATTAGAATCCATTTATATCCTGAACTTGAAAGATGATTTATGATACCAATGAAGTCAGATACCCATTGGAAAAAGGGTTGATCCACCATAATTGGTTGAAGAGGTAAGGCTGCAAGTTTCACTTTCCCTACAAACATAGCACACTGTTTGCACTTCCTAACCCATGCATGGCAATCACCAAATATACTAGGCCAATATTACCCACCTCTCATGATCTTAAGGGATGTGATTCTTGTAAAAAAATGTCCTACACTATTTCTATCATGTAATTATTCAAGCAATCTCTAAGTTTGGCTTGGCTCTATACATCTTAGCAACATATCATTGATATCTTTATTAAATAAAACACCATCAATAAGAAAAAATATAATTGATTGCAACCTAAAATATCTTATTTTTGAAGTAATTAGATGAGAGGAAAAAATAACATCTTAGAGATAGCTTACCAAGTCATGAAACTAGTTGAAAGGTGAGGTATGACCAGCTACAACCTCTTCGTCATTTGACACCAAAACAACCTCATTAGTCTCTTACAAGTCTTGAATTAAATGCTCACAAAGTCCTTTGCCTCTAATCAGTTTTGTGGCCTTAATTTTCATGTCATACTTCATTACCTTGGTTATCCAACTAACTCTTTTATCATTTATATCTTTGTTCAAAAGGAATTCCTTGATGCTTGGATAAGAAACATTAGGTGTATTTTATTATTATACAACAAGTATCTAAACTTTTTAAGAGACCTTATAACTAAAAGCACATGTTTTTCAAAAAAAGAGTACATTGTTTCATACTCTTCCAAGCCTTGACTAAAGAAGGTTATTGGTTACTCCAAAGCCTCATGATTTTGTTGCATAAGAATGCCTGATATGGTGTCCATGTTAGCATATGTATACATAATGAAATATTTTGTGAAATCTAGATTTATAACTGTAGGAGCACTAGCTATGGCCTACTTAATATCTTTAGAACTTTTTACTCTTTTAGACCAGCTGAAGCTCTGATTCTTATTTAGCATGGTTGTAAGTGGCTTAGCTAAAATGGAAAAATCTGAAATATATCTTCTTATGAAGTTGATTTTCCCAAAAAAGCTTTGCATAGCCTTTTTGTGCTTAGGCAAGGAAAGTGCAAGAATGGAGCCTACCCTTTCAAAATTTATGCTTAAATCATGCTTTGAAACAACATGTCCAAGAATCTTACCTTCATGAATTGAGAAGACACATTTTTTGGGGTTTAGAGATAGCCTAAATTGCCTACACCTTTCAAACACTTGCTTGAGATGAACCATGTGATTTTCGGCACTCTTTGAAAACATTATTATATCATCCAATTAAATAAGTAAAAACTTGCTAAGAAGGCCTTGGAATACCATATTCATGGCTCTCTGAAAGGTTGATCCAGCATTAGATAAACCGAATGGCATATTTCTATATGCAAATTTCCCCCACTTAGTTGTGAAAGTTGTCTTAAATTAGTCCTCTTCTTTGACTAAAATCTGATTATAGCCACTATATCCATCCAACAAAGAAAAACTCTCTGAACCTACAACAAGCCATAAAATTTGTTCCATTGATGGTAATGGATAGTGATCTTTAAGTGAAGCCCTATTCAAATCACAAAAATCAACACACAATCTAATCATGTCATTCTTCTTCCAAACCAAAACAAGATTTATCACCCAAGTTGAGTGCTTGATTAGAAATATAATATCTGACTTTATGATCTTGTGAAGCTCACCTCTCATCAAAAGCTCAAGCTTAGGATTAATGGGCCTTTTTATTTATCTTACTGGTTTAGTTGCAGCCTCTAACTCAATGGTGTGTTGAGCTAAACTTGGATCAAATCCCTTGAGATCACTATACTTCCATGTAATACATCAATAAAACTTGTGCATAACTCAATGAAATCTTCTTTTTGTGAAGGAGTGCATACCTTACCCAACTTCAAAATTTTACCAGCTATAATATCTACATTGACATAGTGCTCTTATTTTGTTGACAAGGATGACTTTTCCTTCCTTAACTCATCATCACCACTGAAAATGTTCTCAAGTGTGACAAATCCCTTAGGAAACTTATTTGTTTTTAGTTGCATAATCTGATCACCATATTATTTCAGGTGCTTTGATTGGTTTCTTGAAGAAAACTCAACCTCCTCTTATAAGAATCTCATAATTTGATTGTCATCTTCAAACACTTGCCAATTCCCATGATTATCTAGAATAGAAGGCCTTAAAACCACCTTTATATATGACTGAATTTTCTCATTTTTTATATCATTTAGGATATTAAATTTTGACCCAATGGTAGCCAACCTATCTGCATATTTATTTTTGCTTCTTGGTATTGCCTGAATGTTAAAAGCTTGAAAATCTTCAAGTCCCATATTATATGCTTGTAATATTTTAGTAACAAATTTTTACATACATTCAAACCTCTTACTTGGTGAATTATAAGTTCACTATCACCAAAAACTTGCAAGGTGCTGATTTTCATCTTCCTAGCCCACTGCAAACTATGAACTAGTGTTTCATACTCAGTAACATTGTTTGAACAACCAAACTAAAATTTAATAAAAGAGAAATACCTTTTCTTTGTTGGAGAAACTAACATCATTCCAACTCTATTACAATGTTTATTTTTTTATCCATCAAAGTACAATTACCACAAACCTTCACTAAATTTCATCATCCTTAACCATGGTTGGAATTGGTACATCATTTTCATGAAGGTAATACACACCAAGTCCTTCTTCAATCAGCTTATAAGGATCATGCTCATGCAAAGTGGAAGCCCACTCATCAAGAAACAAATTTATAACTCCATCCAAAGGTGATCTATTTTCTACTCCACTAATTTTTAGTACATCATCCAAGATGATACAGTTAGTGTTCACAACACTTGGCATATATGGCTTCATATGAAAATATGTAATAGGTTTAGAATGAATTGTTACCTTGATACCATACTTGGTTTTGAACAATAAATAAGTCCAATCAGCTAAAAAATATCTCCCAATCTTTGAGGTGAAGTCCCTTGAAAGGCACATAGCAAAGTAAGGAAGCAAGTCTACCACAACAACATCTTGTTGAATAGTAACATTGGGATAAGCATGTAATGTCAATTTAAAATCTTTGATGATGCCTACCATATTTTTTAGTGACTCATCCAATTTCAATACCCCCATAGTGTTTGGCTCATAGACAAGGTCGAGCTTATCTATAATCTATTTAGGCATGACTATACTACTAGCTCTATTATCCACCATATAGTTATGAACCAAAGTATCACCTATTATCAAAAAAAGATAGAAAGGAGGAGTTTTATTTATTTTTACCTCAGTTCTATCCACCTTTTCTATATTATTTACTTGTTATACTTATTATTTAGTTAAATGATATGAATTAGTTAAGACAACACCTTCTTTCTCAACCAGTTTTGGAAATAATTTGAGAGTTGAAAGCTCTTGGATGAGCATATATTTTTGTCTTGGGATGGAAAGAGAATACCACATGCTAATATTGATATTAGACTTCTTCATTTGATCCACTATACTGAACTAAGATCCACCAACCTGTGGTTACATTTTTTGAAGCACTGTCTATTCACGAACTAGAGGTATTCGATGAACTTTACTAACCTCTATATTCTAATTTTTCTATGTTGTAGGGATAGAAAGTTATTCTTTTGTACTCCTAGAAACAACATTAAGATTACTTGAAGCATTTGTCACCTCCTGCAGCTCATCAATGGCTCTTCTTTTAGCTCTAGTTACATATATAACTTGAACACTTGTATTGTTAGTTTCAACACCCTGAGTAAAAACAACATGATCATCCACTTGCCAATTTACATTAATGGCATCAGGTTGCCCTTAAACTTGTTGATTCTCTCCTTGTGATGCTAAACTTGTATCTTGGTACTGACCTCCTTGAAAAGAAAACTCTTCTTATGTCATTTGTGGCATAATAAAGTTTTGTGACACCAAGGCTTAGTTTTGAGCATCATTGAGATTTGAAGACTACAAATCTAAATCCTACATCAAGTTGTTTTGAGGTAGGGTGGGAACAATCACCTTTGAAGTGGAAGGATCATTAAGATCAAGGGTAACATATGGCTTAACTGGAGTTATGGCTCCTTGTGTTTGATAAGGTGGTCTATTCTCTTTGAAACCTTAATATGGAGGCATTTGATCTTTGAAGTGCTGATAGGTGGTCTAATTTTGTTGTTCATAGGGCCTATTAGCATGATATTGATGTCTCTTGAGTTACACTATTTCATTCCCAAAGGATTGTAACAAGCTTTTCAACTCTCTTATCTCACTAGATTGACTAGTAGGGGTTGTAATTTGAGCTTGAGGTGATGGAATAGGAAATAAGGATGGGGTCTAGGGAATTTGAGGGGCTAATATGGACTTTATTTCTAAAAATATAAGTATTGGAGGTCTTGGAGAATGCTTACTAGCTTGTATCAAACTATTCTCTACCCTTATTACAACATTATAAGCATCTGGAAAAGTAGTACCACCCATTAACTATATCATCACACTAGTGTCAAAGTTAAGGGCTTTTAAATAATATAGAAATGAATATTTAGGAGATGGCCTAATCAACACAAGTATCCTAGTCCATGTATTTTAGAATTTGAGATTAAAATCAGACATAAACTCATAAGGAGCTCTATTTATGATAGTTAATTGTTTAACTAAAGAGAGGTAATCAGATTTATCTTTAAATTGCTTGGCTAAGGCTGCACCCAATTCATCTCAATTAGAAATGGAGTTTAATGGGAGGTTTTTATACTATTGCAACACTTTTCCTTTGAAAGAAGCAACAAGAAATATAATCACAACATTATCCTAAACAATATTATGGACTGAACAGAGATTAGCTACATCATGGATGTGCTCAATAGGGGTTGTTTGATTTTATCCTAAGAAGAATGGGATGCTCTTGAGGGAAAATACTAGAATGTCATCGAATTAGGATAAATTCAGTGGGTTACCTTTGTTGAATGGAACAAAGACCTGATTTTTTATAGCCATTTGGATAGTGGGGATTGTAGTGCTTAGAACAATAGGATAATCAGGAGAAAAATATTTCTTTTGAGGATATGGATTGGCTATCCTAAACCTTGATCTCTTATGTGATATAAATTCAAAAGGAATACCTTTCCTAGATGACTATGTGGTAAACTTTGGCATGAAAGAATTACTTGAATGGTGCTATGAACCTTACAACCTGAAGAATTTTTAGCTTGTGATGAAGATGAATATTCTCATCTATTACAACTGCTTCTCCTCAACTTCAAACTTTAGCTTTGCCAAGGAGTAAATGTCCCACCAAAGATGCTAAAAACTATTGTCAATCAGACTCACACCCTTGTGAAGATAGTTTCAGTCTGCTGAAACATCGAAACAATCCTAGGTTGTGGGTGACGTAATCTGCGGATTGAGTCTCTAGATTCTAAGGGCTAGTATCAATTAAGATCTCTACTCTATGATACAAATTATTAAGAAAAGGAAAAAGGGGAAACTTGAAGGAGAAAATCATATTTAATGATGGTGATACACCTGTATTTTGGTTCATCCACTCAATTTGAGCTCCTAAAAACACTGATTAGATAAGAAAAAGACTAAACTTTCAATTTCAATTGACTCCTATACATCAATATTTCATGAAAAGGTTTTATTTGGTGATCAAAGATTGAGGGAAATGAGGGAATAGGCCTTATTCAAGGCACTAACCAGCCACTTACATCCGTTATAACTTCAGCCAAAAGATATAAAACATAGAACATGACCTACATAATCTAATCAACTAGTAAATAGGTAAGAATCAGGACTTAACAAGGAAAAAAATTATATCACATATGCAAATCACTGACATAAATACACTATACCAACATCTTAGAATATAAAAATAGTCCTTCTATTTATCTAAAAAGGTTACAAAACTCAAATTTTGGTAGAGTCTGATCTTGCCAAAAGAGAGATCCTCAAAATGATCGAAAAAGCCAACTTATATTAAAAAACATACAAAAGCCAAGAGATTGGTGCTAAAAATAGAAGAGGATATCAACTTCCACACCACCCCAAGTCTAACTATGCTAAGATAAACAAGCCTTCAAATAATGTCTTTTTGTCTTATGCCTTGCATGAAAATCTCTTTGGCATTGAAAATGATGATGAGCCCATTTCATAATCCTTATTTAGAATAAAGATGAAATTCTTCAAATGTGCATGGATCTTTGGTAATTCAATTTTATTCATGCATGATGCTACACCAATATTAAAAGAGAAAACTCCACTTGAATCTATGTTGGAAGTGTTTAAAAAGGATTTTATTAACAAGATAAACAAGAGTGCATGCATGAATTATATGTTAAGCTCTCCTTGAACAACTATCTAACGTTAAACTCTTTGAGCCCTTCATGCATTCAAGTCTCCCATTTGGAACTAAGAGAGCCATGCTTGAAGGTAGATGCATGCCTTTTCCAAGTCTAAATAATTTGATTATTTCATTAAGAACTTGATGTGCTCCTTACTGCAGTCTAATCTTGCAAGTTGGAAGGCATTGTGGGATTTGCAGCTGGAAATTATGTATGGGCCACTCCAAAGGGAATCAAAATTTGTGTGCCTTCTTGGTTTACCTCTATCCTCATCCCATTTGAGGAATAAATCTCCTTATTTTAAACTTTTTGATGAAGCTCCTTTGTCAAAAGCTCTCTTCACTTATGCTTGATGAATTTTCATGGCTAGCATGGACTGATTTCTTATCTCTTCCAACTCTATAAGCTCAGCATGCCTAATCTCTATAGACTCATTTTCAAATAGTTCAAGCTAATACATTAGTTCTAAATCAATAAATTAAATATAAATGGGTAACCTTACTTCCTTACTATTACTAATTTGAACTGTCAAGGTCAAATTACTACCCTTATCATTTGAAACTTTCTTAAATCATGCCAATATCCATTTAAAGTTGGTCAAATCAAAGAATTATGGCCTAAAAAGTACTAATTTTGATATTAAAAAATTAAAAAATAGATTTTGAATGGGTCATTATCATTTCAAAAGAGCATTGTCAAGTTCAAATATGCAGACAATCCATGCACAAGAATCAATTTTGAGAGAAAATTAAACATTCTAGGAGTTGCAGGTGGTTTCAAGACCTAAAATTTTGTACACAAAGTCATTATGAGTTTTATAACCTTATAAAAAAAATTCATGGATATTAGATAAGTGGAGATACTTGATTTTTTGTAACAGTCATTAGCATGTATGTTAGAGATCACCATTGGAGTAGGCATCATTCTGGAGTGCCACAGGGATTTCTAAGTCTAGGTAAAAGTTTTAAAATAATGGGATGATGTTTTTAAATCATAATAAGAACTTTAAAGAGTGTTAAAACTCTAAATTTTAAGCAAACCATGCTCATACAAGCTTTTGCAAGCAAACAGGCATAAAGGCCAAAAAGGGGTTTTTAGACTTTTCAAGTAAAATGTGATTTTAGATTATTTTGATAGCATGGTAAAACATCATAATTATTTTTTTATGCATTGGGAATAATGTGAATATTTATTTTTATTTTGGTGAAATTTTTACTTTTTACAGTTATAAACACCCTTCCTAGCCTCCTATTCAGATACTCATATCTTTCACCACATGTAGATTTTGGATGAACACTCTTATTATGTTTTAATTACTCATATTTAATTATAATTAATTAAAAAATTAGACCATTTAAATGGTTTTACTTTATGAACAATCATTAAGAGTGTAGGCAGCTTAGAATTCAGTCAAAACCCCACAGGAAGATTTCTCTATGTGGTTATTTTTTTTATATATCTTGAATGGAAACCCAATATTTTCAGGTAAATTAGGGGGGTTAGTTTTATACACATAAATATAAAAAATTTAATATTTGGAAGTCTATAATTTATGAATCATCATTTTAAAAATTTACCTTCAAAGCTCGCCTAAACCCTCAAAAAACCATTTTTGCAAAAAATTTATTTTATTTCCATCAAATCATATTGGATCAACCTAAAACCTTTTCAAATTTTAATTAAACTTAGATATGATTCCAAAAATTTCAATTTTATGCATGGAGATTTACGGATGAGAACATAAATCATGTTTTTTGTGGAAAAAACATGTAAATAAAGTACAAGACACTTCAATAAAATATAGTCAATGAAGTTAAAATCTTAAGACTTTTTATACATCCTAAAATTTTATTTTGGTCAAAAATAATCTTAGAAGTGTCCCAACTAGCTCAATCAAAATGGCCATTCTACAGGAAAATGGAGCAAAATAGGCCTAGTCAACTCTATTGACTGAATGACGAGTGTTTTCTCATCAAAATAAAATATTTTGGTGATGAATAATTATTTTTTAGGTGAAATTTGTTGTTGTTTAAAGTTTAGTGTCTTAATATTTTAGTTTTAATAGATTCCAAATGCAAGAATATAGGCTATTAGGCCTAATTGGCATAATAGGCCTAATTGGTCAATAAAGCAAGTAAAGAATGGCATTGAAAATCTATCAAATGAATTAATTTTGGATTTAATACATAGAATATATGTCTTTTAAGTGGATATATCATTATCAAATCAATCCACAATTTTCAATTCATGTTAGTTGAGCTCAAGTTGAGTTAACTAGTCTTTATGGGTCAAATCTCTTTGGTTGACTAGTTTGACTAGTTTCATGCATCTCCCATGCTTTTCATGCAAGATAAAGACTTTAAAGAACTTAAAATAACTTTCAATATGGAGTTATATTCTAATTTATGGTGTGATTTTCATGAAATTAAGGTTTACAAATCAACATGGGCCCATCGCTTCTCAATTCTATGCCAAAAATGAAGAACATGCAATTTTTGAAGAATTGGAAGATTTTAAAGCCTTTATTTAATATTGTAAAAGGATTTTAGTCTTATTTTAACTCAAAGAAGACTAATCCTTATATTTTCCATCTAAATTTGGATTTATTTAAAGTTTTAGACTTATATATTGGCTTTTTGAAGCCATTTTTCAAGAATTTTGTTAAAGGCAGAGAAGAAATTATAATTGACACCATTTATCAAATTTTTAAAAAAAAATGCATATTTTTTTTAGATCAGAATAGAGTGTATTTTTTATTGTGTACCAGCATATAAGTGAGATATATATCCACTTTTTTTAGGTCATTTCCACATTTACTATGAAAATATCACCCTCTATAGGTCATTTGAAGAGATAGGAATACAATTTTGCAATCCAAAATCCTCTCAATCCTTCATCTGAAATACTAATATTTAGGGGCAATTTGAAGACTTCCTATTGATTTATATATGTGCCTTAATTTTAAAATATTTTAGATAATACCAATTATTCAGGTGCATCACCCCATTAGATAGGATTTCTCATTTCAATTTCCTTCTCCCTTTTCATCCCAAAAAATCAAAATAGTTTAGATTTGATAGATAAATCTTAAGGGAACCAGCCCTCTCTAAAGGTTCTTCTCAACACAATCATCCACACTCTGAGAAGTTTTCATTGTATCAACTAGAGAGAAGGTGTGCTTTCACATCTTCAAGCAGGGTGCACTCTAGAGTGATAATAGTTGCTGACAGGCCCGATGGGATCAATTGAGATGTTATTCTCTACAAAAGATGAAGATGGAGCAAGTGCAGCAAATCAAGAACCTTTATATGACTCCATCCAAAATGTATAAATATGTTATCAACATGTTTCAAATGGTAAGAATACTTATTAATTTCTTGTCCTTTCAATTGATCATGATGAAGAGGCCTTTTGAGATGACTTGGAGAGTTTTTGTGCAAAGTTTGCTAGTCCATCTCTAGCCCAAGTGGAGATTGAGGAATGTCTTGTAAAGAGTATTGTTACATCTATTCATCAAGAAGAAATTAATGAAATATTTCAGTCATGTTTAAATCCATACCAAGAGGTTGAAGATCTCAATGAGACACTACTTCAAATAGATCATAATGAAGATACCAATCCAAGCATGTCAGATGAACTACCAATATAATCATTGAATGAGAATGTGTCAAATCATGATCAGCATATGAATGATGTAGAGATAGCACTTTTGATGGAAAAAAAATATGGGAGGAGGATTATTGGTTATTAGATACATATATTCACTCTATACACCTAAGAAGGGAAGTTGGAGGACTAGATGCTGTCAGGATCCCACTCCTTAAGAGTATACTTGATTACCTTTGTATAAAGAACTAAACACAAAATTAAACCAAAAGTAAAATGTAACTAGAATTCAAAAATAGCACAGAATATGAGAGACAATATAATCTTGTATCAACACTCTTCCAAAAGGAAATACAATGAATAAATCACACTCTTCCCACACCTCTTGGGCGTACAGGAATTCTCCCTCAAGAGTTCTCTCTCTCACACAATCAATTACAACCACAACTCAAACATAGAGTTGTTCCCTCCACCAGTCAGTAACAATACTGCCAGTACACTAAGTACTCAAAGTACTCCAAGTAGATCTCCCTAATATTACACCTTATTGTGTTGCATATCTCCTTTGACCTTGCTACCCCATAGATCGCCTTTGACCTTGCACACACACACACTTGTAGATCAACTAACCTTACCATGTAGATCTTCTACCTGATCTTGCACAACCTGTAGGTCAACCTGGTCTTGCACACTTGCAGACCCTCTAGATCTTACACACCTTGGAAGAACCCTTGTCCTTGTCCTTGACAAGTCCTTATGATCCTTCACCTGAAAGAACCCTTGTCCTTGCCTTTGCAATTCCTTCTGATCCTTCACCCAAAATAACCCTTGTCCTTGCCTTTGTAAGTCCTTATGATCCTTCAAATTACAATACAGCCCCATGGGTCTCTTAAATAGATCCTATACAAACAATAATTAGACTTCCTAATTACAATAATTACAAATGCAGACTCAAGACTAAAATTAGTCTTTTACATGCAAACTAACTATCTGTCTAAAATTAGACCAGTTCTAAAAGCGCATGCAAATGCACTCACACACAGGTTGATAACGTCGGTTCCTGTCTGACCAATGTCAGCTAACTCCTTAACTGATGTCGATTCCTCTACACACTGAATATGATCGATGTCGGTTGGCCTGACTGATGTCAGTTTCTCTGTAACTCAACAACCTCCTTCATTTGCATCAGTGAAGCTTTTAGCTCCACAACCTAACAATCTCCCACTTGGAGATAAACAACTGCACCTGTACCTATACCTGTACATCATCTAATTTTGTTTCCTAGCTTGTATCCCTCTTCAAGTTCAATTTTGAAGACCAACCACCACATATCCTATGGTGCTTCTCCTGTCATCTAAGTAACCTACCATATCCGAATCTACATACCCATGTAGAGAAGTGCCTAACCCTGCATAGCATGAATCCCTACTGTTGGTCCCTCTCAGATACCTGAGAATCCACTAAACTACTTTCCAGTGCTCCTTTCCTAAATTAGCCAATAACTTGCTGATAACTCCCACTACTTGGGTAATCTCAGGTCTAGTACTCATGTACTCAACCTCATCATGTGATTTGGGACACTGTTCTGTGAACTGTCCATCCATAAGTGTGCTAACCAATTCTGTATCCTACATATTGAACCTCTCCACTACCTTCTTCACATAATCATCTAGAGACAAAATCAACTTGTGACTTTCCTTGTCTCTAGAAATACTCATGCCAAGGATTTCTGCTCCTGAATCCTTCCTGGCACACCTCTGAACTAACTTTACCTTTAGCTTAGCAATTCCCTGCATGTGTGACCCTGTAACAAGCATATACACTACATACAGTAATAGGATAATGTTATGAGCATTATCCAACCTGGTAAAATAAACATAGTGATTACATTGACATTGACTAAAGCCATGCTTTGTCTGAAACCTGTCAAACCTATACCACTGTCCTGAAGCTTGCTCAAGACCATATAACCTGGCCTTCTGTCTCACGTATCCATTCTCTCCTTTCTTTAACCTAGGAATCCATTCATCTTTTAGTGCTTTCTTTCTAGCTAGAAACTCTACCAAATCTCCCATTTGGTTCTCTTACAAGGAATCAATTTCCTCATTCATGCCATGCTCCCACTGTTTCCTAGATTCTACCTGAATTGCCTCTTCAAAACTTCTTGGTTCTTGACCATCAGTGAGCAACAAGTAGTGTAAAGAAGGGGAATAATGAATTTGAGGCTTACTTACCCTTTCAGTCCTCCTCATGGGTGTTTGAGACTCCTTAACAACTTGTTGTCTACCCAAAATCTGTTCTAACAGTGACCGATCTCAGTCACCTCTGGCCGACCTCAGTCTGCACCCGATCGATGTTGATTCCACCTAATCGCCGATGTCGGTTCCCTAACTGACGTTGGTGTCCACCTACCTGACACCACCAACTCTGGTCTGCACATAACCGACATCGGTACCTACTTGTTCGATGTCAGTTCTCACCTGACTGATGTTGATAATTGTGTTTTCCTATCAGTGATGATTTTTACCTATGAGCTCACTTTAGGTCATAACCTTGTCTAAACTGCCCTACTCAAAATTATTCAACCCCTTGAGCTGATCTCTATCTATCATATTCTCCATGAAAACCAAGGCTTTCCAGTTCTTAAGTTTGTCAAAGACATTAAATTTCCTCTTTATGCAATAAACTCGATCCTTTCTTGTAGCATCAGTAATAAGAAACCTCACTTTCTTCTGTTGCTTACAGAAATATCAATCTATGCTTTCCAAATTTGAACTCTTACCTTTTAACTCAAGAACATGCATCCCCTTCTTACTCATGTGACCAAGCCTACAGAGCCACATCTTTGCATCTACATCTGAAGTAGATAAACTAGAAGGAGAATCAGTAATACAAGTAGATAGATAAAGAGTACCTACTTTCTTACCACATGCTAATTCAAGTGCACCCTTGGAAACTTTCCAAGATTCTGCTGTGAGAGTAACTATGCAACCCTCATCACCCAACTTTCCTACAGAAATTAGACTCCTCTTCAGGATGGGACCATGCATGACATCCTTCAACACCCATGTGTTGCCTGTTTGCAATTTCAGCTGCACTTCCCCTTTGCCAACAATTTGACAAGGCTCACCAACCCCTAAATAAATCTTTCCAAAGTCTCCATGGACATAATCATGGAAAAATACCCTATTTGGGGTTGCATGGAAAGAGGCAACAAAATCTAAAACCCAAGATTCTACTTTATCCAAGGAACATATAAGAGCAACTCGTGCAACAATCCCTGCATCATTTGCTTCTTTATTTCCTTCATGTTGATCTTCTACCAACCAACAATCTTTCTTTACCTACCCTTTCTTTCCACAATACAGTAATTGATAATTCTTGCCATTGAATTTCTCCATTCTTAGTGTACTTTCTTCTGCCATTGTTTACCCCACTCAATCAAAAACCCTTGAGAGTGACCTATAATCAACAAACACTAACCTGCTCTGAACCAGGCTCTGATACCACTTGTCAGGATCCCACTCCTTAAGAGTATACTTGATTACCTTTGTATAAACAACTAAACATGGAATTAAACTAGAAATAAAAATGTAACTAAAATTCAGAAATAGCACAAAATATGAGAGACAATACAATCTTGTATTAACACTCTTCCAAAAGGAAATACAATGAAGAAATCACACTCTTCCCACACCTCTTGGGCATACAGTAATTCTCCCTCAAGAGTTCTCTCTCTCACACAATCAATTACAACCACAACTCAAACACAGAGTTGTTCCCTCCACCAGTTAGTAACAATACTGCCAGTACACTAAGTACTCAAAGTACTCCAAGTAGATCTCCCTGATCTTGCACCTTATTGTGTTACAGATCTCCTCTGACCTTGCTACCCCGTAGATCTCCTTTGACCTTGAACACACACACTTGCAGATCAACTGACCTTACTTACCATGTAGATCTTCTACCTGATCTTACACAACCTTCAGATCAACCTGGTCTTGCACACTTGCAGACCCTCTAGATCTTACACACCTTGGAAGAACCCTTGTCCTTGTCTTTGACAAGTCCTTATGATCCTTCACCCAAAAGAACCCTTGTCCTTGCCTTTGCAAGTCCTTCTGATCCTTCACCTGGAAGAACCCTTGTCCTTGCCTTTGCAAGTCCTTATGATCCTTCAAATTACAATACAGCCCCATGGGTCTCTTAAATAGATCCCATACAAATAATAATTAGACTTCCTAATTACAATAATTAGAAATGCAGACTCAAGACTAAAATTAGTCTTTTACATGCAAACTGAATATCCATCTAAAATTAGACCAGTTCTGGAAGCGCATGCAAACACACACACACACACAGGTTGCCGACGTCAGTTCCTGTCTGACCGATGTCGGCCGACTCCCTAACCGATGTCAGTTACTCTGCACACTGAATATGACCGATGTCAGTTGGCCTGACCGACGTCAGTTTCTCTACAACTCAGCAACCTCCTTCATTTGCATCAGTGAGGTTTTTAGCTCCACAACCTAATAGATGCATCATCCAAAACATATGAACATATAAGTGATCCCATTTGTAGAAAAGAGCTATCAAAAAGAAGCAAATATGTTTCAAAGTTCCATAATGCATCAAATAGCTTTCCATTTGATTTAGGAGGACTAGAAAGGTGGAGATTAGTCTATACATAATAGATTACTTATGTTTCAGTCCTGTAAGTGTATATCTACACATGCTTTTAGCAATTATTTTTTTCCTTTCCATGTTGTTGTTGTCCTTTCCTTTAAGTGCACATGTGCACATGTTTATTGTCTTGTTTGTGTCTTTGCCCATAAAAGATCTTCCAATATTAAATGTCTATACAGTCTATTATTGTTAGAGTTTCTAACTTTTTTGACCAGTAGGTTGGTCAACCTCTAAAAGTCACCAAAATTGTTAATAATTTGACTTGTCAAGGTCAAATTACTACTCCTATCATTCAAAACTTTCTTAAATCATGCTAATATCCCTTTAAAGTTGTTAAAACCAAGGAATTTTGGCCTAAAAATCACTAATTTTGATTTTAAAAAATTTTAAAATGGATTGTAAATAGGTCATTATCATTTTGAAAGAGCATTGTCAAGTTTAAATATGCAAACAATCCATGCACATGAGTCAATTTTGAGAGAAAATTAAACTTTCTGGGAGCTAAAGGTGGTTTCAAAACCTAAAATTTTGTAAAAAAAGTCATTATGAGTTGGACAACCTTATTAAAAAGTTTCATGTCCATTGGAAAAGTGGAGATACTCATTGTTTTGTAACAGTCCTTAGCATATACGTTGGAGATCAGCATTAGAGTAGGCATAATTTTGGAGTGCCATAGAGATTTTTAAGTCTAGGTAAAAGTTTGAAAATCATGGGATGATATTTTTACATTGTAATAAGACCTTTAAAGAGTGTCAAAACTCAAAATTTTAAGCAAACCATGCTCATACAGGCTTTTGCAAGAAAACATGCATAAAGGCCAAAAAGAGGTTTTCTGAATTTTCAATAAAAAATGATTTCAGAGTGTTTTGATAGCATGGTATAGTTCCATGATGATGTTTTAAAACATTGGTAATAATGTGAATATTTATATTTATTTTGGTAAAATTTTCACTTTTTACAGTTTTAAACACCCTTCCTAGCCTCATGTTCAAATACTCATATCTTTCACCACGTGTAGAGTTCGTATGAATTCTCTTATTATGTTTTGATTATTCATATGTAATTAAAATTAATAAAAATTTGAGACCATTTGAGTGGTTTTGCTTTATGAACAATCATTAAGAGTATTTTTAGCTCAAAATGCAGTCAAAACCCCACACGTAAATTTCTCTATATGGTAATTTTTTATATATTTTGAATGGGAACATAATATTTTTAGGGATATTATGAAGGTTAGTTTTATACACATAAATAAAAAAAATTGGGATATGGAGGTCTGTACTTCATGAATCATCATTTTAAAAATTCAACTCAAAAGCCCACTTAAACCCTCATAAGGGAAAACTTAATTTAACAAGGTGATGCACCTAAATGTTGTGATATTCACTGGGAACTATTAATCAAAATGAAAATAGAGTTCTATATTACCCTTGCATAAACATTTTAGATGAAGGGCTCTACCTCTTCAAATGACCTGCAAGGGAAGAAAGGTGAAATGAGATGGGAAGTAATAGGTGGGGAAGGAACCTGCCCAAAGTAGATGTAATCCCATTTAGTACTAGTACATAATCAAATAGACACTATATAGAATCCACATCCAAAACCCAAAAATATATAACTCAGAATCAATTTCCTCTATCCAGCTTCCAGGAATCTATTATTGAATATCAATAATCCTTTTTTCAAAATGACTTCTAAAAGGTAATTTTATAGAAAATTATACAAAAGGCCGAGAAATTGGCATTGAAATAATATGAAAAGATGAAGTGGATGTGAACTCAAGTCAATTTTGAGTTTAAATTAATTACAACCTTCTTGAAATATTTCCTTTCTTTATCTTTTTCAACAAACCTTCCTTTTTGGCATTGAAACAAGAAATAGGAGGAGATAAGGGTTAGTCATGCTTGACTCAACTCAAGACTAACTCCTTTTTACAATAATTTATTCATTAAATCCTTAATTCCATAAAAATTGCATGATGAGCTCCAAATCTTGGCATTGAAAAGAATGGTGGGCCCAAGTTTGATAGAAATAAATACCCTTTCCAAAAATACTATGCCATATTTCCAAGGAGAACTCCACTCGAGTTTATTTCAAGTTGAGTTGTAACAAGAAAAGATTCCCCTTTACATGGAAATCAAGAAATAAGCTTTGACAAGTAAACCTTAACTAATTCCACTTGCATGCTTCTCCTTCTTGAAGTGGGACTCATCTTGATTTCTTTTTTCCTTTTCAAAATTAATACAATATTTTTCAAGAATATTTTAATTTTATTGTTTTTTAAAGAATTCCTTTTTTGGTGTTGAAAACTTTATTTGGATGAAATAGCATTTTAAAAATATTAAAATATATGGATATTAATAATAATATCAAATATGTTATGTGGGAGCTAATTTGGGGCTATTTGGCAATCAAATGACCTTTTTATAAATTGAATTTTTACACTTAGGATAAAATCACCCTTTTGAACATATTTAAATCTCCTTGAGACAATTTAATGACCTTTGAAACCATTTTTTATGCTTTTGAAATTTTTGACCATATATGACCATTTTGACCAGCTTTAAAGGCTAATTGACCATTTTGAGAAAGTTTCAAATGGTAGGGTAGTAATTTGGCCTTGACAGGCAAAAATTACTAACATTTTGGTGACTTTCTAGGATTGACCAGCTTGTTGGTCAAAAGAATTCAGAATCTCTAGAAAAACTTGGACAAAACTGTAATGGGAAACCAAAGACATAACTGACACAAACAAGGCTAAAACACGTGCAATATATATTTAGAGGAAAACAACTACAAGCAAAACTAATATGCAAATTTGACCTGGTAATTTCCTCTCCCTCCTAGATCAAAAGGGACATTCCTTAGGTCTCTTCCATGATGAGAAAAATCATGATGCCATATAAGTGGTCTGTTGAATTTAAAACTTGGTGAATCATCTTTTTTTGTTATCTCTTGTGCTTGGAGAAGCTCTAAATGTATCAGCATCAAATAAATTCCTAATGTACACATACTCACTATGATCTTAAAGACATATCCCTTGCTAGTCTTCATTCTTGAAAGGTTGATTTGGTTCATGTTCTTCTAGGCATGGCTCTTGGTTGTTCTCTAATTGTTCTATCCCATCAAAGAGCTTGACAAACTGATCTTTAGCTTCATCATGACTTTTTTGAGGAAGGGTGGCTGGTATGATGTTGGAGTTGAGACAATAGTTTTCTAATTCATCCCAAAAATCACCACTTTCTTGCTCAAACATAGGAGTCTCTAGCTGCCCAACAATAGGTTCTTAAAAATCATTCAACTCATAATCTACAGATTGATCACAATATTCCTCAAGACAAAAAGGAAGGTCATCAAAGAAAGTGAGAGGGAGCTCATCATGCTTGCATTCTTCATAATCTAACATGTTTAACTTGTCTATCTCATCTTGAAAGACATGGTATAATTATTGTTAAGTATCTTCACGAGTAGGTTCACCTTTAAGGATTTCAACAGCTGCAAATTCTTCAAGAATTGTCTCTTCCCTTTCTTCATGATGAGTAACAAACTCATTGATCTTCAGAAGGTTTTAGCTGGCATATGATGAGGAGTTATCCAGCTTGTTATTTTGATGCCAAATTGATAATTTTTAGGTACAGCTTGCATAAGCATAGGAGGGGCCAATTGAGGATTTACATAATAATTTTTAAGAGGTATAGGTTGCTCTTGGAGTAAGGAGGGCTTCCAATTTGGAATATTGGAATGAATAGTCTCACTAGAGGATTCTTCTAGACTCCTTCAACCTTGGACTACCATTTTCAAGAGATTTAGAATACAAGAGGGTTGTCTTTGCATGGGAAGAAGCTAATTAGAGATGGGAGAGGGTACACAAGGTTGGTTGCATTGAGTAGCTTGATTCTTCCAACTCACTAGTCTTTCCTCCATACATTTGATGTCTTGGGATTGCTTGGCCAAACATTATTCTTTGTATCTCAGTTATTCTTGGTGAACAAAGTATTGATATTGAAGCTCCTCTTGATACCTATTGAACTCATCCAACCTATCACACTCTTCCATTTTCTTCTCAAATTCCAAACTTATCTCTCTAACACTCTTAGATTGACTAGGAGAAAAATAATTAAGAGAACTACTTGAGGTGATTCCATGAACAACAATAGCTTGATGAAATTGATAGAAGGGCTCATTAGAATAATTTTGATCAAATGAATATTGATACATGCCAAAACTTTTTGATTTCTTTTTGTTTGTGTGATTGGACTGCTTAACTAGCTTTTCATGATGATAGATATCTTCTATTGTAAAAACTTCTTTAGATATGCAAAGGATTAATTTTTGGTCCCATCGAACGTGCCAAAAATTATTGTCAACTTGGAGTTGTACCCTGATTGAAGATGTGTAAAAGTAGAAAACCCTCACTCCAGTTGAAACAATGGGATATTCTAAGAGGGTGGGTGCCTCTGTGTTGAGAAGAACCTCCAGAGAGGGTTGATTCCCTTAAGATTTATCTATTAAATATGATTATTTTCTTGTTCTAAGAATAAAAGGGATATGGGAAATTAAAGGGGAATTCAAAAGGGAAAACTTATTTTAATAAGGTGATGTACCTGAATGTTGTGATATTCACTAGGCACTGTTAATCAAAATAAAAATGGAGTTCTATATTACCCTTACATAAACATTTTCAATGAAGGGCTCTACTTCTTGAAATGACTTGCAAGGGAAGAGAGGTGAAATGATATGGGAAGTAATAGTTGGAAAATGGACCTGCCCAAAGAGGATGTAATCCCACTTAGTACTGGTACGTAAACAAATACACACTATATAGAATCCACATCCAAAACCCAAAAATATATAACTCTGAATCAATTTCCTCTATCCAACTTCCAAGAATCTATTATTGAACATCAATAATCATTTTTTCAAAATGACTTCCAAAAGGATATTATATAGAAAATTATACAAAAAGCCAAGAGATTGACGTTGAAATAATATGAGACAATGAAGTGGATGTGAACTCAAGTCAATTTTGAGTTTAAATTAATTACAACCTTCTTGAAATATTCCCTTTATTTATCTTTTTCAACAAACCTTCCTTTTTGGCATTGAAATAAGAAATAAGAAGAGATAAGGGTTAGTATTGGTTGACTCAACTCAATACTACCTCCTTTTTACAATAATTTATTCATTAAATCCTTAATTCCACAAAAATTGCATGATGAGATCCAAATCTTAGCGTTGAAAAGAATGGTGGGCCCAAGTTTGATAGAAATAAATACCCTTTCCAAAAATACTATGCCATATTTCCAAGGAGAACTCCACTTGAGTTTATTTCAAGTTGAATTATAACAAGAAAATATTCCCCTTTACATGCAAATCAAGAAACAAGCTTTGACAAGTCAACCTTAACTAACTCCACTTGCATGCTTCTCCTTCTTGAAGTGGGACTCATCTTGATTTCTTTTTTCCTTTTCAAAATTAATACAATATTTTTCAAGAATATTTTAATTTTCTTGTTTTTTAAAGAATTCCATTTTTGGCATTGAAAACTTTCTTTGGATGAAATAGCATTTTAAAATTATTAAAATATATGGATATTAATAATAATATCAAATATGTCATGTGGGAGCTAATTTGGGGCTATTTGGCATATCAAATGACCTTTTTATAATTTGAATTTTTATACTTAAGATAAAATAACCCTTTTGAACATATTTAAAGCTCCTTGAGACAATTTAATGATCTTTGAAACCATTTTTTATGCTTTTGACATTTTTGACCATACATGACCAGCTTCAAAGGCTAATTGACCATTTTGAGAAAGTTTCAAATGGTAGGGTAGTAATTTGGCCTTGACAGGCAAAAATTACTAACATTTTGGTGATTTTCTAGGATTGACTAGGTTGTTGGTCAAAAGAATTCAGAATCTCTAGAAAAACTTGGACAAAACTGTAATGGGAAACCATAAACACAGACATAATAGATAAAAACAAGGCTAAAACATGTGTAGGATGCATTTAGGGTAAAACAACAAATAAAAGCAAAACTAATATGCAAATTTGACCTGGTACTTTCCTCTCCCTCCTATATCAAAAGGGATGTTCCTTAGGTCTCTTCCATGATGAGAAACCTCATGATGCCATATAAGTGGTTTGTTGAAGTTGAAACTTGGTGAATCATCCTTTTTTCTTGCTACTGTGTTTGGAGAAGCTCTAAATGTATCATCATCAAATAAATTACCAATGTACACATACTCACTATGATCTTCAAGACATAGCCCCTACTGGTCTTCATTCTTGAAAGGCTGATTTGGCTCATGTTCTTCTAAGCATGGCTCTTGGTTGTTCTCTGACTACTCTATCTCATCATATACCTTGACAAACTGATCTTTAGCTTCATCATGACTTTCTTGAGGAAGGGTGGCTGGTATGATGTTGGATTTGAGACAATAGTCTTCTAATTCATCCCAAAAATCATCACTTTCTTACTCAAACATAGGAGTATTTGGCTGCCCAACAACAGGTTCTTGAAGCTCATTCAACTCATAATCCATAAATTGATCACAATCTTCCTCAAGACAAAAAGGAAGTTCATAAAATAAAGTGAGAGGGAGCTCATCATGCTTACATTCTTCATCATCCAACATGTTAAACTTATCTATCTCATCCTGAAAGACATGGTACAATTACTACCAAGTATCTTTATGAGTAGGTTCACCTTTAAGGATTTCAATAGCAGCAAGTTCTTCAAGAATTGTCTCTTCCTTTTCTTCATGATGAGTAACAAACTCATTGATCTTCACAATTTTTTATCTAGATCATGATGAAGAGTTCTCAAACTTGGGATTTTGATGCTAGATTGATAAGTTTTAGGTACATCTTGCATAAGCATAGGAGGGGTTGATTGAGGATGCACATACTAATTTTTAGGAGGTATAGGTTGCTCTTGGAGTAAGAAGGGCTTCTAATTTGGAATATTGGAATGAATAGGCTCACTAGAGGATTCTTCTAGCCTCCTTAGAGCTTGGACTACCATTTTCAAGAGATTTGGAACACAAGAGGGTTGGCTTTGCATGGGAAGAAGTTGATTGGATATGGGAGAGGGTACACAAGGTTGGTTGCATTAAGTAGCTTGATTCTTCCAACTCGCTAGTCTTTCCTCCATATATTTGATGTCTCAGGATTTCTTGGCCAAACATTCTTCTTTATATCTGAGATGTTCTTAGTGAAAAAAGGACTAATATTGAAGCTCCTCTTGATACCTATTAAACTCATCCAACATATCACACTCTTCCATTTACTTCTCAAATTCCAATCTTATCTCCCTATCACTCGTAGATTGCTAGGAGAAAAACAATCAGGAAAACTACTTGAGGCAATTCCATGAACAACATTAGCTTGATGAAATTGATAGATGGGCCCATTAGAATAATATTGATCAAATGAATACTGATACATACCAAAACTTTTTGATTTCTTTTTGTTTATGCGCTTGTACTACTTAACCAGCTTTTCATTATGATGGATATTTTCTACTATAAAAACTTCTTTATATTCAAACTTCTTCAGATATGTAAAGGATTTCTTTGTGGTCCCACCGAGCATGCCAAAAACTATTGTCAACCTAGAGTTGCACCCTGATTTGAAGATGTGCAATGTAACAAACCCTCATTCCAATTGAAACAATGGGATCTTCTCAAAGGGTGGGTGCTTCTATGTTGATAAGAACCTCTAGAGAGGGCCAGTTTCCTTAAGATTTATCTATTAAATCTAATTATTTTCTTCTTCTCAGATGAAAAGAGGTAGGGGAAATTAAAGGGGAAATTAGAAGGGAAAACTTATTTTAATAGGGTGATGCACATGAATGTTGTGATATTCACTAGGCACTGTTAATCAAAATGAAAATGGAATTCTATATTACCCTTGCATAAACATTTTAGATGAAGGGCTCTACCTCTTCCAATGTCCTGCAAGGGAAGAGAGGTGAAATGAGATGGGAAGTAATAGGTGGATAAGGGACCTGCCCAAAGGGGTTATAATCCCACTTAGTACTAGTACATAATCAAATACACACTATATAGAATCCACATCCAAAACGCAAAAATATATAACTCAGAATCAATTTCCTCTATCCAGCTTCCAGGAGTCTATTATTGAATATCAATAATCCTTTTTTCAAAATGACTTCCAAAAGGTCATTTTATAGAAAATTATACAAAAGGCCAAGATATTGGCGTTGAAATAATATGAGAAGATGAAGTGGATGTGAACTCAAGTCGATTTTGAGTTTAAATTAATTACAGCCTTCTTGAAATATTTCTTTTCTTTATCTTTTTCAACAAACCTTCCTTTTTGGCATTGAAAGAAGAAATAGGAGGAGATAAGGGTTAGTATTGGTTGACTCAACTCAAGACTAACTCTTTTTTATAATAATTTATTCATTAAATCCTTAATTCCACAAAAATTGCATGATGAGCTCCAAATCTTGGCATTGAAAAGAATCGTGGGCCCAAGTTTGATAGAAATAAATACCCTTTCCAAAAATACTATGCCATATTTCCAAGGAGAACTCCACTTGAGATTCTTACAAGTTGAGTTGTAATAATAAAAGATTCCCCTTTGCATGGAAATCAAGAAACAAGCTTTGACAAGTCAACCTTAACTAACTCCACTTGCATGCTTCTCCTTCTTGAAGTGGGACTCATCTTGATTTCTTTTTTCCTTTTCGAAATTAATACAATATTTTTCAAGAATCTTTTAATTTTCTTGTTTTTGCAAGAATTCCATTTTTGACGTTAAAAACTTTCTTTGGATGAAATAGCATTTTAAAATTATTAAAATATATGGATATTAATAATAATACCAAATATGTCATGTGGGAGCTAATTTGGGTCTATTTTGCATATCAAATGACCTTTTTATAATTTAAATTTTTAGACTTAGGATAAAATCACCCTTTTGAACATAGTTAAATCTCCTTGAGACAATTTAATGACATTTGAAACCATTTTTTATGCTTTTAACATTTTTGACCATATATGACCATTTTGACTAGCTTTAAAGGCTAATTGACCATTTTTGGAAAGTTTTAGATGATAGGGTAGTAATTTGGCCTTAACAAGCAAAAATTATTAACAACTCTAGTATCCTTGAGCTAATTCTAAATACACCTCTAAGATCATAAGTCATTATTGAAACATCTAAACACATCAGGATTACACCAACATTTAAAATTTTAAAGCATTCTTTCACATGCACCACCATAGCATGGGAGAACTACATGGAGTCTGATCCCTCTTCGAGGTATTAGTATGTAGGTAGTGTTCAACATAAGGTGTGTTGAGGTTGAGCACAACTTCAATCACTAACCCCATTTTACGCTATGATTACATCTATCCTCTTATGTCATTAAGTTAACATTTTGGTGAAGAAGATATATAGTGGCTTTTGAAACATATTATGCATCACATAACACATACACATAACCAACAGGTAACAATACACATACCTATATTTTCATAGAGTATAAAATCCCTATCAGACATATGTACTCCCTAAAAACTCTAGCACAACATGCCCTTGTCCATTTTTAGTGGCCTTATCTAGAGATCAAGTGAAATAATATTCCTAATTCACAATCAATCAACATAGTCACACAATCAAATATACAATCTTAGTCTCGGTCCTACATTCTTATTTTCTAGCTATGTTATTTCCTTCTTGCATTTTCTCTTTTTATCATATTTCTAAATATATTAAATTATAAATCAATGAATTCTTAGTTTATGCATATATTTTACATCTTGATTTAGCTTAATTTATTTTATCTAATTAGGATATAGCATCTCCTATTTCCCATTTTTTGATAAAACAAATGCATGTGAAATCTTGTAATTTATGTTCCTATAATTCATACACTTTCATGGCATATACACTCAATTATATCTAAGTATGTTTTTTTAACGCATGTCTTTGAAAAGTGAATGCATATACATGGCATATGCCCCTAGAATCTGTACTAATGTGTAAATATATATCACATATCTAAACCAATATGATATTTGAACCATCCTGAGTCTCTAAAATATGTATTATGTTCCCAAAATCTGATTTTATGCTCATAGAGGTTTATATCTCTATTACACACCCACTAATATACCTCCATTTTGAGGTGAGTGATGTATTATATAAGTCACTTGTCTCAAAATAAAGAGTTAATTGTATCGTGTCATGTATAAAGATGTAATTATGTATAATCTTGTCAATATATGGATAGTATGTCAACAAGACATGTATGTAACATATGTAATGCATGACATATAAGTTTCATGTTAAGATATATGTATCAATTAGGTATGCAATATTAACCATCACTAATATAATAACTAAATAAAACTATGCCAAAAAGAGGTGCATGATATAAATTATGGCACCACATGCAAATGGGGAAATGTGTGATATGGATCATGCCACCCAAAATATTAACAATATCAACAAGCTCAAAATACAATCCTAGATTAATATACTCATAGGCACATAATGTCACAAATAAGGCAAAGGGATACAATCAAGGGACATAAATATGTCGCAACAAATAAGGTCAAGAGCCACATACAAGGGACATAAAGATGTCATAAGAAGCAAGGCCAAGGGGCCACAATAAAAGGACATAACAATGTCACACACACAAGGCCAAAGGCCACATATAAGTAATGTTCAATCTAAATGTATAAATAACATCAATGAAACATATAAGAAATGCAAAATAATCTATACTATCCATGTATATCGATGTCACATAATAGTAAAGTAGCATATCCATGTAGCACTATGTAAGATATGAGTAACTAACAAAATATGTGTAAGAAATCTAGGTATCTCAACATGGTAAAAGGTTATAAAAAAATATAATTTGTGATATTTCAACTTTTATAACAATATTCCCCCAACATTGGTATGGCTAACTAAGTATAGGAGAGTCTAACATGTTGGAAATGTGTTATATATTTTCCATGTATTTATAATTTTTGGTACTTGTGGTTTGGGTACCCATGGATTTGTAAACCATGGTTTTTATACCCATGAAATTGGTACCCATGGTTTTATTACCCATGGTATTGCTGTCAATGATTTTATAAACCATGATTTTGGTACCCGTGGTATTAGTGTCCATGGTTTTGGAAACCATGGATTTGGCTTTTAGTTTTCGGACCCATTATTTTGGCCCATGGTTTTAGTACTCATGGTTTTGGAAATCATGGTTTTGATACCCATGGTTTACTTATTTATGTGCCTATATATACTTTCACATGAAATGGAGGAAAGTTATAGATCTTGATAGTGTGTTATTGTATTATAAATGGTTGAGTTAATATGATAAAGGAATCATTGTGCACAAAGTAAAAATTGGTAGTGCATTATTGTATTGTAAACAGTTGAGTTAAAACAATAAGGAAGTTTCTAAGCTGGGTTTTTTTACTCGAAAGGGTTTTTCTAGGTAAATTCTTGTGTATTCCATTTCTTTTGTGTTTTTAGATAAATGATTTTATTAGTATTACTTTTCTAATTTTAGTTCATCGAATCAATTTTTTTCTTCATTTGGTATCATAGATAGGTCTTAGATTTATGTGAAGAGTTAGAATTTATTTAATCTGTGAAAAACTATTATTTGAGTGAGAGATTTAAATGTGAGAAATTTTTTATCAAAGGAGAATGACATGAAGTGCAAGGATAGAGATTAAAAAATTTCAATGGACAACATTTTGAGTTATGCAAACTCAATATGAAGATATCTTGGTAGACAAAAGATCATTTGGTTATTGTAGAAAATGCAATACCCATGGTAATGAAACCAAAAGAATGGAAAAATATTAATAGGAAAGATATAAGCTCTATTAGATTATGTTTTTTAAATTTAGTACTACTAAATTTTTGGACTGAAAAGACTACAAATATTCTTTGGGATAAGTTGCAAGTGTTGTACTAGGGCAATTCATTAATAAAAAAACTACTCCTAAAAAAGAATATACAATCATTGAAAATGAATGATGGTGACTTGGTTATAAGGGACCTAAATGTTTTCAACATTGTGTTAAGTCAATTATCATCCATGGACATCAAAATGCATGATGAATAAAGGTGTATCACATTGTTGTGCTCTTTACCAGACTTGTGGGATAACCTAATGATGGCTATCACTAGTACTACATTAGAGCTAAAAGTGGAAGATGTAGTCAAATTTATATTATCAAAGGAGATGAGGTGTAAATTTTTGGAAAGCCATTATAAAAATCATAACCTATCTGTGTGAGGTCACTCACAAGAAAGAGGAAAACATAAGACTAGGGAGAAGTGCTCAAAGTCTAGAGGTAGATCTAAGACTCTAGGTAGATCCTTGAAGAAGTTTCAAAATTGTAACAACTCAGGGCATTTTAAGGACTATAAAATGATAAAGGTGGAAAATTCAAAACCATTGGATTTTAGATAATTCCCAAGTAAAAGGTCTCCAATAATGGAGATGGAGATGTATATCTTATAGCCTCGAGTTTGTATCCATGTAATGATGCATAGATGATTGACTATGATGCCTCTTATCATATGATTCTTATGAAGGAGTGGTTCTATGAATACAAAGAGTAAAATGGTGGTGATGTCTTTTTGGGAGGCAACTCAAGTTATTGAGTCATGGGATGAGGCAAAGTGAATTTGAGATTCAAAGATGGTGGGATCAAAATTTTCCTAGGTGTCCTGCACATTCCTAGCCTTACTAGGAATTTAATTTTTATGAGCAAGATAAATCATGTTGGTATCTATGTGTCATTTAATAGATATGTGTTTCTATGCTAATTTCGCTTTCTACATTCAAAGAGAGAAAATGAAGAAACTTAAGGAAATGGTCTGAGGCTTGTGTGTACCTGGATGTAGTCATGCACACCGTAATCCAGACGCTGTGAGAACTCCTCTTTGGCTGTGGAGGAATGACACCTGCAAAGAAAAGAGACTTGGACAAAAGAAGGCATTAGATGGATAGATGGTGGGTTGCCAAGCAAAAGCTTGATCCTAGAAGTATGAAGACTTCCTTAAGGGATATCAACCCACTAGTCAATAAAAAGAAGTGTCTGATAAATAGCAGAATGTTAAAATACTAAAATGATAAAAGACTGAAAAGAAAAATGGAAGCAAAAGGCTTACCTAGAAGATGTTGTCGAACTGGTCACAGTCGCCGGCGTTGGTGGTCCTACCGGCGTCGGTTGTTGAGGTCTGTCGACATCGATTGGGGTAGTGGTTGGCGTCGATCGGGGCAGTAGGCTTGGACAGGGTCTGGTCAGGTCTATGGTCCATGGATAGGGTCTGGTGGTGTAGAATGGTTTGGGTCTGTCTAAAGGTCTGAGAATCTGGTTTTGAGGTAGTCTGAAGGTCTGGTTTTGGTTAATGGTCTATGCAGAGATACAGGGGAGTCAAATGGACAGAATGTCAAATGGACAGAAGGGTAGAGGAGGCCAATAGGGAAACAGGGAAATAAGGATTCGAGTCTGGTCTGGTCTAGGGATAAGAAGTGTTGAATCTAATTCATAATACTTAGAAGCAAATGACTAGAAAAGACAAAGAAAACACAGACAATATACTTACCTATGGCTGGCTAAAGGAATGTTGTTGATCCTCGTACCTGTTGTTAATGTAGCCTATGTGGAGGACCTGTTGCTGATGGAGTTGTTGAAGGCAAAATTTCTATTGCTGCACCTGAGGAAGAGAGTGAGAGGCCTGACTGAGAGATTGGTAGATTGGTGGATGGTCGAAGACTGAAGATTGAAGGATTCGTGATTAGCTCCTGAGATTCAGAATTTGTGATTCGTGATTAGCGATTAGAATTTGTGATTCACCAAGAAAAAGGTCAGAAGTTGGTTTAAGTAAATCAACGTCGGTGATCCTGCTAGCGTCAGCTGACAGTTGACCGACGTCAGCGGGTGCAGAATGAGTAAAAGGCCCAGCAAGCCTGTTCTACATCCGCCAGGGGCATAATTCATTGGAGATTTGTCGAAGGTTAGGCT
Organism: Torreya grandis; assembly: GCA_037957365.1. Taxonomy (NCBI): domain Eukaryota; kingdom Viridiplantae; phylum Streptophyta; class Pinopsida; order Cupressales; family Taxaceae; genus Torreya; species Torreya grandis. The sequence continues at coordinate 1,872,909 of JARHVA010001105.1, read as the reverse complement.
AAATACGCACGAAAGTTGGTTAGGCGGTTGGAAAGGAGTAAGAATAGGTCTTAGGTGAGTCATAGGGTGGGAAATAGTCCAAGGCGAGGTGTCCTAGGCGAGGTGTCATGGGTGATGTGTCAAAGGAGGGGGGTTATTAATTTAAAATAAGTTTATTATTTTAAATTAGTAATTGTATGGGTTAAGAATGGGTTAGGAATGGACCAAGGGGGGAATGAACAAGGGTTAGACATGATTTCGATGTCTACATTTGCCCCTTTTTGTCTTGTTGGTTGTTCTGGACGAACTGCAAGACAAAAATAGGAGTTGATTGCCCCATGCGTGGGATGATGTGGATTGCCTCAAGGTATGGATGATGTATTCCCCCTCAAAGTGGGAGTCGAGGGAAGGGAACCTGATGTCGGGTGCCGATTTGACAAAAGGTGGATGAGAAGGATGACGAGTGAGTGAAAACGCTGTAATAGGTGTGATTGCACGCATACCACTTCATGAGATGGATAGGTCAAATGTCGCAGTCAAAAGGTCGAGGAGTGCCAAAATTGAAATAATCGGGCCCCAGCATTAGTCATAGTTGATCGGGTTATTCAATCTAAGCTGTAGCTCCAAATGATCGTCATGCTCCAGGTATCTCAGGCTCAAGAAGTGCTCCTAGAAACACAAAAATGTCACAAGTAGTGTGGATCAACTGGCGTGTCATCCTATACTTGTGAGGGTCCAAAAATATGGTCTGCGAACAATTTTGCTATCTATTCGTGAGGTAGCATGTGTGTAAACAAAACCAAGACAGAGTTGTCTCGAAAGTGGTCAGGGTCTGTGGAGATAGGCGTGATCTCCATGGTCACTAGTCAGGTTGAGATATAAGTGATCTCAAATGTGCCCCATGAGGAGTCAGAAATGACTTCGACATTGACAGGGCTGGTTGATTGGTCATGATGGAAGATGAAAGGTCGTCGTCTTGAGAGAGACAAATGAGCAGATCGATGGACGAAGGAATGGCCGAGCTAACCTCAGAAGACTGAGTGCTACCTACATAGCCCCTATGGGAAGGGCCTCAGACCAATGTAGTTCAAAAAGAGGGTCAAAGAGGTCGATAGGCTGGTCTTGGTCAAGGTCAAGGTCAAAATGATGAGGAGAGGAAGATGTTACAGCCTTTTCCATATGGTGTATTTTGCAACATTGATTAGTGGTCTTTCATCCCTAGCAATTTTCCATATTCGTGATGGATGTATGCTAAAAATGAATTGAGGTCTATTTATGTTTCAGCAAGTATTGGTTTATGCTTAACATAAATTGTATCGGGTCGATAATTTCCATGTGTATTGGTGTCCATAGAAACTATGTGAAATGGACTAGGATGATGATGATGTCATGATGTCGGTCTGAGAATGTTTGGGTTGGCAAAAAAGGCTTGGTTGAATATGACAAAAGTGTGAAAGATAAGTGAAAGGTGAATTTCTCTTTCATTGACAAGGACCAAAATGATGGCATGGATGGGGGTTGTTAGAATGAAAGCCCCATTTATGCATTGCGTCATGGACCAGTGTTGTGCTAGAGAAGTAATCAAATCACTTGACGTTAAGTGAGCTCGAAGTCCCTTGAGTATGTTGGGGTGATAAGTAGGAGAGGAGGGGGTAACCCATTTGTGGCAGGAATAACCTTGCCCCTTTTATAGGTGACCCGAGAACGACTATAGGCCTGTCCATGGCGTGAAAGCTTGTCAGTCTTTTTTTTTTTTTTTTTTTTTTGATGGTGAACTGATCGATGCGGTAAGTCCACATAGGGATGTTGTTTGCTTTAGTGGTCATGTTGTGAAGTTGATCAATGTGAGAAGCTTCAAAAAGAGGTACTGTCTGTAGCAATAGTTAGTCATAGCCATCTTTCGAGGGAGTGGTCTATATTTTGCTTTAAATATTTGATATGTTGGCCTAGCTATCCTTCAAGGGAGCAGTCTAGTAATACAGCAATTGTGTAGCTGTCCTTCAAGGGAGCAGTCTACACTTAGAGAGTTTTATGACCTTTGATATGATAGGTATTGAAATTTTTGATATATGTTGACTGAAGTTTGCCATGGATGAGCCTGTAGAGGTTTAAGGGTTCCCTTTTATTAGAACTAAGCATTACTGCTTGACAAAAAGGGTTGATAAGACTTGTTTAGGGGAATAGGGTTGAAAGGAATAGGAATTAAGAGGACGGGGTTGCTCAAGGGATGAGCTCAAGTAAAATTTCAAGTGATGAATACTCGATTAATACAAGAATGGTCGAAGATGCAAGGCATAAAAAGGGGGCTCAAGTTCTGATAAGTTCCTGGGCCATGCTAGTGCATTTATGATAAAAGGTCCAAGTCAATTAGGAGCAAATTTGCCCCATTTGCCTCTTCGATATTGGTCATGATGATTGATGACGGTTTGAAGAAGTGATAAGTTGTTTGGTTGGTTGATGTTTGATGATTGAAGTTTGGTCGAGGTTTGGTTGATGTTGGTCGGGGTCATGATAAGAAGGTTGATTGATGGTTGGACTATGTGTGGTCAAAGTTTGGTCGAATGTCTGGTCAAAGTTGGTCGAAGGTTTGGTTGAATGTTTGGTCGAGGTCAGGATAAGGTTGGATTCCCCCAGTCACTTAAGGAGAATGTTGGATAGATTTGGTCAAGGTCGGTTGAGGCTTAGTGGTCAGATGGACTATGTTGATGTCGAATAAGGGGGTTAAAGGTGGCAAAGGGACCATCGTCCATCATGGAGATCCTGATTTAGGTGATGAGGTTTGAGAGGCATGGGTCGGTGTTGATAATTTATTGAGGAGGAGGTCAAGAGGATCCTTGATGAGAAGGGTATCCTTTTTTTGGTGTTGACAAATGACAGCTTTGAGAGCACAACAACGCTCAGTGTCATGTCCCAGAGTGTGATGATAGTGGCAAAATTTAGAGTTGTCAAACCAAGATGGCCTTGATCTGAGAGTTGATGAATGGGGTGGTGTTGAAGGTTTATTGATGATGTGGTCGAGAAGAAGGGTGTCATTCGCCAGACATTGGCGAACAACGACCTTGAGGGCACAACAATGCTCAGTGTCGTGCCCAGGCATGCGATGATATGCACAAATGCGAGTGTCGTCAAACCAGGGTAGTTTTGGTCTGAGAAATTGATATGGTTTAAGAGGCAAGAGATTGATGCGAGAGGACTGCAATAATTGTCATAACAGCAAGGCATAAGAACCTGCTAACGGGTCTGGATGTTTTGTTGTAGTGGGGGTTGATGAATTTGGTTTGAGAGGCATAAGAGGTGTTGGTCGATAGTTTGGAGGAGATATATGTCTGAGGGGTTGAGGGAGTAATGGAGGCGACTTGCCTCTATGAAGCATGGGAGTAGGAAGAACTCCTATTAAAGTGGATGGATGCGGGCCCAAGATTGAAGGTAATGAGGAAGGTGGGGGAGGAGTTCTCTGATGTGGTTTAGTGGCCTTCTTTGGTTTGGGTTGAGGGCCACCTTTGTGCAAGGAGAGGTTAGATGTGGGTTTGGGTTCAGATGTGGACGGAGGTGAGTGAGATGTAGCAATCTCAGGCAAAAGGTAAGAGGAAACCGGGACTGGGTCTTCCTCAGTCAAAATAGGTGAAGAGAGTGGTTCTTCTCCTGGTGGAGAAGAAATAAGAGAGTGCGGCTCCTCAAGAGGGTAGAAGGCAGGGATGATGGTGCCTTCTATTTGTGCTTGAGGAGTAGGCAAGGTAGGGTCTTTGGATGAAGGTAGGGCTAATGGCGTTGGCATGGTCAAGGCATCCTCCAGTATAAGAAAGGTAGATGGAGGACTAATAGGAGAAGAAAGTTCTTCATCCTATGATAGAGGAGGTTGGTCAGGGACAAGGGGCAAGATAGTGTTGATTGTGTGAATATTATGGTCTTGGGGGTCATTAATCATGGTTTGGACATTGTTTTGAGTAGGAGGATGGTTTGGGAATGGTTGTTTGAAAATTTCAATGTGTTGGTCAGGTGGGGCATTTGGGTTATCTAAAATAAGATCCCCCTTGTCGATCATGTCTTAGATGATGTTCTTGAAAGTTTGGCAATTGTCGATGTCATGGCCATGGATGTGGTGAAAGTGACAGAAGTCGGCCTCCCTATACCATGTAGGGATGGCTTTTGAAGGGTCGAATTGAGGTGGTTGGATTGGAGGGAGATTGAGGACCCCCTGCTTGACAAGTTTTTCCAAAATGGAAGTGTATGATTCTCCAAGTGGAGTGTATGAACGCTGGATGTACCGTTATTGGAATTGTTTGGTGATGCTTGGAGATGTAGAAGGTTGAGAGTAATTAGTTGTCGTCGAGGATGGTGATCTAATGACCACAGTGTTGGCCACTCCTTTAGGTTTGGAGTTGGTAAAAGAAGAAGGTCTGGAAGAAGAAGGGTCATTGGTTTTTGCGTTGGTATTATGCAATTTGACCTTATCCTCTTCAATGGCACGGAGTTCAAGCTTTTGAGCCATGGTGAAAGCTTCGTCGAAAGTGTGGAATGTCTGAATCTGCAAGGTAGAAGAGATGTGGCTGGCACATGCTCGAGAAAAGAGCTCGATGAGCTCAGGTTGAGGCAAGGAGAAAGAGAGCTGGTTAATCAAGCCTCTCCAACGAGTGACAAAATCGACTATTGATTTGTCATCGAATTGCCTGATGGAGTAGAGGTCTGTGATTGAGACTTGTTTGGTGATGTTGATAGAAAAATGGTCGAGAAATAATTGGACAAGTTGAATGAATGAAAAGATATAATGTCTGTCAAGAGAGTTATACCAGTCAAGGGTAGGGCCAGAAAGGGACATAAGGAACGTGCATAAAAGTAACGCATCGTCATGTGCTATAAGATAGCAGGCATGTCTGAATGCCCATAGATGTTGTTGCGGATCCTCCTTACTCTAGAAGTGAGTAAATTTAGGAAGCTCCCATTGGTTGGGGTATGGTCGGATAGGGACGGAAGGATGGATGGGCTCGTTGCAAATTTGCTCATACGAGAGAGCATTGCGTGAACCAGAGATAGAGGTCTCGAGACTGGATATTTTATCCATCAGCATTTTGATGACATCTACTGATAGATTGGTGGATGGGGTGCCCCCTAGGTTGTAGGGTGCTTGAAAGAGGCTAGAGGAGACATACGACGTAATCGGTTGCGGTTGTAGGGGTGCAACGTATGGATGACTAGTCGCAGGGATAAATGTAGAGGCCAAGTGTGGTTGGGTCATGAAGATAGAAAGCATAGGCTGACTAGATACCGCTAAAGGTGGTTGTGTGGCAGCATGGACAAAAGGGGAGGTAGGCACTCCTGCATATATGGGTGCAAGAGTGTGAGGGGTCGAGACAATCAAGTTCTGGTATGATGTAGAACTTGGTTGAATTGTGTGTGGTTGAGGGGGTAATGGAACCCCGATGGAGGTTGGTCTAAAAATAGATGTGGAGGCCAAACTTTGCGTATTGGCCATGGTCAGGTTAATGGTTGAGGCAAAAGGTTGGGTCATAAAAGGTTGGGTAGCGAATGGTGTCGATGTCATCGCCACTTCACCTAAAAGGTCTCGCGTTGGGTTTCTTGCGAGATAGTTTTGGAGGGCTGTGACATTGAGGTCCAAGAATCTTTCGAAATCTTGGTCCCCTTCAGGGATGATGGGAGTTTGAGTCAGGGTCGGTCCTGTAGGAGTTCTTTCAGTCTCTGAGTGGAACTCCATTATAGGAATAGTCAAGGATGAGGGAGTGTGGTCAAGAAGAGCCTTAGTTTGACTGTGCGTCAAAACCATTCAAGGCAAGAAGAGGGTCAGGGTCCAAAAACTGTGTTTTTTTAGTTGCAAAAACTCAAAATGAGGTTTTGGCAGAAAAAAAGGGTCAGGTTTTAAGTTGTTGTTTTGGAAAAAAGGACTGTGACAGTGACCGACGTCGGTTGAAGAATCAATGTCGGTGAGAAAAGATGGCCGACGTCGATCAGATAACTGATGCCGGTGGAGGAAGGTGGCTGACGTCGGTGGTAAAGCCGATGATGGTGACTGTGGTTTCCAGAAACTCAAAAAAAATTTGAAGATTCTTGGAAAAAAGGAAGAAGAACGTCCTCACTAGCTCAAAAAACCAGATAGGAATAGAAAAATAGAGATGGAGACAGACAGGCCCTAAGCGTTAAATCCTAAGAATCAACTTTTTAGAATCATGTGGCTTATGCCTTAAAGTGATGTTTGGGAGGTTGGTTGTTAGAGGGGTCCTAGAAGAGGTAGTCTATGGATAGTTTCAAGTTTTGTTTAGGCGCTCAAGAAGTCTGGGTTAGGTTTCGTACATGGCCTGGTGCTAAGGAGCAAGCTCCCCTCACTTCACGAGTCCAGTGATAAGCTGGTCTCGCTTAGCCAAAATATACTTTCCCTAGAGATTAGACTCTACCAGAGAATAGAGTGGGCTTTCCCCTTGGTGATGAAATCCAAGTAGGATCGTCGGGACAGGTAAGGTATCTGCTGGGGGATGAAATCCTAGTCGGGCCTTGTCTCAGGTAAGTTTGATGTTTGATTTGGTGCAAGTGGTTCGGGTTGTGTAACATCAAGTGGACTAGATTAATTCAATATGCGGTTTGTTAATTACTAAGTGTGGTCTAAGAAATGCAAGCAAGCAGAAATGAAAGTGCAATGTGTTTTAAGCCCCAAGTCGAAATGTTAAGTTCAGATGAAAAACAAGTCGAGAAAGGGTTGAAGGATATGATTTTTGACTAGTCTAAAAATGCAAGAAAAGAAAAGAAAAGTTCTTTTTATTCCTGCTTATAATGTCGTTTAGAAAAGAAGAAAGAGGTGAAGAGGGAGGATCCTAATGCACCCTATATGAATGAAAAGAAAAGGAACCCAAGGAAGAACCTAACGTCCCACCGGGCGTGCCAGAATGTTTCTATGCTAATTTCGCTTTCTACATTCAAAGAGAGAAAATGAAGAAACTTAAGGAAATGGTTTGAGGCTTGTGTGTACCTGGATGTAGTCATGTGCACCGTAATCTAGATGCTATGAGAACTCCTCTTTGGCTGTGGAGGAATGACACCTGCAAAGAAAAGAGACTTGGACAAAAGAAGGCGTTAGATGGATAGATGGTGGGTTGCCAAGCAAAAGCTTGATCCCAGAAGTATGAAGACTTCCTTAAGGGATATCAACCCACTAGTCAATAAAAAGAAGTGTCTGATAAATAGCAGAATGTTAAAATACTAAAATGATAAAAGACTGAAAAGGAAAATGGAAGCAAAAGGCTTACCTGGAAGATGCTATCAGACTGGTCACAGTCACCGGCGTCGGTGGTCCTACCAGCGTCGGTTTTTGAGGTCTGTCGACGTCGGTTAGTCTATCGACGTCGGTTGGGGTAGTGGCCGGCGTCAGTCGGGGCAGTAGGCTTGGATGGGATCTGGTCAGGTCTGTGGTCCGTGGACAGGGTCTGGTCGTGTAGAATGGTCTGGGTCTGTCTAAAGCTCTGAGAAGCTAGTTTTGAGGTAGTCTGAAGGTCTGGTTTTGGTTAATGGTCTGTGTAGAGATACAGGGGAGTCAAATGGACAGAATGTCAAATGGATAGAAGGGTAAAGGAGGCCAATAGGGAAATAAGGATTTGGGTCTGGTCTGGTCTGGGGATAGGAAGTGCTGAATCTAATTCATAGTACTTAGAAGCAAATGACTAAAAAAGACAAAGAAAACACAGACAATATACTTACCTGTGGCTAGCTGAAGGAATGTTGCTAATCCCCGTACCTGTTGTTGATGTAGCCTGTGTGGAGGACCTGTTGCTGATGGAGTTGTTGAAGGTAGAATTCCTATTGCTGCACCTGAGGAAGAGAGTGAGAGGCCTGACTGAGAGATTGGCAGATTAGCGGATGGTCGAAGATTGAAGATTGAAGGATTCGTGATTAGCTCCCGAGATTCAAAATTTGTGATTCATGATTAGAGATTAGAATTTGTGATTCGCCAAAAAAAAGGTTAGAAGCCGGTTTAAGTAAATCGACGTCGGCGATCCTGCCGGCGTCAGCTGACAGTTGACCGACGTCGGCGGGTGCAGAATGAGTAAAAGGCCTAGTAAGCCCGTTCTACATCTGCCAGGGGCATAATTCGTTGGAGATTTGTTGAAGGTTAGGCTAAATACGCACGAGAGTTGGTTAAGCAGTTGGAAAGGAGTAAGAATAGGTCTTGGGTGAGTCATAGGGTGGGAAATAGTCCAAGGCAAGGTGTCCTAGGCGAGGTGTCATGGGTGATGTGTCAAAGGAGGGGGGTTATTAATTCAAAATAAGTATATTATTTTAAATTAGTAATTGTATGGGTTAAGAATGGGTTAGGAATGGACCAAGGGGGGAATGAACAAGGGTTAGACACGATTTCGGTGTCTACAATATGTGTGAAAGATAGTGTATGGAGCCATGGTATTGGTAGGAGGCATGTCTATTGGTAATTTATTAAGACTTGATGTAATTGTGGTCAATAATTCATGTTATAGATCTATAGTTCCTAAGACTAAGGTTGGCACAAGAATGTGCACATTGGCTTTGGTAGTATCAATACAATGCTCTAGCTTCAAAGACAGGACCATATTGGTGAAAAAAAATTGTGCATGTTTTGGACTAAATGTATGGTAAAAGGGATGGATAATTATCCCTTAGATTTGACTGATATAAGCATTGTTGATCCTTATGTTTGTTATAAGGATGAGAGTGATAACTTTTTCATCATAGTTCTTTATGTGGATTACATGTTGTTGATAGGGAATGGCACGATCATGATCAAGTTGGTTTAGGTGTAGAAAATCAATGGGCATGCTTCCCTTAAGTTATAAAGATATGGTCATGTGGACCCTTATGGAAAGTATTCAATAAGTGGGAGAATGTTGGAAATATGTTGCATATTTTTCATGTATTTATAGTTTTTGGTACCCATGGTTTTATAAACCATGGCTTTAGTACTCATGGTTTTTTAAACCATAGTTTTTATACCCATGGTATTGGTACCCATGGTTTTTAAACCATGGTTTGAGTCCCATGGTATTGGTACCCATGGTTTTAGAAACCATGGTTTTGGTACCCATGGTATTGGTGTTTATGGTTTTAGAAACCATGGTTTTGGTCCATAGTTTTAGAACCCATGATTTTGGTACCCATGGTTTTGAACAATGGTTTTGGAACTCATGGTTTTAATACCCATGGTTTACCTATGTGTGTGTCTATATATACTTGCACATATAATAGAGGACATATACAGAGCTTGTTAATGCATTATTGTATTGTAAATGGTTGAGTTAATATAATAAAGGAGTCACTGTGCACAAAGCAAAAGTTGTTAGTGCATTATTGTATTACCAATGATTGAGTTAATACAATAAAAATATTCTTGAGATAGTTTTTTACTCGAAAGGATTTTCCCAGGTAAATTCTCATGTATTCCAGTTCTCTTATGTTTTTAGCTGAAAGATTCTATCAGTATTATTTTTCCTATTTTAGTTTATCAAATCAATTTTTATCTTCACAACATCTATGTGTCTGTGTATGTGTTTAACCCTTCTTTAAAATTAAGGGTTGGAGAATAACCTAATCAACTAAGGAGAAAGATACTTTAAAAATCAAGTTAATTAATGAATTTAGATTCTATTGAAATTCTAATAAGATATATTAAATCTAAGTATATGCCAAATATATAAAGAACAACATTCATTATTCTAATATTATTAATACAAAAGAGAAATCATATTTAGCTTATACAATGATGCCCAGGCAGATCTGAGTAGTGCATGTGTAGAAATGGACTATTTGAAGATCTAAATCCCATCATCAAATTTTGAATATTTGTTTTCTATCAATCTAGAAACTTGTGTTGCCTAGTGGACACTAGCATCAATGCTTGTGTCCTAATTTCATAGCTTCTATCTAGATCATAGTATGGACTCTTTTCTAGAAATTTTACTTACATATGTTAGATGTAATTGTCACCTTATAGATTACTTGTAAGGATTGAGCACACATGTTTTGGATATTAGTGTGTAACTCAAAATCCTAGATCCTCTAATTAGGGCATGTCACCTTAAAAAAATAAGGGTTATTAGGCTCAAGTGAACTTGAGTTAACCTCAAATACCCCTCTATCTATGAGCATTGCCTATATATCCACATACTCTAAAGAGGGCCTTAGACCGATGTAATTTCCCCCTTATGTGGGATTGTGTGTGAACAATTATGTAAAATGTTATTAGGTTGATCTTTAAATGTTTCAACTATGTAATATGATTGCTCCTATGATTGATTTATATATAAGAAAGAATAGGAAAAATATCTTAGTTATGTAATTAATTTCTATTAATATAGTATAAGCTTGAGAGGTGATTGTTATAACAATAATTATTGGGCTTAAACTTGTATTTATACCACATCTTTTGAAATGTTTCTCATGGAGGGGTTAAAGGAAAGAAATAGGATGACCTGTACATATCAAAAGATTTATAAAGTTGAGTGTTTATAAAGTGTAGATGCATGCATTAGATCAAGGATGTATATAAATAGAAATGTAGCTAAGCTATTAATCAATCTTAGCTTAGAGAAGATAAATCTTAATTACACTTCTGATTATTAATACATTATATATTCAAGATCATGACCAAGATGGATCTACTAGACCTAACCAAGGGATCTCTTACCACAATAACATTACTAGAGAGGGTTCCAAAGTCTCTAGTCAAGAAACACCATATAATAACCCTAGCTAGGTCCTATGTTTTAATATTTACTAAGTAAATGAAAAGGTAAAGTAAAATATAACCTAGTGCTCACCAAAGCTTGTGGCACAAAAAGGGGGTAATAAACATAAAAAGTAAACATGCATAGGAGAATCCTAATTAAGTTATGTATAGATAAAATCCTAATGCATGGAAAGAGCAATATATTTAAAAGCCATTACTTATGTTACTTTTATCTACTAAAATAGAGGAGTAAAGTTAGAGATACTTACCTTGAAGATGAACCTATCAAGACTCAATCTCTCCCTTGGAAAAAGGTGTTTTACAAGAGGTTATTGTGATTTATAAGGATCACTAAAAAAGGTCTAAGCATCCAAAACTTTTCCATAGGACAAGATTTTTTCTCTAAGTATAAATTCTAAGCAATAACTCCTCAAGTATAATAGTCGAAGAGCAAATTGTAAAGAAACATAAATGAATAAATAACTCTTGTCTCTCTCTAAGAAATGGTGAAATGAATGTGTAAATATAGCTGAATCTAACCCTAAAGCTTTTTAAAAGTTTAGTTGATAGGGTCGGCCCAATTGAATCTTTATCATTAATTGATAAAAATAAGTTAAGTCCTGATCTAGGTTGGCCAGAGTTGACCTAAACCCATAACATGCTTTTAATAATTTAAATATAGGGTCAGCCTAGGTCGATAGTGTATGATAAATGTCAAAAAGAGGTTTTAGGCTTAGGAATAGGCTAAGTAATGTGGTGAATTACTTATAGGAGTGTGAAATAGAAGAGGTAAGTCTTAGGAAAGTACATAGGAGAAGGTTGGATTTATAATAAGTGGTAGTATAGGGGACAATAATCCTATGAAGCACTAATGGTCTACCCACTTTTTTCGTGATTTACCCTTTAAAGCATGCACTTAAAAATATTGAGACTCAATGGGTTATTGTAAGCGATAAAGCATTATTAATTGATAAAGTTTGAAAATATTATGTGTATATACATGCCCCACTCAAAGCTCATCACGCGTCACTCAGGTGCAGTAGGGGATGGTGCTTCGAGAAAATAACATAGTAACATACGATGTTGAAGTTAAAAAAAGTAGTATTTTAAATCATAAAATAACTAAATGTAAATGAGTGAAAGAAAATAACTATAACTAAAAGTAATTTATGTGTATCTTGACTTACCTTTATCATTGGATGGTTGTCTATTGTGTTTGTAGTTTTGATCATGGGGGCACAGAGACTACTTTAGATAAACCCAAGGATACAAAACTAAAGAGAAAAAACAAACAAACATGGGAAGGTTAAGATAATTGATGTAGTGTAGGTGAGACGTACTTGGAAATTTAGTAAATTAGGGTTACAAATGCTAAGTTGGGACCAAATGACCAAGTCAAAATTTAGAGTAAGTTGGGTAACCAAAAAACCAAGGCTATTAAATTATTGAGAAACTCAAACAAGTAAACCTTAAGTAAGAAAGGAAAATAAACCAAGTCAAACTAAAAATACAATTACAAATGGTAGTCAAACATCAATGTAAAAGCAATAACAATCCTTACTTAAATATAGATGGGCAATCAATAGTAAAACAACATTGATGAGTGAGCAGTGACAATCTTACTCAATCATCAAACAGAAAAAGTGCATAAAATGGAAAACAACATTAGTGAATGAGAAGTAACAAGCCAACCTCACACAACAATGGAAAAAGTACGTGAAAGTATAAATGGGCATAGTTGTCCAAAAATATATATATATAACAATGGAAAAACTTTCAAATAAAATAAGGCAATCCTACAAATGTAAATCAATGGTGTAATGAAAATAATCCATAGTCACTCAAGCATATTATTTTGTTCTAAGGATAGATAAAACCAAAACAAAGTAGTGCTAACATGTTAAGATTTGAAGAAGAGGGAATATAGAAGTTGGAAAATAGATTTAGAATCAAACTTGACTATTAAAGGGGGAAATGAAATGGGTGGTGGGGGAAATGGAGGAAAAAGCAAGGTAGAGAAACTCTTTATCAAAGTCAAGACACTTAAACTAGGTTTGTCAAAACAAGAGGACTTTTGACATTAAGGACTCTAAATAACTTATCCTAGCCACAAAAATCTTAGGTCATCAAATGAAGTATTAATATCATCCCATGAAGTCTATATGTGTGAAAAATAAAATGAACCTACCTTCTCACAACATTTTCCCCATTCCTTGAGACCCCTTACAGAGTCGTCAGTTTACTACAAAGATTAGGTACTTACGTGAGAAAGTAGGTAGCGCTGATAGATTATTTTAAATTCTCCTATCCCAATCTACCGGTCTATCACACCTTAAAGGACCTTAGCTCTATCATGAGGCTAACTATGGAGTTTAAGCTTTGACTGGGGATAAGAGATGTGTTATGAATCACGTCTTATGGTGTGATATTACTTTTGACTTTGTATGTTGCCTTTTGATCATTACCTTTAGTTTCAAAAGATTTGGATTTTAACTTTTGATGGCATTTTATATTTCTCCTCCATTCATATTTGGAGAACCAAACATGGGTGCTAAAAATGATTATCATTTGAGAAATTTGGACTTAGTTGCTAAGAAAGAGAACATAGAGGAAATGGTGTCTAAGAGTCTTGTTAATTCATGTGAAATAAAAGTGTTATCTTGACTTTGACCTTGTTTTATCCAAAGTAGAATGAAATGAAAGGAAATCAAGGGGACTGAAAAATGAAACAATTTGAATTACTTTAAATTGCAAAAAAAATGATAAAGGTAAAAAGGGATACAGTGACAAGTATGATTCCTTAGCATAAAAATGTTGTAGGTGTAGTGAAATGTGCTAAAATAGTTTATTGTGCAAGTTTTATTTACAAAAGAAATAGAAAAAGAAGCTGAGAATAAGGGATCAAAAGTTTGTAACCATTTTTTAACATTCTAGAAAAAGGAACACTTGGTAGAATAAAAGGTGTTTTGAAATAAGAAGGTATTTTTATGAGGAGAGCCTGGTCCTCTCCATGGTCTTATACTATGACTCATAAAAGAAAAACTCAAGAGGGTGAAATAAAAGCAAAAATGGTATTTGTAAGGAGGGCTTGGTCTTATCCATGGTCTTACACTGCAACTCACAAAAGAGAAATCAAAAGAGCGAATAAAACATGTGAACATATAAAAAAAATGAGAAAAATGGTATTTATGAGGAGGGCCTAGTCCTATCCATGGTATTACACTATAACTAATAAAAGATAAACCCAAGTGGGTGCAACAAAGTATTGGAATGAATAAAAGCAAAAAGAATTCATGAGGAATATCAGGTCTTATCCACAATTTTACAATGTAACTCATGAAAAAAAGAAACCAAAGGGCCAAGAGAAGGAACTAATGTTTGTGAAAAGAGAAATTGTTGTGTAGGATGAGACCTATGAAGAAGTCCAACAAAAATTGTTAGTAGTATAGTATATAGAAGTATGATAAGAATGGAAATATCTAATCAAAGTAATTTTTCAAGAATTGTGCATTGGTGGGTTCTTTGAAAGCATGTCCTTCATTAGTTTGGAGATGATAGGTACTATGACCAAGAATATCTTTCACAATATAAAGGCCCCACTATTCTAGGCATATTTGTCTTCTTTGTCATAGGTATAGTCTAATTTAAGGACTATGTAGTCATATAAAATTTAAAATTTGGTTATTTGAGTATGGCTAATGACACCCAATCCATAGGTCCTCCTACTTGCTTGCACAACCCTTTTAGGCTCTTCTTTCACTGATTCCCAGTCATCCACAACCTTCCAGACTTAACCCTTATAGACCCAAGCAACTCTCTCAGGCCCAAATCCATCCCCCCAAGTCTCATTCCCTCTAGATAATAGCACCCAAGTTGGATAGGAGCATTAAAAACTAGGGTGTCCAATTTTTAGTGCTATTTTCCAAGTGTACTTTTGGTCTTAACGATCATATTTTCTTGAATCCTTATCCTAATTCATGTCGGCTTAACATGAATTCATTTAACCTATGATCATTAAATCCCTTATAAAAGGCCATTTAAAGTCCATTTAGAAAGGTTGGCACTCGTTTACAAGAGAAAAGCAAGAATACTAGCAAAATCACTCAAGCACTTATCCCTATTCTCTGGATACAGCCATCCAACAATATTTCAAGCTTATTCAAACTCTCATACCAATCCTAGTCATTCTAAGTACACCTAGTTTTGCATTTACTTATATTTTCATCGCATTATTACACCAATCACTTCAATGGGATAACTACATATAGCTTGATCCCTCCTTGGAGTATTGGTATGTAGGCAACGTGCCCACTCATGGGGTGTGAAGAGCATCCAACATATCCTTTACACACTAACACCTTTTTCCTATTTACAAAAGTTCCATTTAATTGTAAACAAGACACAAGCATATGAATAATCAGCTCTATAGGGGGTTTTTTTGGCAATAAGGATCTAAAATTTGGTACATAGACTCACATATATGTTGTGAACAAAACCCAAAAAAATCATATCTCTATGAGCAGTTTGGATAACAACGGCAAGACCAGGACTATAGCACTAGACAACAAAGTGTCATGTTTTCAGTGATCCTATCCAATCAAGAAATAAACCCCAAATCTCATTTTTTGATAGTGTCTCAGTCTTGTTCCTCCAATATCAGACTCTATCTCAGCGATAAAACCCAAAATAAGCTAAGTCATATTTTCTCTCACTCATTACTATTTTTAGAAAAGGCAAAAATACTATTTGTTTATACAAAATCAATGGCTTAATTATTGCATATTATTTACTAATTTTTTCTACTCATACATGTTTATTATTTAGGAATTAAACATCTAATTTCCAAAAAATAACAAAACATTTTGTGAACCTGACTTGGAATTTTGCGTAAAAATCCTATAAACCCTAGGGTAAATTCCAGCTAATTTTTCACATTAATTTCTAATTTTTTTATTGAATATTAAAATCAGAAATTCCTCTCAAATTTGGAAATTTTGTAGTAAATTTTAAAATAAATTTATTTCAAACCCTACCTGCATCAACTAGCTCCAAGTAATTTTCCAATAATTTTTCCATCATTTTTCTAAATTTTTAGTTGCATATTAAAATCAAAAAAATCATTTCAAATCTCAAAAATTCATAGTAATTTTCAAAAATTTATTTTTTCTCAAAACCATAGTTGCATCTACTAGGTCCCATTAAATCAATCATTTTCCCATAAATTTCTAAATTTTATCTTGCATATTTAACTTAGAAATTCAATTTCAAAAATTCATAGTATTTTACAAAACTATCCCTGTTAAATCCCTAGTTGCATGTACTAGCACTTATTTGCTTCTTGAGGTATCACCTTACATCCATAATCAAATTATAAAATGATGCTCACTTATGTACAATTTTTTCTTAAATTTCTTGCAAATAACAAGGAAACCATAATGGGCCCTATCATGTACATGAATGATGAAGTCTATCATATGTTAGTACAAAGTTTCATTATTTCCCTTTTATGATTAATTTTAATAATAAGGGATGATATTAAAATATTCATTTCCAAAAATGCACAAGATTTCAATAATCTTTTTGCATACTCTCTCTCTCATATGGAATAATTTTCAAGTTTATCATGCTAAACATATTAGAAATGTCATAGTTCATGCCAAAGTTTATCATACATTCATGCACAAATCTATGCTCTCAACCCTTTGCTTTCTATCTCTCATATGGAAAAAATTTCAAGCTTATCATGCTAAACATATTATAAATGTCATAGTTCATGCCAAAGTTTCTCATACATTCAAGCACAAATTCATGCATTCTATCACTTATTCTCTATCTCTCATGTGGAATTTTTTTCAAGTTTATCATGCTAAACACATTAGATATGTCATATCACATATCAAAGTTATAAATGTATTCATGGATAATGTCATGCTCTCTATTACATACTTTCTCTCTCTCACGAGGAAATTTTTTCAAGATTATCTTGTAAAACATATTAGAAATGTCATGATTCATGTCAAAGTTTTATATGCATTAATGCACAATTTAACGTTCTCTATCCCTTGTTTGCTATCTATCATGTAGAATGTTCTCTATAATAATATTTTTATACAAATTATAACTCCACTTACATGCATTTTTAGCCCATATACATGGTTTCTACCTATATGTATATGCCTCTTTGGCTACTCTTGTTTCAATGTCAGATTTCATGCAAAGGAAAGAAATCCTTCCGCCTCTCTCCCTCAAAAGGGTGATAGCTACTTCCCCTCTAACTAGGTCCATGCTATCATCCCTCCAAAAAGGTGAGCCAGCCTATACTATTATTCCTAATGTGTACATTCAACCTATAGCTTCTTCCAACCCTCTTCACCATATGTGCTTACATGTTCAATTGAAAGCAATTAAAGTTTGTACTTGTGAGACTCTAAGGGATCAAATTACCAGTATGAGCAAGTTAATTTCATATTTACAAATTCAAAATCAACTATTACATGAAAAGATCACAAGATTGAAAAATTAGATTATAATTCAAAAACCTCAAAGGCACCCTAATGTCAATCATGTATATACACCTTCACCAAGTCAATTAGTTACAAGCAATGTTACATATCAAAACAAGAAATCACAATAAAGTAACTCTACAACTACTAATTCTCAATGCATTTAGAGATAAAATAAGAGTTCAAGTGAGGTACTATAGGAAGTGATTAAATCTAAGTTGATCAAACTACCTCCTCTGCATATAGTAAGAAGATCCAGATATTATTGTGCATATCATAGAATGCATGGGCATTACACATAATCATGTTTGGCATTGAAAACACAAATACAATAGATAATTACTAATAAGGACCATATACAAAGGAAATTAGTCAAGTAATCCATAGTGACATAGGAACACATTCACAAAGGGTCAAATTCAAAAACAATACAAAAGTGGTTACCAAAGCATAACTCAGAATAATAAAAAGATCAAAAAGTAAAATCAGAACAAGGAACAACACCACAAGTAGAGGTAAAGCACAAAAAAGATGCAAATATACCTCTCCAAAATGAGGCTCAACTTTTATATTAGTATGGGTTTGTTCAAAAATATCTACAACAGTTTGAGTATCAAGGTCAAGGGTTGGGCTAACATGTTTAAGGCATCAGTTTTCCTATTCTAGCAGTTGATAATGTTTGTCACCAAGGTTTGGGATTTATTGAACATCCTAAAGAAAATCATTCATAGACATAATTTATCAAAGGAAAAGATCCATATACAACAAAAGTCAACACTAGCATTTTATTGGTTTAAGATCAAGATGATAATGATGAGAGGAACAATACAGGTTATTATGATTTCCAAGATACCAATAATGAATTCAAATATTCAAAATCATATTCATAGCCATTCCCTCATGCTTCACAATCACACATGATTTCTTCTTTTTGATATAGGACAACATGATAGGGAGTCTCCCATGAGACTCATCAGTTAGTATCATCTCTTTCCAGCTTTGCTTGTATATAATCTCTTCTACTTGCTTGTACATAGTTCAAATTTTGAAAAATACAAAAACAATATAACATTTCAAAATCCAAAAACATTCAAATATATCTAAAAATAGAAAAATATTTCAATTATATGCATCATTAATGCTTTACATTTATACTACTATTATAGGACTTACATTTCCTATTTAATACTATTGTTTGTCGATTTATCTACCTTACCATGCTTCACTTGATTTTCTTTGAGTATGTGTAGTGATATCTAGATCCTTGAGTATTTCAATCTACCCATTGAGGGGGTATCATACTTCTACATTTGAGACACACATCAATATACATACCCACTGGGGGCATCTTCTACATGACTACACCATCTAGGTTATGTCATTCCTACACTACACACCCCAAGTTATCATGTTGATGTACACTACTTACTAGATTACATAGATTACTATATCGACATTTCACTAGTATTTAGTACTTGTGTATCTCTTTAGCATATACTTAGTCTTGTACTAAACATGTCTTGCATACTTTCACTCTTGCTTTGATTAGTTAGATGTGATTCTATCTTTCTAGTTATTACATGCTCTCTCTTCTTACATAGCATAGCTTGTTGGATTGCATTTTTAGTTCCTGCTTATCTCTTATGTGTGCCTTAGGACATTTTCTGATGTCTTTTGCTTCTATTCATGCATATGTACCTTTGGACATTTGCCAATGTCCCTTGCTTGTACTCTTCTATGTGCTTATGGCCCTCGTGTCAATCTTGCTTGTTCTATGATATGGTATGCAACATTTGAATATGCCTTGTATGTTTGCTTTCCAGTATGACTGACATGTGCCCATGTCCCTTGTTTGCTTGGCCACCTTGTATGCTACTTGATTCTTGTTGTATATGCTTGTTGCTTGATTATTTGTCCTTATTTATAAATTCCATGATCCATATCAAATATTTCTTTGCTTTCTTGGATGCCATGATGGACATCATATTTCATCCCTCTTTGATAACAACTAACAACTAACCCTTTCGATTCTAGTTCAATTAATGGCACATGATTTTACATTTGTGATATCTATCTAGGCATACCCCTATTGATCTAACAATCTCTCAATACAAATATTGTTATATCTCGAGATATCTTGTTGATTATCATGTATATTTCTAGCTTAACACACTTATAGGGCTTCTTCTACTGAGGGCAATCAATGTAGAGTACTTATTCCTACCCTCAGAAGAGGGGGAAACAAACAAGGGTTTTGTCATAGAGATCAGAGCTTCTAATGGTCAAAACAACAATTTTCGAGACACTCAGAATAGAATCTAGACATCAGACCAGGCAGACAACACAAAATCTAGAATAATCATCAGATTTGGCCCTAGATAATAGTGCCAAAGTTGGAATATAGTGTCAGACAATAGGGTATGTTATTTTTGGTGCTCCTATCTAGATAGTAAAAATCATTTTTTATAGAAATAAATAGCAAGGTGAGTTTAGTCATAGGGTTATCAACTCAGTATAGTCTAGATTCAATAGATTTTAGTACAATTTTTGCTTAAAGAATCCAGATATAGGGGGTATTATGCATGGCATGATGGCTCTCACTTCCAATTTTAGATTAGGTAGTTGATATAACTCCCAAATCAAAATCCATGTTCTAGACACCAGTGATTGGGGGCAATGTGCATGACACATTGATCCTCCCCTTTTTTCAAGTTTAGTTTATGTTCCAGCCATTTCTCATCAGTTGTGTGCCTTACTCCATCTGTAAGTGGTTGGCATCAATTTTTTAAGTTTGGATTTCATACAAACTTAACTTCTCAAGTATCCAAGTTCGTGAGTTGGATTTCATATAAGCCTATTGCACCAATTTTAGAGTGGATTTCATACAATCCTAGTCTCCATCTTTCTAAATGGCCAAGAGTGGCTTATTTTCTAGCATACATTCAGCTATCCACACTAACATTGACAAATTATAGTACATTCATAGGATTTAGGATCCACCTCATATGACATCTATTTCATATCAGTATCACTTCATAGCTTTACTTCATAGGGAAATGATGGAGCTAAAGGTCTAGCTAGCCTTTGTATTCTTGAGCCACCTATTCAGAGGGATTGGACACACAATCCAAACATCAATTGGAAAATGCATGATTTACTAGCTTCACTTAGTAGGCGATGATGGAACTAAAGGGCCTAATTTTTCATTCTTGAGCCACTTTTAGGGAATTGAGCACTTAGCTCCATTCATGATATAAATTTTAGACAACACACACCCAGCACAATCCAACATCACAATAGGTTTTGTATTAATTCGCATACTTGATGAGGTGTATTCATTCCTTTCTTTTCCTCTCTCTTACCCAAATTTTGTATATTTTTATCTTAGATATAATTTATCTAGTAAGAATTGATCTACTATATGTTTTCATTGCAAATTCACACTTCACATTATACTCTCTCTACACACATATAACATCACATAGATTCATGAACTTCACCTTAATAGGTAAGTTTAGGTATGCTTTATTTTTCTCTTTTATCCTAGTATTTCACTTTGCTACATGACTAGAATAAATGGGGGGCAAATGTGGTCATATAAAATGCAAAATTTGGTTACTTGAGTATGGCTAATGACACCCAATCCAAATGTCCACCTACTTGCTTGCACAACCCTTTTAGGCTCTTTTTTCACTAATTCCCAATCATCCACAACCCTTTAGACTTAACCCTTGTAGACCTAGGTATCTCTCTTAGGCTCATATCCATCCCCCTAGGTCTCATCCCTTTGGACAATAGTGCCCAAGTTGGATAGCAGTGCTAAAATCTAGGGTGTTCAGTTTTTAGCATTGTTGTCCAAGTGTACTTTTGGTCCTAATGGTCATATTTTCCTAAATCCTTATCCTAATTCATGTTAGCTTAATGTGAATTCATTTAACCCATGATTATTAAATCTCCTATAGAAGGCCATTCAAAGTCCACTTAGAAGGGTTGGCACTCATTTACAAGAGAGAAGCAAGAATACTAGCAAAATCACTCAAGTACTTATCTCTATTCTCTACATACATACATCCAATAGTATTTCAAGCTTATTCAAACCCTCATACCAGTCCTTAGTCATTGTAATTACACCTAATCATATTTACTTGCATTTTCATCACACTATTACACCAAGCACTTCAATGGAAGAACTACATATAGCTTGATCCCTCCTCAAAGTATTGGTATGTAGGCAATGTGCCCACACACGGGGTGTGAAGTGCATCCAATGTATCCTTTACACACTAACCCCTTTTCTTGATTTGTCAAATTTCCATTTAACTACATAAAAGACATAATCACATGAAAAAATAGAACTATAAGGAGTTTTATTGATAGTGAGGATCTGAATTTGGTACATAGGCTCACACATATGTTGTGAATAAAACCTAGAAAAATCATATTTCTATGAGCAGTTTGGATAATAGTGGCAAGACTAGGACTACACCACCAAATAATAGGGTGTCTTATTTTCTCTGATCCTATCTAATCAAGAAATGAACTCCAGATCTCAATTTGCAATAGTGTCTTAGTCTTATTTCTCTAGTATCAGACTCTGTCTTAGCCGTAATAGCCCAGAATAAGCTAAGTCATATTTTCTCTCACTCATTACTATTTTTAGAAAAGGAAAAAATATTATTTATTTATAAAAAATTAGTGGCTTAATTATTGTTTATTATTTATTGATTTTACCTACTCAGACCCATTTATTATTTAGGAATTAAACATCTAATTTCCCAAAGATAACAAAATAGAATATATCACCAACATTGAAAGTATAGACTTTAACTTTTTTGCTATGTTACTTAGTGATATGAGCCTTGTATTGGTGATTATGTTGTAGAGCGGCTAAACAATGTTCATCAAGAAGATCAAGAGCATGAGGGCAAGCTTCACATAATTCCTCATTAGGAATGATACTATGAAGAGATATACATAGGGAGGGAAGTTCAACTTCTAATGGTAGGATAAATTCAGAACCATAGACTAGCAAGAATGGTGTTTCCCCAGTGGTAGTATGAATGTTAGTATAATAGGCCAAAGTGTGGAATATAAATAGAGATGCCAATCCATGTGGGTTTCATAGATGGTCTATTAAAAGATTTTATTGATAATTTTATTTGTGGCCTTAGCTTGGCCATTACATTATGGATGATAAGGTGTGTAAAATTTATGAGATATTTTGAATTTAGTGCATAATTGCTTCACATCCTTGTTATTGAAATTACCATCATTATTAGAGATGATAGTATGGGGAACTCCAAAATGATAAATGATTTGGTTAAGGATAAACTTGTAAATAGTAGATCCCATGACATTGACAAGAGGCATAGCTTCTACCCATTTGGTAAAATATTCAGTAGCCATAATGATAAAAACATGTTCATCTTGTGATCAAGGTAGTTTTTGAATGAGATTCAATCCCCACATGGAAAATGGATAGGGAGATTCCATAGTTTGGAGCTCGACTAGTGGAGAATGGATTCAATCATCATGGAGTTAGTAAGGACTACACTTTTATTGAACTTGATAGCATCCTTTTTGAGAGTAGGCCAAAAGTGTCCCATATGTAAGCATTTGCATGTTATATCTATTATGAACTCAAAGAGCTGATATAAAAATTATGTCATGAGAAGTTGAATACACAGAGATAATTATTTCAACACAATAATAATATTCTACTTTATTATGACTAATTAATCAATACGGGACATTACACAAATATATAGGACCTCTAATTCGTATAATAAGGGATTCCCAAATCCCTACAAACTCTTAACCCACTAACCAAATACCTTACCTGTTCAAAAATATAATATGCTAAACTAATATCATAATATTGTTTATAACAATATTTTGATATTTTAACAAACTAACTAATTACTATTTACCTCTCGATAAATACTCAGATCTACATAATGTTAAAGCTCAATTTCCTAACATCCCCCCCATAGTTTTTACATGGTGTAAAAACATTCACACTCTTATCTACAGTATGCTCACCCATTGTAGCATGCCCTATTTAGCTCGTGACTTTGATATAAAGAGATCCTCACTGCTCCCATAGTTTTACAAGTTTACCACAAACCTTGACATGTATAGAATGAACATAATTATGTGCCACTGCATACTATTAGGTCTGCATACTACTTATGTAATCTTGTTGCATATGACCACTATTATGCCAAGGAATACATCTTGCATTTACTTTACATGACCACAATGGATGTGTCACTGGGGTTCATCTCCAAAGAAGTAAGGCAGTCATGGGATCTTTGCATTAGCTACTCTTCTAACTATTACCAAAACATTATTCACCTTCTATGGTTTTTTGGATCTTTACCAAAAACCCTTTCAAGATCCATGAACTAACTTACATTGGTGATTTTATCCTTTCACAATGTTTTTACATCAGGGACTCATGTTTGGAATTTGCACACAAGTTACATATCATGAATAGACATTACTATTTTGTTCTTATTTTCCAAGCACACAATGGAAACTATAAAAAAAACACCACACAAAATGTCACCACATCATTGGTATGGCCCTATCATTGGTGATTGATGAGAAGACACTAAAAGACCTCCATCCTCCATGTATACTCCAACCTCCAATATATCACTACTCACTTAGATTGTATGTCGATGTAGATTGGGTACATAATTTTTCAAGGGAAATCTCCCCCCCAATGTAGATGTCATATACAAGTGAAAATGTGTCTGTGACTCTAAGCCTAAACAACTTTGACTTTTTTGACATAACTCTTTTTTATGACTTTTGACTCTTGACAAAATGACAAAGTTTTGACAATAGACCCAATAAAAAACTTTGACACTTTTGAATTTTTAATTTTGACAATAATGATTTTTTTGACTTAACTCTATTAATTATAGATATTTGACTCATTATGATGATAATGATTTTTACGGATATTTTTGAAAATGATCAAATGACTCCCACCTAATATTGTAAATCAAAATTTAAATAATTAAAAAAATATACAAATGCTAATAACCAATAAAAAGACACAACTATAACTTATCTCAATATATAAATATTTTGAATTGTTTTTCATAAACTATATAAAATGATAAGACTTAATACTTATAACAAAATTGGCTCACAAATTACATGACACGCATTGCATTTCAAGACTTAGATAATTATAATAAAATGATACTAAAGAAACTAAAACTAAAGACCAAATAAAATAAATTAATACTATATAATTGTAATAGAACCTGTAACCTTATACAATCTATAGAAGAGATATAAAACCACATGGAATGTATGAGGTGAGAACCCCTTTGGAGCTATGAACCATTGGTTGACCTTTTACAGAATTGCATCTAGCATAGACTAATATATATATTATACCTCGTAACTTGCATGAGAGGCTCCACCATATAGTATTAGATTTTTGGAGAAGACCAGTTGTTAATGCAAAAGCTAAAATGCACTTTAATGCCACTAGTTTTATTTATGCATGCAAAGATTTGACTGATCTATAGAAGAGGTTATATAGGGAATAACTAGGCACAACAAATTTAGATATCGCCTAGTCTGTAGAGACTACCAAAATAGAGGCTCAGTCTTCAATATAAGAAGGAGATTAATAGATCTGATGCAATTGCATATCAGCTGCAAGACTGTAAAGGGCATAATAAAAATTGATCAAATGATTAGAGCATAAATAATAATAACACGTGGGATTAAATATGATGTCATTCATGGAATTTACTAACACCCAAATGAATTCAAGTGTATTGATCTTTGACAATAAATAACTATGTTACCATGTGATGTTGTTCTATTCCAAATTTGCACATTGCTTATTGCTTGCTCATCCACTGACCACTCTAATAGATCTAAACTACACACAGACCTAAAAAATATTATCATTAAAATACTACCATCTACAGTGGTGAAATAGCAAAAAAATTTCCCCTATAAATCGATTAAAATTATATCATATGCCACTGATATCCTCGCTCTGATACCACTATTGTGAACTCAAAGAGCTGATATAAAAATTATGTCATAAGAAGTCGAATACACAGT
The DNA here is from genome assembly GCA_037957365.1 of Torreya grandis. NCBI lineage: Eukaryota > Viridiplantae > Streptophyta > Pinopsida > Cupressales > Taxaceae > Torreya > Torreya grandis. The sequence continues at coordinate 1,847,628 of JARHVA010001105.1, read as the reverse complement.
GAGAATTATTTCAACACAATAATAATATTCTACTCTATTCTGATTAATTAATCAATATGGGCCATTACACAAATATATAGGACCTCTAATTCCTATAATAAGGGATTTTCAAATCCCTACAAACTCTCAACCCACTAACCAAATACCTTACCCATACAACAATATAATATGCTAAACTAATATCGTAATATTGTTTATAATAATATTCTAATATTTTAACAAACTAGCTAACTAATTATTATTTACCTCTCAATAAATACTCTGATCTACACAATGTAAAAGCTAGATTTCCTAACAATATCATGTTTGCTACAGTGTCCACTACAAATGCCCCCATGTGTTTGTTCAAGGAGAGGAGGGACCTCTTCTTTCATTACACAGTGGAGTAGGGTACCTTCAACATTATAATAATAAAGGATGTTATATCAAAAGACATATTTGAAGGCTTTCTTATGAATTCAAGTCTTTTCATGAGAATCTATATCTAGAGGATAAGTTTGAAGCTCGAGGAATTGGATAATGTCTTTATACCATGGGCTTTATAATATGGTTACAGCCTCAATATGATAGATAAGTAAATCTTATGGTTGGATAGAAGATCGATATTTTCTTATTTGAATAAGAAATTGAGAATCATTGAGAACTTGATGTGGATAAAAGAAGGATGCCAAAGATTAAGAGAATCAATTATAGAGTTTTGATATCTTGGAATGGACTTGATGGTAAAAGAAGTGAATTCTTTGGCTAGGGTAGTGGTTATTTGATGATAAACGATAATATCTTTACTTTTACATTGATAATCACCATGAACCTAATGGCAAATGAGTTGGGAGTCACCCAAAGCATGTAGCTATGCAATGTCTAAGTCAAATGTCACTCTCATGCCTAAGATTAATGCTTCGTATTCTGCCATGTTATTAGTAACGTCAAAGGTAAGTTGGAATATCAAAGAGATAATTTTACCTTGAGGACTAGTGAGTATACACCCTACACCAGCTCCTTAGAGACATTTGGCACCATTAAAATGAAGGGTCTAAGTGTCTTGATGTAAATCGACATTGATTTTAGGAAGTTATTCAAAAACTACTTTAGATATAGTAGTATCAAGAATTGACATAAGAATATTATTGATTACTTACTTCTAATCAGTAGTGAAGCTATGAAAGTAATTTTTAAGAGAGATAGCCTAATTGAGACCTTCAATATAGAGAATGTTATAATTGGGGAGACTATATTGAAGATGATTGGTAGTGGGTATACGTACAGCTATTAGTTGGTTGGCAATGAATTATCCTTTGATATCTTTTTACATGATGATGTGAAGGTTAAATTCCATTAAAAGAGCCATGTCCAGGTAAAAAGGCTTTGGAGAAAAGTGACAAAGTGGGTCGGAATAACTATGACATAAGTCGTTTGATAGAGTATGTACTGATGAAGCTTTTCATCTACAAAATATATAGCAAGGCAATCATGTTATACTTTGGTATAACATTTTTCATAATTGATGAGGCCTCAACTAATATAATAGATAGCATACTCTCTTCCAGTATCATGATATTGGGCAAGCATTTCCCCAACTGATATGGGTGTAAAATAAGTGTACAAAATTAAAGGATGATCATTAGAAATTAGATGAAGGGTGGGAAAATAGAGCAATGATTACTTCATTTTTTCAAATGCCTTCTGAAAAGGATCAGTCCATTTTAAAGCATTAACTTTCTTAAGAATGGAATTAATAGAATAAATGTGATAAGCCATTTTGGGGACAAATCATCCAATTGCCCCATGCTTACCAAGGTAAGTATGAATGTTTGGAATGGAATGATGAATAGGCATGTTGATTATAGCATTGATCTTAGTAAGATCGACATAAATATCATGAAGACAGACAAAGAACCATATCAATTTACCATATGTAATGCCAAAAACACATTTATAGGGGTTGAGTCTAACTTTATATTTGATAAGTTGATCAAAGATGATGACAATATCAAATAGATGATTTTTATAGCTTTTGGATTTGGCAATGAGATCATCCACATAGGTTTCCATAATCTTATGGATAAAGTCATGAAAAATGTGGGTCATAGCCCACTGATAGGTAGCTTTGGTATTTTTAAGGCCAAAGGGCATTTTATCATAACAATAGGTACCCAATTCTATGGTGAAAGTTATCTTGTGCTAGTCTTTGGGGGCAATATGAATTTTATTATAGCCTAAAAAATCATCCATGAGGGACAACATTTCATATCCAATAGTGGAATTGATCATGGCATCTATCGAAGGTAATGGAAAGTTGTCCTTGGGAGAAACGAGATTGAGGTTACATAAGTCAATGTAAATGTGAATGACCATGGTGACTTGTTTGTGAATAGGGATAATGTTGGAGACCCATTTAGAATAGTCCACATGTTTGATAAATTTGGCATCTAATAGTTTAAAATTTTCTTTATGGCATAAGGTGGAAAGTTTAGGGGAAAATCTTTCCTATTTTATTAAACAGGTTTAGTACTGGGATATGTGATGATGTTGTGAACCATGATACTATGATCAATGCTAGGAATGTCCTCACATGACTAGACAAAAGTCGCATGATATTTATCGAAGAATAATCTAAAGTTATCATGTTTGATTGGTGTGAGTACTCTATAAACTGTTATAGGTCAAGGACATAAGGGTGTGCCATATTTAATTATTATAATTTACTTGATAAGCATAGCATTTATATCTTGAAAATGATATGGGGCATTTGAAAGAGAGTAAATGAGATTGGTTTTAGGATCAATGCTAGCAATGAGTTGTTAAAATCAGGGGCCTTGCACTTGTAATTCCTAAGTTTGTGATGTTGTTGAGGAAGTTGAGGTTATCGAGCATAGAGGTTTCAAGGATAACTTCATCATTAGGTAATGTGGGTAGAGGTCCATAATATTCCACATCTACTTTAAGGAAAATGATTTTGTTACCATGGTGATCAAATCTAGAATGTACTTGGTGTACATTTATGGCCTTGGCATCGAGAGTGATCTCCAGAGTAGGTGGAACTATAGAGGAAGGTTGATTGGATTCAATTGGTTTATCTTTAGAATAATTTATGGGAAGAGGTTTCAGGTAGAATAAGTGGTGTGATAGGGGATATAGAAGGTTTCAAAAGTTATGAAGATGTGAGAGGTAGGATTTTTTCAACCACTGAAGGAGTATCAAGAAGTGGAGAATTAACTGGAGGTACATGACCTACAGGTTCTAACTCAAAATCTATGAAAATGGTATGAACATAATGATGAAAAGCATATATTTGGGATAAAGTTTTATGATAATGTTAAACATCAAAATATCTTTATTGAGCTTGGGCCATAATGTAGTTATCATCATAAGTTGTATAAATAGTACATGCTTGTGACTCAAAAGTAACTTTGAAGGTGAGACACCTAAATTGCTAAATATATGTGGTGACATGGTTGAAGGGTCTTGAAAGAGCTTAGCCACTCCATAATCATTGCGAGTGAAATCATATTCTGTATAAGATGCCTCATGTGCATTACATAGAGGTGGGGAATCGATGATCTCATTGATAAGAGGGATGGTATGATAATGAGGTAATAAGGAAGGATGAATCCACTCTAAAATGTAAGGAGGTAACTTGATAGTATTGTATGTATTTTATAAATAGTTTGGCTCATCATCATTAAAATTGGCAAGAGTGACGTGTAAATCGAGATTCATATTGACAAATTTGGGTAAATGTGCACTATTAATTTTTAGAATAGTGGAAATTCAATATTGAGATTTAGGATTAGGAAGATAAATACTCCAAGGGTTGGGATCATCTTCATGTTTATACCATTTGCTATTATGAATGAACTTGATACATTGGCTTCCGAAAGAGGCAATAGCCCTCATGCGATGAGTCCATGGGCATCCTAGGAGTATGTTGTAAGATAATGGTAAATCAAGTACCATAAGCTTAGTATGTATAGTTTTGGGTCCAATATTTAGAGGGATCCAAATAAAACCAAATAACTTTTGATTGGTCTTGTCGAATCCACAACATGTTAAATAAATTTGCTTGAGATGGTCTTTGTTATATTTAAGTTGTTGAATGAGCTAAAGAGATGTCACATTAATTCTTGACCCTTCATCTACTAATACTTTACAAATGAGGGTGTTATTAATGTTTAATTTGATAAAGAGAGGTGGATCATCAGCTTGAAAGAGAATTTCATCATTGATCATGTCTTCCTAGAGGAATTATATAGAAGGTTTGGAAGAAGGACAAATATATTCAATGGTGTGAACTTCTGTTGGTTGAGGCTCATGAGAAAGTGGTTCCTCTTATAAGGAAGATGGCTCTTCAATTTCTTGGAGTTATTACATTAGAAATTTATGATGATAGGGAGAGGTGCAAACTAAATACATGAGAGGAATTTTGTGAGGCATAGATTTGAGTTCCTATAAGAAGTTTCAATGAGTTTTGGAGGAAGAAGAACTAACACAAGGCTTAAAAGGTAAAATATGTTTAGGAAGAAAAAAAATGGTTAGAGGTTCAAAGTGATGAGGTGGTTCCTCATTGGTTTTTGAAGGTAAGTTATTAGTAGTGGTATCTTTGAGAAGTTCTTTTATCAATGATTTCTTTGGTTTGGTGATGAGATCTTTATGGGTCAGTTTGCATCGATAATTGACCTTAGCTATATTGATGTATTAGGAATTGGTATAGTATTGATCATAATTGACCTTTAGATACATGGATTTTTATGGTTGTTATTTGATTATCTACTATTTAATTAAGATTTATGTCATATGTTGATTATGGGATAGTTATATGTTGCTTAATTTACATGATTGATTTGCTTTGAGATAGTTGTACTTTTATATTTTATACTTGATGATCATATTTGTTAGTTAATATAGTAATATTTATGGATTTCATAATGTTTTGGGCTAACTACCTTCATTCTTGTGAGGTGGATGTAGGATAAATCCATCCCTTAGAGTGTGACGGAGGGAGGGCATCATCAAAGAGGATGGTGTAGATGGAGGCATTGGGGGATGACAGAGAGAAAAATTGGAAACCCATGCACACACCATGGTATAATAACATGTTTTGTGATAATTGTTTAAGTTAGATAGCTATAGTATGTTTATATTTATGTTATGTATGTCTATTGTGATATTGATTTTGTTCAATGATCATGTTGTTTGATTGCATTATTTTGTTAATCTAGTTATGTATTGCATTAAATAGCTATTAATGTTATTACTTAGTTGATTGAATAAATCTATTCATATTTTAAATTGATTTATCATTGTATTGTACATCGCTGAGTATTTGTTTAAATAAAGTTTTGTTTAGATTCTTTGTTACAGTAATAGACGTATTCTATTACTTATCTTAGTCAATTTGTTAAGTGACTACTTATGTTTATAAGGTTACTATTATCATTATAATAGTTGCATAAACCTGCAATAAGATATTAATGAGTTATAAGTTCTTTGTTAGGCATTAACGAATGATTTTAATTGGCATGGTAAAATGAAATTATTGTTATTGAATTAAGAGTAGTGCTTAGGCAATAAACATAATGTTATGCAAAGTGTTTTAGATAACTTCATTATTTAATGATTATTTTATTTATTATAGGGAAAGTTCGAGATGATTAGGGTTTCTAATCTATATTTGACTTGAGTTAACACTCATTCTTATAAAAACCATTATGCAAGTTTGGAAGGTCAGCTACATGAGAAAATGGTGGTGGACTATAGCTTTGTTGAGTTCTGTTGAGTTATTCATGGCATTCATTATTTTAGTCATTATTTGTTTGTCGAGTAAAGGGGAGAATTGGTGGAAAGTAAGGGCATGAAGAAGAATAAAAGAGAATAGAAGGAGGCCTCTAGGGGAATAGATATGTGGCGTAGTAGGCAGAAGTAAAATAGAGGATATTTTACCTAAGGAGTGAAGAGAAATTTAGCTTCCTTGACATTATAATCATTAGTTACAGGTTGGTACTTTAAATTCATGTATGTATAAATTGATGGATTTTTAGAAAAGGAATGCTAAAGGATTTATTGGTTTTCAATTGTATTTAAAATTATAAAAAAAATTAAGGGCTGAATGTAAGACCCTGTGGATGGCTCGACCATCCACAGAACCCTACATCCAACCCAAAGTAGCCCTAGTGGAATGGTTAGAGCTATAGGATTTTGCCATGGTTATATTAACTCTAAGAAAGATCTGTATTATTTCCTTTTCAATTAGTAAGCCCTATGAATTCATTGTATGGTTATTTCATTTAAAGGGTTGTTTGGGTAAGGTCTTGGACTCAATTTAATTATCAAACCAGTTGGGGATATAAGCATTAATACTTCAACATAGATAAAATTATGTATGGGTTATGCAGGATTTGATTATCTTATACCTAACTGGGAATTTGGGTAAAGATGTTATAGGTTTTTATAACAAATTTGACTATGTATGAAAATATATATACACAAATATGTGTGTGTGTGTGTGTGTGTGTGTGTGTGTGTGTGTGTGTGTGTGTGTAAATACTTAAATTAATTCTTGATGATATATATGTATGTATATATATAAATTTATATTTATATGTGTGTGTGTACTTAAATTAATTCTTGATGATATATATGTATGTATATATATAAATTTATATTTATATGTGTGTGTGTACACACACACACACACACACACATTCTAAGGTTGGGCTTTTTAAAATGAAATTGGTGTGTATTGGTTTTACAACCGATTTAAGGTTGTTTTTTTTTGTTTTTTTTTTTTTTTTTTGTGTGTGTGTCTAAATACATACATACATATGTATATATGTATGTATACATATATGTATATGTATAAACACACACACACACACACACACACACACACACACACACACACACACACACACACACACATGTATGTATGTATGTATATGTATGTTTGTATACATGTATGTGTGTGTGTATGTATAAACACATACATATGTGTATATATTTATATATACATGTGTGTGTGTGTGTGTGCGCATGTGCTTGTGCATGCATGCATGTATATATATTCTAAGGTTGGGATTTTTCAAATGCAATTACTGTGTATTAGTTTTGTAACTGATTTAAGGTATTTGTATAAATATATTTGAAGGTTAAGGTTTTCAAATGAATTCTATGTGTTTTGGTTTAAACATATTTATGAATTAGGTGTATGGGATATATACTTAATCTTCATTCTAAATCATGTAGCATACATAGTTATACATATACATAAACAGAATTAGGTTTAATTTTGGCTAAGCCATAAACTTATAAAGCCTTGAACCAGGTAATGACACCTTTGGTAGGTAATTAGTTGAGTGGATGTATATATAGTTGACTGCATATTCGGATTAATGTATAGAGATATATATAAGGTGATTATAGAGACTTAGGTTGAAGTGTGAAACATTGTACTCATTGACTTAAATGAAATGAATATTGTAAAGGAGTTTTAGTTACCATTTGGGGTAAACTATTTAAATGATAAGGCTGGGTTTAGTAGTGAAATGGTTATACCTATGTATTATATACACTCAGATTTATTATTTTGTTCTACATGTGTTTTAAACACATTCAGATTTATTTATTATGAGCGAAAACCTCATTCAAATTATAATAAGTTTGAGTATGCGATTAAACAATATTTTGTATGAGAATATCTATGTAGTTAAGGATTGATTATTTTATCTAAGAATTCTTAATACTTAGACATAGTCGATTGAGTACTATGAATTGCTTGATTTGTGAAATAATGGAATTTGTAAATCATTGTTTGGCTATGTCTTGAATTATTAAATATATTATGTTCATTTTAGTCAAAAAAAAATAAATTGGAAATTATCTAGTATATTAATGGTATTTAGATAATTTATTGTTTCCTGAATGTATACCAAGAGTATATGTGACACTCAGATTTTGGACAGTGGATTGTCTACTTAGAGTGTAACGTATACATTCTCAAATTATGACTATATAAAAAGTTATATCTATACCTGAAAGTTTAAAAATAGTATATATATACATGGTATAAACATATGATTTGTTGATAGTGTTATAAATCTAAGAATGATTATACCATATATATAGATGTACACAACTTAAATGCTGATAATCATTATTATTTAATAGGTTATTATAAGTTCTTCATTATGTATTTAATGTTTGGATGAAATATTAAAATAATGTATTTAATTGTTTAAATACATATCTTATTAAGTTGTTTTATGACTAGCTTTTGTTTTATATGTCGAATATGAACAAATAATTAAGATGTGATTGATGTTTGTTTCATGGATGAAATAACATTTCAAGTTACTTTGTGATATTGAGTAACTTATAGTCTAGATATAATTCTTACCTAGATGGTACATTTATCTTAAGGCTTGTTTATGATTTTATTTATTATTCTGTAATAAACTAGATGATATTAGATTCATTGCATTACATTTGATGGATTAAATGTATGTATTTGATATTTCTATACTTAGCATATTTTTATTTAGATAATAGGGAATATTTTGATTGAATCTATTAGTTTTTATATTATTATATATTTTAACCAAATATCACATTTATAACACTAAATAAGTAGTCGACAAATTCCATTAGCTTAATTCGCACCATCAATGTAAGATGAGGTGTAATTCGATTGAGTGGTGTGTATGAAATTGATTGATCCTAGAGATTATTAACTATTTTAAAATTTTAACCAAAGTAATGTTTATAGTTAAACATTGTCATTTCATGTGTTGATATAGTTTTTATGTTTGTGTGATATAATATCAGAATAGATTTCTTTATGGTACACAACATGTATTAGATATCTTACAACACATGAATTCTAGTTTGTCACTCTGGATACTCGCACCGTCATTATCTACCCATTTGTGAAGGGAGGGCCATTCCATTATTGGGAGATAGTGTAGGGGATCTATGGTCTGTGGTTCATGTAGCAAAGTACTCAGATGATGCTCTTCTTCCCCACAGTAGTACTACATTTGAGATTACAGATTGATACTTGAGTCGTGGAGACTCTTGAGTTATGGAGACTCATGCTCCTTGGATATTTGTATCATTGTTGTATTATTATTTGAGACATTATTTATTGCTAAAACTATACTATTTATTCATTTGTACATCTACAATAGTGGTTGTAATATCGTATCAACTGTGGTTGAAATTGTATTGTTACTTTAATGAAATAAATGTAGTCTTTATTGTTTATTTAGCATTGTTCTTGATATGTTATATCATTATATCTTAGTGATTATTAGCTAAATGGATTAGCTATAAACCTTATGGGGTTAACTAAAAGTAATACATTTAGTTAAATATCACTTAATTAGATTTATCATGGTGAAATATGTTAGCTAAATATGCGTAATTAATTTTTATTTAAATAACTCTATTTTGATAAAACTCAATGGAGTTGTTATATTGTGGTATCAAATCTGAGGCTCAAACTCTAGGACTTAATATGTCTACTAATGCAAATTTATTCTCCTATCAACCAGGAAGAATAATGGTACATGATAGACCAAGATGTGAGGATACTTTCAATACCAATCCTCTTATTAATCCAAATCAGTTCCCACTGAGCAAGCTGTGAAGTTGGATCAAATCCTCACAACCATGCAAAAGACTAGGGACCAAATCATGGCCCTAGAATAAGAAGTGCATGTCCATGAAGAAGAGAACGCATAAGAGGAACTTGAAGAGCATCCTACTGAGCAGAAACATCCTCAAGAGTAGAAGCATAAAGAAGTGCCATAGAATATGACAGATCGAGTAGCTATAAAGTTGGCACGAGATGTGAAAAAGGTAAATCCACCCAAGTTTGATGAAACTATATTGGAAGATGGAGTTGAAGCATGGCTAACAAAAATGGAGAAATATTTTGAGATTTAGAATTACTATGAAGTCATGAAAGCAATATAGGGAGCTTATCATCTTATTGGTGAAGCAATAAATTGGTGGGCAAAAAAGATGCTTAAAATGAACCTCAACTCTACCACCACCACTTAGGAGTAGTTTGTGACACTATTTAGGTCATTATTGCTTCCATAATTATACTTTGATCAGAAGATTATAGATTTTTAGAATCTTAAGTAAGGAGACCTATCAGTGAATGAATACTAGGAGCAATTCACCAAGATTTTAAAGTATGTACCTCAGTATCAAGCGAATGAGAGGTTCAAGATCAAGAAATTCATCACAAGATTAAAACCCCAAATTAGTTGTGAAGTAAATGTGCATGGGCCATCTACCATGGATCAGGTTTTTGAGATGGTAGTCAAGTAGGAATTAAAATTAAAATCTCTTGCCCAAGTCATAGATAATTTTAAGAAGTTTGGAAGTTATAAACCAACTTTTAAAAATAAAAATTGGAAGTAGAGGAGTGAAGACTCCAAGAGTCAGTTCAAGAATCAAAACACTAAGTTCAATAGTGGTTTAGATAACATGAAACTTGGTAATGGTTTTAAGGTAAACCAATAGTCTGATTAGAAAGGATTAGTTGGAAATTGCTTTATTTATGGAGGTGACTATTATGCTAAAAAATGTCCTCGGGACAAGTCAAGGAATAAGAATTTTACTCCTCATTAGGGTATATTTCAGTAGTGGATTCATGCAGCAATTGACAATCATCAAACTGAGTATCAAGCTTCACCCATAACATTGTCAGGTATATTGTTTGATCATCTATTTTTTATTTTGATTGACACAAGAGATGCATAATGTTTCATTACTCCTAGAATGCTTAGTAAATTATCTATAAAAGCTAGAGTTATGGAAAATACATGGTTGGTACAATATGGGAATGAGTCTAAAGTCAAAGTTGACAAGTGTTTAGGTGAAGTGGAGATTAGGTTGCCTGAATTCACTACATTAGTGGATCTTTATGTTACATTGTTAAGGTCATATGATGTGATCTTATGATTTAATTAGCTTGTAAATCATAAATCTAAGGTTGACTATTATCTAAATAAGGTTGAGTGTCAAGATGATTTTGGAAATTAGACATAACTTCAGGGTGAAAAAAGGGAGTTAAAACTAAGGCAAATTTTTATAATTTAACTCAAAAAAGCTTAGAGGAAGGGATGTCAAGCATTTATTATTAATATAAATGAGATGGAGGAATCTAAAGAACCATCCATCAATGATTATCCTTTTCTAAGGAACTTTTAGGACGTGTTTCTGAAAGAATTACTTGGATTAACACCTAAGCATGAGTTTGGTTTCTTGATTGATATCATACCTGGATCAAAACTAAGGTCTAAGGCACCTTACATGATGACAACCATCAAATTGATTAAGTTGAAGGCACAACTTCAGAATTTATTTTCCAAAGGGTTGATTCGACCAAGTATGTCATCATGGGGTTTATCAGTTGTCTTTGTCAAGAAGAAAGATGCTACTCTTCACTTGTTTTTTGATTATAGGATGTTGAATAAAGCAACAATTGAGAATAGATATTCATTTACATGCATTGATGATCTCTTTGATCAAATGTGAGGGGAAACTATCTTTTCAAAGATTGATCTTAGAGTAAGGTATCATCAGTTAAGAATCAATGATGAGGATATTCTAAAAACAATGTTCATAACTCGATATAGGCATTGTGAGTTCACAATGTCACCATTTGGGTTGACAAATGCTCCAACAACATTTATGAATCTTATGAACAATGTGTTTAGAGATTATTTGGATTGTTTCATTTTGATTTTTATAGATGACATCCTCATTTATTCCAAGGATGAGGCAGAGCATCTATAACATCTAGAACTAGTTTTGCAGTGTTTGCGAAAACACAGGTTGTATGACAAGTTATCCAAATGTATGTTTTTTAAAAATAAAGTGTAGTATTTGGGACATATTATTTTCATAGATGGTATTTAATTAGATCTAGATAAGATAGGAGCCATAATAGAGTAGCTAGTGCCAAATAATGTGCATGAGGTAAGGAGTTTCATGGGATTAGCAGACTATTACAGGAAATTCATTCTAAATTTCTCTAAAATAGATAATCTAATTACCTCTCTTTAACAAAATAATTAGAGTTTTGTTTAGTTAGACAAGTGTGAGATAAAATTTCAAGAGATGAAAAGGAGGCTTACTTCAGCACCAATTCTAAGAGTTCTCGATCCTAATGGTCAATTCTCAGTGATCACCATTGTATCTAGGGATGGACTTGGAAGAGTTATTATGCAGCATGGCTAAGTTGTATCCTATAAGTCCATGAAACTAAATCCATATGAGGTGAATTATGCCCCTCATGATTTGGAACTTGTGGTAATTGTGCATGCCTTGCAAGTTTGGAGGTATTATCTATTGGGGAAACCATTTGAGCTCAAGATTGATAACTTAGGACTCAAGTACATCTTTACCCACTTGAATGTTCATCAGAGATGATGATTAAGGTTCTTATATAATTATAATTTTGATATTAATTATATCAAAGGCAAAGAGAATAGAGTATATGATGTTCTAAGCCATAGATGTTATATAGCAGTTGCGGCTACTATCAAGAGTACTTTCTGAGATTAGGTAATCAAATTTTCAGCAAGAAATGAATTATACAATCAAATTAAGAAAGCATTGTCTGAGAATGCTCAAAATCTTAGGTATAAAGGATTCAAGATAGAGAGTGATAGTCTTTTATGGTACAATAGTAGGATGTATGTGCCTGATAAAGAGAATCTAAAGAGCATGGTGTTAAATAAACTGCACAATGCCCCATATTAAGGATATCCAAGAGTAACCAAGCTCATAGCTAAGTTAATACCACTCTATTTATGGAAAGGAATTAAGAAATATGTAGTGTATTTTTTGTCTCATTGTTTAGAATGTCAGCATGTGAAAGTTGAACATGTGCATCCAGATAGATTTTTATATCTACATGATATACTAGAGTAGAAGTGGTAGGTAATTAGTATGGACTTCATCTAAGGGTTGTCATTATCACAAATTTGACATGGTATGATCTTGGTTGTAGTTGACAAACTAACCAAGGTAGCCCACTTCATACTAGGTAACTCGACAGATGATGCACCTATGCTTGTGAAGAGATTCGTGAAAGAGGTATATCAATTGCATGGTTTTCCAGAGAAGATCATTTTGGATTAATATATGAGGATGACTTATATATTTTGGTTGAATCTAAATTCAACTCTAGGTATGTACTTGAATTTTTGCACTGCTTATCACCTAGAAACTAATGGATAGACTGAGTGAGTTAACTATATTTTGAAAGATCTCCTTTGTATGTATTGCATAAATTAGTAATACAAGTGGGAGGAATGTCTTTTATTGGTTGAGTTTGCTTACAATAATTCATACTAATCAGTATTGAAGATGGCTCTATTTGAAACATTATATGGAAAAAGGTATAGAACACCAGTCAATTATGATAGGTTAGAAGATAGGGTAGTCTTTGGACCTGAGATGCTTTTAGAAATGGAAGAGCAAGTTAGAATAATTAGGCAGAGGTTGGTCGAGGCCAACGATAGATAGAAAAATTATGTTGATCTCAAGAGAACAACAAGGTATTTTTTTACAGGTGATAAAGTGTTTATGTGGGTTAAGCCTCATAAAATCTTGATTAAATTTAGGAAGTCAACGAAACTTTCACCAAGATATGTGGGACCCTTCAAAGTATTGGAAGTGGTCAATCATATATCATATAGGCTTGCATTAGGATCAGCTCTAGCTCTTTTGCATAATGTCTTCCATGTGTCTTATCTTAAAAAGTATGTTATTAATCCTTCACACATGTTGGATTAGAATGATTTGTAGGTTCTAGATTCTAGGGTGGTCATGGTAGAACCAATCAGAATAATTCACACTGGCAAACTCGGTTTATGTAATAGAGAAGTATCACAGTGTAAGGTCTAGTGGGACCAATATTTTGAAGATAGTGCCACTTGGGGGGACTATGATGAGTTTTACAGGTTATTTCCACATTTGCTTTCTTTATTTGTTGTTGCATATTATATTATTTTCTACCAAATAATGTTTTAAATTCAGAAATTGTGTTTGAATGAGTGTCATCGGGATGATGACCAGCTTTAAGGGGGAAGTATGTCACATTTTGATTTCTCTCTAAATTGAATAACCTTTAGATCCATGGATTTTTATAGTTGTTATTTGATTAACTATTGTTTAATTAAGCTTTATGTCATATGTTAATTATGGTACAGTTATATGTTGTTTGATTTACATGATTGATTTACTATGAGATAGTTGTACTTTTATATTTTGTACTTGATGATCATGTTTGTTAGTTTATAAAGTAGTATTTTATAGTTTTCATAATGTTTTGGGATAAATATCTTCATTATTATGAGGTGGATGAAGGACAGATCCATCCCTCAGAGTGTGACAGAGGGAGGGCATCATCGGAGAGAATGGTATAGATGGAGGTGTTATGGGATGACAAAGAGAAAAATTGAAAACCCATGCACACGCCATAGTAGAATAACATGTTTTGTGATTATTGTTTGAGTTAGATAGATGTAATGTGTTTATATTTATATTATGTATGTCTATTATGATCTTGTTTCTATTATATTATCATGTTGTTTGATTGCATAATTTTTTTAATCTAGTTGTGTATTGCATTAAATAGATATTGATGTTATTGCTTAATTGATTTAATGAATTTGTTCATGTTTTAACATGACTTACCATTGTATTGTACATAGTTGAGTGTTTTGTTTAAATAGAGTTTTGTTTGGATTTTTTATTGTAGTAATAGATGTATTCTATTACTTAGCTTAATTGGTTTGTTAAGTGACTGCTTATGTTTATAAGGTTACTATTATCGTTATAATAATTGCATAAACCTGTAATAAGATATTAATGAGTTATAAGTTCTATGTTAGGCATTAACATATGATTTTAGTTGGCATGGTAAAATGAAATTAATGATATTGTCTTAAGAGTAGTGCTTAGGCAATAAACATAATGTTATGCAAAGTGTTTTAGATAACTTCATTATTTAATGATTATTTTATTTATTATGGGGAAAGTTTGAGATGATTAGAGTTTCTAATTTGTCATTGAATCGATTTAATAATCATTCTTAGCAAAACCATTATGCAAGTTTGGAGGGTTGGTTGCATGAGAAAATGGTGGCAGAATGTAGCTTTGTTGAGTTCTAATGAGTTATTCATGACATGCATTATTTTAGTCATTATTTGTTTGTCGAGTAAAGGGGAGAAATTGGCGGCAAGTAAGAGCATGGAAAAGAATAAAAGAGAAGGGAAAGAGGCATGTGAGGGCACAAATACATGGCATAATAGGCATAAGTAAAACAAAGGATATTTGAGCTAAGGAGTGAAGATAAATTTGGCTTCCTTGGCATTATAATCATCAATTACAGGTTGGTGATGTACTTTAAATTCATGTATGTATAGTTTGATAGATTTTTGGAAAAAGAATGCTAAAGGGTTTATTAGGTTTCAATTATATTTAAAATTATAAAAAATTAAGGGCTAAATATAGGGCCCTGTGGATGGCTCGACCTTCCATAGAACCCTACATCCAACCCAGAGTAATCGTAGTGGAATGGTTAGAGCTATAGGATTTTTCCATGGTTATATTAACTCTAAGAAAGCTCTATATTATTTCCTTTTCAATTGGTAAACCTTGTGAATTTATTGTATGGTTATTTCATTTAAAATGTATTTTGGGTAGGGTCTTGGACTCAATTTAGTTGTCAAACCAATTGGGGATACAAGCATTAATGCTCAAACATAGATAAAAATTTGTATGGGTTATGCAAGATTCGACCGTGTTACACCTAACTGGGAATTTGGGTAAGGATGTTATAATTTTTTATATCAAATTTGATTGTGTGTGAATATATATATATATATATATATATATATATATATATATATATATATATATACACACACACACACACACACACACACACACACACACACAAATATATATTTTAAAGTTGGGCTTTTTTGAACAAAATTAGTGCGTATTGGTTTTATAACCGATTTAAGGTATTTGTATAAATATATTTGAAGGTTAAGGTTTTCAAATGAATTATGTGTGTTTTGGTTTAGATGGATTTATGAATTACGTGTATGAGATATATACTTAGTCTATGTTCTAAATCTTGTAGCATACATAGCTATATATATACAGAATTGGGGTTAATTCTCGTTAAGCCATAAACTTATAAAGCCTTGAACTAGGTAATGATGCCTTTGGTAGATAATTAGTTGAGTGGATGTATATATAGTTGACTATATGTTCAAATTATTGTATAGAGATATATATACAAGGTGATTATAAAGACTAAGGTTGAAGTGTGAAACATTGTACTCATTGACTTAGATGAAATGAATATTGTAAAGGAGTCTTAGTTACCATTTGGGGTAAATTATTTAAACGATAAGGTTGAGTTTAGTAGTGAAATAGTTATACCTATGTATTATATACACTCAGATTTATTATTTTGTTATGTCTGTGTTTTAAATACATTAAGATTTGTTTATTATGAGTGAGAATTTCATTCAAATTATAATAAGTTTGAGTATGCAAGTAAATAATATTATATATGAGAATATATATGTAGTCAAGGACTGATTATTTTATCTCATAATTCTTAATACTTAGACATAGTTAGCTAAGTAATGTGAATTGCTTGATTTGTGAAATAGTGGAATTGGTAAATCATTGTTTGGCTATGTCTCAAATTGTTAAATATATTTTGTGCATTTTAGTCAAAAAAAATAAATTGAAAATTATCTGGTATATTAATGGTATTGAGATAATTTATTGTAGCTTGAATGTATACCGAGAGTATACGTGACACTCTAAGATTTTGGACAATGGATTGTCTACATAGAGCGTAACACATACATTCTTAGATTATGATTGTATAAAAATTTATATTTATACCTGAGAGTTTAAAAATAGTATATATATATACATGGTATAAACATATGATTTGTTGACAGTGTTATAAATCTAAGAATGATTATACCATATATATAGATGTATAGAAATTATATATTGGTAGTCATTATTATTCGGTAGAGTATTGTGGGTACTTTGTTATGTATTTAATGTTTGGATGAAACATTAAATTAAGGCTTTTAATTGTTTAAATATATATCTTATTAAGTTGTTTTATGGTTGGCTTTTGTTATATAAGTGGAATATGAACAAATAATTAAGTTGTGATTGATGTTTGTTTCGTAGATGAAATAACATTTCAAGTTACTTTGTGATATTGAGTAACTTATAATATAGTTATAATTCTTATCGAGATGGTACATTTATATTAAAGATTGTTTATGATTTTGTTTATTATTATGTAATAAACTAGATGATATTAGATTCATTGCATTACATTTGATGGACTAGATGTATGTATTTGATATTTTCGTACTTAGCATATTTTTATTTTGCTAATAGGGAATATTTTGATTGAATCTATTAGTTTTTATATTATTATATAATTTAACCAAATCTCGCATTTATGACACTAAATAAGTAGTGAACGGATTCCACTAGCTTAATTATCGCCATCAATGCAAGATGGGGTGTAATCTGATTGAGTGGTGTGTATGAAATTGACTAATCCTAGAGATCATTAACTATTTAAAAACTTTGGCCAAAGTAATGTTTATAGTTAAACATTTTCATTTCATGTGTTGATATAGTTTTCATGTTTGTGCGATATCATATTAGAACAATCTTTATTTATGGTACACATCATGTATTAGATATCTTACAACACATAGGTTCTAGTTTGTCAATTTAGATACCTGCACCATCATTATTTACCCATATATGAAAGGAGGGTCATTCTCTTATTGAGAGATAGTGCAGGGGATTTATGGTCTGTGATTGGTATGGAAAAGCACTTGAATGATGCCCTCCCTCCTCGTAGGAGTACTACACTAGAGCTACACTTGAGATTATAGATTGATACTTGAGTCATGGAGACTCATGCTCAGTGGATCTTTGTATAATTGTATTAGTATTGTTTGAGACATTATTTATTGTTGAAATTATACTATTTATTCATTTGTACATCTACAACAATGGTTGTAATATTGTATCAACCATGGCTGAAATTCCATTATTATTTTAATGAAATTATAGACATTGAAAATCTACACATGATGATTCTGGGTGTCGAAACACCCCTAGACCATCTCAAGACCCCCTTAGGCCCAACCTTGACCTTTTGATCGACAACCAAACCTAACTCTAGCTAGTTTGACCTACTGTTTAAACCACATTTTAACCCAGCTTGACCTTAACCCTCAATTGTCGATGGTCACCCTGACTGCCAATGGTCCAGTTCCACTGTCCCAACCACTTAACTACCACAGTACACTAACTTGATTTTTTATAATTAGCTCATCTAATTCATGTGTGAGCCCATGCATGCAAGAGCTAAATTTAGACAGTAAGTTAGACCTCTTTTTAATGTCTTGTTGCACCTCTCCTGCCTTCTTATAAAGAGAGAGGATGTGAGGGTGAATAGGGATCTGCGATCAATAAATCATCCAGATCTAGAGCTTCTTGCATCAGTGTTTTCTTTTGTAGGTGTTTTTCCAGTAATTCAACAAACTAGTAAGTGTGATAGAGAGCCAAAGTGTTTTCATCCATTGGCCAACAACTAAGTACTGTTATTCTACCAAAATTACTTTTGGCTCCACCACCTCAACCATTCATCAAATCAATAACCAGCAAGTTAAGTATCTATTTTCAATCATTCAGTTACTTTATTTCTATTTCACAATCAACCTAAACCAAACCAATCTCTCATAATCTTATTTTGGAACCTCATTAATTAGCCTTTCATTACCTAGACCCAACCCATAATAACCATCGATGGTCACTCTGATCACTAATGGTCTGTCCCAATCGTCAATGGTTACCTCAATCACCGTGGTGGTTAATCATCGATGGTCACTATTACAAAATAATAACAAGCTATTTTCACCCACCATACCTCAATCAAATCCAATTTTTTTTTCCTCGACTTGATCACAAAACCCTGCCCTATTTTCTGAACCACACCTGACCTATTTAGCATTAGTATTGATCCACTTATTTTTATAATTAGTAAACTTCATTAATTTATTTATCAAACATTTCTTGTATTCAATTTCAATGCATTTTATCATTTATGCAAGTACTTTATCTTTCAAAACTTGATTTATTTAAAAGTGTGGATTGACAACCTCCAAAGAAGCTTGTGCTTCTTAGATCTAGCTTGCTAGGCAATCTACTTTACTATATAACTAATCAAACCATTTCTTTGAGTGTTTTCTTATTTGTAGGTCATTCCTCCCAAGCTAAAGAGGATCTCTCTATAATCATTTGATCAATACATGCACAACCAAATAGGTTTCTCTATCGTACCCATATCTAGTTTCTTTCTTCTTCCTTTCTTGGAATATAAGCAAAAATTCTCTGAAACATTCTGGCATGCCCGATGGGACCCTTAAGTCTCTACATGGGTTCCTTTTGTTTGCATCTAGGTGCTCTTCTCCCTATTTTGTGCTCATAAACAAAATTAAAATTTCTTTTGGGCTTAAAGTCAACTGCATTCATTGGTTGCTTGCAAGTTTTAGCTCACTTAATTAAATTTAAGCAAATTAGTTTAATCATAGCTTCACTTGTATCACACACACAAACCAAACCACCTACATCAATAAAGCATCAAAAAACTTGACATAAGGCCTAATTGGGATTTCATCACCTATCGGTCACCTTACCTTTCTTGGTAATCCTACTTGGAGGTCTTTATCAAGGGGAGAACTAACTTAACTCTCTAATTGAGTATAAACTCTGAAAATCAGTATATATTGGCTAAACACTCGATGCCCCTATTGTTATGGTTTGTGAAGTGAGGGGGTAGGCCCCAATATCAATTCACGTATTGATTCCCAATACAGATCCTTTTGAGAGCCTTAAACACCTAAAACCAACCATAGACTTCTTTTTACTACCCACTTTACAAGCCAATTTGAATCACCTAATTTCTTACAAAGCTTAAGGCATAAGCTAAAAGAGAGACTAAAAAGAAATTTATGACTTAACATGCTTTTTAGTGTGTGTTTAATTTCCTTGATCATTTCTTGTCTTCCCTTTGTTTGAGCTATGAGATTGTTCTTGTATTCTCTCTCCCTTATATTGCATGGTTATAACTCACCAACAATGAAAGAACCTAGCAAAACATAACCCATCACTAAACCAATCAATCTCTTCTACCTTCTCATCTATGGAGTACATCTCTAAACTAGAGAACTCTCCTCATCCTTTAGGAAGTCCTACTTTCCCTTGGGTAGTTCCCTAAGGAGACACAAACTTTTCCACTTTCTTAGACAACAACCTAGTTGCCCTCCAACATTATCTTAACACCCCATCTTACCATGTCCCTATTTTAGTTCTATTTGTGGATCCTCCTTATGGCATGCCATCCCACCTTATGGGGGATGCTTCTATTGCCACATTCACCACCCAATCATTGACCACTCAAGCGTCTTCATCTACTAATAATCCTTTTGATACCACTATGGAAATTTAACCCACTCAACCTACCAATACCCTTACACCTTCCACCCCCACCAAAAACTCCTCTACCCTATGAGCAACCTAACCATTAACCACCTATACTCCACTCACCATGGGAGTACCTACTACTAGCATTTCCAACCTTCCTTCAACTACCCCCAATCCACTAGTCACTGCTTCACTTCAAAATATTATGATGTCTATACCTTCTACCTTACCACCAATTAGTACCAAGGTCACTACCAATCCTTTGACTATAAACCCAAATATAGCTCCTACCCAACCCACCTTGATCCCTCAACATGTGCCTATTATGTCAAACCCGAGCTACATCCGTAAAACACAAGGGCATGTACCTCTACCTACTATCCAACTACTTGCATCAACCTACCCCTACAAAGCATCTACCCAACCACCTGTGTTCACATATCAATATGTGGCATCTACCTAACCACCTATGTCCACATACCAATATGTGGTAGCTTCTCAACCTCCCACCAATTATTAATATGTTACCCAACCAACACAACTATATGCACCTCACAACTTTTTAGGCACACAACCCCAAATAGATCTAATGAAAATGCTCGTGGATAAAATGACTACTTTAGAGTCATCCATCTCTAGTGCTCACAACATTTTATAATATGACTAGATCTACAATGAACCCATCCACCATCTATCCCTATCAGACCATATCCTCCTTAGTGAGAGATTTTAAAATTTACTAAGTTTCAAAGCAAGGAGGACCCCCAACAACACCTCAGGGCATTTAGGCATTCATGTTATTTGATTGCCTGTGATGATGTTCTCCTTCTCCATACCTTCCCTATGTCTTTATCTAGCCCAATACTGGATTGGTATAGTGCCATTACCAAACATTCTCTTTTCTCTTTCACCCAACTAACCCAAACTTTCTTGGATCACTTTTCAATAAACATCTCCAAGAAAGTTTCCATCACTGACCTTTATTCTATGCGGCAATTTGATGATGAATATATTGCTAATTTTGTAGCTCATTAGAAAATCCTAATCAATCAACTTTCCTTCTCTTTACCCCAACTTGAACAAATAGAACTTTTTTTCTTGGGCATGTGCCAAGC
The DNA here is from genome assembly GCA_037957365.1 of Torreya grandis. NCBI lineage: Eukaryota > Viridiplantae > Streptophyta > Pinopsida > Cupressales > Taxaceae > Torreya > Torreya grandis. The sequence continues at coordinate 1,825,930 of JARHVA010001105.1, read as the reverse complement.
ACATCTCTTCTACATTGCATGTTCAGAGCTTCAGAACCTTTGATGAAGCTTTTACCATGGCACGTAATCTAGAAAACAGAGCCATCGATGAAGGAAAGTTAAAGTTGAAAAACAAAAACTCTACCTTCAAATCTAATGACGCCTCTTCCTTTAAACCAAGCAACCAAACCAACACTAATGCCAAGAGTAAGGGAACTATGAATGTGATTATCCTTAAGACCACTCCTCTACCATCTATCAATCAACTAAACTCTTTTAAATCCTCAAATCAAAACATGAAAAACCAAAACTGAAATAATTAGAAGCAATTTAGTCCACTTGCAGAATCTTATGCTTTATTCCTGGAGAAGTTGCTAAAAACTAATATCACACAGCTTCCTCCCATCGAACCCCCTCAATAATTTGATTCTTCTCATCCTATACTTGGCTGGTATAATGAGAATCACCTATGTGTTTTCCATCGAGTAGTTGGGCATGATGTTAGTAGGTGTAATACCTTTTAAAAAATTATCCAAACCCTCATTCATGAGGGGGGAACTTGCATTGGATAACCCCAACACACCCCCAAATTGATTACTTGACATCTTTAGATAATCATTTCCTAACCACACTCCATCCACAAACAACAAAAACAAAGTATAATCCTCCCACAAGGTACACACTATTAATATAGTGCTTAGTGAACTCATGATTGAGGAGACCACTACCCAACCTACCCTAGCAACCCCTCCACTTATTGAGGTAGTGGCATCACCAACCTCTCCTTTAGAAACCGAAATAAAGGAGATAAATTTTTACCTTCCTCTATTTGTCGGGACTATGGAGCAATCAACCCATTTGGAGGACACATCCAAGAAAACAATCATCCCCACTAATTCTATTCTACAACAATCCACTCTCCCTTTGGAAAGCATCCCTAAGGAAGAGATCATTCTACTTACTTCCCCCATCAAGGAACTACCTTCCCAAGCATCAAAACCTTTGATTGAGATAAAAGATGAGCTACCCTCTCCCCTTTCTCCACCCGTGAGCTTACCTTTTAAGACCAACACTGAGGGGATCAAACCTATCTACAAACCTTTTTCTTAGCTGGTCCAAAACTTAGGATACCTATCCCAACCTGACATGGTTCGTGCCACATTTTGGCACCATCTCAGATTTCCTTACCCAACTAGGCAAAAACCCCCAATCACACCATTATCAAACCAACCTATCATCTCTACTGACAAACCCACCATAATCAAACCTGAACCATTAGACACTTCTACCAACTAAACCATTGCCAAATCATCTCGATCTACCCTACTTAAAGAAACAAAGTCACCCCTCATCATTCAAACCAAGCCTACTATGAATCTTGGTATGTTCCCTGCTGAAAACCTTCCTCACCCATTGATAAATGTGGATTTACACCCACCAAGCCCACACAACAAACCCCTAACTAAATCAACCAAGAAAATAAAACCACCTAAGATCCCATAAGCCAAAAATTTACCTCCCCTCTCCACTTTGCCTTCTACTCTAGGACCTCAACCCTCTAACTTAGCAAGGAAACGATCTACCCCAAGCAAAGCTCAAACCCAACCACCGCTCTTGGTTACGCCATCACTCCTACTTTCATCCTCACCCATTTTCACCACACCTCCTATAACCAAAATACCTATCCCTTAGATCTTTACCCCAACACCTTCTACCTCTAAATCATCCACCCCCAAGCTATCCACACCCAAAGCATCCACCAAGAAAACTCCCTCGCCTAAGACTCCCACCATCAAGCCCACTCTTAAAAAGGCTCCTACCCCAACCACCAAACCTAAGACTCCCATACTGGAGTCCTACTCAACCATCCTTTAGAGGTTATTACAAATGTCATGTTTAACCTTACTACCCATCAAACCATTCGACCCACAGAGTCCTAAACCACAAGGCATGATACAAAGAACTATAAGGCTCTCCAAGTCTTAGTCTATAAGCTATATCATGAGGATAACTTGTTATTTGATGAACCTCCTCTAAGCCTACCACTGACCCAAGAGCCATAAATCATCGACCAACACCTACCTACCCCTTCACTCTCACCTCAGAGTGAAGTGGTATTAAAGCAATCACTTATCCTAACTCCTCCCCTAATCCATACCATCCATGTGGTCACATGATCACATGTTAAAACAAAAGATAAGGGGAAAATAAAGGTGTCCATTCTATGCACATATCCCTTGTCGACCACCCAACCACCTAGCCAACACCAAGCACTTTCACCTTCAAAAAAACCTAATGTATCCATCTTGGGACCCTCTCACCCCAATCCATTTGAATCAATCCAACGAGTAGTTCTAAAATAGCTTCACCAAACCTCGATGAAGATGGGTTTGTATGAATTGATCAACACCTTACCACACCGTCACCAAGCAATGATAGAAGCATTGTAGTCTATAGAAGTTAGGTTGGAAGACCCTTAACCTTTAGCAAGTTTTGTTAGAGCCCTTGACATTTCCAACCTTGTTACCTTCAAAGATTCAAAAATACCTTCCATCCACCCAGATGACCTAGATCCTCCACTCTTCATTACCACCTATATCAATCAGACCCACATCAAAAGGGTCATGATTGATGGGGGAGCCAACATTAACATCATCTCCTCCCACATTTATGACCAAATCAACTTGCCAAAGAACGTCATGTCCAAAACCTTGATAGTACTTTGATCATTCAACGATACCATGGCTATGACTTTAGGAACTGTCATCCTTCACATTCGCCTAGGACCTTGTACATTTCCTTAACTCTTTTATGCCATGAAAGGTGAATTATAGTACAATGTCTTATTAGGATTCCCTTGGATCTATTTCATGGGTTATGTGCTATCCACCCTACATCAGTGCATCAAATTTGAGTACGAAGGTCAAGTTCTTACCATACAAGCTGACTTGAGCCCCTTCATATCATGCAACATGACATATCAACCCAATGATGTCCTCTTTCCCCCATCTAACTAGCACTCATCAACAAAAGATGAAACCCCATCTTCTTCTTCCAATGAAACATCTACCAGTTCTCCATCCCTTCTACCCAAATCCCCACAACAGACCCTTTGGAATCAACCTTCCAACATCTTTCATTAGGGGAGTATCACCTTCTCACCCTTGATGTTTTCCCTAATCCTCAAGAGTATGGGAAACTTGACCACCAACCCAATTATGACCCCAATATCAGAACCATTATTCTTTTCTGACCCTCAACTTGTCAAACTAATTTCATCTATGGGGGACTTGATAAACCCCTTAGCACTTTTACCACCTTTTTTTCACCTCGACCATTCACATCCAACTTCTCTTATCTAGATAAACCAAAATTTGCCAAAACACACTTCTATAGGTGTTCTTAAAAAGGATTTGGCTTGGGTTAGTATGAACATAGGCTACACAAGTTGCTTCTAATCAAAACTCAAAACCTCATGAAAATCAAGGCTCTCGGTCCAAGATTCAAAGTTCCTTATCTAAAAGCTTTATAGCATGATGGATAGGACACTTCAAGCACTAGGGGTGGTCGATTGAAGGCAGGGGATGGTGAAAGTGAATGAGTTTTTGAGCTGTAATAAGGAAGCGTTAAAATGCAAGGTATCTCTGGATGCCTTAGATGAAGTGGTCTGGGATATGAAGGATCACATCAAACAACTAGTCTAATTGGGACTTCCTTCCCTATTCCTTGCAGACAACACATTCCTCTCGAAGGATAAAATAAAATAATTGATAGAAAAGAAGCAAAATGACTAGATCATATTTATGACTCTCGATCAAGTGCCAAGTGTCTTTGAGGTGGAGACCATTTTGCAGCCTCTTACCCAGTTAGAATTCCAGATGCTAGCAGTAGTACAAGGCTTGAGTAACATCTTCTTCAAGGAGATCATTGATCTGGACAGAACCTTCAAGACTTTGAAGAAAAAGACTTAGCCCAAGGAGGAAGAGTGGATGCCTTTGAAGGCTGCTCTTCTGAAGTTGTAAGTTTGACATGCCTCACCCCTTTTGTAGTTTTGCCTCGACTAGTTTGAGAAACCAAATTTTTTTGGGTTCTTCCATTCGCAAATAGATTCTCCTGCAAGTTGCCAAGAACTATTGGATCGTAACCCACGTTTTAAAGTTTTGGGGTAGTTAGGTTTTATCATGGGCATGCTTAGCACGTTCGACATATGGTGTATTGGCATCCTCTTTCATATGTTCCCTTTATTTATTTTTGGCTAAGTCTCGGCTCTCCCTGTTGCTACCATGTGGCATTTAGATGCTCATTCTTTATGAAAAAAATCTTAGCTCACCCAACAGTAGCGCTATCTTGACATGTGGCATCATGATGCTCATTTAAGATAGGTTTCTTTTATCAGAGCTTCAAGTAACACCATTGGTCGAGGGGAGTGTGTCAGGATTAGGAGCACAATTGATTACTTTTCTATAAGCAATTAAACACGAAATCGAACCAGAATGATTAAGTACCTAGAAACTTGAAACAACAAAGAATATGAAAAACAATACTATCTGTATTAACACTCTTCTTGAATACAATAAAGAAATCTTCCTCTCCTCCTCACACCTCTTGGGTGTACAGTATTTCACTCAAGAGTTCTCTCTCTCTTTCTCAACCACAACTAACTCAACAACCGAGTTGTTATCCCCTCCTTGATAGCTTCAGCTGATCTCCTTGACCTTACACCTTGCAGATTTCCTTTGACCTTGCTTTCTTGCTTCAATGCTTTACTTGCCTTAATTACAATACATGCCTCATGGGTCTCTTAAATAAGATCCCAAGCATACAATAATTAGACTTCTAATTACAATAATTAGAAACACAAACTCAAGACTTAAATTAGTCTTCAACATGCAAACACTCTCGGACCTCTTAAAATTAGATGAGTCTAATTCTGGAAATGCATTCTAGAAATGCATGCAAACACATGCACACGCACATGTGACCGACGTCGGTTGCTATCGATCTGCTCCTGACCGACGTCAGTCGATCCCTGGTCCTTGCCTGACTGACGTCGGCAATACTACCGATGTCAGTTACTGGTTGAACTCAACAACCTCCTGATTAGCATCCTGGTGAAGCTTTTAGCTCCACAACTTAATAATCTTCCACTTGGAGATAAATAACTGCACCTGTACAACAACCTCCACTAACCATCTCAGGCACCTCCATCTTCAAGCTCAATTTTGAAGACCAACCACCACACATCCTGTGATGCTACACCTGTCATCCAAGTAACCTGCCACATCCAAACCTACATACCATGTAGAGAAGTGCTTAACCCTGCATAAATACCTGTTATTGGTCCCTCTTAAATACCTGAGAATCCACTGAACTGCTCTCCAGTACTCCTCTCCTGAATTGGCTCTGAACTTTTTGACAACTCCCACTGCTTGGGAAAACTCAGGTCTAGTACATATCATGTACTTAACCTCATCATGTGAATTGGGACACTATTCTGTGAACTGTCCATCCATAGGTGTGCTAACCTGTTCTGCATCCTACATCTTGAACCTCGCCACTACGTTATTCACACAATCATCTTGAGACAAGATCAACTTGTGATCTTCCCTGTCTCTAGACATACTTATGCCAAAGAATCTTGCTGCTCCCAGATTCTTCATGACACCCATCTGAACTAACTTTACCTTTATTTCAGCAACTCTCTACATGTGTAACCCTTGGCCTTCCGTCTCACGTGTCCATCCACTCTCTTCTCTAACCTAAGAATCCATTCGTTTGTCAGTGCTTTTATCCCGGCTGACAACTCTACCAAATATCCCGCTTGGTTCTCTTCTCAATAAGCAACAACTAATATAAAGAAGGTGAATAATGCCATGATCCCACTATTTCCTAGATTCTACCTACATTGCCTCTTCACATCTTCCTGGTTCTTGACCATCAGTAAGCAACAACTAATATAAAGAAGGTGAATAATGAATATGAGGTTCACTTACCCTTTCAGTCCTCCATATGGGCGTTTGAGACTCCTTGACAGCTTGTTGTCCACCCAACATCTGTTCCAGTGACCGATCTCAGCCATCTCTTACTCTGCACCTGATCGACGTCGATTCCATGCAACTGATCCACCTACTGATGTCGGTTCCCCCTGACTGATGTCGGTCTCCACCTGCTCGACACTATCGACTCTGTTGGTCTGCACATGACCGATGTCGGTACTTGCCTGATTGACGTTAGTTCCATGTGATCGACGTTGGTAACTATGTTTTCCTGTAAGTGATGACTTCTTTACCCACGAGCTCATCTTGAATCAAAAACCTGTCCATACTACCCTGCTCAGAATTATTTAGCCCCTGTGACTGATCTCTGTCCATCATCTCCTCCATAAACACCAAGGCTTCCTTGTTCTTGTCAAAAACATCAAATTTCCTTTTCCTGCAATGAACTCGATCTATGCCCTCCAAATCTGAACTCATACCCTTTGACTCAAGAACGTCCATTCCCTTCTTATTCATGTGACCAAGCCTACTAAACCACATCTTCGAATCTACAGCTAAAGTAGATAAATCAGAAGTATAATCAGTAATACAAGTAGATAGATAAAGAGTACCTACTTTCTTACCTCTTGCTAAAACAAGTGCACCCTTGGAAACCTTCCAAGAATCCACTGTGAGGGTTACTGTGCATCCCTCATCACCCAACTTTCCTACAGAAACCAAACTCTGCTTCAGGATTGGGACATGCATAACCTCCTTCAACACCCATGTGTTGCCTGTCTGCAATTCCAGCTACACTTTCTCTTTGTCAACCATTCAACAAGGCGTACCATCCCCTAAATAAAGCTCTCCAAAGTCTCTCTGGACATACTCATGGAACAATTCTCTATTTGGGGTTGCATGAAAAGAAGCACCAGAATCTAAAACCCATGATTCTACCTGACTATCCAAAGAAAGTATGAGAGCATCCTGTGCCACAATACCTGCATCTTTTGCTTCTTCATTACCTTCATGTTGATTTTCTTTATCCTTCAACCAACAATCTTTCTTTGTGTGTCCTCTCTTTCCACAAAACCAGCAGGTGATACCTCCATTTCTGGATTTGGATCTCCTTCCCATCTTTGACCTTGATTTCCCTTACTCGACCTTCTCTCTTTGCCTTCCCCTGCTTTCAACACTTAGAGCATTCCCTGATGATTCACCTGTGTTTTTTTTGCGAATTTCTTTATTCAAGATTACACTAACCACATCATCAACTTTTAAGATTTTAGAAGTAGACGCAGTATTACTTACTGCCATTACCAAACTATCCCAACTTTCAGTTAAAGAGCATAAGATTAAGAGAGCTTTTATTTCATCATCAAAAACAATATTGACTGAAGCTAACTAGTTTACCAAACCATGGAAATCACTAAGATGACTATATACATATCCACCTTCCTGCATTTGAAAAGTAAATAACTGCTTCATAAGAAATACCTTATTTGAAGCTGAGGGCTTTTCATATAAATTTGCCAAAGATCCTATCAACTCTTCCGTTGTCTTACACTGTGATAAGTTGGAAATCACAGACAATGCAAGGCTCAACCTTATGGATCCTAGAGCCTTCCGATCAAGAACATTCCATTCTTCATCCTTCATATCTGTGGGTTTGGATGCAACCCCACCCAACGGTAAGTACAAATCTTTCTGATACAGATAATCTTCTATCTGCATCCTCCAATGTTGATAATTCTTGCCGTTAAACTTCTCCATTCGTAGCTTACTTTCTTTTGCTATTGTTGTACTCCCACTCAATCAGAAACTCCTGAGAATGACCTGTAATCAAACAATAACCTGCTCCCTGTAACCTTGCTCTGATACCACTTGTCGGGATTAAGAGCACAATTGATTACTTTTCTATAAGCAATTAAACACATAATTGAACCAGAATGATTAAGTAACTAGAAACTTGAAACATCAAATAATACTATTTGTATTAACACTCTTCTTGAATACAATAAAGAAATCTTCCTCTCCTCCTCACACCTCTTGGGTGTACAGTATTTCACTCAAGAGTTCTCTCTCTCTTTCTCAACCACAACTAACTCAACAACTTGAGTTGTTATCCCCTCCTTGATAGCTTCAGCTGATCTCCTTGACCTTGCACCTTGCAGATCTCCTTTGACCTTGCTTTCTTGCTTCAATGCTTTACTTGCCTTAATTACAATACATGCCTCATGGGTCTCTTAAATAGGATCCCAAGCATACAATAATTAGATTTCTAATTACAATAATTAGAAACACAGACTCAAGACTTAAATTAGTCTTCAACATGCAAACACTCTCAGACCTCTTAAAATTAGACGAGTCTAATTCTGGAAATGTGTTCTGGAAACGCATGCAAATGCATGCACACGCACAGGTGACCGACGTCGGTTGTTTTCGGTCTGCTCCTGACCGACGTCGGCCGATCCCTAGTCCCTGCCTGACCGACATTGGCAATACTGCCGATGCTTGTTACTGATTGAACTCAGCAACCTCCTGATTAGCATCCTGGTGAAGCTTTTAGCTCCACAACTTAATAGAGTGGGCCCCCATTTTCTAGCAGGAATTCCAAAGGCAGTTTCGAAGGCAGACACGTGTCACCACGACGCACATACTAAGCATCTTGGGGGTCATGGAGCATCAACGATACCACCATATCCAGGATTTTGAAGACTAGTTGCACTCATGGGCTGAAACTCCCCATTCGGTTGCAACACTCTCATCATGAATACGATTGCCAAGTTCCAGGTTTCATATCCTCGAAAAGCCTCTATGCCTATATATTTGGGGCTCTTTGTGAATAGAAATTGTTTTACAGTTATCAAGAACAACCATTGTAATAGTTCCATTTTTATGAATAGGAATAGCAGTAGTTATTTGTTTTCCATTTTCACAACCTTAGCAGGTGCCCTTCATGGGTAGGATTGAATATGGTATACTACGCATTTGAGGCCTTTTGTATTTTGTTCTTCGACTAACAATGAAGAGGATGTGGTGTTTTGTGTCAAATTGAGTGGAATATATTACTGTTTGTTATTTCTAATTCTCTACTTCCATAGTGTTGGTTTTTGCTTATGTTACAGGGTTTAAATCATGCATATGCTCTTTTAATTGTCTGTGATGTTTAGAAGTTCGAGCTATTTTATGCAAATTTAAGAATAAACATTTTAAAATTTCTTGCGCATCGCCTTAGTTTATTATGAGTTTTATCTGCACTCCCTCTTACTCTTTTTCTCCCTTATTAACTTGAAGCGCTGGCTTCTAAAATTCCGAAGGTTGCTTTACAGATCGCAAGTTCGTCCCACATCTCTAAAGTTTCCCATAAGAATTGTTTGTCAAAAAGTGAGAGTCAACAAATAATATATTACAATTAAATTATTGTTTAAAATAAAAAGGAAGAGAAAATTATTTACAATAAATGTCTAGCTTCACTATAGTTATTTTTTTTTGTCAAATGGCCATATCAGTGAAAGTAAGGGTGCAATTAGCAACATGGAGATGAAGAAAAAGGTAACATGTAAACGTCAAGAAGTAAAATAAATGTCCGTCAACACTATGATTTTCAGCTAAATCTTATTATCGTCCAAACATCACAAAATTTTCAGATTTTGAGACTTCGGGATATATGTGAATCGAAACAAGTTTCTTCTGGGAAATCTAGGTATCAAAATCGAAACTGCGCATCAATTCGCGAGCATATATTTTTGCTTCAGCGGTTTTAGATTTTTTGTTGGCAATTTTTTATTCGGGGGCTTTGAGTCTGTAACCCTAGCTTATTTTTTATTTTATTTTATTTTTTGGGTTCTAAACCCAAGTAGGCATCGAGAGTTTGTTGCAGGCGTTATGGCCAGCGCTACGGTGGAGAAGACTGCAGAGGAACTCCGCAAGGAGATCGAGGAACTCAGTCGGCAGCAGTGGGAGGTGCGTATTAATATTTATTTGAAAAGGGTACTTTCTGATTTTGTTTTAGAAGATTCTAGCTAAAATGGGATATTTTTAGGGTTTTTTTTTTTTTGGTTTGTGGTAAATCACAGTTGAAATGGTAGCAATAGTTATCCGGATGGCATTTGAGAATTCAGTGACATTGGTTTCCGGAAATAAGTTGCGATCAAAACTGGACAAAAGTGCCCTCCTTATATTTTAAATATTTTTCCATGTCATTTGTTTTCCGTAACTGACATTTATAGGAATGATGACGTTGAATGTGCGAGTAAAATATTTTTCATGATTTGAACTCGTAACTTTTTTGTTGAAGCGGCAATGCCCTTGCCACTGTGTCTGAGTTTATAATTATTGGTTCAGTTTTAGGAACCAATGACTGTTTTGGAATATGTAGTGTAATTTTAATCTTGTAAATATTAAATGTTTCACCTTCAAGGGTAAGTTATATTTGAAAAGGTTTGTCAAATCTAACTTTTTTTGTTGAAGCAGCAATGCCCTTGCCATTGTCTGAGTTTATAATTATTGGTTCAGTTTTAGGAACCAACGACTGGTTTGAAATATGTAGTGTAATTTTAGTTTTGTAAATATTAAATGTTTCACCATCAAGGGTAAGTTATATTTGAAAAGGTTTGTCAAATCTCTACCGAATAGTATTTCTTTATAAAATTATTTAGCCCTTGTGAAAATGACCTGCGCCACAGGTATCTTTTAGGGATGTCTTATTATGTGTTAATTTTTGAATTTTAATTATATAAATGGAATCTTCCGGAAGCTCTTTTGTTTGCTGACCACCCTGATGCCTAACTTGGTAGTAAAATCCTGCATGCTGCGGATGCGGAGGTGAGACTATTGGGATTTTTTGTGGTAGGAGTGATTTCTCCAGCCATTAGCTATAATCCTGACTGGTGTGTATTCCCTGTTGGAGAATTTATCTACAGCCAAGCTTTGAACTCGGGTTTTTTCCTAATAAGTGTGGGCAGCATTTGAGACTTTAGCTGTGCTAAATGGAAAAAAAAAAAAAATCACTCTCAATGCAGGAATTGTATTTGGAAGTGGTGCCAATGTTATATGTTAGTGTGCAGATTACAGAGAGACTACGTGATCCAAGAGGGATTCGGAAGGGTGGTTTTGCTGGGAACAATACACGCAATGTTGGCCCTGTTGGAGGTCGCACGCTTGGGAGAGGGCGGGGATTTGTCCGGATGGTGTGTACTTCCCCTTCCATCATAATGTTAATGTTTTGCTGATTAACATTCACGTCTATTTACTTGAATGTTGAAGCATTAAGATTGAATCAAAAAGACTCTTAATTGTTTTTTCAATAATCTGGCAGGCAGACAGGCATGAGATTGAAGACGAGCCACCAGCCAAGAGGCGGCTTTCCTCAGCTGTAGTAAAGGCAAGATTACATTGAAGATTATTGCCCTTTTATCTCCAATTTTAGACCAGAAGTTACACATTTAATCTACTAAAAAATGAAATAAATGTCTTTGCATTCCATAGGTTGAGGATGGAGAAATTGTTGAGGAGTCAAAGGAGAAGAAAGAAGGAAAAGAACAAGACAAAGGAGCAGATCTGAAACACGACGATAGCCAAGCCAATGGTAAACGCTCAAATTTACAACGTAATCAGGCTGGCCTGAGGAGAGATAGGGGAAACTGGATGGTGAGTCACATTTCATGATTTATTTGGCTCTTTTATTGGATTACATATAGTAATGTGGCCTTTTTTGCTGAGCAGAACTTTTTAAAACTTGCCAGTTGTTTTGCAACTTTATTCCCTAAATAAGCTGTACCCATATTTTGCATCTGCTCAGAACATGTTTTCAAGCGAGTTGAAATTGTATATACTCTTGTTTGTTGTGCTATCTTTTAGTGATTTTTATAAGCAATTTTAGAGTAGTGCAATTGTTGCATACATTTATCTCGTAAAGTACGACACTAGTTTGTTCATGGCCTTGATAATGTATTGCCAAAACATGGTATCTCGAATATGTTTAGTAGAATCAAACTTGCTGTATCCCATGCATCCAGGACATTCCTTTTAAAATTATTCTTCTGTTATTGGATGTCATGTTATGTGGACTTAAATGGAAGGGAAACCACCTAAATGTTTTTTGGTTTTTATAAGATAAGTGCATTAGTTGTTCAGGAGTTCTAAGATATTCTTATAATTCTTTGTCATTTTGGGTGGGTTGGAACGGTAAGATTAGGTCAATTTTTGGAGGGTATTGGTGAGTGTTACACTTTTCGGCATTTGTTTATTTTACGATATTTTGATCTTTTAATGCATTCTACTTGAATTATGTTGGTGCTTTCTCAGAATTCAATTATAATTGCGGGCTACTTAAAAGGTTGTATCCTCTTGTTGTTGTACATAAGGCTTAACACTTATTTATGAACTGACTTGTATCATATATTGGCAATTTTCTGGGAAGGTCTAACTTTTGTTTGTGACATACTAGGAGCAGGAAGCCCAACCTGTTGAGAATTTACCAAGGGTTCTACCTAAGGATGAAGATCCAAGCTTGGTGAAGCGAAATAGGAGAATGCTTGGACAACTTTTGGGAACACTCGAGGTAATTATTAAAACACTTCATATATCATTGTTGTAGTGAGCAAATATCAGTTTCCTTTCGTGCTTGTCACATGTGAGATGTAGACATATTATGAACTCAAAATCTACTATTGAAGGGAGATTTGTTGAGCTGAGCATAATGATGTACAAGATGGGTCACAGTTTGTCATTTACAAAACTGACACGGGATCCTTTTTTTTTGCATCCTATTTTAACTTTAAGTATGTTAACTTTGTTGGTATTCTTAGTTGTTTGCATTTGATTGTGGACTTTAAACAGAAATTTCGGGAGGAGGACAAGCAGTTGTCGTCATCAGAAGCATTCATGCGGCGATCAGATTCTCTAAAAAGAGTGTGACTTCTGTCCTTTGTGTATTTGGAAAAACATTCAATGTTGCTTTTCAATGCTTCAGTCTCTGATTTAATTGAATTATTGTGATGGGAGATGCTATTTATTTTGGTTTTGTATACTTCAATATTAAACTATTTTAAGAAAAGACCTGAAAGCATGTTGATTTTTTTCATGGTTGTGGCATTTAAAGTTTTTTCAATACTCTTCTAATTTATTGTTTCAGGCAGAGCAAAGGGCCCGTGAGGAAAGTGAAAAACTTCGCCAACAAGAACGTGAGCAACTTGCTGAAAAGAGACGCCGGGATTTGGTATGGTTTGTTTATTTCTTCTGCTTTGTGAGACTTTGATTATAAGATGCCTTTCAGGGACATATAAGCCTATGATCATGGCAGCTTGCATCAGAGGCATTTGCTGTTTTTATTTTGTAGGCTTATATTTTCTATTTTACATGCAGACTCTTCGTGCACGTCTTGCTGCGAAGGCAGAAGAGAAGAAATTGGATCTGCTTTTCCTGCAATGGACTGAGCACCATAACAAGCTTTGCAAATTTTTAAGGTAAAGTGGATTTGGTTCTATGTGGGTTACTAACCTTACACATAGTTATTGAGTTGATTATCTGTTTTAATGGATTTGTTTTCTAGTAATTTCTGACTTTTCCATGGTAAATCTAGAATATTGATATTTACCTTCTAAAGCCAGCAATACTTTCAATCCTTTTTCTATATTAACTGAGCATTGATAGTAAACTTGTTTATGCACACGGTGGGGAAACATGGGAAACAAATTTATTTAACATGGGTTGACATAAACTGTCTGGCAGAGTTTAGTCTAACCGAATTTATATTTATATGCCCATAAATATTTTTTGCAGGTTATTATTTTGGCTCAAAGACATTTCACAATTTTGTTGGCAGCAAAGATAAGTTTCTGTTGGATGCATAGCATTATCTGCTCTATCAGTTTTGTAGTTAGAGTCAATTAGATAATGTATGAGGAGGTCTCTTGAAGAATATCTCTTCTTCTTTGATAATAACCCCAATATCTTTGTAACTTGTGCATCTTTGGCCCACCTTGGCTCCTGGTTTGGTATATGTTGTCAAAGATGATGTATCTTTGAGAATGTCAGATTTTCATTTTAATTATTTGTACATTTTCCTTACAGGACAAAAACAGAACCTCCAATATATTATGTCCCGGCAAAACCTTCAGAGAATTGTTCAAAGTTGCTCGAGGAGCAACAGAAAGTATGTACTACTTCATTAGTGGTTTTTTTCTGAATTTGTCTAAAAGAACTTATCCAGTTTTTTTTGTTCTTCTTGTTTATTGCTATGTTTTTATGGTTGTGATTTTTATATGTTACTTTTTTGTTGAAGGAATTTATGGAATGGAAAGGTAACCGTAGACAAGAATTAACAGAATACCAGAAAGAAATTAGTGAGCAACTACTTGCCAATGTTGAAGTGGAACTTCAGAGGTGGCAAAATGCTGGCAATGCTAGGAATGGGAGCACTGCGGCTAGTCTACAGGAGAGCATGGATAATGATCTGGAGTCGCATAAATTGAGTCATGGTCCTAAAACACGCGTGCCAAGAGGAGCGGAAGATGCAGAGGAGGATGTTGAGGATGTTGGAGAGGATGACATCATGGACGATGTACTAGAGGATGAAGAAGCTGCAGCAAGAAAGGATGATGACACAGGAACAGGTAAAGGTATTGTTAGCTACGGTGGTGGAGAGGATTAAAACCATTGTGATATTTAATTTTTATCATCAAATTTTTTAGAATATTGAGTTCTGTATCAGGTTTTCCAGGGTTTTGTAGGTGGTGAGAACTATTCATGTAATTTGTTGCAATTCTATGCATTGAATGAATTGTTTACATGTCACCTATGTTTAGCATATAAAGAGGACTTTCAAAACGTTGCTCAAGAATTCTGTCATCATGAATGATACTTTTTTATTACCATGAATTCCCTGATATTATGATGATCTACTGTATATTTGTTCATGGCTTTATTTATGAAGCCTTCTTCATTAGTTTTTGATTTCATGCAATTTTCACATAGTCTAAAATTTTATGACATCGACATTCTCTCTTCAGTAAATACAGGTACTTAACATTAACACGGAAAATTTTGGTCTCAAGGAGAATTTTCTTCTAGAGCACATGATTAACCTGCTTATTTTACTGACGATCATGATGTGTTTGGCATTAAGTTCTATCGCCTCGCTTGGTTCGCTCCTTCCAGTAATATTAATGCCACACATTAAGTGATGGGTCATGTTGATTTAGGTTGTCTGTTATATTCAATCCTTTTGGTGGATGCCAATATATATGTTTTCCCAGCTCCTCAAACCAATGATTTAAAGGCCAAAGCAAATGTGTTTTGTCCCTTTTTAGGTCGTTGGTGCATTTGTAAAGATCAAACTTAAATATATAATAAACTGCATTGTCAAACATTGGTAGAAAGATTTTTTCTAGCTTAATTTGGCGTTGAGTGTGTTTAGGTATGCACAGTATATATTGCTGGTACATCTCTCTGTGCATTGTATTTTTAAATGAGTTTTTGAGGCCAAAATCAATAGCAGGCACGTGTTAGCATAAGTACTGGTATTTATTTATAATATACAACAGATCAAGGTAAATAGCTTTTGTTGATTGCTTCTTGTGGTGCAAAAGTGTCTTTTGCTTCACATCCTGTTATTTCTAATGCCTTTGCGGTTTGCGTGGTTGCTAGTGAATGTACGAGTGACTTATTTCTAATGCCTTTGCAGTTTGCTTGGTTTGCTTTCACTCTTTCCTGTGTCTTTCAACTGCATGGGTAATTGTAATGGACTTGTACATGCAATTTTTTTAACTCTTCAACTTGTAAATGTGTGTAGTCAGTGTTAATAGTTTTTCGTTAGCTCCTGTCTTTTGAGTTCAGCAACTGGAGTTCCCTGGAGTTCCCAATCCTCTCAGTCACACATCAAATGTTACACTTGCAGGTCTTCTTGTACTTAATGGCCATCTCGCTCTTTCTAGTAGATGTTAGGAGAGGTACTATGTGAAATACCCTATAAACCTCTAATATTATCGCTCCCACGATCCCCTAAGGAGTTCATTAGATCATGTATAGGACCTTTTTTGGCAATTGATGATAAGTATTTTATTTAAATGACCGACATCGACGAGTTTCTAGTTTGGTTTTCCATTTCTAATCCTAGTGCCCCCTCTTTTTTCATGCTTTGTGTTTTATATTTGTTGGTGGTTAAACATTTGCATTAGGGCATACATTTTGTTTTTGCAAAAGTTTGTCCAAGTTGCTTCCCTGGCTTTGAACTTGCCCAAGCTGTTGTGTTCGGACACTTATATGCTAATATCCATATAGATGTATTTCAGTCTTATTGAACCTATTTTGTTTACTTGATGCTAATGCAATTTCTTTGTTTCTTTCTTTTCATGAGATAAGTTATACCTGCATTTTTTTTCGATTCATAATTGGATTACTATATATTTCCATGCTCCTATATAATTTTGAGAATAGGATCTCTCGGAATCATGAAATGGTGTGAAGTTAATCTAAATTTACTTTTAAAATCTAAGAGGAGAAAACTGTGGCCAATAACATTTTACTAGGCTATGTACTGAAATACAACTTGGAATTATTATCATAGAAATTTAAATGCATTTCTCATATCATTAAAAGGTATTTCCTTGTTCAAAGAAAGCATGATAAGCTTTTTTCCATGGATAAATTTTAAAACCCACTCGAATATGGATATATTTCATTTAAAATATAAAAATTATATTTAGTGAGATGAATGTCATTTTATTTTACAAATGTAATTTAATTAATCTAGGGAAAAAAAAGGTCAATTCAGATGAGAAGCTAAAGCTAAGCTAGCATGCATTTCGTTTTGCAGGGCTTAGGTAATGACACGTAGACACTTGATTTTTGGTACAAGTCATTCAGATGCAGTGTTTTTATCGTGTTTTTATACATTTGAATTATTTTTACATGATAATCTCTTATTGGCACACATTTTCTTCACATTGGATCTTGCATAATTTTTGTTATCATCATTTGCTTGTGAACCCGTTTAGATTTGTCATTTGTTTACTTGAAGATGCTCGCCTCACTCTTAGAGACTTATTTATCTCTATTGCTGGAGTCTTAATTCATCTTGGTTGGAATCAGAACATTCCGATAGTGGTCTGACTATTGTTGAGTCATATGATTTTGGTCATGTCAGTTGTAGGTCTTTTGGTAGGTATTTTGTTTCACACTTTTATGTGGTCAGCATGCACACAAATGTGTTCTAATTTGCATTCAAAGAAACTTTTATATGCATGTACCCTAAGCTATTTAAAAAAATGTTCTATTATCCCACAAAATTATCAAATCTTACATAGGAGTTTATAAGTTTTACTCCCATGGCTTGTTGCTGCATACTTGTACCTAAAGAAACACATTGCATTTGTGAAAAAGTATATAGTTTTATTTTATGAACCTATGTCTTGTAAGGTTTAAGGGTGGGGATTAGGCATTCACATGGTTGGTTTGGTGACATGCATGATTGTTGAGTGTCAAATTGTACACTTGTAGCAACAAGGACACTGAGTAAAGCAAGTCCTTTCTCCATAACATCATTTTCTTGTGCCTTCCTAGATTAAATTTGAGCTCAATTAGAGGAGAAAGTATTTTTTGAGATTTGTATACATCAACTCACTTATTAGAGAGAGGTTTTAGTATTTTTTGAGATTTGTATACATCAACTCACTTATTAGAGAGAGGTTTTTGGGCATTATCGGTGGTTGGAATGTTTTAGGAAGTTTCAGGGTGTAGGGATCTACACAGTTGTTACCAAAACAAGTTTACCTCATTCAAGATGATTACAACTTTCAGAAC
The DNA here is from genome assembly GCA_037957365.1 of Torreya grandis. Taxonomy (NCBI): domain Eukaryota; kingdom Viridiplantae; phylum Streptophyta; class Pinopsida; order Cupressales; family Taxaceae; genus Torreya; species Torreya grandis. The sequence goes on along the minus strand of JARHVA010001105.1, from coordinate 1,808,171 downwards.
ATTTTGATCTTAGTCTTGTCGTATTTGTGTTGTATGATTTTGATCATTGTTTGCGTTTTTGGATGCTCTTATGTATTGCTTACAAGTCTTTTTTAATGCACTTTAAGTCTTTGTTAGATCTTAGGAAGTCAAAAATTAGGCACACCTCTCTATCTCAAGGTATTTTACTTCCCCTTATCTAAATTGCATTTTTGTTAAATTTATTATAAAACTTTATTTACTATAGGTGGAAATATTGCGGTACGAAACGACCAACTACAATTTTTGAACTTGAAAATACACTTTAATTATAAAATGATATCCATTCAAAAGTTTTGGCCATCATTTAAGCATCCCATAATAGACAATTAAGGTAGGTTGTCAAATCTCACCCATTACAATAAATCAAAAAAATTAGATGAGACGCATTGTTGGGTTTATTTTCTATCTAAACTTTTCCCTAGGGGTGCTGAAGTATCTAGTTCTCAACAAGCTAACACGTTGGCATTTCATGCAAGATTGAGCTCTTACGTGCTCATCCAAAGCATGCTACAAGAAATCAATCCCTGTGGGTTATGTTACGTAATTATACACTTGTCATATATTGGTGCTTGATCATATACCTTAACCACTAACTAAACAAAAAAATAAATACACAATTGTGGACCTTGTTTCAATTATGTAAACAAACATGATTAAGAAGATAATTGCCATGAGATTCAGAGTATGTATTGCACAAGTTCATATAACATAGATTCTATTCATTATATCCAAATACGAACCACAAGTTACATGATAGATGTGTTGGTAATTCAATGATGCAACTTTTATGTAGTGCAATATCAAGATTACATTGATTTTTGTGATTTCGTTATTTATCACAATCAATCGTTACATAATACCAATGTTCAACAGCATCACAAATCTCTACATAGGTGTATTTATACTTGGTTCTTCTGGATCAAGTTGTTACATTAGTTATGACATTTGTAGTGACTAGCCAATGATCTCTAGTGGATTGAGAGTCGTGGTAGTTGTTTACTTGTTTTTTCTATGGACTTGGGCCTTTGTGCCCCTATATTTCCATTCGGTGCTAAATTTTTATTGCCAAGTGTCTTTTTTCATGCGGCCCAGTGCCAAACTTGTGCGTGATTGAAGTCTATTTTGTCCTTAAGAATTGCTCCTCAACCATTTCTTGCTTCCTTCGTGCTCTCCAAGTCTTTCGTTGTTATATTGAGTCCTCCGTTCTCGGGTTCTCTGTTTATTATGCTCTCCTCTAACTGGGTCTTTTCGTGTTGTGATCTCTTGCGCCATGGTCTTCTCGCACCATGCTTGTTTTACACGCCATGAGCCAAAATACTTAGCCAAAATTTGGGGTTCAAAATGCATGTATCTTAATTTACTCACAAAATCAACATTTCATTAAATCCGAACATATTTCGATGAATTTGGACTTCCAATATTGTCATTTTTCGGTATAATAAGTTTTGAACTTGGATTTCAATATCACTATTATTGGATTTTAATATTGCTATTATTAATTTTTATGTTTTCTTTAATATCTAAAGACAAGTAGAATAATGTTAATCGTAGTTTCAAAAATATTATCGATTACACAACTAAATATTAATCTGATACTTTTAGTTCAATAAACATGAAAAATAATTCATTGAAATAAATATTAATCTTCCATCCATATTAAATAATATTAAAGTCCATTCATTATTAATCTTCCATTGAAATTAAAAATAAGTAGTTCCACAAGTATGACAAATGATTTGATGAAATATTTATTAATCTTCCATTTATTTTAAAGAATAATACAATATTGAACTATCGTATTAGCGTGTTTTATGATAATGTTAATTGCAATTTGGAAAATATTATTCATTACATGATTAAACATTAATCTTACATTTGTATTTTCACAAGTATGACAAATAATTTGTCAAAATATATATTAATCTTTCATTAATATTACATTATTTAGGTTTTGTAGTATTTTAATCTTGTATGTTTTCCATTTTTTATTGGTGACTATGCCTAACTAATGCTCTTTCGCTTGATTTTCTCCAACATTGATTTGGCCTTAAACACTCTAGATACAATTTTTTATCTGTATTTGCTTTCTTAATAAGTGCCCCACCAAGGAAACATCAATTTTTGAGCCATGTTCTCAATATCATTTTGGAGGTAAATATCCTTGTCTACTCTACCCATCCATATTGGGACATGTTTGTTAGTTGGCTATATTAGAAGCACTTGTCTCGTATACACATCCATCATTGGATTGAATTCATATTAGGTCTTTTACATAATGATTCTACATAAATATCATTATTAGTTGGGATATTTTGATTGAAGTAGGCATTAATGAGAAAATGTGTGGCTTCCACTATAGGATTATATATGTGCAAGTCCTAAATTATTTTTGGTTAACAACAATCTTTTGAGATCCCACTACAATTGAGAAATGCTCTATCCAAAACATAATAAATAATTTCCCATTACCTTATCTTTGGAAGCCAAAATGCTTCACCTTTGTCTGTAACACTATTTTTCTAATGTGCAATATATGTTTTTATTCCCATTTTCAACACTTCCATCCCTTTTCGTTCATTGAAGGGTTCTAGTGGAGGGTGTCCTATAAACAAATCTCATTTACCATCATCCAATGTACTATAGATTTGGATTGGACAAAGACCACAAGAGATCATGGATTGTTATTTGCTATTCAAGCATGGGTATGTTGTCCACAACATGGAACTTAAATATATTAGGTGGTTGATACCCGCTATATTGTGGTTTCCATCAAACAAGTGTGGTTCTACAAAGGTTTTGAGGCCATAGACTTCCTCAATAAGGTATGGAGTGAATGTAATTGACCCCTTCTGGCATATTTAGTAAGTATCCATGATATGTGGCAAAGATAATATTTCTAATTTGCATAATTACGCTGATAATCTCTTAAAAGTCCAATTTATATCCTCATGGATGTGCTCCACTAGAAGGAAGCTTAAATACACAATGTTGAAAACCCTCTTTATTGTCAATATGAATGCAAATGCAAATATGGTACAATATTTTTCGTCCCTTGAAACATTATACAACTACAAGTAGAGGATTGGTGGTGGTTTTCTAAAAGAAGAACATGTGCTATCAACATTATTTACTTGAGAATGCACAACTTTTCCCTTGTATCCTTTGAATTTTTCATGCAATTCAATTTGTAATAGTGTCTTTTGCAATAGTTGTTTCGATGACCCACTATTATACAATAAATCACCATACTCATCAGTGACAGGGTATTTAAACTTCTCGAGACACAATGCTAATGATGAGACTGTGAATTTTGCTCCACATTCAATAAATGGTTGGAGAAAGTAGCCAAACCCCTTCGTCTTGTGTCCATGTGTTAGCATACTAGTCAAAATACTTGGCAGGTTCATAACCTTAATTATTGACTTTTATTTTTATCCTATCTTTGATATGAAAGTTTTTATCTCGTCTATTTTATCATGCAAAATGCTCAAGAATCCCTTAGGTTGTTCCCCTGATTAAATTATGTGTTAATAGAAATGTGCATGAAAACTTTGAACATATTGATTGCCATTTTTGTTTCTCATCAAATTTTGATAGTTCTTCTAACATATGTGCATAAAGAAATCATATCAAATAAAATTCAGATTATACATGGGAAATTTGAAAAGACATGACATTCATGCATATTTTGAAAAAATATTCAATGCATGGGAAATTTAAAGAGGTAATTATGTTTGCAACATTTTTTTTGCATGTCCTTTGAAAAAAATAAACGATTTTATATCTTCATCAAATCTTGGTTTGAAGAATTCGTTGAAGTTGCATTCAATTTTTGATGTTTTTGAGACTTTTAAGGTAATATTATAGCCTTATGAGTATGATTGCAACCAGAGACATCAAAATAATTTGAAATACCAATTGGGGTTGTTGCTCTTCTAATGCATTCCATATATTTACCTCCACTATTTTTGGAATTTATTTTAATTAGACATCCATTACAAAATCACTAAGGTAGGCCAATTGACTAACATGCCATTGTATGAGAGAGCCTTTTGATATGGATAAACCTTTGCGAAGAGGGTTTGGATAATTTTTCAATATGAATACAAAAAATATTAACATCCAATCCTTAAATTGTACCATGTCTCCTTCAAGCATGCTTGTAATTTTTCCTTCTACAACAAGCTTGCTCTCATATCAATGTAAATGAATCAACTTGGGTACAACTCCTCTGAACTTCAAATTGTAATCGCTTCCTTGTAGTGAGAGCCAACATTCTATTTGATCAATCCTTCTAACATGCAATGCACACCTTGTTTTGAGAGCTAGATTTTTTTTTACTTAGTGAAGCTATTTCCATGTTGGGTTGTAACAAGGTTGAGAAATCGCTACAACATTTATTAACTTTTTCTCCAAATACACTAAAATTGACGTGTCCCAATTTCTCTCCAAAACATCATGGTCTTGTGGTACAATAGATATAAACTCTTCAACTATGCAACTAACATTGACAAAAAAAATGTGTTTAAGAAATGTTTTACCCTAATTTAGATTAATGGATAAAATTAATTTAATTAAGATAGAACTTCAAAATAAAATTTAGATTACAAGACATGGCATTCAAACATACAACTTGAATGTAAAATGATTGACAGTTGATTCTTATGATTTGATTAGGACATGTGCTAAATATGAAAAGTACTAAAGAGATCATGATACTTATCTTTTTTGGTTGATTGCGAGACTATGATTGTGTTTTGAAAGTGAGAAATAGGGATAAGCAAGCTTTTGGTTTGTTCGGTTAATGAATTGATCTACTGCCTACATTGGGTCATTGTAGGATTGGGCTAGTATCGCAGGTCAGTATTAACTTGTTGGTCAGAATTTCCCTGTATAAAATGCAATACAACGATTGCACTATCACTTGTGACTCTCTTTAATTGTTTTTGTTTGCGATTCCAAACGCTAGTGATGCATGAAGATCCAAAAATTAGCTTCATTTGCTTTAAAACCATAGATGTGCTTGTGAGGGCTAGGAACCTATAAAAACGGGGGGAAGTGTAATGGGTTGAGATAACCCCAATCACCATTGTCTGATGATTTGATGCTACCTATGTATTTAATACATCAAGGAGGGAAATTAAGTCATACATAGTTTGCCCATGTAGTGTGATTGTACAATTGTGCTTCTTCATTATATGAATGCAACTAATGATTGGCTTTAATACTTGAAAATGTTTGTTTTCACCTAGAATTTGAATGCTTCAAACTTGTCTTATGATTTCTCCTAGTGAAAAGTATGCAAATTGGGAAGAATATGGTATATTTGTTTAATGTGCAATAGTGTATAGATGTGCAATACATAGATTTTAGATGGATTTGAAATAGTGCCTTGATTTGTTTATAGTTAGATCATTTTTAATAATTCCTCACACCACTAATACACTAGACTTATAGGCTGACACAAAGGATGGGTATGATTTTATTAAATAGTCATTGTTAGGAGTGGGACGGTTCCGATTAACAATAACGACCGTAATCATTGAAACTGACTTGTGTACATGTAGACTACTATGAGAATCTAGAGATGTCTATGCAAGATACTTGGCAAGTTTGAAACATATAGTGAGTTATTTTAAGTGTATGATAAAAAAATTAAAGAGTTAACTCATAAGATAACATGCAAGTGTGAGAGGATGGAAAATTAGGACCTTGTATGGGTGCTCAAGTCATGCATGGTAAATGTCTGTCAAGCTTGCCATTTTCAAGTATATCAGATATCATATTTTAGTATCTATAAATTTCCCTCTTTTATTCTATTAATGATAGAGAGATCCATACCAATTTTTGCTCTGGTCAAAATATTTGTACCTATCTAAAAAAATTATAGAGAGATCCATGTAGATAGACTCAACTCCTAAAATAACACTGTGCAGGTAAATGGGAGAACCAATTAGGCAATGTTTGCTCATAAATGAATCAACCACTATAGATTGATTATATATTCAAATGTAATGTTCCACTCTAATTCGATCAAGTTCTATCCATGTAAAAATATCATGATTGCAAGGGAATGAACAATGTTCATTCCCCCATCATGTATACAAGTTTTGATAAATGTGAAGTGGAATGGCAGCTATTTTCCATTCAATTATAATTGTACTGCATATGTGCATGGACCAATATCATTCCCCTTGAATCTATATGTTGAATTTTAAAATTTGTATCCCAAATGTAATGTGAATGTATAGCTTTGAAATTTTATTTATGTAAACTATTGTGCACATCCCTATGCATATACACCCAAGTGTGTATGAATATGTGGTCAAGTGTCTATAAAAATGAATGCATATGGATAACATATTCCCCAATACTCTATATAAATATGCCAACATATATCATGTATTTGAAACAATCTTATATTTAAACCATCTAAATCTTTGAAATTTGTAAAACCTATATACTATTTTAATTTTTTAGCTCATGGAAGGCTTATGTCTCTAAGACAAGCCCACTGTAATGCCCCCCTTTTGAGACGAGGGATGTAACCTTTAAGTCATTCATCTCAAAATAATAATGAAATGTATCATGCCATGTATAAATATAACATAATGTAATATCATTTGATCATGTTGAGAGTATGTCATCATAGCAATGTATGTATCAGTCAAAACATGTATGTAACCTATGGAATGCATGGCATATAAGTGTCATGTCTAGATGAATGTATTAGTGAAGTATGAGATAAAATTATATGTGAATAGATATACACAATAAAAGTGCATGATATAGATCATTGCACCCTTTAATGTCAATAGACTTAGCAAACACAAATGTTAGTTGTCACACATAGGCCAAAGGGTTACATACAAGGGACATAAAGATGTCATAACAGTCAAGGCTAAAGACCACATGCAAAATCACATAATTATTTTTGCAAACAAGTGACATCAATGGATGTAACAACAAACAAGCCTAAGGGACACACACAAATTAATCTATCATGTAAAAAAGTAACCAAATGAATGGATCATAGGACAAGTAATTAGTCTACACCATCCATATGTATCAATGCCATATCAGATTAAATGAAATATCATGTATCATTATGTAATAAATGAGAAACTAACAAGGATAATTAATATAGATGGCTTAACATGGTATAAAATTTATAAAAAGATATAACATATAATAGTGAAATATGTGGAACAAAATGCCCCCAATGTGATCACTAGGTAGGGAGAATACTGACATCTATATGTCCATGTGTAACATGTATGTCCTACATAACATTCAAATAATATGAAATGTATATGTCACCTACCAAAATATGTGATAAATAACATACGCAAAAATGTAAACTAGCCACCATGTCATGATCAAGTCCTAATTTTGAATATTTGAATGTTTTTACATTTTGTGATTATTCAATTGTTTTATATTTTTGACATATTTTAAATTTTACAAGTGAGCTCACATGACCAAGGTTATGAAAATAGATGAAAGGGAGGGATATGAAAAATCCACAACATGTGTGGAAGTGTAGTGTGCATTAGGTGTGATAACATGGCTTATGTAGAAGGAGTGGGTGTAAGTCATGTGCCCCCATTGTTATCGTGAATCATATATATATATATATGGGTGGTGGATGCAGATGTGAGGGAATGAAGTTACATCCTCATTTCATAAGTTTTAAACTAGATAATCCATCTGGATGGGTCTATGGGGGAATGAAAGTACATCCTTATTTCATAAGATGTAAATTAGAGAATCCATCTGTGTACATGGTGTCCAATATACATATATTTGTTTTGCGATGGTTTTGCTTAAGATATTATATTTCTATGACAATTACCAAATTTGTGTAGATTTGTAAGGCTTTGTTGTCTCAATTATTTGGATGAATGAAAAACGTTTTGGGTATGTTATGGTGATTACAGATAGTATTAACAATCAATTATGACTTAGGTTACCATAAATGATTTTGAGGAAAAAAATAGTTTATTTTTGTGTAGACTATGCATGTAGGGTTGTCATGAAATGCATATCAATATGGGGTTGTTATTTTGGATGCTTCATATCAAAATAACAATGAAAATGTTAATAGTCAAACAAAAACAAAAACAAAAACAAAAACAAAAACAAAAACAAAAACAAAAACCAAAACCAAAACCAAAACCAAAACCAAAACCAAAACCAAGGCTATAAGAATGTTCCATGTGAGGATTTATGTACAAGATAGAAGGATATCTTAGGATAATCTAACAAACAATCTTGAATACATTATTATAATGATACGTGTTAATGCTACCTAACGCAACTCCTATGTAGGTCCTGTATCCATTGGTAGTAATGTATCTTTGTATATGTTATACTTATTTAATGCCATTTTATACATATCATATTTTGCATTTTGGTCCACAATCTGAGTATTTGTTGTATGATATTTTATTTTAATAACATGTATGAGTTTTTTATAAATATTTTCCTTATTCTTAGAGAACCTGATATGTTCTGAATCATGAGTGTCATCCATTTGTGATCATATTTTTCCTGAAGGTGTCCCATATTGAATAGTGTTGCTATCAATGAGATATTGTATTTTGCATCTTAGCCTAAAATATCTATTCACTAAATGCTCCACAATCTGATGGTATTCATAATATGCATTGCCATCATAGTTTTTTGGTGTAGGCATATTCAGAGTAAGATTTTTTGGGGGTATAATTGTGATAATATTAAATTCAAGTAACTTATTAGTATCACATGAGGAGGTGATGGTAATTGCACAAAATTCTTTTTTAATGGAACTGCTTTGTTGGGCTGCCTGGTATGTTGTGATTATTTGGTTTGTATCTTTTATTTCTGTCTCATGTACCATTGTAGGTAGTGATGAATCATGGTATTTGAAATGATCCTTGTCTACTTGACATGTATACAGATGTTCCCCATGTGTAAATGTAATACAAATATCTAATGTAGATGATATTGCATTCATAGTATGTATCCAAGGTTGTTCCAAAAATAAGTTGTAATGTGTATCATGAAGTGTGACTTGAAATAGTGAATTTACCTTTTTTGGTCCAAGTATTACTTCCATTAAAATTGTGCCACGTGGTTTGATCTAATTTGGAAATGATGTGATCTTCTATATGTAATTGTTGCATATCAATTTCTAATGTGTGTAATAATGATATGTTGCAAATGTTTTCACTTGATTTAGGATTAATTATAGCTCATTTGATGATTGATTGTGATATCTCAACCTGAATAAATAGTTCACCAATTTGGCCTTATATGTACTTGATACCTACATTATTTTTAACTTTCTCTTGGTGGACACATCCTAAATGAAGTAATCCTTTAGAGTATTGGATGTATTTGTATCAAGAAATGTTTTATGATATTATTTTGTTGCTATTTATGTATAACTGAGACCTTGCCATCCTTTATGATTACATGTTTGTATGCGGCTAATAATAGTTTATTCATGTTTCCTATTGACAATTTTGACCCTACAGGTCAAATTGCCACCCTCGTTATTCAAAACTTTGCATATCATGCCAATTTATCTTGTGAGTCAGTTATTGGTCCTAAAAAGTCCTTGAAATAATCCATGATTAACAGGGCTTTTTAAGGCATTCACTTTGGTTTTTAGAGGATTTTTGACAAAAGCATTATGGAGGCTTCTTTGGGTCCAAAAAGGGGCATTTTCATAAAGTTCAAGGGGTTCTTTTCCTTTCAAAAAGGTCCATCTTCAAAAGGTTCACGATGGTCATTTGCAATAAGTCCAAAGGAAACAATTATTTTAGGAAAGTCTTTTTTAATAAATCTGAAGACAAGAATTCCTTCAGACAAATTTTCCGAAGGAAGGTGTCAAACAAAAACGCTGAAGGAAGGGACTTAACAACTTTTTCTAAGGTCCATTTCAACTTTTCCAAAAGGTGCTTAACAAAAGCCTAAAGGTCATTTTCAAAAAATCCAAGGACCGTTTCAAACTTTTTGAAGGGTTGAAGAGTTCATTTTTTTTTGGAAAAGACCTTTTCCAAAAGTCCGAAGGGTATTTCACAAAGTTTCGAAGGGTTATTTTATTTTTTTGAAGCCCTCTATAGTTTTTTGGAAAGGTGCACATTCCAAAAGTTCTGAAGGTCTCTTACCTTTCAGAAGGAGCATTTACAAAAGCTCGAAGGGTATTGTCAGAAAGGTCAAATGGTACAATTCCTTCAGAAAATGTCTAAATGAATTAATTTGAAGGGTTCATTTTTTTGGAAAAGTCTTTTACAACTTTTTTTGAAGGGTAAGTGGACTGTTCCAATTCTTTTGAAGGGTTCTTTTCCTTCAGAAAAGTCCTTTACAACTTTTTCAAAGGGTAAGTGAACCGTTACAATTTTTTTGAAAGGGTCTTTTCTAGAGCAAGAGGACCATTTCAAAAAGTTTGAAGGGTCTATTACACAATTTCGAAAGGCACTTCTAGGGAGAGGTCCATTTTAATTTTTCTGAAAGGGACACTTGCAAGAAAGTTGAAGGGTATATGCCCTTCGAAAAAGGAAATTTTCAAAGACAAAATGACCATTCCAATTTTTTTAAAGGGTAATTTACAAAAGTCCATATCATGAATTCCTTCGAACTTTTTGTCAGACGGAATTGCCATTTGCAAAAAACCTGAAGGAATTGTTTAAGTTGAAAGAAAAGTCTTGGACAAATAGTCCATGAAAAATAGACAGGGACAAAGTTGTCCAAATAAAAAGACCTTTTCCAAAATTTTGAAGGGCACATTTCAAAAAGTCTGAAGGGTACTTTCCATTCGAAGAGTTCATTTTCAAAAAGCTAGAAGGGCAATTTGCAAAGGTTTTGAGGACATGAATTCCTTCAGACTTTCTGTCTAAAGGAAATGAATGAAGGAAAGGTTTTGAAAGAAATAAACAAAAATAATTCCTTTGGACTTTTTGTTTGAAGGAAATGAATATAGAGATAAAATGTGGGCAATTTACAAAGGTTCTGAGGAAATTCTAAAAGGAATGGTTTGAAGGAAGTAAGATGTGGATAATTTGTTTGAAGAAATAAGCTAGAGTAAAAGTCTGAAAGAAATAATTTTGAAGAAAAGGCCTGAAGGAAATGAACGAAGAGGAAAGTCCACATGAATAGACATAAGTAAATAGCTTGAAGGAATTAGCTATAAATAGATCAGTGAAACAAGATTAAGTGAAATGGTTAGCAAATCCAAAGGGTTAATTAATCAATGACAAGTGGCATAAGCACATTCTATAGCAAGAAGATCAACATATAAGAAAAATCTAGGTTTTTAGAAAGATTTTGGTAGGATTTTGATAGCCAATCAACAAAAGACAATGAGGAATTTTCCTTTCAACTCCTATGACATGGTTCACAACTCACATTCAGAGCATGAAAAGTGGCCCAAGCAAGATTAGATTACAATAAAGAGTACACTAAATAATAAATGCAATAATCAAATTATTCACAGACATGCAACTACCTTCAAGCATGGCTCTCTCAGTTTTAAAAAGGAAACTTGAATGAATGAAGGGATCAAATATTTTTAATTTTGGATGGCTATTCAAGGAGAGCTTAACATAAATTTCATGCATGCACTCTTTTTTATCTTGTTAATCAAAGCCTTTTCAAATGCTTCCAACTCAGCTTCAAGTGGAGTTTTCTCTTTGAAGATTGACGTAGCATCATTCTTGAAGAGAATTAAATTACCAAGGATCCATGCACATTTGATCAATTTTGAAGAATTTAATCTTTATTCTAAATAAGGGTTATGAAATGGGCTCTCCATCATTTTCAATTCCAAAGAGCTTTTCATGCAAGGCATAAGACAAAAAGATATTATTTGAAGGCTTGGTTATCTTGGCGTAGCTGGAATTGGACTTGGGGTGATGTGGGAGTTGATCTCCTTTTCTATTTTAAATGCCAATCTTTGGCTTGTGTTTTCTTTTTCTATATAAGTTGGTTTTTCCAACCATTTTGAAGAGATCAATCCCTCTTTTGGCAAGATCAGAGTCTACAAAAATTTGAGTTTTGTAACCTTTTTTAGATAAATAGAAAGAATATTTTAAATTTTAGAATACTGGTATAGTGTATTTGTGTTAGTGATTTGCATATGTGATAGAATTTTATTTCTTGTCAAGACCTGATTCTTACCTAGTTACTAGTTGATCAGATTATGCAGGTCATGTTTTATGTTTGATGTCTTTTGACTGAGGTTATAGTGGAAGTAAGTGGCTGGTTAGTGCCTTGAATTAGGTCTATTCCCTCATTTCCCTCAAGCTTTGATCATCAGATAGAACCTTTTCATGAAATACTGATGCATACGAGTCAATTGGAAATGAAAATTTAGTCTTTTTCTTGTCTAATCAGTATTTTTAGGAGTTCAATTTAAGTGGATGAACCAAAATTTAGGTTTGTCACCATTATTAGATATGATTTTGCCTTCAATTTTCTTTCTTTCCTTTTCTTGGTAGTTTGTAGCGTAGAGTAGAGATCTTAATTGATACACCAAAGGGAGCTAGCTCTTATAATCTAGAGACTCAATCCATTGATTATGCCACCCACAGTCTAGGATAATTTTCATGTTTCATCAAATTGTGAAGGCCTAAAATTACCTTTACAAAGGTGCGATTATGATTGATAACATTTTCCTAATTTTTGTAATGTGTATCCCCATTTTTACAAATATTTTAACCCAAAACTATATCTAGTCAAATTGGTTTGACTAGAATTTTTGTTACCAAGTGTTTGAATATTCAATGTCAAGTCTTTGATATATTTTTGAAACAATATTATATGTCTTTAAAAATTATTATTAGATGTAATGTTTTTCAATTCTTGATTATCCTTGGAATGTTCCTTATCTATTGGGATAGTGGTGATATGGACCTCCATAGAGGCAGAATAGTTAGCACCATATTGAGGATAAATGGGAAGAAAAGTAGAAGAATCCATAGGAGAATGAGTAGGGTTTTGAGGATTTTATACATATAGATCATATAAAGACTCTAACTACCAAAAATAAGCCTTAATATCAAAATAAACATGAGGGGATTGGTCTAAAATAAGACTCTAGGTTGAAATTTGAAACCTTAGATAGATAAAACCTTTATGGGAAAACCTAGGTTTGTGCTATTCGATTATGTGTATGGGTTCACCAATATATTTTACCCTAAGTTGGATTAATGAATAAGATTCATATAATTAAAATATGACTTTGAAATAGAATTTATGTTATTAGATATGACATTCAAGCATACAATCTAAATGTAAAATGATTGATAATTGATTCTTTCGATTTGATTAGGGCATGTGCTAAATATGAAAAGTACAAAAGATACCATGATACTTATATTTTTTGGTTGACTATTTGACTGTGACTATGTTTTGAAAGTGAAAAATAGAGATAAATAACAAGTAGAATCAAACCACCAATTAAACCTGATGTAACCAATGCTTATAAACAACCTCACTAATCAACGATTATGATGGGACAACTACTTGGTTTATCAATCCTGCTGACCATGTTAGTGAAATTATAGATTGTAAATCTACTTCTGGATGTGTTTAAGTTTGATGTAGGTGATATCACTTGGATTAGTAAAAAAAAATCTTTTGTTTTTATCTCTTATATAAAATTAGAGTATATAAGTGATATGAAAGTTGCTAAAGAAGCTACATGGCTATGAAGGTTGTTAGAATAAATCCATTTGAATATTTCTCATAGTGCCACCCTTCTCTATGATAATCAAAGTTGTATAACTTTGACAAAAAATCTAGCACAACACCAAATAGCTAATTATATTGAATTTCATGTGCATTGTATCTAAGAGAAAGTCCTCAATGGTGTTATTTATCTCTATTTTTGTCTTACAAATGAAAAAGTAGCATATATCTTCACAAAACCACTTTGTGTTACTAAATTTTATAGATTTTATACAATGCTAGGCCTCTTGAAGTTGACATTGAGGGAGAGTGTGCATGACAATGTCACTTCCTAATGACCATGTGTTTATTTCTTCTTCTATATACTTCTCAAATTGTAAAAACATTGTAATAAATCATTTTATATGATTTTGGTAAACTTCACCATAACTGAGTTTATAGTGTACCTAATAATTAAAATCATATTTTGTAATGGAGGTCCTTATGTTATAAAAGGCTCCAAAATACTTGGTTGATTATTCATGATAAATTGTGAGATGTAGTCTCACGATCATACTAGCCTAAAATTAATTTATGTAGTTTATGTATTATAATTCTTTTTATTTCAAAAGGTGATATTGGCATGATGAAGGTTTTTAAAAGTTTCAAGTGTTACATACACTCTAAATTTATCATAAATAGTTTATAAAGTATAATTCCTTTAGTATAAAGGTGGCTATGACATGTATCCCCACTTAACATTAAGGAGTGTTGAAAAAATTAATGACTAAATGGTATATAAATGCCATTAATAATTTAAACTACATTGGTAAATAAATAATAATATATTTTATTATTTAAATTACATGAGTTTATATTCATGTTAATAAATAACTATAAAACTTACTGTTGTTAGGTGGGAGGTTGAACCCGTTGGTTACAATGTATCACTCCACTTATAAATGATTTTACATGGTAAAATCACAGTCAACCCAAATCAATTCCAATACATTCGAAGACATTACAATATTCAAATATTGTTTGGATTTTGTGAGGCTATTTGAGAAGTAGTGAGTAGAGAGATAATGCATTGGGGCAATTTTTTTCTCATATATGAATAATCAACATGAGTTTTTAACCTCTATGTGAGGTTTTCCCACTTACATCTAGTGTTGTGTGAATACCTTTACTATCAATTTTCATATAGAGATCCATATATATGTATATGCATTATTTTAATAATGAAAGGTTTAGATAAGACACATAGGAAAACCCATACATTTTAAAATATTTATATTTTAGATGACTTTTGAGGTACAAATAATTGGTAAGGAAATTAGACACTAACATTGATGTTAGTGTCCCTATGGAAACACAAGTGTATGAAAGGTTATAAAACTACTATAGGTTTGTAACTGATAGTGAAAGATATAAATCATATTTAGAGTTTGATGTAGTGTACATATAATCTAAGCCATTAGAATGATAGGGTTGGTCCATAAAATAATTAGTTAGGCATAACGAAATGGTGAATGCAAGCCTTTTGGTAGTAGGAAGATCTAAAACTGAAAGATAGAGCCTAATTGGTATTTGTCAAGTGTACAAGACTGAGATGCTATATATAATCATATTTTAGTATCTACAGTTCTATTTCACCATTATCTCACACTTACATGAGATATTATGAGATGACCCTTTCATTATGTTGTTACAAACCTATAAGAACCTCAATGTATGTTTCAAATCTATTAAATATCCTAAACAAATATCTCCAAAATTTTAGTTCAGTCTGCCCATACATATGTTAGTTTTACCAAATTTTTTCAGTAACACTAGTTAATATTGACCTAATCTAGTTGGAATGAACCCTCTACCAACAATGGATAATTTTAAAAATTAAACATTTCCTTAATGTTGGTGCATTTTCCTAGTGTGCCAATGGCATGACAAATTACCCAATTGGAGTCATATTAATAAATCAAGGTCTCATTGAAGAGGGACTTTGTACTTATCTAGAACACAAATATACACTATTTTACATTGAACAAATCTGCTCTATTCTTATCAAATTATAAATCTATTAATAAGATCAATCACAAGGTAAGTTTGAAGTAAATAAAAGCCAAGACAAAGAAAACATTATCAAGTATGAAAACTAGTCATTAGCTACATAATACAGTGAAGTATTACAACTTTCAAAATCACACTGGTAGGAGAACTATGTGTATCTTGATTTTCACCATCAGAGTATCAGATACATAGGCAATAATCAATCATTAAATGAGGTGATTAGGGTTGGATCAACCCATTACACTTTCCAAGTTTTGATAAGTTTCTAGACACCTAAGTTTTCTAGGTAAATGAGACTGATTTATGGAGCTACGTGCATCATCAAAGTTCAAGATCATAAATATAAAACAAATAGAGATAGGTGCAAGTGATAGTATGATCATTGTTTCACATTTTTATGTAGGTCAATACTGATCCACACAGATCAATATTGACAAGTGTTACTGACCCAGATTGATAGAATTGACTTGACATAGAGATATAATTAGTTGTAAAATTGAATGAATAACATACTTACCTTTTCTTGATTTTCACTTCTCGAATATATTCATAGTTATATATTCACCTAGAAAAACTAAGTACTCATCCCTTTGTTTTACTTACTATATTTAACATATGCACTTGTTGAATCATTGCAATCAATTTCTGTATATCACATTTAGATGTATACTTGCATGCCATATCTATTAATCTAAATTACATTACATTATTTTATCCTATTAAGGATAATATTGATTGCATTAATCCTAATTAGGATAAAAAAAATTCAATCTAAGGGTTTCTTTATAAACTAAGGTTTCTTTAGTTTATTTGGAATTTTTTGTTTTGGGTTTCTTTAATTGATCTCATGGTAGGAAAAGTAGTTGTGGAAGAGAGACCTTTTATTGTTAATGTAGAGACCTTAGCCTCATATTCAAGGGTTACATTACGATCTTGTATTGAAGTTGTATTTTATAAATTCTTAGAAATGACTTTTTTGTGCTTTAGTTCTTATGGTGTATGCTTATTATTTTTGATAGGATTATTTGACCAATTCTATTTTTTAGTTGTGTATGTTTATTCCATTTGATAGCATTGTTTGACCAATTTTGGTTTTTAAATTGAGTGGTTTTTATGTAATACTCAACTAAGAAACTAGAATGTCTTGAAGCTGAAATAATTTTTGTAATGTCCTATCGGTGTTATTGAACTAAATGATAATACTTTTGGTTTCATATTTTTTGAATCAATGCCATTTCCTTTGAATACTTATTAAAAAATAAAAATATAATACTATCATTTTCTTCATAGTATCAATTATGGAAAATCTTAGACATTCTTTCTTGATTGAAAATAGATTCATTAAAAGTGGATATGTTAACTCATATTATAGCAGAGGTAAATTTAGTGATTAATATTAGATGTGGTTAAAAGTGAGTTTTTTTCCTTTTGAAAATGGCTAATTAGATCAACGAATCTATTGACCCATTAGCCCAAAATATATTCCATTCCATAATTCTCACTTCCAATCCCCTTAGTGGATATGTTATCACTTAATTTTAGACATGGTTTAACAAGAGTTACTACATTTTGTAGGTCTTATCACCTAATAATTATAGAAAACATGCATTATTTATTTTGAATAACCACATATAATCTTAAATATATGACTCAACATATAATTTAAAATTTATATTTTATTAAATAAATATTTTTAAATGTATAATCCATTGGGTCATAAATATATTAACTACAATGAAATCTGTGTCCCCACTATATATATTTATGACCTATTATGTATTTATAGTCATTAATACATGTATATATTCTTAAAAAATATTAATACCTTTCAATTACATGCATAGATTTAGAATGGTGGTTCATTTTAATTTTAAACATACTAAAACATTCATTGAAAAAAAATTTAGTCCAAATATCAAGGTAAAATACATTTGATCCATTTGATCGATTCAACATGGAGAACAAAAATGAAATACATATTATTAATTCTAGGATTTAGGGATTTATAAGGATTTTTAGTGGGCACACTGGGCTGGTCTAGTATAGGTTCTTAATTCCAAACCGTAAGGAAATCCCCATAAATCTTATAGAAACAATTATGTTTTCTTTGACAACGTCAAAAAATTAGATGGAATATTGCTAGGAAGGTGATTCTCATATCCAAAATCTCCAACCATGTAAAATTGCCCAAAAATGTGGTAATTTTCCCAATAAAAGTAAAAATATAGAGCCATAACTACTACATTCATTTAAAATTCTTGATCTCTTTTAGCATGGTAGTATGTTGTATATAATTTTATCTAATGTTAAGGTTGATCAAAGTCATCAAGTTATGGATAAAGGCAAGGATTGTGTCATTGATATTATTTTCATGGAAGAAGAGTAATCCATATTTGGGATTAGTGTAAAATAAATAGGATTAGGTTTAGAGAATATGTTTTTTTCCAGGTTTAACACTCAACTTGCTCAGTTCATATATACCATTAAGTAAGATTTCAATGAATAAGTTGTAGGATAAATCCAAACTTTGAATATGATTGCACTAAAATATACCTTGTGGAAAAGTAACTTTGAAATGTATTACTTAGATTATTAAGGATGTTAGGATTGGAAGGGTGCATATTAAAAATTCAAGTTTAATCAGATCAAAGTGTAGGTAAGATTCATTTTTGTGAGTGCATAGGCAAAGTCAGATAAGATTCCATTCGAGGTGTATGGATTATGTTGGTATGTATTATAGTTACATAGTGTGTGCTGTAAACCAATTAAATACGTCTCTTTTATTTTTAACAAAATTCATTATTCTTCAAATATTGCAAAGGATTATCACTTAAATGAGAGTGTAGAAATCATAAACACATTGATTACTTGACTTGGAAATTTACAACTACAACTTAAACATGGAGGAGTGAGGGGTGAGGAAAATTTAATCTTTGAAAATAAAATCAGATTTACTATGTGTGGGTGACATGTTGGTGAAGGCACATGCATAAACGAGTGATGGATTCTAGATGAAATGAGACTAGGTACAATGTTTCTAAATAAGGATTAATATTAGATTTTGACATGTATATAGTATGGTAGGTAGAGGGATAGTAAATCGGAGTTATTTTATTCATGGGCATATGATGGCATGGATGTCCTTTTTTTATGTGTTCTTTATGCAAATGAGATATACAGATAAAGAAAAAGTTAGATAAAATTGATGGGATTAATCACTGTAGTCAGTTGTTGCTAGTTTGGTTATTATAGGTCAAACTACAGGGGACTCACTCATGTCTTATCTTATTTGTGTAGTGTGTGGTTATGACACAAATACCCCAATCTCATATAAGATAATTTCATTATTATTTATAGTCATTTATGTGGCCAAGGACTTGGCCTGCCATTAATTTATTTTTGAGCATGTATATATATATTATTTTAAATAAAAAAATTATTTGTTTGTTTATATTGAATATATATTTTAAGAAAACTATTTTCATGATACAAATTTAGTACATATTATTTAAATAAATTTATATTCTAAAGTAAATAATTTGTGCAATTTATTATGCAACATAATTATAATTTTATGTGTCTACGTAAAGTGTAATATACATAGAATTATATTTTTTTGACTTTTGGAAAAGAACTTATCACAACCCATCATAATGGGTATAAATCCAAATTTATCCCTTAATTCATATTTGTGCCAAAATATTTGTAAAAACTTTACAACTAATTCAAAAATATGAAAACCCCATAAATAAATAGATCGACTAAAAAAATAGGACTTTGAGTGGATATATAAATTTGAACAATTTTGGGATAAATTTAAAATTAAAAACAACAAAACAATGAATCCACCTTTTTTTGTTCTAGTTATAAAATAAAAATCCATATAAGTCAAGTCACATATATTTTTAAAGCATAATATTAATGAAAAACTTGAATGCATGTATTTTTGTACAACACATCCATGTGAAGGCATTAATTGACATTGACATTATGAGATTTTAATATTTTTATTAAAAAAATAATATCTTTTACCCAAAATAATAGTCACATACTATATTTTAACTAATGATAATATTTTAAATAACTATTTAAATATTTTATTTTAATGAAACTAATATACATCTCAAAATTTAGGAAGATGGTTTAATTTTTGTTTGACACAATTTTCAAGGAAAACTAATACTATAAAGTGAAAAACAATAGTATCTTTCCTTTGGTAGGTAATAATAGTTGTTTGTCCTAATATGAAGGATGTCTTTATTTTTGAATTCATACATGTATATATTTTATTTGATGTCATTTGATTACATAGAGCTTCAATATATACATTTGAAAAGAGACACTGTAGGAATTATTTTACCTGTCTAGTTGTTGAAAAAATGCCACATAAAATTAAATGAAGTATTTATTGCTCTTTTTGTAGAAAAGGAATGTATTCATTCTAAAGAATTTTACATAATCTTGTTTTTCACTATTTGAAAGATGATTGAAAAAGTTTTAGAAACATCATTGACTTTATGTGGAGACAAAAGTATTCAATGAATTTGTTAGGATAATAAGAGTCTTAGGACATGTAATTTAATGTTCATAGTTGATATGTAAATGATAAAAATACACGTTATAAATTAGATTCAAGATTATTTCTCAAATATTGACTATCATGTATATTTATACAATTTATGGTTTTATTTTATCTATTAAATAAAACACTTGCACATAATTTACAAGAAAATTAATGTCTCTTTGAGAATAAAAAATCATGAAGGGATAGGTGATGTCTTTATATATTTATTTGAATATTACATTCAATTCACTAGATAATTATAAGTTTAAAAAAATTTCAATGGAATATCTAGTCAATTTATACTTGCATAGATATTTTCCCAAAGATTAGTCAATGGAATTATTCCTAAAATCTAAGATTCACGAGAATATTATAATTTTTTTAAGGGTTCATTTTTAAAATTATCTGTATCTTTTAGTATTTTTGAAATCAGGTAATATTAAGATATTATTACTATTCAAGACCCACTAGTATGGAAATAAATGCCATACATTTTCCTATTCTTGTATTAATTGATACCTTGATTGCTAATATTTAAGGCATAAAAATTAAAGAGGCTAGTAAAAACTCTCCAATCCATTTCTAAAGCATACTTTCTTAAGTTATGAGCTAAACATAGACATGAACATTGAAGTTGGATGTGGTTTGTTTTTAGCCAATAAAAAATATGGTTAGATTGAAATTATATCATGAAAGATTTACTTTACCCATAAAACTATACGTCTATTTGATATTAAAGCTTTAGATAAGATATATGTATTTTATTTTCAAAGAAATATTTACAAAGTAAATTAAAACTATCTACTGGGTAATCAAATTGATAAATATTCAAGTCAATTACATGTACCATCATTCTTATTCATTTTGAACATATACACTACAAGTTTTCTAGTAACACTTTTACTTTCATTGAACATGGTATCTTTTTGAGAGATTAATTTATAATAATATATTTATTATCTTACCACTTGTTTAAGGTATTTTTAGATTATTATTCATTTATTGTCATGAACTGACTTACAATATTTATTATATAAATATATCTTATTTAAAATTTACATTCAAAAGAGAAACCTTCAAAATTTTAGGACTTTATTTGTAAAACCCCCATCTACAACTAAATTTGATCTTAGTAACATAAAAAGGCTGAAATAAATATCAAATGCCAAACATTAAATTAGGTAAATTTAAATTCATAGAACATGGTAGTAGTTTATTGCCAAAATATCTAACTAATTTACATCCCAAGTGTATTTTTTACATGAGATATTATTTCCTCTTTTCCTTAACAACAATTGAGGTGAATAACACTTAGACATACATTTTTTTTATTTTTATAATTTGATGAATCACTAATGAGCCATGTATAGTTTGATGCCATTATTATTTTATAAGTATTGGCTACTTACATATAAATAATGCTTAATCTAAGAAAATAAATGGGTTTTGTATATTTTTATTCCATTACATTAATTTTGACATACATAATCACAATACTATGATAAGCAATATAATGTCATAGAATCATAGTAATTTAATCATCATATATTAAAAATACTTATAATATAAAGGAATAGTTATATAGTTTGTATAAGTATTTAAACTACTTTATGTGTGTGGCAAGTGTTTGGAATGATTGAGTTTCATGTTAGGTTCAATGATCTTATGGAGGGAAATGAAATGAAAGTTTAATTATTTAAAAATTAAGTTAAGATGCTTAGTGTTTTTATTATTTATGGTTTAAGGGTCATTGCAACATGCGTAAACAATAAAAACTAGGGCATAAAGAGATCTATGATATAATAGTCTAAAGTAATAATCAAATATACTCTAATGTGTTTAAAACAAGAACAAACATAAAAAATCAATAAATGAAACAAGGGATACATATGAAAATAAAAATAAGATTAGAATCTGATACACCTAAGTTATGTTCTAACTTTATAAAATTAGATTTGGGATCCGCAAATGACTTTGTTGAATTGTGTGTAATTTGATTGTCTGACTATACAATGGTTAGATTCAACATTGCATCAAATATATACAGGTCAAATTTGATAGGCCAAAAAATATGCATCACTTGTTTCTAATGAATGTCTACTATTAGAATTTTTATGCACATCATACATTCTATGCCACTCACATATCCACCACTTAAGACTAACCACACCAACATATCACATAAATGGTTTGAAAGCTCACCCAAGGTGTAAATAAAGTACCAAGTCACATTTAGGTTAGTTTTATGGAGGTTTCATATGTAAATTTTACCTACTTATATAATAAAAGTGCAAGATAACTTGTTCAATAATAACATGCATAGGTATAACATTGTCCCAAAAACATTTATACCCAAGCTTAAGTTAACTCAAGTACATTGAAATTAATATAAAAAATATCATTCTTAACTATAATTAAACTAAAAAAAGACCATTGTTATTAGTAAACCATGTAAACAATGATTATCATAAAAAAACTTGATATTTTTTCTTTAAGGTCCACATGACAATGTTCTCTTCACAATGTAACTGAGAAGTTCAATACAATTTGTGATAAGTATTGCACTATTATTCTAAGTGAAAATGATTCAAAAATTTAACAACATAATGATATCAATTTACTACCCATCACTATTTTAAGATACAAGGGTGGATTTTATAGTTACAAGCCAATACCTTATGGTTACATATAATTATTGTGCACCCTGTAGGTTGTGCAACTACATTATATAAATAGAAATGTTTTAATTGCCTTAAAATAAATGGATTTGGCCTAAAAATTTCATATATATCAATATATTATGTTAAATTCAACTGAAAGATGTTATTGTTAAGAATATTCTAACATTAGTGCTCACATTTGTATTAATGTGTATAAAATAATAATAATATATTATGTAAATGAATTATTTGGTTGGTAAACCAAATCGCGTAGATAGGCTTGAGAGAGAGAATAAAGGATGAAAAATAAGTGGAAAGAATATTTTGAAGAATAAGACTTGACTCCTAATTCATAGGATCAAGCATTTTGTATAAATATCTCTCAAATAATTGAATAAATCATTTGATTGAATTACTTCTTTCTGTGTGTGATTTTATTATGAGTGTTTAGTTTATAATAATCTAAACTAGAATTAATATCTAGTATGAGAGCCTGATCCATAGCTAGGCCAACACAAGAAATAAATTTGAAAGGATTTCTAGATGGCATCAATGCATTCAATGCTGTGTTCAAATGGTTCTTAGTCCATGTAAAGTATGGAATTTGAAGAAGACTGATGTATTTTTCATCATCTTCCACATTTATTTACTTGGCTTTGGTAGATTTAGCATCTAACTCAGTCAAATCTACATGTGTTAATTTATAATCAATGATGTTCTATCATATGTGCATGATCAATCAATCTATGGTGTTTAACTGACACTTTGTAGGCAACACAAGCATTTAATGGTATTCTGATCTTTATTGCACATATATTATACTACAATTATTTGTCAATTATCTATGGGGTCTACATCCTTATTAAGGCCTCAACCATGCTATTCTATCTGCTTCATTTAGACCTATGGATTTATGTGAAGCCTTTGTTGAGTGTGTAGTCTAGTTTTTTTTGGGATCCAAAGCTGCCACATCACTTTTGTAATGGAATAACTCTATCTTCATGTTGCTATTTATTGATCTGATCATAGCCTATATCACAATATGAATTCCACTCTCCTATGATGCCATCCAAAAATGCCTTGAATTTTCAAGATAATAAGGTCAGTTATTTTTTATGTAGTCATAAAATTGAATTGTCTAATTCTTTATCAAAGCACTTTTAGTCATGATCTAAAAATTCTTTGGTTTATAAGTGCTTTTCATGTATAGTTGTAAATAGTTGTTAAATTCATTTCAAATATTAAATATAATTTATATTATCTATTTTATTAATCAAGTTTTGTCCATAGTTATTAAGCTATTATAGATCATTTAGGATAGAAAGTGTGTTATCCAAATAATGTTAAAATGTCAAAAAGCATTAAAAAAAAGTGTCTTTAATCATAGTTGTTGTTTTATTATTTTAGGAATTAGGTGTTTAATTCCTAAGCAAATAAATGTTTGAGTAAATGTAAATTAGTAATTAATCTATCTTAATTAACCTACTGATTTATGTAAATAGATATGTATTTTGCCTTTTCCAAAAATAGTAAGAAGTGTAAAGAAATCAAACTTAGCTTATTCTAGGCTAAAACATATGAGGTAGGATCTAAAAATTGCAATGCAGGGATGGCAAACTATCATAAATAGGACCCAAAACTCTATTTCTAGATTGGATAGGAGTGCCAAACTTAGGACACCCTACTACTTGGCACTATAGTCTACTTTCTAGCACTGTTGTCCACTTTTGACACTATTGTCCACTTTCAACACTGTTATCTTGGTAGTCTAACTTTTTTTGGTTCTATTTGATAGGTTTAGGACACCCTATCAGTGAAATATCAAATCTTGATTCTATACAAAGCTTGCTATGTGTTTGATTCAATCTCCAAAATCCTTAGGAACTCTTGGTACTTGAAATTGAGTAGCAAAATTGGGAAAGAGAGAAGGGGTTAGTGTGTAAAGGATACGTTGGATAAATTTCACATCCTGTGTGTGAGCACACTGCCTATATACCAATACTTTGGAGAGGGATCAAACTAATGTAGTTCTCCCATTTTAAGTGCTTGGTGTAATTATGTGATGTATGCAACTATAATGTGAAACTAAAATCTACTTTAAATGACTAGGGACTGGTATGAGTGCTTAAATAGGCTTGAATTAGTTTTGGAAGGCTGTATACAGAGAATAAGGAAGAGTGCTTGAGTGTACTTGCTTGTATTATTGCTTCTTTCCTATGAATGAGTGCTAACCCTTATAAATGGAATTTGAATGGCCTTTTGATAGGGAAAATAATGATCATGGGTTAAATGAACTTGTATTAGGTTGATAGGGAAAAAGATAAGGAATTGAGAAAACCTGATTATTAGAGGTAAAAATGAACTTGGACAACAACACCAAAATTAGGACACCCCTAAATTTTGGTGTTCCTATCCAAATTGGGTGTTATTATCCTAGGAAGATAATCCCTAGGGGGATGGATTTGGGTTTAAGATTGTTGTTTGGGTCTCAAAAATCTAATTCTAGGAAGCTATGGGTAGCTAGGAATTAGTGAAAGTCTATCCAAGAAGGGTTGAGTGAGAAAAAAAGAAGACCTATAGGTTAGGTGTTATTAATTATATCTAGGTCATCCAATTTCACATTTTATATGATTAAATTCCCCCCCACCCCCCTTTATTCTAGTGATGCAACAAAATGAAATACTAGGATAAAAGAAAAATATAAAGCATTCCTGAACCTACTTGTAAGGGAAAAGCTCATGAAGTTGTGTGATGTTGGATGTGTGTAGAGAGAGCACATTTTGATGTGTGAATCTATAAATAAAAATATGAAATATATTAGTTATTATTAGATACACTATATCTAAAATAAGAATGTATAAAAGCTGAGTAAAGGAATAGAGAGGAATGAATACACCTCACTCAGTACGTGGACCAATACAAAACTTGTTGTGATGTTGGATTATGCTGAGTATGTATTGAATTAAGAGTAATATCATGAACGGAGTTGAGTAATTAATTCCTTAGAATGTGAATCAAGAATGTAAATGCTGATCGTTTTTCTCTATCATCACTAAATAAGTGAAGTTATCTAATTATGCATGTGCTAATCGATGTCTGGACCGTGTGTCTAATCCCTCTAAATAAGTGGCTCAAGAATATAAAGGTTGGCCCTTTGGATCCATCATTGCCCCATGAAGTGAATATATGAAGTGATACTAATATATAATAGATGTCATATGAGATGGATCATGGAGCCCATGAATGTGCTAGAAATCTGACACTATAGCATGGATAGCTGAATGTGTGTTGAAAACTATGGCACTCTTGGCTATTTTGAAATATGGAGATTAAGCTTATATGAAAGCCACTCCAAAATTGATGTAATAGGCTTATATGAAATCTAATTTAGGAACTCAAGCACTCAAAAATCTAAAATTGTATGAAAGTTTAACTTGAATGTGATGCTAACCACCTGCAGATGGTGTAAGGCACACAACTATTGAGAATGCCTCAAATAAACTGAACTCAAAAAGAAAATAAGATCAACATGCTATGCACATTACCCCCAATCACTAATGTTTGGAACATGGGTTCTAATCTAGAAGTTATGCCAACTACCTAATCTGAACTAAAAGTGAGAACCATCATGCTGTGCATGACAACACATTGTATTTGAGAAAATTGTACTAAAACTATTGAATATGAACTATCACTATTTTTCAGCTCTAGTTTGATTGGTTTGACCTATGGATTCTATACTGAGTGTGCTAAATGTTGCTATTTCAATTGTTAGGAGGTTTTCTCTCTATGACAAACCCCTATTTGATTCCCCCTCTTCTGAGGGTATAAATGATGAACCTATTATGACTACCCTTAAAATAAAAGGAGTCCTACAAGTGTGCTAAGTTATATAGATGTAAGATATATCATTGATATTTGACTAGAAATCTCAAGATATAGAAATATTTGAATTCATAAATTGTTAGATCAATAGGGGTATGCCTAGATAGATATAACAATGTAAGAGCATGTGCATGATACTAAATTGGAACTAGAAATGTTAATTATTAGTTATTAGTTTGTTAGTAAGCATGGAGGGATGGAGCATGATGTCCATCATGGCATCCGAGAAATCAAGGAAAATGCATGATATGGATCATGACATTGCACACATTTAAAAAACAAACAAGAATATGAAGCAAGAAGCATACAAGGGTGACCAAGGGACCATACAAGCAAAAGACATGGTCACATTTCCCTCAAACCAAAAAGTAAGCATACAAGGCATGTTCAAATGCCACAAACACATACAAGTGAACAATCAAAGTTGGCATAAGGGCCACATGCACATAGAAAAGTACAAGCAAAAGACATTGGTAGATGTTCTAAGGCACACACATGAATAGAGGCAAAGGACATGGGTATATGTCCTAAGGCATAAACAAAAGACAAGTAGGAACTAAAAATGCAATCACACAAGCTATGCTAAGTAAGGAATGAAATAAAAATAAGAACTAGAGGATACAAACACATCTAACTAATCAAAGCAAATGTGAAAGTATGAAAAACATGTGTAGTACAAGACTAGGTATATGCTAAGAAATACACAAGTGCTAGATACTAGTTAAATGTTGATATAATATTCTGTGTAAGCTATAGAGTAATGTACATCAACATGATAACTTAAAGTGTGTGGTGTAGGAATGACATAACTTGGATGGTGTAGTCATGCAGAATATGCCCCCATTAGGTGTGTATAACAATGTATGTCTTGAATGTAGAAGTAGGAATGCCCCCTCAATGGCTAGAGTGAAGCAATTAAGTAGCTGGATGTCACTATACACACTCAAAGAAGATCAAGTGAAGCATGGTACTGTAGATAAATTAACATACAATATCATAAAACAAAAAATGTAAGTCCTAACATGATAGTAGTAATGTAAAGCATGGATGATGCATAAAATCAAAATGTTTTTGGTATTTTTGATATATTTGAATGTTTTTGTGTTTTGAAGTTTTTGTATTTTGATATAAGCTATGTATAACTAGTACAAAAGATGTTATGTAAAATCAAGTAGGAGAGACTATGTACACTAGATTTGAAAAAGGAACTATGTACAATTAAGCAAAAATAAATCTATGTACAAGTAATATTATAAATAAATGATACTAATCGATGAGTCTCATGGGAGACTCCTTATCATGTTCTCCTATATCAGGAAGAAGGATCATGCATGATTGTGAAGCATGATGGAAATGCTGAGATTGTGACTTTGAAAGCTGTATGTGTTATGGATGCTCTGAAATATCTATAGTGAAAACCAATGGTGGGGTCCCCTTATAACTATGAAAATTAGATGAAACTATAGGGCTCTTAGGGACCCATCTGGTGGTAGGAGAAGCTCTCTGAACATGTGTTCTATGTGTAGATGCATGAGATCTCAATGAAATTACTCTGGGTGTGAATATTGTAACTAGAAGCTGTCTAGAATGCTGATGTTGTGGTTGCTTTAAAAGAGGCATCAATGGAGATGTATGAATTCTCTATCATGGTAATGAAGGTCTCAACTATGTCTGAGTTTGGACTAGAGGAAGAATTGTAACAGGTGGAGGAGCTAAAATAGTATCATAAGGGGTGATAACCTGAGTTACAAAACTATAACCTTGGGTGTAATCCACTTTCCTATCTTCATAAACTTGGGTGATCACATGTACCACATGATCTACTATAGGCATAGAGTTGGTAGTAGGTGTGGGATAAAAGCTAGATGAACCAATTCTGAAGGGAGGAGGGATAGATATAACTTCTAGTGTTTGCTTATGTCTAGTAGTTGTAAGGAGATACTTAAAAGTAACCAAAGAGTTAGATACATATAAGTATAAACCACGTATAACAATATAATTATAAATAACATTCCACATGCAAAATAACAAACAAGGGATAGAGAGTATGGAATTGTGCATTGATGCATAAAGAACTTTGAGTTGAATCATGACATTTTTAATGTGTTTAACATGATAAACCTAAAAGTTTTTGATCACAAGAGATAGAAATCAAAGGGTTGAGAGTATCGATTTGTGCATAAAGTCATATAAACTTTTGATATGCAACATGAAATTTCAAATGCTTTTAGCTTGATAAACTTGAACAATTTTCCATATGAGGAATAAAGAGCAAAGTATAGAGAACATGAATTTTTGCATAAAGGCATATAAACTTTTGATATGAAACATGACATGTATAATGCATTTATCCATATGTAGTTAGTAATTGTTCCATATGAATGAAAGAGAATATGCAAAAAGAATTTTGGAATCTTGTGCATGTTTGGCAATGAATTTTTTAATATCATCCCATATAATGAAACATAAACATGAAATGCAAAGGATGAAACTTTGTACTAACATATGATAGACTTCATCATTCATGTACATGATAGGGCCCATTATGGTTTCTTTATTATTTGCAAGAAATGTAAGAAAAGTTTGTAAATAAATGAGCATAATTTTTGTAATCTGGGTATAAATGTAAGGCGATACCTCAAGAAGTAGAAAGGAGCTAGTACATGTAACTAAGGATTTTTTAGAAATATTATTTTCAAAATACTATGAACTTTTGAATTTGAAATTGATTTTTTGAGTTTGATATGCAACTAAATTTTTAGAAAATGATGCGAAAAGTACTGAAAAATAACTAAGAATGTATTTGATACAACTAGGGTTCAATTTTTTTTTTTTTTTTCAAAATTAGTATAATAATTTAAAAATTTTCTATGAATTTATAGAATTTAGTTTGAAAAATTTAGGAAAAAACTAAAAATATTTCTAATATTAGCAATATATTTTTCCTAGTGGTTTGCAAGTGTCTGTATGCAAATAGGACCTAGTATGTGTAAACTAGGGTTTAAGTGAATTTATTGAAAAATATTTAAATTAATTTGTAGTTTTATGATTTTTAAAATTATAAAAATCAAGAAAAAATTACAAAAAATAAAAAAAATTAGCCCTAGGGTTTCTAGGGTTTTTATGTAGAAATTTGAAGTAAGTCAGGTTCACCAATTATTTTATTATTTTGGGAATTAGGTGTTTAATTTCTAAGAAAATAAAGGTATGAGTAAATGTAAATCAGTAATTAATGTGTCTTAATTAGCCTACTAATTTGTGTAAATAGATATGTATTTTGCCTTTTCTAAAAATAGTAAGAAGTGTAAAGAAATCAAACTTAGCTTATTTTGGGCTGAAATAGATCAGGTACGATTTGGAAATTGCTATGCAAGGATGGTAGACTATCATAAATAGGACCCATAATTCTATTTTTATATTGGATAGGAGTTCCAAACTTAGGACACCCTACTACTTGGCACTATGGTCTACTTTATGGCATTGTTGTCCACTTTTAGCACTGTTGTCCTGGTGGTCTAAAATTTTTAGGTTCTATTTGGTAGGTCTATGAAACCCTGGCAGTGAAATATCAAATATTGATTTATGTAGAGCTCATTATGTGTCTGATTCAATATTCAAAACCCTTAGGAACTCTTGGTACTTGAACTCAAGTAGCAAACTCAGGAAAGAGAGAAGGGGTTAGTGTGTAAAGGATACATTAGACATGCTTCACACCCCATGTGTGGGCATGTTGCCTACATACCAATACTCCAAAGAGATATCAAGCTAATGTAGTTCTCCCATTTAAAGTTCTTTGTGTAATTTTTTGATGTATGCAACTATAATGTGAAACTAAAATGTACTTTGGATGACTAGGGACTAATATGAGGGCTTGAATAGGCTTGAATTGGTTTTAGAAGGCTGTATGTAGAGAATAGGGAAGAGTGATTGAGTGTAATTGCTTGTATTCTTGATTATTTCCTGTGAATGAATGCCAACCCTTCTAAATAGAATTTTAATGGACTTTTATAGGGAAACTAATGATCATGAGTTAAATGAACTTGTATTAGGCCAATAGGGAAAAAGATAAGGAATCAAGAAAACCTGACCGTGTTAGGTTGTGGAGCTAAAAGCTTCACTGTTGCAAACATGGAGGAGGTTACTGAGTTATAGGGAAACCAATGTCAGTAGGTGCAATTGACATCGGTCACATCTAATTACAAAGTAGTCAACATCGGTCAGGGATCAGCCGACGTCGGTCATCTCCAGACAAACAGTGACCGACGTCGGTCGCCTGTGCGGTTCTAGAACTATCAGTTTCATGAATAGTTTGTTAACGAACCAATTGTTTGCATGTAAAAGACTAATTTTAGTCTTGAGTTACGTGTCTAATTATTGTAATTAGATGTCTAATTATTTTTTGCATGGGATCTATATAATAGATTCATGGGCTTGTATTGTAATTAAGGGCAAGGAAGAGATCCTTCCAATTGTAAGATCAGGTTGATCTGTAGGTTGTGAAAGATCAGAGAGAAGATCTACATGGTAAGTAAGATCATTTGATTTTCAGGTTGTTGCAAGTTCATGGGAGATCTACTTGAAGTACTTTGAGTACTTGTGTACTGGCAGTATTGTTACTGACTGGTTGGAGGTGAACAATAACTCTGTGTTTGAGTTGATTGTTGTGACCATAATTGAGAGAAAAATCTTGATTGAGAATTACTAGAAGTCTTAGAGGTGTGGGAAGCCTCAGAGGTGTAAGAAGACTGTGGCATCTTCTTTATTGTATTTTCTTTCTGGATGAGTTGAATACAAGATTGTATTGTCTCTTAAATTCTGTGTTGTTTCTTATTTCTTGTTACTTGTTACTTCTGGTTAAATTCTATGTTTAGTTGCTTATACAAGGTAATAAATTGTGCTCCTAATCCTGACAAAGTGGTATTAGAGCCAGGTTGGAGGTTCTCAGAGTTAGGTTCAACTAATAGGTGGTCAAAGCTTGTTAAGTGTGTTGATTACAGGTCACTCTCAAGGGTTTTTGATTGAGTGGGAGTATAGTAATGGCAGAAGAAAGTAAGCTTAGAATGGAGAAGTTTAACAACAAGAATTATCAATTATGGAGGATGCAGATAGAAGATTATCTGTATCAAAAAGATTTGTACTTACTGTTGGGTGGGGATGCATGCAAGCCCACGGATATGAAAGATGAAGAATGGAAGGTTCTTGATCGGAAGGCTCTGGGATCTATAAGGTTGAGCCTTGCATCATCTATAATTTCTAGCTTATCACAGGCTAAGACAATGGTAGAGTTGATGGAATCTTTGGCAAATTTATATGAAAAACCCTCAGCTTCGAATAAGGTATTTCTTATAAAGTAGTTATTTAATTTGCAAATATTGGAAGGTGGATCTGTACATAGTCATCTTAGTGATTTCCATGGTTTGGTAAACCAGTTAGTTTTAGTCAATATTGTTTTTGATGATAAAATTAAGGCTCTCTTAATCTTGTGCTTATTACTTAAAAGTTGGGATAGTTTGGTAATGGTAGTTAGTAATACTGCATCTACTTCAAATATCTTGAAAGTGGATGATGTTGGTAGTGTAATCTTGAATGAAGAAATTCACAGGAAAAGCACAGGTGAATCATCAGGAAATGCTTTAAGTGTTGAAAGCAGGGGAAGGCAAAGAGAGAAGATCGAGCAAGGGAGATCAAGGTCCAAGATAGGTAGGACATCCAAGTCCAGGTATGGCAGAGTAATCTACTGGAATTATGGAAAGGTAGGGCACAGAAAGAAAGATTGCAGGTCAGTAGAAGATCAACATGAAGGAAATGAAGAAGTAGATGTTGCAGATGTTGTTGCACAGGTTGCTCTAATATGTTCCTTGGATAAAGTGGAATCTTGGGTTTTAGATTTTGGTGCCTCTTTCCATGCATCCCCAAATAGGGAATTTTTTCATGAATATATCTAGGGAGACTTTGGAGAAATTTATGTAGGGGATGGTAAGCCTTGTCAAATGATTGACAAAAGGAAAGTGCAGCTAAAATTGCAGACGGGCAACACATGGGTGTTGAAGGACGTCATGCATGTCCCAGTCCTGAAGTGAAACTTGATTTTTGTTGGAAAGTTGGGTGATGAGGGATGCACAGTAACCCTCATAGTAGACTCTTGGAAAGTTTCCAAGGGTGCACTTGTTTTAACAAGAGGTAAGAAATTAGGTACTCTTTATCTATCTACTTGTCTTACTGATTCTCCTTCTAGTTTATCTACTTCAGTTGTAGATTCAGAGATGTGGCTTCATAGGCTTGGTCACATGAATAAGAAGGGGATGCATGTTATTGAGTCAAAGGGTAAGAGTTTAGATCTAGAAAGCATAGATAGAGATTTCTATAAGCAACAGAAGAAAGTGAGGTTTCTTGTTACTGATGCTACAAGAAAGGATCAGGTTTATTGCACAAAGAGAAAATCTGATGGTTTTGACAAGAATAGGAAAGCCTTGGTGTTCAAGGAGAAGATGATAGATAAAAATTAGTCACAGGGGCTGAAGAATTCTGAGCAGGGCAGTTTAAACAAGGGAATGATTCAAATTAAGCTCGTAGTTAAAAAGTCATCGCTCACAGGTAAACACAGGTACCGACATCGGTCAAGTAGAACTGATGTTGAATAGATAGGTGCTAACATTGGTCATGTGTAGACTAGAGTCAGTGGTGTCAGGCAGGTTAAGACTGACATCGATCAAGGAACTGACATCGATAGTCAGGTTAGTTGTAGGGAACTGACGTCGATCGAATGCACACTGAGGGGTGACCGATGATGGTCACTGTCAGAATGGATTTTGGGTGGACAGCAAGCTGTCAAGGAGTCTCAAATGCCCATGAGGAGGACTGAAGGGGTAAGTAAGCCTCAAATTCATTGTTCCCCTTCTTTAGATTACTTGTTGCTCACTGATGGTCAAGAACTAGGAAGTTTTAAAGAAGCAGAGCAGGTAAAATCTAGGAAATAGTGGGATCATGGCATGAATGAGGAATTTGATTCCTTGGAAGAGAACCAAATGGGAGATTTGGTAGAGTTTCTAGCTAGAGAGAAAGCACTGAAAGATGAATGGATTCCCAAGTCAAAGAAGAGAGAGAATGGACACGTGAGACAGAAGGCTAGGGTATATGGTCTTGAGCAGGCTGCAGGACAATGGAGGTTTAACCATTGTGTTTTCTTTACCAGGTTAGATAATATTAGCTACATTATCTTATTACTGTATGTGGTGTGTATGCTTGTTGTAGGGTCACACATGCAGGGAGTTGCTGAGCTAAAGGTAAAGTTAGTTCAGAGGTATGTCATGAGGAATCTGGGAGTAGCAAGATTCTTTGGAATGAGAATGTCTAGAGACATGGAAGGTCACAGGTTGATTTTTTCTCCAAATGATTATGTGAATAAGGTAGTGGCAAGGTTCAAGATGTAGGATGCAGAGCCAGTTTGCACACCTATGGATGGACAGTTCACAGAATAGTGTCCCAATTCACATAATGAGGTTAAGTGCATGGTATGTACTAGACCTAAGTTTGCCCAAGTAGTGGGTGTTGTTAGCGAGTTTGGGGTCAATCTAGGAAAGAAGCATTGGAAAGTTGTTCAGTGGATTCTCAAGTATCTAAGAGGGACCAACAACAGGTATACATGCGATGCAGGGTCAAGCACTTCTCTACATGGGTATGTAGAATCAGATGTGGTAAGGGACTTTGATGACAGGCGTTGCACCACAGGTTGTGTGGTGGTTGGTCTTCAAGATTGATCTTGAAGAGGGATACAAGCTAGGAAACAAATTAGATGATGTACAGGTACAGGTGCAACTATTTATCTCCAAGTGGGAGATTGTTAGGTTGTGGAGCTAAAAGCTTCACTGTTGCAAACATGGAGGAGGTTGCTGAGTTACAGGGAAACTGATGTTAGTATGCACAACCAACGTCAGTCACATCCAGTTACAAAGTAGCCAACATCAGTCAGGGAATAGTCGACATCAGTCATCTCTAGACAGACAACGATCGATGTCGGTCGCCTATGCGGTTCCAAAATTGTCAGTTTCACGAATAGTTTATTAATGAACTGATTGTTTGCATGTAAAAGGCTTATTTTAGTCTTGAGTTGCGTGTCTTATTATTGGAATTAGATGTCTAATTATTGTTTTCATGGGATCTATATAATAGACTCATGGGCTTGTATTGTAATTAAGGGCAAGGAAGAGATCCTTCCAATTGTAAGATCAAGTTGATCTGTAGGTTATGCAAGATCAGGGAGAAGATCTACATGGTAAGTAAGATCATTTGATTTGCAAGTTTTTGCAAGTTCATGGGAGATCTACTTGAAGTACTTTGAGTACTTGTGTACTGGCAATATTGTTACTAACTGGTTAGAGGTGAACAAAAACTCTGTGTTTGAGTTGATTTTTGTGACCGTAATTGAGAGAGAGAACTCTTGATTGAGAATTACTAGAAGTCCTAGAGGTTTGGGAAGCCTCAGAGGTGTAAGATGACTGTGGCATCTTCTTTATTGTATTTTATTTTTGGATGAGTTAAATACAAGATTGTACTGTCTCTCAAATTCTGTGTTGTTTCTTATTTCTTGTTACTTGTTACTTGTGGCTAAATTCCGTGTTTAGTTTCTTATACAAGGTAATCAATTGTGCTCCTAATCCTGACAGACTGTTAGAGGTAAAAATGAACTTGGATAATAAAATTAAAAATAAGATACCTTTGAATTTTGACACTCATGTCTAAATCGAGCTTTATTGTCCTTGGAGGATGAGACTTCGGGGATGGATATAGGTTTGAGAATGCTACCTAGGTTTGAAAAAGCTAAGTTTGGGAAGCTATGAGTGACTGGGAATTAGTGAAAGTCTATATGAGAAGGGTTGAGTGAGAAAAAAAGAAGACCTTTATGTTGGGTGCTATTAGTCATACCTAAGTCATCTAGTTTCATATTTTATATGATTACAATTGTTATTGAGTTTCATAGTCTAAAGAGTCAGTGTATGCCAACTTTGTTATGTTCAAAAGTTAAATTTGGAAGTCTAGATTCATTTTCTATGTCAATCAAAGTATGCTGTGAAAGTTTTTTTAATAAATCATTATTTTAAAAAAAATGCCTCTTTATAAATAGATGCATTTTTGGGGTAATTGATGTCCAATATTGTTGTTTTGGTCATTTTTTTAAGATGGATATTCACTCAAAAGATTTACTAGTCTTAACTTTCACACATGGAAAGTTAAAATTCAAATGCAACTAATGAACAAAAATTTGTGGGGGATAGTCAGTGGAAAAAAACAACCCAAAGATGAAAATAAATAATTGGAATGAAATAGTAGAGATGATAAGGCCAAAGTTATCATTGGCCTTGGACTTTTGGATTCTGAACTACACTATGTAGATTTCAAAAATCCATCTATTAAAATTTGAGATAATCTGAATAAGTTATTTGGTGTTAAATCAATTAATTCTAAATTTTAATTAAAATTAAGCTTATTCAAATTAAATATGAGTGAAGCAAGCACAATGTCTAATCATATAAATGAACTTAGATCTCTCATGAGGTAGTTAGTAGAAATCAAAGCTCCGATTGATGATGAACATGCTAAGGTCATTCTTGTTAAATAGCTTGTATACCAAATATAATAATGTTGTATTCACTTTTGGCAAATTCCATCACAATCCCTAGAATACATGATCTCAAATCTCCTAGCAAAAGAGAAAATGATTACATAAGATGTGGAAGTAAAAACTATAGTGTACTCAAAAAATAATCATAAAATTTAAAAAAATATTAAGGAAGATGTTGAATGTTATTACTATAAGAAAAAAGGACATACTTCTTAGAATTTAAATATTAAATCTAATTATGTGCTTAAGGAAAAATAAAATCCAATGAAGCAAATATAGTCAATGAAAAAGAACCATCAAGCAAAGAAGAACCAAAAAATGAAGAACTAAAAAATGATGATAGCAGTTATAATTATGACTTTCTTTATGAAGTGAAAATAATTCAATAGGAGGATGGAGGACATGATAGGCTGGAGGACAAATAACATCCTCTCATCATCCACAAATGATGGGGATGTGTAATGGATTTATGGCTTATTTTCTCAGTTATGTTTTTACTTTATGCAAATAAGAATAGATGGATCATACCTGTTCAAGTATTATAATAAGTGAGCATATTTGTATTTCCCCTTGAGGTAAATATAGTGATGAGAAATAAAAGAGTGCTATAACAACATGATAGGTTTGTGGTTGTCCTATAAAACCATATTTATAGGTTTTTGGTTAACCTATAAACTTATGGATGTATATGGTTGTTGGTTAACCATATGTAAAAAAATCTTGTTTGTTTTTAGGTTGGTGATAAGCCGAGTGTAAAACCATCCTAGTTGTTTGTAGGTTTGTGGTTAGTCAAGAGTAAAACCATCTTTGAGGTTGTTTGCTTTCTTAGAAAACCATCTAGATAATAAGCAATCTTCGTTGGTAGTAGTTGCAGTATAGAATAATGTTTTCCCCATGTTCACACTAAAGCAAAAATGTTAGGAATATTCTAACATTAGTGTTCACATTTGTATTGGTGTGTATAAAATAATAATATATTATGTGAGTTATTTGTTTGGTAAACCAACTCACATAGATAGGATTGAGAGAGAGAGAATAAAGGATGAATGATAAGTGGAGAGAATATTGTGAAGGATAAGACTTGACTCCTACTTCTTAGTATCAAGAATTTTGTATAAATATCTCTCAAATAATTGAATAAATCATCTGATTGAATTATTTATTTTTATGTGTGATTTTGTTATGAGTGTTTAATTTATAACAATCTAAACTAAAATTATTGTTTATGTATTAATATCCTCCCTTGTAGACTCATTTTTTAAGCCTGGTATCATGTTCCTTCATTTATGCTCTATGGCCTGTGTAACCTCCTTCCTAAACCTAGAACTCATTGTCTTGTGTTGTTCCATTTTTCACTAGTGGCACATTTAGAGACTTGTTTAAATATGTTTTGAGTGATGTCAAGTTTTAAAGTACATGTACATGACCTCATCCTCTTGCACCCTTGTTGTTGGCGCTTGGTTAGAATTAAAAATTAAGGTTTCATCTATTTTACCTATTTTACATACCACTTTCATTCAAAAAACTAGTGTTCAAAACCTGCACACACATCTATATATCCAAAAACCTATATGTAGGCCAAAATTTGGGGCCAACATGTACTTTGGTGCCAAAAAGGTCTTCTCAATTTTAGGTTCTATATTTATCTAAGCTGGTGCACTGATAGAGGTCATATAGGGTTGTGCAATTGTTCTATACAGTTGATGAATAGAATATGATGAATTTATTCTCTTTCACTTCTTAACTTAACCCTCAAAAGTATATATAATACAAGTTTTTATAATTAGTGTCAATTCAGTTCTCTTATGCATGTGAGTGAAATATAATTAAGAGAAACAAACTCAACTTCTCTCCCTATGAAATCTTATGTAACTATATGAACATTTTATAAAACCCTCTTTTGGATCAAGTTGATGATGACACAATACTTGATATGTTTTACAATAGATAGAAATAATGTACAACCCAATAAATTGTGAGGATTTACCATTTGATTAATAACTAGTAAATGACTAGCGATGAAGTTATATATAGGGTTATAGGACAAGATTCTTAAAGGAAAACCATGAAATAATCCAATAAGAAAAATCCAAGGTGTGAGGAATCATGCCAAGGTGAATGTACCCAAAAGACCATAGGATTTTTATGAGACAAATTCAATGGAATGTTAAATCTATTCCAAGGAAACTAAATTCTCAGATTGAAGGAAAATCTATGTAGAAAGGTGAAAACTAGGATATGAAAGTTGACAATAGAAGATTTTAAGAATACCAAGATGAAACAAGGCTAAATAGAGTCTAATATGGGTCTAAATTAATACAAAAATAACCAAATATACATAACTAGAATAAGTGTGATAAAACATAGATAAGACACAATGGAAAAAGATCTTGTACCAAAATTATGTGTCTACATAATTCTCATATTTTGATGTGTGTATGTAATGTGAACACATGATGAATAAAAGTAAATAATAAATTGAAAGAAACACCTACTCTTACCTAAGGAAGGATGGATGAAGTGACTTAATGTAAAATTATACCCACATGTGTTGCCATATCTTAGAAAAACTTGGATTGCTCTTACAAAAAAGTGCAAGAATTCAAATGTCATAAGATGTCATATTGGATATAGAAAATAAAATGAAAATCAAAAAATAAAATGAGCATAAAAATCATTATACCTAATGGTATACAAACCATGCTATCATAAATTGAAACCAAAACCTCGTCATGTTATTCTAACACTTCCTCACACTTTCATTGGGTACTATAACTTTTAGAGTAAGTTATGAAAATTCAACTTTATTTCTTGCTCAGGGAAGTAGACATTTAGCCATTTCTGGCACCATCATTTCTCTTAATCTTTATTAGTTTTTTCAATCTTGAAGAGTTTAAATGTAAAATATATAGAAACGTATGCCCCTTTTTTACATGAGGGATTGTAAAATATATTCCTAAATTCACCCATCAAGAAATAAAAAGTTATTCACATCATGAATTATAAAGTAATATAGTCGAAGCATTTAAAATCCTTGAAAATTACTAAAAAACATGTATATAACCATCATAAAATATTTTCATGTATCGTTAAATAGTAAGGTGAATCCTCATGTAAGAATGAAAGAGTTAGGGGAAAAACATATACCCCAACGTAAGTTCCATATGCGTAATATAATGATGATGATGATAATGATGATGACGACGACGACGATCATGATGATGATGAAAATAATGATAATAATAGTAATCTCAAAGAGATATGTGAGGGCACAATACCCCCAATGGAAAATAAAGAAATGGAAAAATAATATGCCCCTAAAAGGGATAGATAAAATAATTAAATACACAAAAAATAGTAATATGTCATAATAAATGGATGGCCAAATCCATGGAAACATAGACACAAAACATAGTGTATAAATAATAGTAATGTTCATGGAATGGATCATGACACCAATCATATTATTTCACATAGTATAGATAATCAATCACACACAAGTATGTAACTACACATAGGAACGTATCATGTAAGGACATATGACTGACAAATGGTGATAAATTGACATGACATAATCACTATATAATCCTCTATTAATAAGGACTAGATAAGACATCAAAAACAACATGTATAATCATACACATGTAGGAAATGTCCCAATCACAGGGACACACATAGTAAAACAATGTAAGAGTCATAATGTAACCACATAATTTAGATATCCATGTAAAAATAAAGATGTAGACAATAACATGATATGATGTACTCAATTTAAGTTATTCTATATTTTAAATGAAAAGAAGGATATATATCATCATAAAATATGCTATAATAATATGTTTCCAATATAAGATATACCACCAATGTGATAATGCCTCCCAAAATTTGTCGGAATGAAAACATTTACATACCATCAAAATGTCCATGATCTTTTGAAATTATATATACTACATATCTTACGCTCAAGTATTACCATAAGAATATCATGTTTAACATGTATATGTAAACCTATAACTTATGTAAATAATAATGATATGTATCCATCAATAAAGTCAATTTTTATTTTAATTTTTTATAATTTTTTTTAGTTCGTATTTTTTTGACAAGAACAAGTTAGATCATGTGAAAAGATAATGCCAAGGGTACACCCAAGAAGAGGAAATGGAATCTCAATCAAGTAAAAATAAAATCCAAGGGTCATAATTAGGTAATCCAAAGAAGGCAATCAATCTATCCAAGTGGAAAAATATGGAAAAAATAAGAGGAGGATTCCAAACAATATAATACTTCCCTTAGAACTTCAGGTATACTAGGACAAAATGTCTAGATATATATGTTGATATCATCAAGAAATATATGTAAATAAATGAAATTTGATAAATAATCAAGGAATAATGGAAAAAATGATGTAGAAAGAAACATAAAAGAATGGGAGAGAATAATGTCCATGTAAATAGAAGGCAAGCACCAAGGTATCAAATCTAGAAGAAATATGAGGTATGAAAAAATTCAAGGTAGGAAGGAATATGAAAGGCACAATATAAAAATATATGAAAAAATGAAACTATAATTAAGTAATGATATATTGATGAAGCACAAGAGATAGATTAACTTGGATAATAAATAATATAATATATAAAGTCTTAACATGGAAGAGGGGAGGTTAATGCATCACTTGTAGTGCAAAAAATATAGTTACAAGTGATATAGTAACTGTTGTCACCAAATATTTCACCATAAATGAGGTTTTTCAAGCCTAATATAATATTTGGGAAACATTGGAATACCTCTAGGCCTATGGGTTGCCTATAGTAGAGGTAGACATGTAGGTTTAAGGGCCAGCTCCTTGAATTGATCTTGAAGTGCTTATCACCTACACTAACTGATTGTTTGAGTGAAAAGAGATATAAGTATGCATGAAAGAAATAT
Source organism: Torreya grandis (assembly GCA_037957365.1). Lineage (NCBI taxonomy): Eukaryota > Viridiplantae > Streptophyta > Pinopsida > Cupressales > Taxaceae > Torreya > Torreya grandis. The sequence continues at coordinate 1,766,767 of JARHVA010001105.1, read as the reverse complement.
ATTATAAGGGGGTGATACACCATAAGTATCTTCACAAGATCATCATATATTTGCACTAAAAAATAAGACCTACAACACTAGCTTCAAAGTCCTAAAGTGTTCTAACATTATCAATATGGAGGTGATATGCATGAGACTACTCAAGGTAAGTAGACCATAATTTATATTGTATACTCTAAGGAAACTTGAACACTTGAAGGGATCCAAACACACTATCTACACTCCATATGACCTATTATAATGGGAACTTCTTGCACTAGACATGAAAGGATAAAGAGAAGAAAGGATAAAAACTTATCATTAAACCTCACCATTCATCACTTCACACACTTAGAAAAGATGTTTTTAAACTCAAAACTAGATTTAATAGGCAAATCACAACATCAAACTAGCAGGGCTTTACCATACATGGTATGGAATTAGAATACAAGAGCCAAAATGGTCGATACTTATAGAATGTGAGAGAGGAGAGAGAATTATGAAGCTCAAAAGTCACAAGAATAAGTGTCAAGATAAGAGAGAGTTAAATATATATAGGAATGAATTATAACATAGACCATGAAATATCTCTATGGACAAATGTCTCTCCAAGCATGAAAACTCTTCAAATAGGGCATATGACTCTTTAACTGCATTATTGAAAACTGCCTTCATCATTGGCTTCTCTTGAGCACTCCACAATGGACTAAGAATAATTGAAACATGTACACTATGATGAGGGGGTTAATAAAAATCTCCAACATTCATTGTATGTGTCCCTAATCATTGACATTCTTTTGGATAAGTGTTCTCACTACCTATAGTCACTGTCATCCTTATTTCACTCATTCCTCATACTTGTCACCAAGATGCCCATCTATTTTTAAATACAATATATATAGGGTGGTATGAAACCTATAAAGAGTATTAATTTCCTTATATTCATTATGCATACCTTAAAAGGCCTCCCATTTAAATTTATCACCTTCTCACTTGGTGATCACCTTTCATTCACTATGTCAATTTGGACTACATGAAGCGAAGGTGATTACATAGGTACTTATGTCATTTTATAAACCAATAAATGGATATTAGGGGTTATATTAGGTCCCAATTGATCTCCCAAAGTGATCCTCATCCTTTAAAATTCCTTTTTACCTAAAAAACATCAAAATCTATCAAGAAAACTAGTTTTGTACCATGTCCGTACAAAAAGGGTAGAAGCCAACTTGATGGGAAGGAGCTTGGGGGAGTTGTATATAATATAAAAACATTATCATACAAAAATTATATCTTTTGGATGCATTTAATTGTTTTTTCCCATTGGGTCATTAATTAGGGTTTTGGAAGGTTTTAGGTAGTTGAGACCCTTAAAGATTGTTCATAAAATTGTGACATCCAAACCCTCGATAAATTCCACAAAGTTGGGATATGAGACCCCCTATAACTATTACTAACTCTTTGAAATCCAATTTTAATAATATATATAGATACAAGCTTTTTAAGGTGGCTTCTTGAGTTCTTCCTTGCATTCTACGTACCCTGAGTTATTCCTAGGCCAAGAAATGACCTCTCTATGATTTTTTATGGAAAAAAAAGGCTTTGAATTACCTCATAACTCCAAATGAAAGTCTTAAAATGCATTAAAATGTTCACTTGACCCTAGAAGTGGTATTAGAACCCCTTTTAGGCATTAGGCCTAATCTAGGCTTAGTGGACTTGACTGTGCTTGGATCCTCACAACCAACTCTAAGTGGTTGGTCATGAATGTGAAATCCTTTAAATGATTTTACATGTTTAAAATATCTCCCTACATCTCTTTACAATGTTTCATCACTTCCCAATTCACTTTCTCATTATTACTTACTAAACCTATAGGGTTTGTCTCCTTGTGAGTGCCCTCTATTTGAGACAAAACAAAGGGAACTTCCCCTATTGTCTCAAGAAAAAAAGGTATGCAAGGGTTATAAAGGTGATGGGGGATCCTCTGTATAAAATTTTAGGGTTTTATCACATCAATATCATCTCCAAACATCATGACACCCAAGGTAGACTTCTAGAATGATGACTGTGCAGGATTTTATGTGTGGATTATAGGTTATTATGTGGAACCCCTCCATGCTCTATTTTCCATTGTATTGAGAATCTCATAAGATGATCACTATCATTTTTTGAGGTAATATAACATGTTCATCATCCAACCTTTCCCAAACTCTTCAATGTATACCTTCCACTTTGATGGGCCTAGTTTGAAGTCAACTGTGACTGTGTTACTTGCTAAAAAAATAGCATACATGTAGGTGAACATTAATGCTAGAACTTGAATATTATGCCTAAGATCTCCTTTAAGTTATCAAAGACACCTCTCAATCATCTAAACTTTTTGTCATAATGTACATTTTAGGCCAACATCAAGATAGTTATGCTTTAGTGCACTGTTATACTGAAGTCAATTGTAGTTGACCATTATTAGAGAAAAATAGGTCTTATAGATGACTAAAAACATTTCAAACCTATGCTACATAGTTCAGGGTCTCTCTGGAGTTCTTAGAGCCAACTCTAATTAGAAAATGCTTTTGGTTTCAAGCTTCTAATTTCCAAGGTTCATATCATGAGTTTGTAGGTACCTACAACCATACTGTAGGTGAATGTTTTGAGGGCAGGGGTATACCTGTAGATGATGATATGGGTCAATACCTTGTACTTCAACCCCTCTCCAAGTTTATTTAATTAGTAGTGTCCTCACCCAAATAGGATCAATTGCCATGGATATATGTTACTATTATCCCACCTTGGACTATAAGGTCATTTGGGATTCAACACACTATAGAGAACACATAAATTCTATAGTGTAAGAATGTCTAGAATGGAGGCCTCCTTTACATCAAATATTGGGACCAAACACTCATTCCCTTTTTCAAGGTCTCACTCCTATGCCTAGGTTATAAGATAGGATCATTCAAATCTATCTAAACTTTATGCCACCCCATTGTATGATATCAAAAAGAATGGACAAGGCCTTATTTTAGAGTTTTTTAGGTAATAGATCCCTAGAATAACCTTCTTAACTTGTGGTGGGATAGAAAAGGTCTATTTGTCACTCATGACTTCACCATTGATTTTTATGACAGTCCTCAACTTTTCAACCTTTATGAAGGTTCAGACCTATCTCAAACACTTGTCCTCCAATCTTCATAGACCTCTGTGGAGACCTATAGGTGTATATGCAAGTGTTACATAGGATAATGAAGGTGTAACATGGATAATATGCCTATTGGATGGCCTTATGATCAATCCTAGACCTCCCCAAAGTCTTTAAATTGATCTTTTCAACCTTGAAATACTTTAAACAAGTCAAATGCCTTATTTCAACATGCCTAGTCTTCCATGAGGAACTTGTAGGTGCACATCAATATAAGACAAAGTAAAAATATGTGTAGTCATATAAAATGTAAAAATTGGTAGATTGAGTGTGGATTGTGACACCAAACCCATAGGCCCCTCTTGCATTCTCTCATGACCCTTTTATCCATCTTTTCAAGATTTCTTAGTCATCCATAGACTTTCAAGACCTAATTTTAGCTCAGCTAGGTTGCTTTTCCCATGACAAATCCATCTCTCTAGGTCCCATACCCTCAAGACAATAACACCCAATTTGGAATATAACATTAGACCCTAGGGTGTTCTATTTCCAATGCTACCATCTAATCACCTTTCAAGCCTAGATGAACATTTTATCCTAATTATTCTTCATCATTGTGTGAGCCTAGCATGAATGCATATAGCCCATTACCAATAGATCTCTATAAAATCCCATTAAAAGTTGATTTAGAAGGGGTTGATAATTATTTCAAAATAAATCAAGAATACAAGCAAGACTACTAAAGCATATTTCTCTATTCTCTGTATATAGCCATCTAACATAGCCACAAGCTTATTTAACGCTCACACAAATCCCTAGCCACCTCAAGCACACCCAATTTAACATTTTTTTCATCTTCATTACACTATTGGTATAAATCACATCAAGTGGGAGAACTACATATGGCTTGATCCCTCTTCAGAGTATTGGTATGTAGGCAACATGCCCACACAAGGGGTGTGGATACACATTTAGTGTATATTACACACACTAACCACCCCTCTTTCTCAAAGTTTTCATTCAAGTTCAAGCACAAGGGAGATCTAGGGTTAGATATTAAATCAAATCTACAAGGAGCTTCATTGATAGTCAATACTTGAAATTTCATAAGCGAACTAATATAAGGATAAAAAACAAAACTTAGAAAACTCAGATCTCTATGACCAATTTGAACAAAAATAGTAGGACCTGGACTATAACACTAGACCTTGGAGTGTCCTATTTTTTATGCTTCTATCTTTTCACTGAATGAAAGCTAGATCCTGATTTGTGATAGTGTCTCAGTCCTACATAACCAATACCAACTTTTGTCTCATCCATCTTACTCATGTTTAAGATAAGTTATATTTCTCCTCATTTATTACTATTTTTAATAAATATTTAAATTACAATCAAATTATAAAAATTAGTAGATTAATTATCCTAGTATTATTTACTAATTTAATATAACTCAGACCCTTAATTGAATTAAGAATAAGACTAATATTCCCAAAATTGTTAAATCATTTGGTGAACTTGACTTACTTCATTTGTACATAAAAGCCCTAGAAACCCTAGGGTGATTTCTTTGTTAATTTAAACAATATATTTTTTATTTTTTACCTGAATATTTAAATAAAAAATTAGCATCAAATTTTAAAATCCATAGCAATGTCAATAATATTAGTATTCAACAGGATGTTGTTGTGGTAGACTTGCCTCCTTACTTTGCTATGTGCCTTTCAAGGGACTTTACCTCAAAGATTGGGGGATATTTATCAACTGATTGGACTTATTTAATGTTAAAAACCATATATGTTACCAAGGCAACAATTCATTCTAAACCTATTGCACATTTCCATATGGAGCCATATATGCCAAGTGTTGTAAACACAAACTCTATCATCTTGGATGATGTGCTAGAAATTAGTGAAGTAAATCAAGAAATTAGTGCATGATATGAAATTTATAATAAATAAAATAAACCCATATGATCATATTTTTTTAAACATCTACATGTGTGAGATATTCCATCACCAAACTACTTACTTGGCTCTTTCTTGCCTCATGCAAATTTGGCTAAGTATGGGAAAATAATGTAAAATTACCTGGGCACCCAAATTTACACTTTAATATATTTACAATATTTTTTTGATTTTTTACCTCAATATTTAAATAAAAAATTAGCATCAAATTTTAAAAACCATAGCAATGTCAAAAATTTATTTTTCTTCCAAACCCTAGTTGCATACACTAGGTCCTTTCAAATCAAGAATTTTCCACTAATTTTATGATTTTTTACCTACATATTTAAATAAAAAATTAACATCAAATTTTAAAATTCTATAGTAATTTCAAAAATTTATTTTTCTTCCAAACCCTAGTTGCATACACTAGGTCCTTTCAAATCAATAACTTTCCAATATTTTTAAAATTTTTTTCACCTGCATATTTAAATAAAAAATTCACCTTAAATTTTAAAAATCCTTAGTAAGTTTAAAATATATCATTTTCAAAAACCTAAATGCATCTACTAGGTCCCATTGCTTCTTGAAGTATCACCTTACATGTTTGGGAGTTTTGTATCCTTTTTATGCACATTTCAGTTTGCTATTTTCAAGACTTTACATTTGTTTTATTCAACACTTTCCTTCCATAACACTTTGCTTATTACAAATTATTAAAAAAATTCAATCAATTTTCAATTTGTTTTCCTACTCTAACAATGGCCCAATACATTGGTTTTGATGAAACTAATAAGAGAGAACCTCAAGACCTTTTAACTAAACATCCTAATATGCAAGATGACATGCTTAAAATATTTCGAAAAGAATAATAAAAAGTGAACAATAGTCAATCTTCTCAAACCACAAAATAACCAATCAAAAATGACACTAAAGGGACAACTATGTCTCAACAACCCCCTACAGTATCCCAACCTTCCTCTATGCCACCACCAGCTATAACTAGTACATCTTTGTCTCTTGATGTGGCAACCTTTGTGGAAGAGATAAAATCTCTTCAATCTAAGGTGCTACATCTTGAGCAAGGTGCTTCTAGACCTACACAGGCCTTGGATTCTTTTGCTCTACTGTATACACCATTGACATGTCATATTGTTTCTACACCCTTACCACAAGGTTTTGTTCAACCCAAGCTCACTCTATATGATGGAAATGGTGATCTAGAGACACATTTGAGAGCTTTTCGTGCAACATGCTTGGATTATGTGCCAAATGACTAACCAAGCTATTTCTATAGAGTCTAAAGGATTATGCTTTACAATGGTTCTATAGTATACCAAATCAGTCAGTCAATGCATTTAATCCTTTAGTTGACATGTTCCTAGCTCATTTTAGCATTAACATTGGTGATAAGGTTTCCTATGCCCAATTTACACAATAGAAACAAAGGTCTAATGAACATCTCATATATTATATTCTTTGATATAAAACTATCTTGGCTAAGATGACTAGCCCCATGGATGATTAAGAGTTACAAGATCTCTTCAAATAGAGTCTTCTACCAACCTTTCATGAATCAATAATGTTGAAAATATTCTCTTCCTTCACTGAGCTATGTCATACACTAAAGGAAAGGGAAGTCAAATTAATTTCAATGGACAAACTCAAGTACATGAGCATATAAAAAACAAAAAAACAAGAGTAACAATAAAGTCCCATACAAATTAAAGGTCAATGATAGCAAGAGTTAAAATCAACCTATAGTCAATGTGACTTTAGATCCCCCTTAGCAAGTGGTTTTAGCTGCACCTCCTTGATGAACTTTTTCCAATCTACCAATTTCTCCAGCTAGAGTTTTAAAGCAGTTATTGGAATGTAATATCATATCTCTCCCTCCTATTCGGGAAGTGGATACAACAAAGCCTCTTCCACAAGGATATGATCAGAATGCATTTTGTGATTTTCATAGGGAACCAGGCCACATAACAAATAGTTGCATCAGTCTAAAACACAAGATACAAGACTTGATAGATGTTAATGTTATTAATCTTGAAACTTCAGTTGAGCCTCCTTAGGAAAAGCAAACATAAGATAAAGCTTTGAAAATATTTTCATATCCTTTTCCAAAGCATTCTAAATAAGAGACAAGGGATACATCAGGTTTTCATCATGCATATCATACACATCCTCCACTAGATACATACCATGCACCCTTTGAGCAACATGATTGGTGTTTACAATTTGAGAGTTCCAGTTAGACCTTTGATCTCCTTATTAGAGCAAGAGATAGTTGAGGATGATTCATATTATCATGCACTCTTTATCATAGCTTACATTAATAATCATCCTTTTCATAGTATTCTCATAGATAATGGATCCAACATGAACATGTGCACTATGACATTAATAAAACATTTAGGATATTTAGATCAAGATATTACCCTAATCAACATAGTTATCAGTGGATTCAATGGGCACATATAGAGTTAATTAGGTGAGATTGTACTTCCTCTATAGGTTGGTCTAACACATGTGGCCACACCATTTACTATTGTTCCCAATGCAGGAGTTTTTAATATGTTACTTGGTCGACCATGGATTTAGAAACTTTGAGCAGTACCTTTTATAGTTCATAGATGCATAAAATTCATTCATTCTAATTAGGTTGTTATAGTTGGTGGAGTTGCATATGAGTTACCACTCCCCACTTCATATCCATCTAATAATTTGTAGTCACCATTTTTAGTTCCACCACTAGTTTCAATTTCACCACCAGTTTTAGTTTCTCCACCAGTTACAATTTTTTTTCCAGTTTAGATTAAAACATAGTTGAGGCATCCATAGTGAACACAAAGAGTTCATAAACTTCCACAGAGGTCTCTTTTAGATCAACCATAGTTTCAAAATTCTAGATAGCTTCTAGCTACAATGTTCACTCCTAGGGTAGTATCATTGTGGTCTCATGTCTCTACACATAGAGCACATGTTTAGAGAGATTCTCCTACTACCAGATGGGTCCTAAAGATCCCTAGAGTTACATCCACTTATTAGAGTTACAAGGGGACCCCATAGTCACTTTAAACTTCAAATATTTTAGAGCATCTATAATATATACAACTTTCAAAGCCACAATCTTATCCCTTCCATCATGCTTCATGATCATGCACAATTCCTCTCTTTGATATAGGACACCATGATAGGGAGTCTCCCATGATACTCATCAGTTAGTATCATATCTCCTCATCCTTACTCATACATAGTTTCTTTTTGCTTACTTGTATATAGTTTCTCAATATTTTTTGTACATAGTCTCTTTATGATTGATTGTACATAGCTCATATCAAAGATATCAAAAACATTCAAATATGTCAAAAATCTAAAAACATTCAAATAAATTAAAATACAAAAACATTCAAGTATTCAAAAACATAAAAACATTTCAATTATATGAATTATCCATGCTTTACATTTCTAACTACCATGCTAGACTTACATTTGTTTTTCTATGCTATTTTTTGTCAATTTATCTACATTACCATACTTCACTTGATATTATTTGAGTGTGTGTAGTGACATATAGATCCATGATTACTTCACTCTACCCATTGATGGGGCATCCTACTTCTACATTCAAGACATCCATCGATATATCTACCCCCTAGGGGCATCTTATACATAACTACACCATCCAGGTTGTCATTCCTACACCACACACTCTATTTATCATGTTGATGTACATTACTTATTAGCTTACATAGATTACTCTATCGACATTCACTAGTATATAACACTTATGTATTTCTTAGCATATACCTAGTCTTGTACTCCATGTCTTGTATACTTTCAATTTTTGGTTTGATTAGTTAGATTTAATTGTATTTCGAGTATATTACATGCCTTATTTTCTTGATTTTCATAGCTAGATGTGATTACATTTATTAGTTCCTATTTTATCTCCTATATGGTCTTAGGACATTTGCCAATGTCCTTTACTTCTATTCTTGTGTGTGCCTTAGGATAATTGCCAATGTCCTTTGCTTGTACTCTGCTATGTGATTGTGGCCCTCATGCCAATCTTACTTGTTTCCAATTATATGTGTATATGGCATTTGAATATGCCTTGTATGCTTACTTTCTAGTTTGAGTGACATGTGCCCATTTCCCTTGTTTGATTGGCCCCTTGGCCACTCTTGTATGATTCTTGATTCGTGCCTTGTGTGCTTATTGCTTGTTTGCTTCTCACTATTTATAATGCCATGATTCACATCATGAATTGTCTTGCTTTCTTGGATGCCATGATGGACATCATGCTCCATCCCTCCTTAATAAATAACAACTAACAATTAAAAACTAACACTTTTAGTTCCAATTTGATACATTACACATGCTATTACATTGTTATATCTATCTAGGCATACCCCTATTTGAACAATCTCCAATACAAACCATGCTATATCTTGAGACCTCTTTTTGATTGTCATTGTTATATCATGTATTTAAAAATATAACATACTTATATGGATATTTATTCTAAGGGTAGTAATTGTAGGGTCTTCATTCCTACCCTTAGAAGAGGGGGTTATAAATAGGGGTTTTGTCATAGAAATCAGAGCTCCTATCAGTTAAAAAATCAATTTCTAGTACACTTAGAACAACAATCAAAGGTTAAACTAGGAAAAATAGACCCAAAAAATGGTGATAATTCTAGAATAGTATTTATTTTTAGTAAAGGAAAATAGTGCTAAACATGGACAATAACAACAGACAATAGGGTGTCCTATTTTTAGTGCTCCTATCCAAACAACAAAAAACCTAGATTTTCCAAAAATAGGCAGACAGGTAAGCTCAGCTACAATTTTGCACATATAGACTAGTTTAAATTCATCAATTTTAGTACAATTTTTCTTAGAGAAGCCAAATATAGGGGGAATTATGTGTGGCATGATGGCTCTCACTTCTAGTTTTAGATTGGGCAATCGGTATAACTTCTAGATCAAAATCCATGTTATAGACACTAGTGATTGGAGGTAATACACATGGTACATTAGTCTTATTTTATTTTCAAGTTTATAATATTACCTAGGCATTATTAGCAGTTGCATGCCTTACTCCATCTGAAGGTGGTTGGCATCAATGTAGAGTGGCTTTCATACAAGCCTAACCTCCACATTTTAAAGTGGTTTTCATATAAGCCTATGACCCAGTTTTGGAGTGGCTTTCATACAAGCCTAATCTCCACCTTTTTTTGAGTTAGCCAAGATTAGCCTAGTTTTTAGTACACATTAAACTATCCAAACCACATTATCAATATTTTAGAGCATTAATGGGCTTCAGGAGCCACCTCATATGACATACATTCATACAAGTATTAGTTTATAACTTCACTTCATAAGGTAATGATGGAGCCAAAGGAATAAATAGCCTTTGTATTATTGAGCCACCTACTTAGAGAGAAAAGACACGAATTCCAAACATTGATTAACACATGCATGATCACATAACTTCACTTAGTGGGTGATGATGGAGCCAAAGGGCTAGCCTTTGCATTCTTGAGCCACTCCTAGGGAATTGAGCACTTAGCTTCATTCATGATATTACTCTTGGTACAACACATACCTAACACAAATCCAACATCACTTAGCATAAAAATATGTTTTGTATTGGTCTACATACCTAGTGAGGTGTATTTATTCCTTTCTCTGCCTCTCTTTCTTACCTAGCTTTTGTATAATCTTATTTTAGATATAACATATCTAGTAAGAACTGATCTACTCTTTGTTTTTTGTTGTAGATTTAAACTTCATAACATGATCTCTCTATGCACACCCAACATCACATAACTTTATGAGCTTCACACTTGTAGGTAAGTTCAGGTATGCTTTCTATTTTTCCTTTATCCTAATATTCTACTTTATTGCATCACTAGAATAAAAGGGGGGCAAATGTAGTCATATAAAATGTGAAAATTGGTAGATTAAGTGTGGATTGTGATACCTAACCCATAGGTCTCTCTTGCATGATCTCATAACCCTTTTACATGTCTTTTCACTGATTCCCAATCATCCATAGACTTTTGAGACCTAATTCCAGCGTAGCCAGGCTACTTTTCTCATGACAAATCTATCTCCCTAGGTCCTGTACCCTCAAGAAAATAACACCCAAGTTAGACTATAGCACTAGAACCTAGGGTGTCCCATTTCCAACACTCCTATCTAATCACCTTTTGAGTCTAGATGACTATTTTCTCTTGATTCCTCTTCTTCATTATGTCAGCGTAATGTGAATGCATCTAACCCATGAATAGATCTCTATAAAATCCCATTCAAAGTTCATTTATAAGGGGTTGGAAATTATTTCAAGAACAAGAAAGAATACAAGTAATAATGCTCAAGCATATTTACCTATTCTTTGCATATAGCCATCTAATATAGCCACAAGCTTATTCAAACCCTCACACCAGTCCCTAACCACCTCAAGCACACCTAGTTTAGCATTTTTTTGCATCTTCATTACACTATTTCACAAAGCACATAAAGTGGGAGAACTACATATGGTTTGATCCCTCTTCAAAGTATTGGTATGTAAGAAAGATGCCCACACAAGGGATGTGGATACATGTTTAGTGCATCTTACACACACTAACCCCCTATTTCTCAAAGTTTTCATTCAAATTGAAGCACAAGGAAGATCTAGGGTTAAAGATTAAATCATATATACAAGGAGATTTTTTGATAGACAAGACTTAAAATTTCATAAGTGGGCTAATACAGGGACAAAAGATAAAACCCAAAAAACTCAGATCTTTGTGACTAGTTTGGACAATAGTGGCAGAACCTTGACTATAGTGCTAGACCTTAAAATGTCCAATTTTTGGTGCTCTTATCTTTTCACCAAATGAAAGTTAGATCCTGATTTGTGATAGTGTTGCAATACTTCACAACCAATATCAACTTTTGTCTTAGTCATCTTAGTCTTGTTTAATTAAGCTAAGTTATATTTCTCCTCACTTATTACTATTTTTTAGAAAGGATTAAATTAAAATCAAATTATATAAATTAGTAGATTAATTATCCCAATAGTATTTATTGATTTAATTAACTCAGACCCTTAACTAAATTAGGAATAAGAATTCAATATTCCCAAAATTGTTAAATCAGTATGACTATGTTAGAGAACTAGTTATCTCAATTGTGGATTAAAATCCACTATTTGTTATTTTGGAGCAATCAAATTTTGGCCTCAAACTTGCTCAGTGGAATTGGTAGTTGTGCTCTTGACCTCCTTCTTCCTAGGGTCCATTTTATGTATTTTCCTAAGTATCGGTCCCCTTTTTCCTTCAATAAATGGTATCCCAATGCTTGTCCACCACAAAAAGTTTTTAGCTTGCCCAAGAGGAGTTCCAACACTCCACATGACATCTAGACACTCTTTGGGGCCATTTCTATTTTTTCAAGACTTGAAGTAGTGCCATTGGCTAGGAGAGTTAGAAGGGGGACCCACCATTTAAGCTATAAAGAGGCACACAAAATTTTCCACATGGTATCATGATGATTTATGGGAGGAGTTTATTTTTATAGGCATTTGAACAACACCATTAGCCAATGGATATGGGTAAGGCCCACTATGCATTAAAAAGGGGAAATAAGTGGAACACTCCATGATGCTTGGTTAAGATAGAGCCTTTTCTATCAGAACTAGGAGTTTCTCCATTAATTGAAGTGATTATATCCCTATTCCTAATGGCATAAAAAAGGTAGTTCCATAGATGAACATGTGGCATCAAGATGCTTTTCCTAAGCATCATGGACATCATAAGGCATTTTAATTACACCATATCTAGGATCTAAAGATCAACAGTACTCATGAGCTAGATTCCCTCATTTAGTTATAATGGAATCATCATAGGGACAAGCACCAATATTTTTAGGTGTCACTCCCATAAGAAGCCACTGTGCCTATATAAGTGAGACTTTTTTCCTTTGTACGGGTTGGTTATCAATTACTTGTAATTTTTACTATCTTTGAGAGCAACCATTTTTAATAGTTTTAGAATAGAAGTAACAAAAACTAGCATTTTTTTATTTTCATGACCTTAGTAGGTGCCCCTCATGGGTCAGATTAAATACTATATACTATGCCTTCATGGCCTTTTGTCTTTTGTCCTCCACCTAAAAATGAAGAGGATGTGGTGTTATATGTCAAACTGAGTGAAGATTTCTTGCTGTCTATTATTTCCATTCTCAGATTCTATAGTATTGATTCTTGTTTGCATTATATACTTTAATTCATGCTTTCATGCTCCTTTAATAGTCTATAGTGTTTGAGGATTCAAGATATTTTATGTAATTATAGGTTAATGATTTAAATATCTCAATACATCACCTTAGTTAGTCTACTTTAAAATTATTTACATTTCTTTCTTCCCCCTTTTCACCCCCAAAATCAAATCAAAGAGCTGACTTATAAAATCCTGGAGGTTGCATTATAGATTTTAATTTGATCCCACACTTATAAAGCTTCCCATAGAAGGCTATTTTAGCTAGAATGAGAGTTTTAGGCGTCAACAATTTATTCTTTTCTGGCATGCTTGATGGGACCCAAAATACTAGTTTATGATCTAAATGCCTGTTACAAGGTCACATATAGCAAAGAATCCAAATTTTCTAACACCACCTCTGGTAACTCTAACTCACTAAAGGATCAAAAGATCTAGTTATACTCAATAATAATAATAGATGGCTATCAAAGGACCACTGAGGAACTTCGTAGCATGGAATAGTGGCAACCTACTTATCCTCTAGTACCTCTAGCTACATGGGACCCCATCCTTATGAATGCCTTAATACACTCCCTAAATTCTTAGGGGAGGATTTCAAGAGCACATTAGAACATCTACAAGATGTCATAAATGTATGCACTATGCATTATGTCATAGATTAGAATGTAGACCTAAGGTTACTATCCACCTCTTTTATAGAGTGAGCTCTTGATTGGTACTGGTCATTACTACCTAATTCTGTAGCCAATTGGGATGACTTGGGTAAATTTTTTTTTGAGTGGCTCAACAAGAAGGCATACCAATCTCTCTTCTATAATAACTGATAACTATCAAGAGGGCCCTCTAAGAGGCTATTATGGATTTTAATACTAGGTTCTATAAGACCTGGGAAAGGATCCCAATAATAGCTTGACCACCCACAAGTATGGCCATTGTATTCTACCTCAAGGCATTCAACTCATAAATTGCTATCATGATTTAGTCACTTGGAGGTCAAATGCTATCAAACACATATGAGCTAGCTATAAGAGCAACTTGATAGATGTGAGAATGCTTCCTCCTTAGATACCAATGCCAATGTTCCTATTAATATCAATGCTACCACTATAAGAAGTCCTAATTACCTCATATATCTACCTACTCATGCGAGCACATCCACTCAACCCTTATTAGCTGTATAGATGAATGACATGAAGAGTATCTTGTAGAGCTTATCCAATGAGATAATAAAACTCAAAAGGAAACAACCTATGCCTCCAAAAACCCCTTTTTATAACTACCAAAAAAGGAGAGCACCATACTAGTATAAATAATAATAGGAGAGGTAAAGGCCAAACCACCAAACACTGAATCATCAAGTGTCGAACCATCAGGTGTGACCTGTAAATTAAATGGTGGTGGTTCCTAATCCCTTATAAATAGTACCACTAAATACAACAAGGGGACTATTCACTAGATAAAAAAACATGGTAGATGATTCTAACTCATGGTGATTTCCATGAAATGATGCACATGCTCCCTAAAATTTCCCAAGAGGTAATCTACAATAAAAAATTACCAAACAAAAATGATAGGGGAATGCACCAGATTCATCCTCCTATGAGTATCAATCCCTAAGGGTTGAGAATGATATCTTAATGGCACAATTCAAGGGATGTACCCAGAAAAATAAGAATAAATATCCCTAGAACATGCACTTTTATCCTCGGTAGAAGGTGAAGATGCAGTCTATGCAAGTGAAGTTCTTATGTATAGAGCTCCACAAGTCTAATCTAACTATTAAACACACTCTAAGAAGAGATTGGACAAGAGCCTAGGGGCTATTGTGAGGCCCAAAGTGAATTTAAAAAAGAGTCTAGTACCCCAACCTCCACCTTTGATGTATCAAAATTGGAGTGTAATAGTGCAAAATAAGTTAAAAGACCCTGAGGTCCCACCTCTAGGGTCATACAATATGGTGGAACAACTAAAGAAAGTTTTAGCCAACATTTCTCTCTAGGATGTCCTATCTATCCTTGAGTAGAAGTCTCTACTAAAATAATCCTTGGAGGAATAAGAAAAATCCACATGAGGAAAAATAGCTATGGAGTCCACACAGATGAAGGGAAAGGAAGCTAGCATGAGTGTGTAACACTAGGTACCATCCACATTCATAAACTCCAAAGAAGAGGTAAGTAAGTCAAAACCTACCCCATTCTATTTGATACTTATCATTGAGAAGAAGATATTACACAAATCCATGATCAATTTTGGTACTAGCACAATGATGATGCCTACGAAGATCATAGATGCACTACAATTATAGTATGAAACCTTGAAAAAAGGGGTAATACAGTTGGATGGAAGGAAGGTCCAAATTATAGGCATCATTAGGGATCTTCCACTCACATTATATTCTTATCCTAGCATTATTATGTCATAAGAAGTTGTAGTGATAGACATCCCACCCATCTTTAGGCTATGTCTATCAAGAGATTTCACTACCAAGATAGGTGGATATTTATCATTGGATTGGTCCCATTTAATCCTAAGGACAAAATATGGCTTGAAGATAAAAGTATTGTTTAAGCCACTACATCAGGAGCACATAGTAAATGAGGTTATGTTAAATTTAAAATAAATATACACTTATTTATATAAGATAGAGATGTATCACATAGAGATGCTCAAAGAAGAAAAAGTGGTAGACACTAGAAACTCAGAAGAAGAGGCCCTTCTCAATGAATTCATCAAGATCAATCCATTCATGAACTTTGATGTCAATGGCCTTGGAACCAAAGTAATATATAATGAATACCAAGCTATCCCAAAGGTCATGAGGAATAAAGGAGAAATTACTGAAGGCCTGACGGTGAGTCTGACTTTTGGACTCTGCATTCTGATGGTGCAAAATGCAAGACCGACTTCAGAGCAGGCATCCAATTGTGTCTCCATCTAGAAAAAGGATCCTCTAAGCCTTTTGATTTTAATTTTATTATAAAAATAATGAATTCAAATATAAAGTATTGGTTCATGTTCTTATCCTTGCTGAGTGGATGGACATAAAGCAACTAAAAGTATTCGATGATTTTAAATTAGTGGTAATACAGGTGAGAGGGGTTGTAACTACAAGAATGTGTGCATGAGGTCTCACCACCATAGGATATGGTATTTTATTAAACATTCAAATCTTTAAAATTTCAAATCATCTTTAGGGCCACAAATCTAGAGGCAAACATAATGGCAATAATTAGCTCTAAATTTGACCTAGTGATATACTAGTTTACTAATGAGCAAGTAGTATGGGTGATCATCAGGCCCGTCATTCATAAAAATGACTAGAATTGGTAGGTATTAGAAATTGATTCATAGATTGATATGTTCCTATATCAATTATGTGAATTTTTAGAGAAATTACAACCAAAAATTGAAGAATTCTATGAAGATCAAGTTATGTAGTTGAAGACCAACAAACTACTGAAAAGGCTCATTACCCTAAGAAATTTGTTTGACTCTGATGATATGAGCAATGAAAAATGGAATGTTTTCATAGATACATGTGAATAATCTAAAATTTATGTCAAAAATGGAATAAAATTCAAGGTTGAGAAGGAATTTCCTAGAGAGGATAAGGAGCGGTTGATTTCTTTGTATGACAAATATGAAGGGGTCATTGCATGGACCTATGATGATTTGAAAGTATATAACCATGAGGTTATTCAACACACCATAAATCTAGTGGAAAGAGCCAAACCCATCTGACAAAAACAAAGGTTGGTTAACCCAAAAATTGAATATCTTATGGCTCAAGATCTAAGGAAACTAATCAATTCAAGAATCATATATCTGATCAAGCATTCAACCTAGGTATCTAATATAGTTCTAGTGCAAAATAAGAGTGGAGAGATCCAATTATGTCTAGACTTATAGGATTTAAATAAATCATCCTTAAAGGATCATTACCCCCTCTCCTCTATAGATAAAATCCTCTAGACAATATCAATTGTAGAAATGTTTTATCTACTAGATAGATTCTCTAGATGTAATTAGCTATGGGTAAGGGAATAAGATCAACACAAGACCACTTTCAACACAAAGTGGGGAAAATTTGCATATGCAAAGATGATTTTCAGCCTCTCCAATGTTGGGTCTAATTTCCAATGAGCTATGGATGTAGATTTTAAGGGCTAGATCAATAAGATCATATTAATTTAACTAGATGACCCCACTATGTTCTCCAAAAGGAAGGAAGACCACTTTGATCATTCGGAGAAGGTATTCTAAAAATGTCAGGAATTCAGGGTGTCTCTTAACCCCAAGAAATGCATTTTTAGAGTCCCAAAAGGCAAGCACTAAGATACATGGTATCAAAATAAGGGATCACCATTAATATAGAAAGAGTAAAGTCCATCATAGACCTAGCTTTGTCGATGAATAAGAAAGGGGTTCAATATTTCTTAGGAAAGATTAACTTCATTAATAGGTTAATATCTTCCTTCATAGGATTAGTGAGACTAATTAAACTGATGCTAAAAAATGACTAAGACTTTAAATGGACCCCTAAAAGAAGAGAAACATTTTATAAAATCAAATATGTGATATCCATTACTTTGGTTTTGGTTAACCCTAACTTCTCCAAATATTTCATCTTGTATGTCTATGGGAGTGAACACAACCTAGTGGCTATGTTAACTCAAAAGAAAGAGGAAGGGGGAAGTGAAAACCAAATAAAATTATACTCGAGAACCCTATGAAAATATGAAATCAAGTACAAATTTGTAGAAAAATAGGCTTTTTCCATTTTCGAGGGCCTAAAGAAGTTTAGGCACCTTGTAGTAATAAGTAAAATAATGGTGTATATGTCACACTCTAGCATTTGTGAATACATAATGGAAGGGGAGATTATGAAAAAGTGGGAAAATTATATCACCAAGATCCTTGAATATGATATCAAGGTTAGGTTGAACAAACTAATCAGAGGAAGGGGAATATGCAAATATATAGCTCATTACATAGATGCCCTGTTGGAAGGACATGACACATCATCTAAATCAATTTGAAATTTGTGAGTCCTAGGTTGTTGATAGGACCCACTACATGTAAACATGTTGATATCCTAATGGTCTCCCCACATATAAAAGGCATTGCTATAGACTTCAATGGGCTAGTTACACGCTAGTCCAAGGGCTCCTATTCAAAATAAACTTTGATAGAGAACTACTTCGATGTATCTAAGTGTACCAATCTGAGAAAATACTCTAGGATATGCATTTCACCTTTCTAGGTGGATATCTATTTACAAAAACCACTATGACCAAGATCATGCATGCAAGGTATTACTAGTGGACCATGTTTAAGGATTACCATCAATCAGTCAAGAAATGCCAAAAATGCTAGTTCTTTGTAGGGAAGAGAAAAAATTCAGCCATGTCACTGAACCCAATTGTGATTGATGAACCCTTCATGTAATGGGGCTTATAATTCATCAAAATTATTAATCCTGTCTCTAGCACCGATCACAAATGGATACTAACAACCATCGATTACTTTAATAGGTGGACCAAAGTAGTCCCACTGAGGGAGGTAACTAAAAATGTGATCCTCAGATTTTTGGAGGAACTTGTAGCAAGGTTTAACCCACCAAGGATGATCTTATCCAAAAATGCAAAGGCCTTCCTTAGATCTATGATTTTTGAATTCATGCTTTGGAATATTTTTTTTTTAAATATTTTGTCTAATTACTACTTATAAGGGAATGGGTTGGCCGAGTCAATGAATAAGAACCTTATAAGGCTGATCAAAAGGATGGGTGCTGATAGGCAAGGGAGTGGCGTATGCACATGAAAACAACTCTATGGGTGGACCACATCACTACCAAACAAATCTTAAAGACATCTTCATATGAAATTTTATATGAGAAAGAATTGGTCATGCTTATGTCATCAAAAATTCTTGCCTTACAACTTTTGAAAGATGTCAAGATTATGGAAAATAGAGTAATGAAGGTTAGGCTAGAATAATTACTCAACCTTCAAGAATCAAGAGAGTAAATGAGAAATACAAAGATCACCTGATAGTAAGTGGTAAAATACTGGTTTGACAAAAATTCATCAAAGCTAGGATTTAAGCTTGGATATTTGTTTCTCAAGTACAATCAAAGGGCCATGAAACTAGGCCAACATGCTAAGTTTGATTCTCTATGGAAAGGACCATTTTACATTATTGTCAATAGGTAAGGTAATGATTTTAATTTTAAGGATGAAGAAGGTAATGCATTAGGGATTATGATTAATAGAATTAACTTGAAACACTTCAACTAGTTTACCAACCTTCCCCTTGTACATAGTTAGTTAGTTTCCCTTTTGCATGCGTGTTTCCCTTCCTTGCTATTATTTTCCTTTGTTTCATTAGTTTCCCTCTATTTTTCTATTTCCTTTTGAATAAGTTCCATTGGCATAATTATCTTGTCCCATTGCCATGTGTCATCACCCTAGCTTTCTTAATTTTTAAAACATTCTCTAAAATATCATTATCTACTCACTTCTCTTACCATTAATGTTAAATGCTCTGTATTTCACCATTCCCCATAAAGATCACCACAAATATCTTATGAGTGGCTTATCGAGTGTGTGTGCCACCCATAACATTTATAGGGTGACCAAATTTAAAATTTTTCATGATGATTGCACATAGGAGCATTGGATTATAAATACCCTTCTTCTCATCAAGCCAAACACTTAGATGCATTGAGATTTTGAGAGTATTGAACAATTGAAGAGAGTATAAAGAGCAAAGAGAATCGAGAAAAGAATTGTAAATTTTTTTGAGTAGAATTAGACATCCAGTGCCTTTATTATAATAGAGAGTGAGTTTGGTAAGAATTCATAGGATGGAGACTTCTACATACTCATCAGGGAGCATAAGGCACCCAAAAAACACAGAACCTATAGGTCAAGTATCAAAGGAGACCTTCCACAACCATATGTGGTAAGAAAGTCATATGATTCAAAGTAAAAGGTGTTGAATGTCAAGAGCATAGTTAAAGTATTCTATAGAGACCACACACTGGTCATGGATTATGTGGATGATATCTATGATCCTAAACTAGCTAAAAACCCCAAAAGCCTGAGAGAGGGTGCACACACCCAAATGATTGAGAAGGTCTAGAGGAATGATTATGAGTCATTTAGATATATAATTTGGAGCTCAACACTGGTCTAGTACATGGTGCCTCTTATGCACCCATGTACAGATCTCATTACCCTCTACACAAATAGGTATGACACCCACACAGGCACCATTATGGGCAATACCCATTTAAAGGTAGAGATTAGTGCAGATGCCATAAGGGAAATGATCTAGATCCCAAGTGACCCCAAAGCTAACATTTTCAATATGGAGAGCTTATAAAAGGTCTAGGATACCCATGTCTACAAGACTGACTTCCTCAAAATTTTTCTCAATAATAGCTATAGAAAATCACCTTCCCTATCCATTCTCATAGTGAGCTTCCCTATGAAAGACCTAAAATATGCCCTATCTATGTTGGATTTCATCTTTGGTATGGAATCAAATTCCAACACTACTAATTTTAAATTGGGAGTAATCTTCCTCCTAAATATGGTGAGTAAGGAGGAGGTGTATAAGATGGATTTCTTTGAGGCCATTACCACTACCATGTATAATGAGTTGGAAAAATTTTCAATGTGGAGTACCTTTTAGTATTCCTCCTTACTCTTTCATGTCATCCTATTTCAAAACTCCAAGTTCTTATCTACATACATCACCCTCAACTCATTTGAGACAAGCACATTCCCTCACACAGTGACCCCTATCACAATGTGGAAATATGTCTTATTAATCACATAAGATTACTACAAGTTTTAGGAACTCTTTTTATCCCCAGTCCTCATCGACCTCAATTGAGAGGCCATTATATTAAGGATGATGGACTTGAAATGAGTATGGCTCATTATAAGTAAGATTTTAATTGATTGTATCTTTGGGAACCATTTTACCTTCAACATATGGATTCAAAGAGGATCCCTTCTGGATATTATGCTTACTCATGAATAAGACCCCAACCTTAGAGTTGGCTTGACAACTTGATGTGGTTGACTCTATGTATGGTGTGGGATACAGGAAGAAGGGCCTTTATGATTCCCCATTCACAAGAGGAGGCATCATAGTGGTAAAGAGGTCACAAGAGCACCTACTCATATCCAAACTTATGGAACTTGACCTTGACTTGATTTATGATAGATGGAGATATGACTTGATCAGTCACATAGCCTCTTTGAAGACCATAAGACTACCCAATCACTTTCCTATCCCACTCTCCTCTTCATCCACCCAACCTACCACCAAACTCTTACTACTTTCCTTTAAGTTCTTGATCTCCTCTCATGTACCTTTCTTTATTACTTTGCCCTCTTCATTTGCATCATCTTCCATGATGGTGTAATCACATTCCACCCTACTCTGTGACCTCCCACATTTTTATCCTTATACCTTCACCCTTCACCCACTCATCACTAGAGGAATAATGCCCACTGCTTCATAGTAGTAAGTGACCATTCTATTTGGGCTGCCCAAAATATTCCCCTTTATAGGGGAAAACATTCAGTCATAGGTGTAGTTACATTAGTAGATGGATGCCATAAGGAAAACATGAGAGGCCTAGGTAGAGAAGAGGAAGGGGAAATAGGCCAAGGCCTTAGCGATGCCCAACATATGGTCATTATTTTACCTAATACAACAATCTCTCATGATTGCACATATGGCACCCCAGGTAGTCAAACCCCAAGACCAAATACAACTAATGACTATGCAATACAAGTCATTAACCTCAATATCATCCATGTTAGGCTAGCTGATAAGGTTGAGCTAATGGAGGAAACACAAAAAATTGTTACTATGAACTATATCAAAGTAGGCCAACAACTGGAGAAGACTAAGACGGAACTTACCAAGGTGAAGGCTATAATCAACCACCTCAACACTGAGGCTAAAGTAAAGGATGTAAACCTTAATAAATTGAGGTTTAACCTTTATATCCATGTCTCTAATGAGATATTCTAGGTGAAAGACAATCTATGAATGATCATAGAGGTTAAGCTACAAGAAAAGGAGGAAAAACTTGTGTAGACCCATCAAAATCTCTTATATTCTAATTAGGCATATCTATAATTACAAGAAAAGACATAGTGGGAGGCATCAGTCAAGGAATAATAAATGTTGTAGCTAAAGAATGACCTTACTACCTACTCATAGACCATGGAGATCCTCCCAATGGTTTAACAACTATATGTATCTTACTGGGAAAGGATTAAAGGCACAACCACAAACCTAAATCTAGTACTTAGTTTCATCATGGATTCATAGAGGTTGAGCTCCCACGTAAGTGTATCTATAAACCAAGTCATTACCTTTATATCCCTTAAGGTTTAATATTTGTAGATATTTGTTTAAAAGCTTTATAGTATTATGAATGAGACACTACAACTAGTAGGAGTGACCAATCAAAGGTAAGTGGTGGCAAAGGTCAATAAATTTTTGAGCTGCAACAAGGTAGCTACCAAGTATAAGACATTCCTCAATGCCTTAGAAAAGGTGGTCCAAGATAGGAGGGAGCACATCAAACAACTAATCCAATTGGGAATCCCCTCTCTATCATTGGTGGATGATATTATCCTCCTAGAGGACAAGATCAAATCACTACAAGAGTAGAGCCCAAATGACCAGGCTATATTCATGGCTCTTAGTCAATCACCAAATGTCTCTGAGGTGGAGATAATATTATAACTACTCACCCAGATAGTGTTCTAAATGCTGGTGGTAGTTTAAGGTTTGGGAAAGATCTCCTTTAATTAAATCATTGATATATATAGAGACTTTGAGGTTCTCAAGAAGAAATCCCAACCCAAGGAGGAAGAGTGGGTGCCTTTAAAGGTGGCCCTTCAAAAGTTATAATTTGTAGGACTTATTTTTTTTGTGAAATTTTTTCCATAATTGTTCTATGAAACCAATATTTATAGATTCTCTCATCCATAGTCACATGCCCCTATGAGTCATTAGGAATTATGGATCAGAATCCACTTTTTGTTATTTTGGAGTAGTTAACTTTTGGCCTTGGACTTGATCAATAAAATTTAGAAGATGTGCTCTTAGCCTCCTTATCAGGGCCTATTTTATGTGTTTTACTTAAGTATTAGTCCCCTTCCACCTTTTCTATGTGGTATACCAGTGCTCATCCACCAAAAAAGGTTTTTAGCTTTCCCAGGAGGAGTGCCAACACTCTACGTGGTAGCTAAACGACCTTTGGGGCTATTTCTCTTTTGTCAAGACTCAAAGTAGTGCCATTGATTAGAGGATTTGGAAGGGGGAGCCACCATTTTATTTGTAAAGAGGCATGCAATATTCTCCATGTGGTGCCATGGTACTTAATGGGAGGAGTTTATTTTGCCAAGCTTTTGAGCAACACCATTGGCTGCTGGATATGGGAAAGTCCCACTACATGTTAAAGAGGTGAAGCAAATGTAGCAATCCATGTGACATCACGATGCTTGGATAAGGTAGGGATTTTTATATCATAATTAGGAGTTGTACCATTATTCAAAGTGATTTGGTCCCCATTTCCAACGACATAATAGAGCCAATTTTAGAGATGAACACGTGACACCATGATGTTTATCCTAATAGTCATGGCCATCACAAGGAATTGTAGTTATGCCATATCTCGGATATTAAGATCAACTGCAATCATGAGCTAGATTCCCTAATTTAGTTGTAACGACATCATCATAGGCACAAGTACTAGGATTTATAGGTGTCACTCCCATAAGAAGCCACTACACCTATATAAGTGGGAATATTTTCCTTTGTAGGGGCTGGTTATCGATTACTTGTAATTTTTACTATCTTTGAGAGTAACCATTTGTAATAGTTTTAGAATATAAGTATTCATAGGTAACATTTTTTTATTTTCATGACCTTAATAGGTGCCCCTCATGCATCGGATTGAATACTGTATACTATGCCTTAGCAACCTTTTATATTTTGTTCTCCACCTAATAATGAAGAGGATGTGATGTTCTGTGTCAAACTGAGTGAATATTTCTTGCTATCTATTATTTCCATTCTTGGACTTTTTATTATTGATTCTTGTTTGCATTATAGACTTTAATTCATGCTCCTTTAATAGTCTATGGTGTTTGAGGATTTAAGCTATTTTATGCGATTATAGGTTAATGTTTTAAATATCTTGATGCATCAACTTAGTTAGTCTAATTTAGTATTGTTCAATTTTTTTTTCTTCTCCCTTTTCACCCCCCAAATAAAATTTAAGATTCAGCTTATAAAATCTCAGAGGTTGCTTTACATATAGTAATTTGGTCCCACACCTGTAAAGCTTCCCATAGAAGGCTATTTTACTTAGAATGAGAGTTTTAGGCATCAACATCAACCAATATCAAAGTAGCATTGGATATATCATAGATATATTTACACATTAGGAGCTACTTAATTCTTTACAAACCTTATGCTTAACCACCATGGTTGTGAGAGGTTCTTTACCACTTGATTGTGTATGATAATATTATAAAAATTTGACTGTATTAGCCTTTCTTGATTGCAACTTCATTGATATTAGAATTTAATACTAAGACTTGTAAGTAATGTGAATACCATGACATATTATAGGTGAAAAAATCATATCCACTTTTGCTTGAAACCACTACAGGAAAGGAAAACTTCTATAGTTGATGATCATGCCTGCAATGTAACAATGGAGTTCCTACCTGAAAAACTAAGATGATTTTCTCATCAAATCACCTCCACACATGAAATAAAAGATATAAAGCATTAGAGAAATATTTCCACACATTATATAAAAAATTTCATCCATTTGTTTATACGAACTAACTCAGACAAGGAGAAAACCTATAGGGTATGGGGATAAACATGCAAAAAGGAGTCAAATTCTAGACAATGGTTCATAAAGAACAACTAGTGAATCCCTAAAATACTACCATTAAATATAAATGGAATAAGTGTAATAACATCCATTATAGGCATTTAACTTGAAACAACTCCTACTATCCATACCATGAGAAAACTTGTTGACCAATTTTGTATGCCAAGAGGAGCAATGGAGGATCAAAACAATTTTAGGAAAAGTTCAAGACTTCCTAAGTAGATAAAATGTATAAGTGAACTTAGGGGGGATAAAGAGTCATTATAAAACCTTCCAAATGTGCCAAATCACTTGCATAAGTTGTACAACTACCAAAATTTCTTCTTTTCTAACTATTTTCTTGATTAGACTTAATACCTACAAGTTTTTCAATTATTACTAACATGAATAACAATAATTTGATATAATGGAAATTAAAAAGCATTTGTCACACTTTTCTACCAAGGGAAACCGTACAACTTTCATAAATGGATCAAATAGTGACTTTAAATGACATGAAATGACTTAGGACTAGATTTGACTATGACTAAGGTTAATAGTGCATTAAATGACATTTATAGGACCATGACACACTCTGATACATCCTAATATACCCCTATATAGTTGACCTATTTTGACTTATGGTCAAAATAGTGAACATTCTTGGTGATTTCCTATGGGTGGTATGTTTGCTATGCTAAGACTAGTAGCCTACTCCCATCCATTGGGATATGGAATCACCAATGCATAAGTTTGACACTCAATTTGCCTTTGAAACTAAACCAAACAATAATTAAATACACAAAACACAAGACATACCAAAATAAACACACATGTGTTCTCAAGAACACTTATGGAACACACACACATAATTGAAACAAAGACACAGACCTAACCTAGTATTTACAAGACCTCACTCTTGAAGTGAAAAACAACTTACCATAGTTCAACCAGGGTCAAATATGGTTCCTCTTTCATCCTTATTGCTCATGAAAGCAAACTATCATGTGAGGCATGCTTGTCATCAAACTCTTGACTATGTATATAGTGAAATGACTTACTATACTTATGTCTTCTTATGCCTGCAAGTGAACTACTTTGGGATTTCATGAATGCTCTCTTCTACCTTCCAAGGACCTTATTTGGAGCTATAACTAGCTTGATCTCTATCATATCCATTTGATGTTCTTCAAATGTTAGATTGGGAGACATGACAACTGCCTCAACTTTACTCTTTTCTAGGATGGAATTTACTTGATGTGTAAGATCATTAAGTTACTCTTCACCATGTTCCAACACCTTTGAATGTGATTCTACCTTAGATTGAATTATTATCTATTCTTTAAGCATAAACACATCTACCTTGACTTCACTAGGCTTTTCCATGATTACAAATTCTTGGGTAGTAGCTTCATTAAGATCTTTTATGATTGTAGACCCTTGAGTAGTGGTTTGACATACACCTTTATGTTTGATAGAATATTCAACAACCTGATCATTAGTCTCATTAACAGACTCATCAGATATACACTTCTTAGGAGGAGGAATAGTCTTACCTAGCTACTCAAACTCTTGACTTATGGCATTGAAGCTTTGCCACAGGTC
This sequence comes from Torreya grandis, assembly GCA_037957365.1. NCBI lineage: Eukaryota > Viridiplantae > Streptophyta > Pinopsida > Cupressales > Taxaceae > Torreya > Torreya grandis. The sequence continues at coordinate 1,739,888 of JARHVA010001105.1, read as the reverse complement.
ATCCTCTTCCTCATAAATGTCATCTTCAAGGGATACTTCGTCAAGTGTAGGTAGAATTACATGGTTATTCTCATCATAGTGATCTATCATTATCTTCAATATATCATCACCATACACATGAATCAAGTAATTACTTTTAGTAGCTTGTGAGAAAGAATTCTCAATGCTCACCTCAGATTGCTCAAATGCTCCTTCATGGATAATATAGGTGCCAAGGTAAATTTTCTCATATTAGGTATATGGATCATGTTCATAAGCATCTAAACCATAATCATCTAGAAAAAAATAAGAAATTATTTTGAGATTATAAGAATCACCATCATATATAATAGACTCTTCTTTCTCATTGATTACATAATTCAAGTTGGAGCTTGCTTATACATAGGGATCAATGTGAAACCTATCAAGTGGTTGAGTTCTTATGATTACCTTTGATCCATATATTGTCATAAATTATAATAAGGACTAATAAATTAAGAGGTTTCCCCCTATATTAGCTATGAAATATCTTGAGAGGTAGATTGTAAAGTGGGTAGGCAAGTCAACAACCACAATGTCTTAGAGGATGGGGAAACTAGGATAATCATGCGAGAAAATATTCAACCCTTTAATCAATATTAATGAATTTTTAGGTGTACCATATAATTAAATCACTACTTTACTATGTGGTTCATACTTTAGACCCAATTTATTAGCTACAACCTTGGGCATCACTGATGTACTGGCTCCACTATCAACTATATAGTTATAAACTAGTTTATCACCCACAATGAGAGTGAGGTATAAAGGTGGGGGATTATTAGATTTGGTAGATGGCTCCACAATTTTATTAGGGGAATTATTAATATATAAATTACCATGACCATGGATTGAATATGAAATACTAACATGGATAGTGGAGAACTATTTTTTCAAGAGCTCATTTTGGCCATGCATATGAAAGACATCTCAAATGGAAATGGATGGCTTAGCACTCTTTAATGAAACTATAATATTTAGATAAAAAGTGATTACCTTTTATTTATTCCTTATAGGAAATGAAGTGTTTGAATTTTTATGAATTAAATCACTTTAAATAGACCTTCCCACATTCTGACTTGGAGAAGGTGTAAGAGTGTTAGGGACTACCATGCTTGCAACCATGCCTTGCTTCTTTGTAAAAGGATTTTTTGCACTTGTAGGAACACCATTAACATATACTAAAATCTTCCTATTATATATGGTACTATTTTAAATAAAATTTCCTTGGTTCATAACATAAGTGTCTTCAACTAAGAAGTTAGTGAAGCTTACTCCTTGAGACTGTCAATCTTCACTTGTTTGCATTATGATTCATCTTCAGCTGATAGTAGAGGAGTGAATCATCCTTGAACAAGTAGAGAATGTTCTCCACCTTTCTTTTAATTCATGAATTTTCATTGTTTCCTATATTATCCATATATTATATTACTATACACCAGTAGCATTTCTCTTGTATTAGATATTGAAGTGGGATTGTATGCATTGGTAGGCCTATTGAAATTAGGCTACCCTTAACCTCTCCCTCACCCATATTTTTGGCCATATTGCCAATGATAGGGATAGGGTTTTTTATAAGCACATTTTTTTATATTCTCTTGCCTACATTGAGCCTCAAATAAGTTAGACCTTGCTTGCCAATCAATGGAATCATCTGCCTTCTTAAGAGCAAACTCTAACTTAACATTTGCATTAGGAACTTGGGAAATGTTTGGAGCAAAAACAAGAACATTAGGCAATAGAGTCATAAACACTTTTGGAGGAAATTTTATTTCTTGAATGAGTCCATTATTATCTCTAATGTCAAGGTCATATGCCTCAAGTAGAGTGAAACCACCCATGGATTGTAGCATGATGGAAATATCAATACCTATGGCCCTTAAGTATGTAGGAAAGTCAAAACTAGTAGGTGGTCTCATGGGAGGAGGAAACCTATGCCAAGTCTTTTGTAACCTCTAATTTAATTAATAAATTATTTCCTTGGGGGATATTTGTGTTGTTCCTAAAATCAGCTATGCTCATTCTTGGAACAACCCCTACAAAACTTGTCTGTTTCATGTTTTTTCTCTAGGTTCATCTTTCGAGGCGAGTTTCTCTTGATCTCAGGTTTTGTCAATTAACATCTTTGAAAAGTTTTTGACCTTTCTTAGTTATAATTTTTTAGCAAACGTGAAATTCATTGTGTTTTTAATGTTATCAGAGTGCCCAAATTTTTGATAAATTTCAAAGAGTTAGTGATATTTTTTAGCAAATATGCAAGGGCGGCAAAATTTGCCGCCACTGCATATTTTTCAGCAAATATGCAAGGGCAGAAAATTTTGCTGCCACTACATATTTTTTAGCAAATATGCAAGGGCGGAAAAATTTGCCGCCATTGCATATTTTTTAGCAAATATGCAAGGGCAGCAAATTTTGCCGCCACTGCATATTTTTTAGCAAATATGCAAGGGTGGCAAAATTTGTTGCCACTGCATATTTTTCAACAAATATGCAAAGGCGACAAAATTTGCCGCCACTGCATATTTTTCAGCAAATATGCAAGGGTGGAAAATTTGCCACCACTGCATATTTTTCAACAAATATGCAAGGGCAGCAAATTTTTTTGCCACTGCATAACTTTTAGCAAATATGCAAGGGTGGAAAATTTTGCCACCACTGCATATTTTTTAGCAAATATGCAAGGGCGGCAAATTTTGTCGCCACTGCATATTTTTCCCCTCATTTTTGCTATCTTTGGAAAATTTTGATTTTTTTATTTTTTGTGCCCGCTCCCCTTTTCTTTCGATTTACAACCTGCTCATGTCACATCCCTTTCAAGCACAATTCCTTGATCGTGACCATCAAATATATAGTTTTCCTAGCTTGCTACTTTTTTCTCCTAATTACACAATCATGATTCATGCTACAGTTTTTTTAAAGGATCCCTCTTCATCGGTGTCTTTTCAATAGAAGTTCTTTGAGATCACTGAAGTTTCTCTAAAGAAGTCGAAGACAATGAAGTATAAGCATCAAGGTGTTTTTTCAATTTCCTCAATTGTTTCTAAATGTTGATCACATTAAGAATATAGAGATTGGGCACGTGGATATGGCTGAGTTCATAGAAAGAACCAAATTAGGCATCTATTGCTATGTATGATGCTCATCTGAAGAAGTCTGGCGGCAAGAGCTGAACCTTTTTTCCCCTTGTCTCTTCTTCTTTTCTTCTCATGCAATTTGGTCATGTAAAAGTGCATGTAATTTTGTAATATGTAATTACATGTAAAAAAATCTAGAAAAATATCTCAAAAGTCAAAGATGAGTCATCTTTGACTAAGATATTTTTGTATTTTAATATTTTCTAGTTTTTGAAAGTTTCTTTCTATATATAGAGGGGACCTCTTTTGTAAATCTATCTCTAATAATTAAGAGCAAAAACTCTACCAAAATTGAAACACTTTTTGAGACTTTGTGCTCAACTTGTAAATCATATTTTATTGAATGAATGAGAAGCAGGTTTATTTCAAACTTTGTGTTGAAGTTATCTGCGTTATTTAAGAAATAGTTCTTATGTCCTCTTTCTTGATAATCTCTTATTTGTTTGATTTAATAAGCAAAGTGTGTGTGTTGATATTATTTGAGGACATTTCTAAAAGATAAAAGAGAGAATTTAAGCTACTTTTATCTTGGTGATCCTTTTATCCTTTGTAGTTTCAGGTGAAGACTTTGTGCTTTGTTTCACTCTACAGTTATGCATATTCCAAATTAGTGAAGGAGGCAACGGAAGACTTTGTGCTTACATGGGTTTTCTTGTGCACTTTGTTACACTTTAAGGGGTTTTATGCTTTGTGCTAGATACCATTCTTGAAAGAAGAGGAATGTTTTTAGCCAACGACCAAGATTTATCTCTCTTGTTCCTTGGACATCATCTCTAAGAAAAGAGAGATGGATGCTGTCATACCAACCCGAGTATTATTTTCTGCTTAATTATATATACTTATAACGTACAAATATTCATAGGGAACCTCCCCTTGATGAGTGGAGAGATTTACCTTGTCTAGATCTGGTAAACCCACACTTTTAGTGGCATAAATCTCCCTGTACTGTGGTTGATATACCCATTTTGTCATCAGTTAGTTGACAACAAAATATTCACCCAACAGCATTTTGGCAACTCTACTGGGGACTACAAACGTGCATTTTGAAGCCTCAAGCTTCAACTTGAAGCAGTTTCAGTGTCTTTTTCATTTTAAATCTGGCAACTCCATGCTACACAAGAAGTCAAAGATCTAAATGTGTTTTTGACCCTGTGTTTGAGTTGGCACAACAGAGCAACTTTGATCTATTCCCTCCACCGCCTTTCCTCTAATGATCTAGAAGTCTTCCTCCTGACCTTATCGATTCACCAACACAAGGTAGAGCTTCTTTTCCTACTGTTAATAGTGCCCTACCTATTAACACTCCACCCAGATTTATTATCCCACCATTTAATCATCCTATCATAATGGCTCAAGGCCCATGGGGCAATTCCTTTGGTCCTCTTAATTTGACCCCACCCTTGCATGAATTACCCCATAGTTATAGGAAAAAATTTTCTAAGTTTTTTGGGGATGGGAAGGTTCATCCCGATGAGCACATTGCCACCTTCTCTATAGCATGTGGCATAATCAGTGTGGAATTTAAGGATGTAGCAGTGAGACTTTTTGTGGAAACCCTGCAAGGCATTGTCGCAGATTGGTTCTACCTCCTACAAGCCAAGTCAGTGACTGAGTAGGACATGCTCCAAGCTAAATTCGAAGCTAAATTTAAACCTGTGAAAGATGCACACGCCTTGTTAGCACAGCTGACATAGATGAAAAAAGAATCTCAGGAACCCATGAGGGATTTCATAGCCAAATTCAACAAGTTAAGGAACTGGATTCCAACCGTCACTCAGCCTACGCCAGAGAATCTTAAGTGCTTTTTTATCAACTCATAGCTTCCTGAAGTAAGTTTCCTATTGAGGCGAGCTAGCCCTATGGATCTCATATTGGCTCAAAATTTGGCCACTGAGATTGAGGATGATCTTATCTTGGCAGGTAAGATCAAAAAAGACCCAAGTAAAAATAGATTCTCTTCATTTGCTAAAAGCTCTTCTACAGGTACTACAGATCTTATGGTGCAAAAATTGACAAATGAACTGATAGCTTTGAAGAGACAAATGGCCCAAGTTATGTCTGCTTCTCCTAATCAGGATATGCCAAGGAGGACATTTTAGAATCAAGCGTACCAAGGCAATGCTACTAGGAATCAAGGGCAGCCAAATCGTCTTCCTCCCCCATAGAGGAACCTCGCCCTTGAAGCACCTCCAACCAACTCAGTAGTTGGATATCTAGAAATAAAACATGCTTCCCCTTTCCAACCTAAGTTGGACCAACATGATGATGCTAATCTCTTCAAAGAGTAGGAAGAAGAATTAGCTGGCGACTCTGTCATTGGTTACCTAAATTATCAGGATGAACCCAGAAGTGAGATAAATGTAGCTAAGGGATCATATGCTGTATTCACCTGATCCCAAAAATAGTCAACCCAATAAGTTGATAAAGAGAAGACAAAGGAGCAACCTCAACTAGTAGTTTCAATTTCCAAGTGGGGAACCACTCTGCCCTTCCAACAAAAGGACCAAGTGACTATTGAAAAGGTGCATACCCCAAGCATCTCTGCACCCTCTACTTCAACTTCGCAAACCAGCCCTTCCCCTCCCAAAAACTAAAAGAGTGAACTCCCATCCTCTGTGCCTAGTCTAATTCAGACATTTGACATAATTGAGCATGTCAAAAAGACTAAAATTCAAATGTCTGAATTTGAATTTATACAAGCCCATCTTGAATAGTTGGACAGGTTGGTGGAATGTGTGAAAGGTGCAACTATCCCTATAGGACAAGAAATTTTGAGGGTAACTCATGATCCCCCAAAGAATGTATCCACCTAGAATAACCTTGTCATTTCTCCCCCTGCTACTTCTGGGAAAGTAGATCCTTTTTATGTTTCCCTGTTAATAAATAGTCACAAGCTGAGCAACTACATCATCGATTTTGGTGCATCTGACAACGTCATGCTTGCTAAAGTGGTAGAATATCTTGGTCTCACATTGACTAAAACTTTTGGGAGATGTTTCTCCATGGAGAACAAAAAATTACCACTATTGGGGTAAATCAAAGATGCCCAATTTGCATTTACAACATTTCCTAACAAGAGGATCAAGATGATAGTTTTGGTAGCTGACGTCTCAGCCTCATATGGCATTTTGCTTAGATGAAACTTTTGCAAGGATGTCAGAGGGGAATTGAGCATGGACTTGTCCCAGTCAAGAATCCCTATGAAAGGTGTGATGTAGAGGTTGCTTTTTGAGAGAGAGACAAAGTACGTGGTCACCCAAATGTCAGCCCCTGCAGCTCAAATTTTGTTTGAGTCCTCAAGTAGGGGTAATTATTTTTTGACCATAGAAGAGGTTCATGAAGAGCCTGTTAAAGTCCTTGAGAATGCCAACTAGAAAATTAGTTTAGATGAAATAATAGCAAGTGGGCCTGATAGTGCCAATCAGTGGTAGGTGTCAAATGAGGATGATCAAATCAGGTGCTGGATGGAACCAAAAGAGCAACTAATTATGGTAGCTGACCATGCTACTGTGCATCATGATCAAGAAAAAGAACTCTTTGCCAAAAAACAAAGATTCATGGTTTTTGGATCAAAAGACAAGTCTTGCTGTAGGGAAAGAGGAGAAAACCAAAGGGAAGGCATAGGAGATTGGTTTCCTGGTGGAGAGTTCCATTCACACATCATCAATTCTAAGGAGAAAATGGCCTCTTGTTGGTTTATCAGGATAGAGCACCATTGTCACTACCTCTCAAGGGGAAGCATCTAAAGTACTTCAATTCTTGAAGTGCCAAATAAATTTACCTGTACATTTGTATATTTGTAAAATCTTTGTTCTTTTTTGTGCTTTTTGTTTTCATTTTTTGTCACCTTTCTTTTTGGGTAGCATGACTCCGTGGCCCAATGGCATGCTTCAAGGCACTTAGAGACTGGTTTCTACTCCCATTGATCAATTTGATCAATAAAAGTTCCCCAACAGGAGCCAACTATTGTTCTTAAAATTAGCTATGCTCATTCTTGGAACAACCCTTATGAAACTTGTCTGTTTCATGTTTTCTCTCTAGGTTCATCTTTCGAGGCGAGTTTCTCTTGATCTCAAGTTTTGTCAACTAACATCTTTGAAAAGTTTGTAAACTTTTTTAGTTATGATTTCCCAACAAACGTGAAATTCATTATGTTTTTAATGTTATCAAAGTGCCCAAATTTTTGATAAATTTTAAAGAGTTAGTGATATTTTTTAGCAAATATGCAAGGGCGACAAAATTTGCTGCCACTGCATATTTTTCAACAAATATGCAAGGGTGGCAAATTTTATTGCCACTGCATATTTTTTAGCAAATATGCAAGGGTGGCAAAATTTTTTGCCACTACATATTTTTTAGCAAATATGCAAGGGTGGCAAATTTTGTTGCCACTGCATAAATTTTAGCAAATATGCAAGGGCGGCAAAATTGCCGCCACTGCATATTTTTTAGAAAATATGCAAGGGCGGCAAATTTTGCCACCACTACATATTTTTCAACAAATATGTAAGGGTGGAAAATTTTGCCGCCATTGCATATTTTTCAATAAATATGCAAGGGCAGAAAATTTTATCACCACTGCATATTTTTTAGCAAATATGCAAGGGCGGCAAATTTTGCTACCACTGCATACTTTCCCCTCATTTTTGCTATCTTTGGAAAATTTTCATTTTCTTATTTTTCACACCCACTCCCCTTTTCTTCTGCTTTCCAACCTGCTCACATCTCATCCCTTTCAAGCACATTTCCCTGATTGTGACCATCAAATGTGTAGTTTTCCCAGCTTGCTATTTTTTCCCCCTAATTGCACAATCATGATTCATGCTACAGTTTCTCTAAAGGATCCCTCTTCATTGGCATCCTTTCAATATAAGTTCTTCCAGATCACTGAAGTTTCTCTGAAGAAGTTGAAGACAATGAAGTATAAGCATCAAGGTGTTTTTCTATTTTCCTCAGTTGTTTCTAAATGTTGTTCACATTAAGGATATAGAGATTGGGCACGTTGATATGGCTGAGGTCATAGAAAGAACCAAATCAGGCATCTGTTACTATGTATAATGCTCATTTGAAGAAGTTTGATGGCAAGAGCTGAACCTTTTTCCCCCTTCTCTCTTCTTCTTCTCTTCTCATGCACTTTTGTCATGTAAAAGTGCATACAGTTTTGTAATATGTAATTACATGTAAAAAAAATTCAAAAAATTATCTCAAAAGTCAAGGATGAGTCATCTTTGACTAAGATATTTTTGTATTTTAATATTTTCTAGTTTTTGAAAGTTTCTCCCTATATATAGAGGGGACATCTTTTGTAAATCTATCTCTGATAATTAAGAGAAAAAACTCTGCCAAAATTGAAACACTTTTTGAGACTTTGTGCTCAACTTGTAAATCATATTTTATTGAATGAATGAGAATCATGTTTATTTCAAACTTTGTGTTGAAGTTATCTGCATTATTTAGGAAATAGTTCTTATGTCCTCTTTCCTGATAATCTCTTATTTGTTTGATTTAATAAGCAAAGTGTGTGTGTTGATATTATCTAAGGACATTTCTAAAAGATAAAAGAGAGACTTTGAGCTACTTTTATCTTTGTGATCCTTTTATCCTTTGTAGTTTAAGGTGAAGACTTTATGCTTTGTTTCACTCTACGGTTACACATATTCTGAATTAGTGAAGGAGGCAATGGAAGACATTGTGCTTACGTGGGTTTCCTTGTGCACTTTGTTACACTTTAAGGGGTTTTCTGCTCTATACTAGATACCATTCCTGAAAGAAGAGGAATGTTCTTAGCCAACGACCAAGATTTCTCTCTCTTATTCTTTGGACATCATCTCTGAAAAAAGAGAGATGGATGCTATCATACCAACCTGAGTATTATTTTTTGCTTAATTATATATACTTATAGCGTATAAATATTCATAGGGAACCTCCCCTTAATGAGAGGAGAGATTTACCTCATCCAGATCTAGTAAACCCACACTTTTCATGGCGTAAATCTCCCTGTGCTGTGGTTGATATACCCATTTTGTCATCAGTTAGTTGATGACAAAATATTCACCCAACAATTTGGATCACATTGAGTTGGTGGATGAGTGAATTGTGGTCACTCTTGTCCTCAAACCTTGATGTTATCAACATTCCAAAGTCATCCCATGTTATAATGCATCCACTGAGAAAATTCCTCTATCAGTCAAGTGATTTCCATCTAAGGGACATGGAAATTAGTCTAATAGAAATATTAACCTTAGTGACATTATGAAAACTATAGAAGTTTGATATATCCCTAATGTGATCACTAAGAGTGACATGGCCTTCACCATTAAATGTAGGAACACTCTTTGTAGAATTAGGGGGAATGTCATCATAGGCATCAAGATGAATTACATTTTTAGTGTTAAAGGTTGGGAAGAAATGCTACCTAGATATGTTTTCTACAAATTATTCCTCACTCTTGGTATTCTTGGCTAGCAAAGTCCTATTGCTCTTTGAAGGGTATAATAGGCTGAGGGTGTTAAAATTCAAGAGGAAGTTCAAGTTGAAGAGGTGGATTGATAATATTTAAAACTCTATTGGAAGATGAGATAGTAAAGACCATGAAGTATAAAAATAAATATATGAAAAAAAAATGGTCTAAAACCAGATTTTACCTTGAAAGGAGTCACCAAATGTTGAGTAACACACTATATATAGCTAATGTTGTGAATTCCAACATTCACCTTGATAAGTTGTCTTTAGGACAATGATCCCACTGGGCATGCCAAAATTATTATCACAAAATATTCAACCCTACAATAGGTTTTTAAAGCCTACTATAATATTTGGGCCACAATGGAATACCTCTAGGCTTGTGTGTTGCCTATAGTAGAGGTAGACCTCTAGGTTTCAGGGCTAGCTCCCTGAATTGATCTTAAAGTGCTTATCACTGACACTAACTAATTATTTATGTGAAAAGATATAATTATGCATGAAATAAATATATTATAAGGGGTGATACATGATAAGTATCATCACAAGATCATCATACTTTTGTAATAAGAAACAAGACCTACAACACTAGTTTCAAAGTCTTAAAGTGTTCTAACATTATTATTTCAATATAGAGGTGATATGCATGAGAATACTCAAGGTAAGTGGACCAGAGGTCAGATTTTAGACTCTAAGGACACTTGAATAAGCTAAGGGAGACAAAGACACTAGATACACTCCATATGGCCTGTTAGAATGATAACTTCTTGCACTAGACATGAAAAGATAAGGAGAAGCAAGGATGGAAGCTTATCACTAAACCTCACCATTAATTAATTCACAGAGTTAGAATTTTTTTATGAACTCAAAAATAGATTGAATTTATTATTCAAAGGAAAATTACAACATCAAACCTTTAGGTATTCAACATACATGGTGTGGAATTAGAGTACAAGAGCCAGAATGGCCAATACTTATAGAATGTGAGAGAGGAGAGAGAAGAGAGAAGAATGAAGCTCAAGAGTCATAAGAATAAGTGTCAATCTGAGAGAGAGAGAGAGAGAGAGAGAGAGAGAGAGAGAGAGAGAGAGAGAGAGAGAGAGAGAGAGAGAGAGAGTTACATATATATATTAATGAATTATAACACAAAACATGAAAGATATATATATATATATCTTTCATGTTTTGTGTTATAATTCATTAATATATATATGTAACTCTCTCTCTCTCTCAGATTGACACTATATATATATATATATATATATATATATATATATATATATATATATATAGACAATTGTCTCTCTAAGCATGAAATCTCCTCAAATATGGTATAAGACTTTTTAACTACATGTTTGGAAATTGCCTTCATCATTGGCTCCTCTTGATCACTCCACAGTAGACTAGGAACAATTAACACACATGAAATGTGATGAGGGGTTTAATAAAAATCTCTAACATGAATTGGATGTGTCCCTAATCATTGACATTCTTTTAGACAAGTGTTCTCACTACCTGCAGTCACTATCATCCTTCTTTCACTCATTCCTCACACTTATCACCAACATGACCATCAGTTGTTCAATAAAATAAATAAATATGGTGGTATGGCACATATAAAGAGTCATATTATCCTTAGATTCATTAGGTAGACCTTAAAAGGCCTCCCAATTAAAGTTATCACCTTCTCACTTGGTGATCACCTTTCATTCATTATGCCAATTTGGATTGCCTATAGTGAAGGTGCTTGCATAGGTACTTGTGTGATTTTATAAAGCAATAAATGGATATTATGGGTTATATTAGGTCCCAATCAATCTCCCAAAGTTATCCTCATCCTTTTAAACTCCTATATACTTGAAAAACATTAAAATATATCAAGAAAACTAGTTTTTTACCCTATTTGTATAAATAGGGTAGAAGTCAACTTGATGGGAAGGAGCCTAGGGGAGTTGTATACAAGAAAAAATAATTATCCTACCTAAAATAAATATCTTGGATTCATTTAATTATTTTTTTCCCCATCGGGTCATTAGCAAGGGTTTTGGAGGGTTTTAGGTAGTTCAGACCTTGAAGGATTGTTCATAGAATTGTGACATCCAAAACCTAGATAAATTATACGAAGTAGGGATATGGGACCCAATATAAGTATTAATAACTCCATAATATACTATGATAAGCATCCATAAAAATATGAGCTTCTTAAGGTGGCTTCTCGAGTTCTTCCCTATATTCTATGTACCCTAAGTTATTCTTAGGCCAAAAAATGACCTCTCTATGACTTTTTATGCAAACTAAAGGTTTTGAATCACTTTATAACTCCCAATTATGGTCCTCTAATGAATTATTATTTTCACTTGACCCTGGATTGGGTAATAGATCCCCTTTTAGGCATGATGCCTAGTCTAGGCTTTGTGGACTTGACTGCTTGGCTCCTCACAACCACTTCTAAGTGGTTGGTCATTGGTCATGACTGTGAGGTATTTTACATTATTTTATATGCTAAAAATATCTCTATACATCTCCTTGAAAGGTTTAAACACTTCCCAAATCACTTTATCATCATTACTTACTAAACTTGCATGGTTTATCTCCCTGGGAGTGCCATCTATCTAAGACAGAATAGACTGAACTTCCCTTGTTTTCTAAGGAAAAAAAAGATTGAGAGGGTTATAAAAGTTTTGGGGATAATAAATATAAAATTTTGAGGTTGGATCACATCAATATCATTTCCAAACATCATCAAACCCAAGGAAAACTTTTAGAATGATGATTGTGCAGGATTTTGTGTGTGTGTAGAGGGGTTGTTATGTGGAACCCCTTCATGTTCTATTTTCCATTATCTTGAGAATATCTTAAGATGATCATTGTAATTTGTGGAGGTTCTCAAATCATGTTAATCATCCAACCTTTTTCAAACTCTTCAATGTATTCCTTCCATTTTGATAGGCCTAGTTTGTAGTCAACTGTGACTGTGTTATTTGCTTATAAAATAACATACATGTAAGTAAACATTAATGATAAACCTTGCATATTATGTATAAGATCTCATTTAAGTTATCAAGGACACCTCTCAATAACTTGACCTTGTTCTCATCTTGCACATGTTAGGTCAACATCAATATATTTATGCTTTAGTGCATTGCTATATTGCAATCAACTATAGTTGACCATTCTTGGAGTAAAATAGGTACTGTAGATGATTTACAACCTTTGAAACCTACGATACATAGTCTAGGGTCTCTATAGAGTTCTTAGATCCAAATAAAATTGGTAAATGTTTGTGTTTTCAAGCTTATAATCTCTCAAGGTTCATATCATGAGCTTATAGGTACCTACAACCAGACTATAGGTGAACTTTTTTGAGGGCAAGGGTACACCTATAGATGATGATATGGGTCAATACCTTGTAATTCAACCCCTTTCAAAATTTATTAAATCAATAGTGTAATTCTCACCTGAATAGGATCACTTGACATGAATATATTCTCCTATTATGCCAGCTTGGACTATAAGGTCATTTAGGATTCAACACACTGTAGAGAACACTAAAATTCTACAATATAAGAATGTCTAGAATGGAGGCCTCTTTTACATCAGCTCTTGGGACTAGACACTCACACTCTTTTAAAATGTCTCACTCTTATGCCTAGGATACAAGATAGGATCATTTAAATATATCTATACTTTATGTCACCCCATTTTATGATAGTACAAAGAATAAACAAGGCCTTGGTTTCAGAGTTTTTAAGGTAATAGATCACTGAAACAACCTTATTAACTTTTGGTAGGCCAAAAAAGGTCTATTATAAATAACTTCACCATTGATTTTTATGAAATTCCTAAAATTTTCAAAATCTATGAAGGTTCAGACCTGTCTCAAACACTTGCCCTACAATCTTCATAGATATCTTTGGAGACCTGTAGGTGCATAAATAGGTGTGACACAATACCATGAATGTGTAACATAGATAATATGCCTAGTGGATAGCCTAATGATAAATATTATACCTCACCAAAGTCTTCAATTTGATATTTTCAACCTTGAAATACTTCAAACAAGTCAAATGACTTATTTCAATGTGCCTAGTCATCCATGGGGAGCCTATAGGTGCACATCAGTATCAACCAAGGTAGAATTGTATGACTGTGTTAGAAAATTGGTTATCTCAACCAATATAAAACTACCATTGAATATATCAAAGATTTATTTCCACCTTAGGATATACTTAAATTATTTGAAAACCTTATGCTTGACCACCATGGTTGTGAGAGGTTCCTTACCACTTCACTGTGTATGATGGTCTTGTAGAAAGTTGATTGTGTTGGTCTTTCTTGACTACAACTTTATTGATATTAGCATTTTATAATGAGACTTTAAATTAAGGTGGTTGACATGACATATTATATGTGTAAACATCATATCCACTTTTTATTGAAACCTTTACAAGAAAGGAAAACCTCTGTAATTGATGATCATGCCTAAAACTTAGCAATGAAGTTCCTACATGACAAATTGAGATGTTTTTATAATAAAATCACCTCCAAAAATGAATTAAAACATGTAAAACATGAGATAAATATGTACATGCCTTATAAAAACACTTTCATTTGTTGGTTTGTATGGACTAGCTCTGATAAGGAGAAAACCTGTGGGGTGTGGGGAAAAGTATGCAAAAAAGAACAATCAACTTCTAGACAATGGTTCATAAATAAAAAAAAATAGTCAATCCATGAAATAATACCATGAAATGGAAGTGTAATAAGTTTAATATCATCCCTCATAGGCGTTTAAACTTAAATAACTCTTGTTATCTGTACCATGAGAAAACCTGTTGACCAATTTTGCATGCCAAGAAGAGCAATGGAGAAACATAATGGTTTTATGCCAATTTTGAGAATTAAAAAGTAGAGAAAATGTAAAATTGAACTTATAGAATCTAAAGATTGATTATGAAACCTTACACATTTACCAAATCACTTGCATAGGCCATACAACTACCAAAACTTCTTCTGCTCTAACTATTTTCTTGATCTTACTTAATACCTACAAGTTTTTCAATTAGTACTAACATGAATGATAATAATCTAACAAAGTGGATGTTATAAAGCATTTGAAACACTTTTATAGCAAGGGAAACTATTCAAATTTCATAAGTGGCTCAAATAATGATTTTAAATGACATGAAATGACTTAGGACTAGATTTGACTATGACCAAAGTTAATAACACATTAAATGAAATTTATAGGACCATGACACACCCTATTACATAATAATAGAACCATATACAATTTTTTTACTATATGGGGTTGACCTATTCTGACTTGTGGTCAAAATAGTTAATAGTAACCTAAATCATCATCTAGAAGAGAGATAAGTGAATAATGGGCTCAAGGAACTACTACAACCTATTTAAAATTACACCCATTAGTTTGGATATATTATTTAGAAAGTGAATTTTTCATAGGTGCTTGGACATGATATGATGGAAGAGGTCATAAATAAATCTTAAGATGTGGATTATTAGGCATTGTATGTCTCAAAGATGTAACTATATAGTCTTGACTCCAAGAGTTATGACTTAGGAAATTAAATGAAGCATATGAAAGTATCATTAAAATCATAACCATAGGTGGTGAAATCGTATAAAATATCACATGAGGTTGAATGATTCAATTTTTAGGTACTTTAGGTAATATGTCATATTATCTCTGAGGTAGGATAGGTAACTCAAAATATGTGATGTGAGTAGTATGTATTTTTTCATTATGCATAAACTTATGACAATGATGTAGTGTAGATGGTATCTCTCTCATTTGATTCAATCATGGGCATCCAAATAATATATATTTTATCACTAGTAATGGACACTATGTAGAACCACACTAATATGGTTTTTGGACCAACTAAAATGGGTAATGTAATACAACTTAGGGGTATGTGTGTAATGCCATCATTACTCATAATTATCATAGTTGTACAAAGTAAATATTTCTTAGTACAAACTTAATTAGACATAAATGGAATTGAAATAATATTTTGGATTGAAATGTTGTAAACCATAATGCCATGCATGATCAAAATATGTGAAAAACAAAACCATGTATATAGAGAGTATTTTTTTTAAGTCATCGTGTAGAATCTTGTGGTCATACAATGTGATAGATGGTGGTTTATATTGAGATCTTGAAACCATATCAATAACACTATTAATCTCATGATAATTCAAAATAGTTGGGTGATTTATATATGTTATCATATGAATTTTGTTTTACTTCTAGTATCATGATTTAGAAAAAAATTGCTAAAAATTTACATTTATTGATTAGATATTATGACATATTTGTTCAATGTATAATCATGGCCATCAATTTGAATATAATCATCATTAAATAGTTATTTAATCTTATGCCATAGTTTGAAGCATCAATTAATAGAATGTCTTAAAGCTATTTGATAATAAAAATATTGGTTGGAATCATATCTTTTAAGCTTTACATTTAATGTATTTGGCCTAAAAATTCTCTATATCTACACCATTTTATGCTAGATTCACTCGAAAGATGTTATGTATTAATATCCTCTCTTGTATACTTTTTGTATCAGCCTAGTCTATTGTTTTTTCATTCATGCTGTGTGGCTTACATAACCTCCTTGTTGATCTTAACACTCCTTATCCCATGCTAACAATTATTCCACTAGTGGCACATTTTGAGAATTGGTTAAAATTATTATGAGTAATTCTACATTTTCAAATACATATACATGACCTAATCCTCATGCACCCATGCTATCAGTTTTTGGATATAATTCACACTTCGGGTTTCATCTATTTTGCCTATTTTAAACCATTTTCATTTGTGTGACTAGTCTTTAAAACCTACACATGTGCCCACACACACATTATACTTTAATATATGCATGAAAACCTATGATTAGGATAAAATTAAATTACAACATCAATTCACATTAATTTGGGTGCCTATCATCAAACAACTCTTCCAATATTTCCTAATTTACCAAAAATTCTTGTCCATCCTAGTGGACCACTTCCTAAAAATTTCCACCCTATAGAGTAGATATTGTACACTTAGTCTCTTACATCCATATATACTTATTAAATTTTGAGTACCAGAGGTTGATATTTTAGTATTTGGCCTAAAAAATTGGCTACCACTATTTATATATAGACCCATTCTAATACTTTTCTTACATTATTTTCCTCATCTAGGGTTTTGCATTATAGAGCTTTAAATCTCTTTTCTAATTATCCATGATTTTATTCTATTTTCTCTTCTAGATCATCTATATCCTTGAGGATTTTAGTTCTCTTAGACATATATTTTATCTAATAAACTTTCAATTACAGTTCCTTCTTCTTCTGATTATCAAGCAACTACACATTGATTATTTTTGTTCGATGCAAAACAATTAAGAAATCCTTTTCAACCTCTTCTAATTTCCATTAGACATCATATAATATATTCTCCTAGCCTTGTATCTACTCATCGAATTATATTTGTGTCTTTTATAGTTAATTCTGAACTTCTTCTTCTATGTTGGGGATTGTCCCCTTTTCTTCAAGAGCCTATTAACCATCAAATTCAATCTATCAACATCTTTCCTTAATTCCAAGCTAACCCCATCCATCAAGCCAAGTTTTTATTTGATAATGTGTTGTCCAAGCCTTGTATTTTTTAGATTTATAATTTTTAATTTCAATTCAGCTTATGCATGCATATTATCAACTTTTTTCAACTACTTATTATAGCTTCTAACAACTATGGTATTCAAAATGTTTTGGTGGGAGATTTCAATAACCATCCTAACTAGTGCACACCTGGATTGAACTTCACTCAACCTAGTGAGGTTTATGTGAATAGTTTATTTGGCATACAAGATGTCAACTTATTCCATATATATACTAACTATTAACACTTTGAAAATTGGCTCATATAAGTATGTGTATAAAATAAACAACATTTTCTTGCATAGCCACATTGAACCACTCTCTTCTCATAAGTGGTTCTAAAAGAATAAGTGATCTTTAGCTCTATATTTATGGAAAATTTTCCTTGTTATTAATTCTTCCTCTTCAATGATATCTTATTATATCAACTCATATTTCCTTGAATTAGATGTTAAAGGCACATGTGAATTTCTTGATATTTAAGCATTGCCATTGGGATCCTCATCATAAAATGTGTTTGTTTCAAGGACTTTAGGGTCATTTTATCCACATGATTATTTTACACATTATTAATTTTACTATTGGAATGCTTAAAATTATATTAAAATAATAATAATAATTCATTTTCCCTTTCACCTTTCTCATTTTCATCACCCACCTTATATTTTATCCCACTTATAGTTCAATTTATTATTCTTATCCTTATCCTTCTCAACCCTACTTTCCTTCTTCATTACCTATATAAATATCATAATCACCACCATATTAATCTTCTATATCCTCTAGGCATATATCCTTTAACCTGTCCATACCCAACCCATTCTATAATGCCTCTATTTCTTTGGTGTTCAAAGTTTATTCATGTTGTTGCATGCCTATGTCCACACCCATGGGGTCATCTTCTAAAAAAATATTCTTTACAGACCCTTCATAATCAAATTATTATTTATAGTGAATGAAATCATGCAATGGGTTACTCATCTGGTATTAAATCCTTGGGGAATCCTATGCCTAGGCTATCTACCTTTAGAAGAGGCACAAAACCATCCTTTGTATTTTCTAGCTAAGTTTGTAGATTGATAAGTTGTTGGGGTGATATAAACACATGTTGATGCAATGGAGTGGATTTGATTTAGGAAATATAATGGGTTGATAAGGGTGAGATGTAAGTGGTGTGGTTTGACTTGGTTATAAAGGTGGCATGGTTTGCCTCGATGGAGGTATGTGTTGCTTTATGGTGGTGGCATAAATTTCAAGACACACTTCTTTTGTTATGGCTCAGCTTGTGGCATGACCTTTTGCTTATTCAAAAGTGGAACATTATCCTTATCTAATATTTTTCAATCTAAGTCTTAATTTTTGAGCTCATCCTACATAGTGTGTTTCTTGCCTTGTCACTTCTTGGTTGTTATATTAGACATGAGTTTGGTATAAGATTAACTAGTATATGTAGTATTCTTCTTCTTGGCACTTATGGGGATCTCCACATCAATATTAATGTATAATATTGGTTCAAGAGGCTGATTATCATCATACATTTTTTATTATTTCTAATCTAGATCTAGCCCAAGTTGGCATGCACTTTTCTTCTTCAACAACTTGTGCTCATATGAGGTCTTACATAAATACTTGCCCACTGTTTTAACTAGTTGGAGATAAATCACATTAGAGCTATCATTTGATTCAATCTCATTTATAAAAGCTAAAATTGATGGATATTTCAATAAAAATTGAGAATCATGATATCTCTATTGATCTACATTTTTTTTACTTTATTTTGTTATATATTATGCACCCTTTTTAATGCATTCTCAAAATAACATGCTGAAAAGGCATATGGAAATTTAGGCAATCTTGACATAGTTTTATTTTTAGTTGAATATTTGAAAGTGAATGGTGTCTCATTATGGATAAATATGCATATTCCTTGGATAAAACACTATGAGCATGTTGTCACACCACATTTCCATTTTAATTTTGTGGGACTTGTTTTAGGTGATAACACAAAGATGATTGATATATATTTTAGTAAGAGGTTCATCCTATTGATCAATTTTTGACTCCAAGTCAAAAATGGTAAACCCCTATAGGTTGAAACTTTTCATATGTTTATTAAAGATTGTATATGATCTTGTTATGGTCTTAAATGGTTATATATGGTCTTCATGTGGTCACATTAGACATAGTCTAGCTTTGTCCAAGGTTTGGTCTCATGTGTACTTGTCTAGTCCTAGGGGTCATTTATGAGTCATGGGTTATCAAGTGTGGTAAAATGTTTAACATAGTAATGAGTCATTATAAAATGTTTTTAATGTATCTTGGAAGATATATTTTCATGTATTAATCTCTTGTAATTTTTATATGTGCCAAAAAGTCATTTTGGTCACCTTTTGGCCTAATTTTGAGGAGTTATTATACCATCCCAAATGATATACATTTTAACAATCCTCCTAAAAAAATAATGTTAGACATGGGTAATAGAATGGCTGGATACTGACAAACTTGTAGTTAAATTCCCAAATTGAGGAAAATACTCCTTTACAATCACTTTTGGGCACTTGTATGACTTTAGAAGATCATTTTGTAGGTGAAAATGGTTTTAAAGAGTCTATTAGACTTTCAAAAGTCATTTTTAAGCTTTAGATCAAGTTTGATATCTAAAATATGAATTAGACACTCTCTCTTCTCCATCAATACCTTCACAAGCTCAAAAAGGTAGAAATAAAATGCATGGTATAGTCGAGAAAGGGAAAGTTGGGAGCTAAAACTTTGGACATTGTTAGGGGTCATAATGAGATTTAATTTAGTGGCATTAGTTTTCATATTCATGGCCCCTCTTTTATGAATAATCACTAAGAGTGATATTAGGTCACTATGCCTTATCCATTCAAGCAGGGTATAATTTTTCTCCTATTTTTTCTTGGAGAAAGAATGCATTGGAGAAAATGAACTCAAGTTTTGAGCCACTTGGACAAGGCTAGGTGTGGGAGATGAAGTAGTTTTAAGACACCTAAGAATATGAATGATAATTGCTACTGAAATGTCAAACCAAAGGAGTTTATAAATGCATCATAAGTTCCAAATGAGACGTTTGAAAGTAGCTCATGGTGAATTGATGATGAAAAGGTCCATTTTCCACTTCTCATATGAAAAGAAGGGTAGTTTTTAGGAGTTATGCAAGGTGTCAAGGTGAGTTTATAACTCCTATGCCACTTATAAGATATAACATCTTTAAAGGAGAGACATGTCCTCAAGTACCTATTGAAATAAATTTCTAACTCCCTATTATTTTTAACTCTCACTTGGACACTTATCTCTCTCCTTCTACTACACCCCTCTCTCTCTTCCTCATTTCTCTATATAAGTTTCTACTTTTGGCCTTGTAAGATATCCACATTTAGTATGGCAAAGCCATGCTAATTTGAATACTAAGTTTCTTTTTGAATAAAATATTTTAAGCTAGTTTTAAGTTCTCAAATTCTTGTTTAAGTTTATGAAATGGTTCATGGTTGAATGGTAAGTGATAGTTATCTCTCCTTGTGTTCACCTCACTCTTTCATGCTTTGTGAAAGTAATCTACCTTCTAGCAGGTCACATGATGTGTAGTTAGTTGTTTTGTGTGTCTTTAAGTGTAAGGAAGAGTATTAGTGTCTATGTTTGCATGTTGTTGTCATTGATGTCAAAAGGGTGCATGTGGAAAATATGCATGGTGAGTGGTCTTTGAGGTATGAGCTTGTGTGCTTGATATGATAAGGAAGCCATGTGACAAGATGCATTTGAAGGCAAAAGAGAATTTGAAGGCAAGAGAGAATTTAAAGGAAACTAATGTCTCTTCTATTGGTTGATGTCAAGGTTCAGATCAACTTAAAGTTGTTAGTGTTGTCACAAAGAGGTATGATGGTCACGTAAGCATTGAAGCTTAGTTATGAGGCTCTAGGTATGCATAAGGTCATAAGAGAATGTTGATAAGAAATAGATTGTTACTATGGTGTGAGAGTTGTGTATAAAGAGTATTATTATTTGATATCATTGAGGTAATCATGTTTGAGTACTAGTTCTTGAGCATAAGGTGTCTTGAGAAGCCTATTCTAGACCCTATGAGAAGGTGTGCATAGTAAGTTTTGGTGATTTAAGTAAGAAAAAGCTTATGATAGGTTTTTTTACATTGTGTGATCATGTATGTAAAGTTTATATACTTTAAAAACTATTTTCAAGGTTAGTTGTCAAGTTTCAAGTGCATAAGAAGCCTAGTCATGGCACTAGTCATAATATGTAAAGTCCTCATGAGAAGGTATGAGTATGGTGACTTAGTGATATGAATGCACATAGGAATAAGTGGTTGTATGAGGTTTTTGATAATGTATGAGAAGCATTGGGACACTAATAATATTCTCAAGGTGAGCCTATAGGGGTAAGACCTTCAAATCAAGTCTGAAACTAGATCACTCCTAGACTCTGCTTGGACTAATGAGGCATCATGATCTATTTTAAAGGCATATGAAGGATGTATTAAAATATTTAAGCATGAAAGAGGTTGATTGAGTATGTGAGTAATGTGGAGAGTGCATGAAAAGAGGCATGAAGGTCAGTTTAAAGCTTAATAAAGTGTGAAGAATCAAGTATTGAAAGTAAGGTGGTGAGAGCATGGCCTAATGAGGCATGAGGTTTAGTTTCTAAGGCAAGTATGCATAGGTGTTATTTTTAAGATGTGTGATAGGTTTTCCCAGGTATATTAATAAATTTTTAGGTCAAATTTTGAAGGTTAAGGCAAGAAAAAGTGCTTTAAAGTCTCTTGAGTGCTTAGAATGAAGGGTTCTCAACCCAAGAAGGATTTTATTATGCTCATTATCTCATTAAACCTTTTCATGGGAACCTAATATATTAATGGTATATGGGGAAAGGTTATAGATAAATATTCTAGGCATTAGTTTTTGGATTGAGGGGCTATACTTTATGAGTGATTATTAAGAATAGATATAGGTTTAAACCCTCTTAGAACCCTAATAAGGACCCAATGTTGAAGATGTTCATAAAAAGTACCCATAATGGATTCATATGATTAGGTAAGATATTTTATATTTTATTAGACTCTCCTAGGTACTTTTAAGTGGTATTGGTTAGAGAGAAGAGGGAATTTTTTTTGAGTTAGAGGCTTATTTATGAATAAGTTGTTGTAGAAGTCAAAATTTTCATTCAACATAGTAAGAAAATGATTGGATGAAGAAGGTATAGAATTATGTTTTATGTAAATTAATGTTTATAGATATGTTATATCACTTAAATGTGTTAAACTGGTCATCAAATTTAGCTAGTCGCTAACAGGCTTAATGGTGAAAATAATGAAAAACCCAGATAACAGTGAGAAGATGATTAGGAATGTGTATTCATGATAAGATGATAAAAAAAAGTACATATAAATTATATTAAATAATTTTAAGATATGTTTTTTTTGGTATAAGTTTTGAATGTAATTAAATATAGTGAAGAACTTGCTCACAAGTTGACTTGTCTGGTTCAGATAAGACAATGAGATATAAGGTCATGAGATTGGTCTACAAGATAAATATTTACCATTTAAATATATTATATTTATATATGAAAAAGGTATAATGATATAATAGGATTATATAAATGCATATAAATTCATTTAATATGTCTATACATGTGTTGGTGGTCTAAGTCATCATGATTGGTATTTGAGGAAAACTCATAGTTCTAAGTGAGTGAGTTACAAAGGTGTTTTTGAGGATTTATGCCCTATGTGATGAAGTATAATGAACTTGGTGAAGTTTTTTAGGTATTTTAAGTTCTATGTATGAGATTTATTATCATGGTTGTGTTGCTAAATAATGTTTTATCTTTAGTTATTCAAGATAGACCTTTCTGTATGTGTGAAGGCCTAATGTAAACAATACTAATGGTGTGCTTCAAGTGGTGTTTGGAGCTAAAACATGTCATGGAACTAATATGAGATTATTGGGGGTATATTTGATTGGTATATGAAGTTTTCCTATCATGTGTGTATTTTTAAAGTGTTCCAAAGAGTTCAAAGGGTAACGTGTACTAATGAAGGCCTAATTGAATTAAATATCCTTAAGGCCTAAAAGAGGTTTTGGTATTTTAAGTTATGGTTGACATATTGTAATAATTTATTAATGTATTAAACTTGTTATAAGACATATTTTAATGGTAATCCAAGTGTGTAGGTGTATATGGCTGACAAAGTAGTACATGATCAAGATTTTTGTATATATATAAGGCAGTTTTAGGCCTATTTAAGTAAGTAGAGAGTATGTAAATGATATAACACATTATTGAGTAGAAGGATGTATTTTAGAACATAATAGGAGTGTATAGGATATATAATGAATATATTAAAGTATTTCCACATACAAAGATCAAGGTTATATGACCTAATCAGTCTTGAGGAGACCTAATTAAGTGAAGAGGCCTATAAGGTAGTTTGAGAAGGATAAGAGTGTGAAGAGATAAAGAGGTGGTAATCATCAGTTAGTTGAAAAATAAGGTGTTATGAAGGTGATCAAATAAATTAGGTGGATTATTTGGTTCTGAGACATCTAGGGGGTTGGTACTTCCTTACAAGTGGGTGCTTGCTAAAGCCTACTCAAATGGGTTTTTGGCTAGTTGGAAGGTATGAAGGTAGAAAAGGGTTATTCAAGAACAAGAGAAGTTTTTATACCAAATAAGATAATAACTCATATGATGTAAGTGACACAAGTACAACTAATTGTGTTGATGATAGTAATGAACATGAACATGAAAATAATAAAACCTTATTCATGGATATAAAAACAAATAATGAGGGTTTCTCAAAAGGGAAAGGCCTTATGGATGATGAAGAGTTAGATGAAGAAGAAGCTGAAGTGAACCTTGAGGTAGAATTGGTGAGTGCTCTAGAGGAGTTAAAGTTCCAAAGAAGGAAGAATCACAAACTAAGATCATTAGTTAAGGACTATGAAGAAAAAATTAGTTTGTTTGAAGAGAGACTAAGTAACACATCAAAAGAGCATGGTGAGATCATCAATCAGGTTGAAACTTAGATGGAGATAGTCACTGCTAGCTTAAAATCTAAAGAAGATGAATGCAATAGGTATGGAACTAAAAATGAATCCTTAAAAGTAAGTTAGATCAAACATTTAGAAAATTAAATACATTTATGAAATTTTAAAAGAGTACTGATGCTTTGGATAACATATTGAGTAGTCAAAAGTCTACGAATGATAAGATAGGTCTTGGTTTCAAAGAATACCAAAAGGAGGTAGATCAAGTCAAGGAGAAGGCTAATGAAGACAAGAAGGTCAACATGAAAAGACCAATCAGATAACCTAATGCTATGAGGTATGCTAATTCATTCAATGGTTACCATTTTTCATGTAATCAATTTGGTCATAGAGAAAGAGAGTGTAGAAGACCCTATAAAAATGAATATGCATGGGATTATGAAAGGAATCATTAGTCAGGAGGTATGAATGTAGTTGTTTGATAAATTTGTCATAATGTGGGACACATTATAAGATTCTATCCTAATAGAGGTATAATTTCATCAAGTTAAAACAAGAGGTTTGAATCCCCTAGAGTGTAAGAGAGAAAGAAAACAAAAATGTGGAAACCAAAGATAATAAAGGTGAGTCATGATCAGTCTACAATCCCAAGTGGATTGTTTGATATGATAAAGCATACTTTAGATGTGGAATAAAATTAGGAATGTCTGATATTAGCTCATATTATTGATCAAATTATTGATGAAGAGATCAAGCCTAAGGTGCCAATCAAGCCTAAAAGGATCCTAAAAGATGTTTAGTTTTGTGAGAGTATGGAGATCTAGGAATCTCATAAGTTTATGTTGTTTTAATATCCTAGGAAAGGGGTGACTCCATTAAGCTTCATGGAGACTCTCTTTAGTTAGCATAAGCATGGTGGATACTTGGTTTGAGGGGGAGATATTCAAGTTGTTCATAAGTTCTAAGTGTAGTTGTTGACAAGCATAAAAGAGGTAAAAAAAAGTTGTTCTATGTTTTTAGCAGTTGGTAGTTGAGCATGACTTGTGTTGTAGATGGTTTGAGAATTTTGTTGATTCTTTTAATGAGATCAAATTGTGAAGATAAAGGGGGATTTACTATTTATTTATTTGATATCAAGAGTTTGGTAGCTTGGTAAGTAATCTTGAGTTTCAGGGTTCATTTTGGTCTAAAGGAGATCTTGGTAGCTCTGAGTTTTTTAACAATTTTTGAGAGTAGTTTACAAAGAGGGATAATGAGTGGTTCCATAAGTTATAGTGTGTGTGACCCTTTATTACTAATCTCAAAGGGGGAGAAGGTTAAATATGGGAGATTGACTAGATTGGGGGAGATGAGATCGATGAGATTGAATAATTTTATCCATCAGTGACAAAGGGGGAGTTTGTTGGCATGTGGTTGTCATTAATGTGAAAAGGGTGCATCTAGTGAATTTGCATGGTGAGTGGTCTTTGAGGTATGAAATTGTGTGATTGATGTGATAAGGAATCCATATAATAAGATGAATTTGAAGGAAAGAGATAATTTTAATGAAAGAGAGAATTTGAAGGCAACTAATGTCTCTTTTATTGGTTGATGTTAAGGTTTAGATCATCTTGAAGTTGTCAGTGTTGTCATAAAGAGGTATGACGGTCACGTAAGAATTGAAGCATAGTTATGAGGATATAGGTATGCATGAGGTAATGAGATAATTTTGATTAGAAAGAGATTGTTTTAGTTGTGTGAGAGTGATATTATAAGAGTTTTCTTATTTGATATCATTGAGGTAAGCATGTTTGAGTACTAGTTCTTGAGTACAAGGTGTCTTAAGAATCCTAGTCTAGACCCTATGAGAAGGTGTGCATAGTGAATTTTGGTGAAGTAAGTAATAAAAATATTGTGAGAGTTTTTTTGGAATGGTGTGATCATGTAAGTAAAGTATAGACACTTAAAAAATTGTTTTCAAGGTCAGTTGTCAATTTTAAAGTGCTTAAGAAGCCTAGTCATGACACTAGTCATTACATGTAAGTCCTTGTGAGAAGGTATGAGTATGGTGAATTGGTGAGATGAGTGAACATAGGCATGAGTGGTTGTATGAGGTTTATTGAGAATGTATGAGAGGCATTGGAAAACTCATGAGAGTCTTAAGGTGAGCTTACAAGGGTAAGACCTTTAGACCAAGTCTATACCTAGACCACTCTTAGACCCTGCCTAGCCTAACGAGGCATCATGATTATTTGTCAAGGAATATGAAGGATGTATGGAAATATTTAATCATGAGAGATGTTACTTGAGTATGCGATTGATGTGGAGAGTGCATGTAAAGAGGCATGAATGTTAGTTCAAGGCTTAGTAAAGTGTGAAGAATCAAGTATAGAAAGCAAGGTGGTGAGAGCATGGCCTAATGAGGCATGAGGTTGATTTTCCAAGGAAAGTATGCATGTGTGATAATTTTCAGATGTGTGATATGTTTTCCTAGGTGTATTAATGAATTTTTACTTCAAAATTTTAAGGTTAAGGCAATAAAAAGTGCTTTGAGGTCTTTAGAGTGCTCAGAATGAAGGGTTCTCAACCTGAGAAGGATTTTCTTGTGCTCATTAGCTCATCAAACCTTTGAGTGGGAACCTAATATATTAATGGTAGATGGGGAAGCACCCTAGCTCAAAATTCTAGGCATTAGTTTTTTAATTGAGGGGATATGTTTTATAAATAAATATTAAGAATGGAAACATGTTTAAACCTTCTTAGAACCCTAATAAGGACTTGATGTTGAAGATGTTGATCAAAAGTGCCCATAATGGATTGGTATTATAAAATAATATATTAGATATTTTATTAGACTCTCTCAAGTACCTCTAAGTGGTATTGGTTAGATAAAGGAGAGATAAAATGTTGAGTTACAATATTGTTTCTGAAGAAGTTAATTTATAAATCAAAAATTGCATTAGACATAGTAAGAAAATGATTGGAGGAAGAAGGTAGAGACCCATGTTTATGTCCATGAAGATTTATAGATAGGTTCCATCCCTTGAGTGTGTTAAATTTTTCATACAAGTTAGCCAATTTATAATAGGCCTAAAGGTGGAAACAGTGAAAAACCTAGGCAGTAGTGAGAAGATGATTAGGAATGTGTTGTCATGATAAGATGATAAAACAAAGTACATATAAATGTTGTTCAATAATTGTAAGAGATGTTAATGTTTAGAAGAACTTTTTGAGGTCAATAATTGAAAAATTTTCTCACAATTTCACTTATCTAGTTCAGATTAGATAGTGAGGTATAAGGTCATGAGATTGGTTTGCAAGACCAATATTTGTAATTTGAATATATTATATTTCTATCTGAGAATGGTCTAATGATATTATAAGATCATATAATTTTATTAAAAGTCATTGAATATGTATATATAGAAGTATGAGTAAGAATTATTGGTCTTTGAGGAAAATGTTTAGTTCTAAGTGATTGAGTTGCAAAGGTGTTTTTGAGGCTCTATGCCCTATGGGATGAAGTATAATGCATGTTGACCATTTTTTACCACAAGTCAAAATGAGTCAACCCCATATAGTTAAAATATTTATATGGGGGAGTATTATAATTTCATATGTGTTTCATGTTTCAATTTATGTAATTTAATGACTTATTAGCCTTGGTCATAGTCCAATTTAGTCTTTATGTCATTTTTAGTCACTAAGGGGTCATATATGGGTCATTAATGAGAGCAGTATAGTTTTAATAAGAAGAAAAGTGTTATAAAATAATTATAAACATTAATCATGTCATTAAATATCATATTACTTGTCAATAATGTTAGGACTAATTGAAACTTGTAGGTGTTAACTAAAAATTAAGAAAATAAGTGAGAAAGGAAGAGTTTTTGTAGCTGTACAACCTATGAGAAAGAGTATCACAAGGGAAAATATTTTTTAGTGACCATTAAGCTTCAATTACTAAATTTACATGATTTAAATTCTTTGGAGGTGCCTAAAATGGGCTAAAACCATTATATCTCTCCATCACTCCACTAGGCAAGCAGAACTAGTTAGCAAGTTTCTTCTTGGTACAACCAGTAAGAAGACTTCCAAGTCAAATGATCTTGGTGGAAGATAGTAAACTTGGTGAGATTAAAATTCATGCTTTTATTTTAAGTATTGGCTTATTATACCTTATGAACCATCCTTAATAAGTTGACTATTCATTTTTGCTTATTGTTTCCCATACCCTGTAGGTTTTAATCTTATTTAAGATAGTCTATACAACTAAATTGATCAATTTGATTTTAGAGAATGTTTAATTAATTTTATAATGTTTCCCATATTTGGTTTCATGTTTTAAAGTGATTTTATGGGTCAAATAGTTCAAATTTTAGGAATATGTCACTAGTGAGGTTGCAATCAGTTTCCAACACTTGTAGAAGGTTTATTTATCTACAATGGTTGCCTATGGATATAATATGTTATAATTCATGTTTTAAATGTCATGAAAATTACCCTCCTTCCAATCTTAGTCTCTCAAGGTCATGCATTGATCAAGGTCATAACCATATGAAACTCAGTTAGCCTTATACTTGTTTTCAACTATAGTCATGGTGTATGAGGGTATTTATAATGTTCATAGAGGTGTGATAAAGAATCTAATATGTTTTAAATATATCCTTAGAACATGAGCAATCAACTAAGCCCATCCAAGTGAAATAAGAAGGACTCTGTCAATCAATGCTATATATACACAGTCAGCCATAAATGTGCACCTACAAGTGATCTTAGGAGGATATCATGTTGAAATGGGATGTTTAAACTTGATTAAAGATTTTAAAGGTTTTAAAACATCATTTTAACACTTGGAGAGAATATAAAACTAGTTATGAAGTCATATCATGTGTACATTTCTCAAATCTTGCATTCACTACCTTGTTTGCATACCTATAGGAGGCTAAGAGAAATGAGTTGGGAGCATTAAAAGTTGTTTGAAGATATTAATGGTGAAACATAAATTTTAGGTATTTTGATAAGGGTTGAGACTAGTTTTAGGAACTTTTATGATTCATATTGTATAATTACTACCCTCACTACCTAGTCTACAACTTAATGCATGCCTACAGGTGCCTCACAAATGCCAATCATATTGGAAGGGAGTATTTGAAATAAATGAGGTTATACATGGTGAAAAGAGTCCTTTTAAAAGTTGATATAGGGTATAAAAATCATTGAATGCTCATATTCTATGTACACTTTCATTTTCATACCCACTACTTGTATACTATAATGACCACCTATAGGTGGCTTACATAAAAGCATGAAGTGTTATATGGAGAGTTTTGACATGATTTGAAACCATTATGAAGTTTTTGGATTTTTTTGCAACCATGGTAGTCATTAGTGAAGCACTAGACGAGTAGGTAGAGTTGAGAAACCATCTTCAAATTGAAGGACTGGGCTTTAGGAACAAAATCCCTAAAAGCTCTAAAACATAGCCCTCAATGATTTTGGAATTAGTATATAATAAGTTTTCATAAATTTTTGATCAATCCAAATGATCATACCTTATATCCCTGTAATAGGGGAAGAACCTTACAAAAAGGAATGGATATGTGACTAGAGGAACATGGTGTTTGAAGGCCTTCATTGTTGATTTTTGTTCACTATAACCTTTCAATAATGTTTATAGTTTTGAACCTCAAAGGACCTTCACAATTAAAAGTGGAAATGTAAGGAATATATCTATGTTTAAAGGTTCCTATTGAGTTGAGAAACACATTTGTGTTTCAAAGAGTGTCAACAAAGGTTGGAGTACTGGGTTTTTGGCCTCTAGATGCACCTATAAGTGTGTTTTTGTTAAAAAGGGCCACCTACAGTTGACTATAGGTATCTATAGTCTCATGATTCCAACCTAGACATGAAATCCCAATGGATAATCACATATAAAAGTTAAAAATTCTTCTAAATAACTTAAAAGGAGTCCAAGGGTATGTGGTACTAATTTCAAGGTGGATGTTCACCTACATGACTCTTGCTTTGTCAACTGTAGCTGATTGTGGTATGATAATGAGCCAAAATAAGTGATTTATAGCATACCTTAACATGAATATGATGAGAATAATTATAGTTTATATATAAAATAACATTATAAAGATCCAAGAAGGTCTTATACATTATTTTCTAGGTCCAACCATGTAGTGGGCACCTACATGGGTCGCTTGCTAAGTAAGAAACATAATCAACACCTATTACCAATCAAAGTGAAGAGGTATGAAATAGAGAATATAGAAAAGAGATTGGGTGTAGGCATGTTTTAAAGAGATTAAAATGTATGAGGGCCATCTCATGACACTCTCATAGTGGAAATAAAAAATAGAAGGGTTCTAACAATGCCATACACAATCACATGTCAAAAGTCTGCATAGTCAGTATTCTACATAAGTATGTCTTCAAGGTTTTGAAGGATTTGAGGGTCTAATGATATGATAAAACCTTGAAAATTTGTATATATCATCTCCATCACTTGGAAAATCCCACCATACCTTCATTTTATATGATATAATAGGGGAATTTCCCTCTATTTTGTCTTATATAAAGGGCACTCCCCAAGGGTGCAAATCTATAGGTTTAGAGGGAAAATGCTATGAAGATGAGTTAAGAACTTGATGAAACCTTAGAAGAAGATGTTAAAGGATGTGATACACATGGAAAAACATGGAAAACAATCCATATATGTTTGAAACACAACATAGTGGTCCAAACTCACATGGGAACATATATACCTATTAGGTCTCAACTAGGGCTAAAGCTTAATTGGCGGGTCAACTTCATTTCCAACACCATATGAGAATTTTAAAGAATTAGGATACCTAATTTTGGATATATAATATGTGTTATATATTTTGGAATGTAAGGGAGACCATAGGTAAGCCATTTATTAGCTCAGACTAACTCAAGCCTATGCAGAATGAAGAACAAATCTCAAGAGGCTAACTTGATATGCTCACACATACTGGGAGACGTTGCATGGGATTTTGAGGAGTTGGGAAATAATTAAGGAGTCCTTGAACATTTTTTTTATGGAATTTATTTGCAAATCCAATGTTATAACTAGATGATATTACATAAAACATAGAGAGTGGGAAAGAACCAGATTGTATTCACAACATACATTTCATATCTAAACAAGATAATAAGGCCTATTAAATAGGCAAATAAATGAGCCACCTAATAAACATGTGAAAAATGTGGGTAAATAAACCAACATAATCTATCATTAAAATATCTAAGCTTGTTAAACAAACTAACCTCTTAACCCAAGTGGTTAAGGCAACTAACCATAGACTTATTACCTTAGTCAATAACCCAAGATAAATACATAATACGCTAACACCCTCCCTTAATGAAAAAATAATAAACAAGATCAAATTGATCTATAAATTCTATGAACTTGTCTACAATAAGTGGTTTGGTTATTATAGGATCTTTATAACACTTTGGTTATCATAAAAAATTAGACTAGGCTTTGATGACCCAAACTAAAGATCCTCCAAGATTTTCTTTATCCACATAGTTTCACAACCTGCATTGACCACAAATTTATACTCTGCTTCTATTGAAGATAATGACACTATAGTTTTTAGTTTTCTCTACCATGGGAAAAATCTTGAACCAAGAGTGAATACATAGCCTATTGTATATTTTATTGAATCAACTGATCCTACCCAATCAAAGTCAAAATATCCTAAAAGCTCAAAATCTATAGACTTCTCATATAGTATGGAAAAGCCAAGAGTACCTTTGAAATATATTAATACCCATTTTATAGGTAACCAATGTACTTCCTATGGTTTAGACATGAAGTGAGATATAAAACTCATTGCAAAACAAATATACAGTCTAGTGGTAGTGAGGTAAAGTAGACTACCCACTAGCTATCGATACACTGTTTCATTAACCGGAGGTGAAGTAGTGTCAATTGAAATTTTAGCTCCAACTTCCATAGGTGTGTGAGTTGGATTAAAATCCATCATTCTAAACCTTTCAAGTAATGATTTGGCATACTTATTTTTTGACATGAATACAACATAATCACCTTGCCAAAACTCAACACCTAAATAATATTTTAGTAGTCCTAAGTCTGTCATGTTAAAAGTATAATAAATGTCAACCTTCATCTACTGAATAAGACAAAAACTACTCCTAATGATGGCTATATCATAAAAATATATAATGAAAATCAAGATATCATCACCAGACACCTTTACATAGAGAGTTGTTTCAGAGTTACACCTTTTGAAACCAAACTCCCTAAGGTATGTATCTATCTTCATATACTGGGCTTGAGGAGCCTACTTAAGCCCATACAAGGACTTGATCAACCTGAAAACAAGATGTTCCTTACCAAGAACCTAAAAACCCTATGGTTGAACCATGTATACTTCCTCATCCAAATATCCATTCAAGAAAGCACTCTTGACATCCATTTGGTGCACCTTCTATCCAAGCTAAACAATACTAACAACAATCAAACAAAAAGTTACCATATTTGTAGTAGGAGAAAAATTCTCCTCATAATCAACCCCTTCCTCTTGTTCACAACATTTTTCAACAAGTTTGGCTTTGTGTTTGTCTAAGGAACCATCTAGTTTACATTTTACCTTGTAAATCCATTCACAACCAATGGATTTCTTTCTTGGTGGTAGCTCTATGAGCTCCCAAGTTTTATTTTTCATCAAGGAATCATATTCCAATTGAATGGATGATTCCCACTCATGCTTCCCTTTGGCTTCTAAAAAAGAATTAGGTTGAAATACATGTGAAATAATAGTTGTTAGAATTTTTTTTTCATGCTCACCTCTATTACCAAACTACTTTAATGATCTCAATTTTCTTCCTTCTACACCCTGTGGCAAGTCTCCCTCCTTTAGTGCTTCCATAGTAGCATAATACCACTTTGGCTTTCTTATTTTTTATGTTTGAACCTCATAATGACCTACATCAATTCCATCCCTAAAATGTGATTCCATTAATGAACTAGAATCCTGCTCAACTTTCACATCATAACTTATAATAGAATCATTAGAAGAAAACAATGAATCAATATCTAAAACTGTACTAGTTGCTATGAAGTATGACATCTATTCATTTACTATGACATCTCTATTTACCAAAACTTAGTATAAACATCAAGTAATATATAGGCCTTTGACTACTCATTGTACCCAAAAAACATATATGCTTTGCTTTTTGCATCTGAGTTACTTCTTTTTTGACTAGGAATAACTACAAAAGCTACACAACCAAAAATTTAGAAAGCACTCACATCTAGAGTTTGACCTGACCAAGCCTCCTCTAGATTCATATTATCCAATGCTTTTGTAGAAATTATGTTGAGGATGTACACCATCATATTCATTGCTTCTACCCAATATTTATATGGGACATTTCTACTTTAGACCATACATTGAGCCATGTCCATCACCATCCTATTTTACCTTTCCACAACTTTGTTTTGCTACATAGTGTAAGGGGTAGTATACTATTTGTGTATGCCTTCAATAGCACAAAACTCCTTGAACTATTTTGAGATGAAATCACCCCCATTATCCATTCTTATAGATTTCACTAACCTTCCTACCTATTTTTCAACCATAGCTTTCCAAGTAAAGAAGTTAGAAAAATAATTAGATTTCTTCACTAGAAAATACACCCACTTTTTCCTAGAGAAATCATCGACCAACAACAAAAAATAATGGGCTCCAAAAGGGGTAGGTGTCTACATTAGACCATGCAAATCTTCATGTACCAGATCTAATACTCTTTTATATCTTAAAGCTTTACCAACATCAAATAAAAATTTTAACTTGCTTCCTTAACTGATATCTAGTACATACATGATGACTATCCTATCTAGAAGGAATCCCCTTAACCATTTTAGTCTTTCTCAATGTAGTCAAATATTGGAAATTTAAAAACCCATACCTTTCATGCCATAGTGAACTTATGTTATCAACCACTACAAGTGCATTTTCCTTTGCCCTCTATGGGTATACAAGCTTATATAAGCCTTTCTCACCAATCCTAATAGCAATAATCTTGTTATCTCTGGGAGTGACTAAACATTATTGTCCTTGAATATTTACAACAAAATCAGATTTTGAAGTGATCTCATTAATTGAAAGTAAATTTTTATTCATATCAAGCACATACCTAACATTATTAAATGTATACTAAACTTTACCATTAAAACTAATCTAAATATTACCATATCCTTTCACAAAACGAGTCTTACCATCTCTCAAAGATACAGATTCATTATTACTATCATTTTCAACAAAATCCACATACCAGTACTTATGGCATGTATAATGGTGAGATGCCCCTAAATCAAAGTACCAAACTTGATCCACCATATAATTACCATGAGAATCCATGAAAGCAAAATCAAGAGATGATTCCTCACCTTCACCTTTAGCTACATTCGCATGATGAGCTTTCTTTCTAGGGTTAGCCATATCCTATTATATTTTACTAAAATATTTCTTAAGGGAACTGGGTTGCTTACAATAAAAAAATTTCCACTTAAAACTCTTATTAGAACCACTTGTGAATTTTCTATCAGAGAACTAGTAGTTTTACCAAACTACCTACCCTTTCCCTTGATAAAGAATGCAATCTCTATAGAATTAGATGTAGACAATATTGTTTGCTCCTGCCGTCTCTCCTTCTGTAATAGCAATGTAGATAACTTTTCAAAGTCCAAAGTTTACATCTCAAAAATCATGTGCAAGGACTCCATAAATGACTCAAATGAAGGTGGAAGATTCTACCTAACTAGAGCAATCAAATCTTGCTCATCAACAATCTTCTACATAGCCTTCAACTAATCACTGATGTCCTTGATCTACAACAAAAACTCAAAACTAGAGCCATATTATTACATATTAATAGAAAATAAAAAATTCTTAAAATATAATACCCTATTAGCTTTAGAATCCTATTATTCAGAAGTAAGATTAGTCCACAAAACTGATGCAATAGTCACATTTTTGAGCTCTAAGATTATAGTATTTGCTACTGATAGTTTTAATAACATAAGAGCCTCATGATGATGTTTATCATAGTCATCATAACTAGTGGTAGGATTTTCCTCTTTACCGAGCACTATTTGATCTAATTTTTGATATTCACATATCATCAAAACCTTGTGACTCCACAAACTAAAGTTCTTACTAGTCAATTTTTGAGAATTTGGTAGTAATAGGTGTTGAATACTAGCCATTTAACCTAGTTTTTTATGAAAATAATTAAATCATTAAAACTATAATGATTTTTATAAAAATTCCTTCCACACACTAATTCTGTATTGACACTAAACAACTTTGCTAGTTTTTAGCAATAAACTCAATATCATTTGCAAGATCTCAAAATTTATACCACTGAAACAACTACATTGGGAAAACTACAACTTTGATTTAAAAAATTCTTTCTCCATCCACATCCAGATAAAAAACACAAAAAATGATGAAAATTTTCACTTCTTAGACACTTATATGATTATTAATTAGTGGCAGGTCCCCAATAACCCCTATTGGCTAAAGTTTTGATTTATTTTAATTAAAAAATTAAAAATAATTGAAATAATAAAAGTTTAGGTTAAAATTTTTATGAAAATATTTATCCAATCAAAAAATTGGCATACCTGTGAACTTCAGGCATAGATTATGAGCTCATTTTTTAGCCAAATAAAAAACTGTCTGTACCACTATTCAAGTTACAAGTTAACTTGTATTTTAGACTCTTATTTCACTAAAAATGATCAAGATTTGAATTTTACCACCTCTCCTTAAATTGTATGGCACCCAAGTCATATGGCCTACCTAAAAAAAATAAACAAAGGCTTTAAACCACTTGAAACTACATTTTCTAACCTTCTTTTGATCTTATTTAGCCTTTTGATCTTCTTAGGTAGTTTTTTGGTCTTCGGGTTGAGCTTACCAAATTTTATCTCTCCTTCAGCTCTTTATTGGGTGCATGAAGCTCCTCCCTAGTAAGACACCAACCTATTTGGCTTCCATAGACCTCTACTTAGGCTCCATGAACTATGGGATCTAATTACCATGTTAGATAAAACACAAAGAGTGAGAAAGAACCATATTGTATTCACAACATACATTCCATATTAGAACAATACAAGAAGGCCTATTAAATTGGTAAATAAATGAGCCACTCAAAAAACATGTGAAAAGGGTGGGTAAAACAATTAACATTGACTAGCATGAAAATAGCCAAGCCATTAAACAAACTAACCTCTTAACCTAATTGGTTAAGGCAACTAACCATAGAATTATTACCTTAGTCAATAACCCAAGGTAAATACGTAAATACGCTAATAGATGAACAATCCTTAGAGGGCAAAAGTACTCTAAACCCTTCAAAATATTTGATAAGGACTAGATTGGGAAGATGAATTAAGAGAGGCATCTATATGGCATGTAATGGTTTGGGAGATGATTATAAGTTTCAAAGGACTCTCCAAGGATCCTCCCCATCAACTTGAGTTCTACCCTACTTATACGAAAAATGAGGAAAATGGATTTATTTGATAGTTTTTAGTTTTTTTAAGGTTTAAAGGGAGAGTCAAAGGATTCAAGTCACTTTGGGAAATAGGTTGGGACTTGACATAACATCTCATGTACATTTATTATATTAGAAGATCTCACAAGTGCCTCTGTAAGTGACTTCATCTTAGCCAGTCCAAACTAACATAGTGAACAAACTAATGAGAGAGGTAAAAAATCAAGTGGGAGGACTTTTAAGGTATTCCTGAGGAACATAAGGCCATGAGGGGTAATAAAAGGTGTCATACACTCCTTTTTATGGATCAAATTAGGAAATCGAAAATCAACTTTGGTTTCAAGTGTGCAAGGTGAGTGAAAGAGGAGTTCTTTAGACTACAGATAGTGATAACTCATATCCAAAATAATCTTGATGATTAGGAACATTTAAATTCATGTTAGATCATGTATACAACCCATCCATATTATTTAAATAATGACATCTATCCCTAGTCTACTATAGACATTCCAAGAAGGCCAAATGATGAAGGTAGTTTTATAAGTAAGCAATTTAAGAGTTCTACGCCACATTTTAGGAGTTTCATGTTTTAAGGGAAATTTGTCCAAGTAGACCTTGAATTTTATATTCCATATTCCTCTCTCCTTCATGAGTATCTCCTTCTCTCAGCATGACACATGTCCTAATAACTCTTGGACTTCTTTCTCTTCTCCTCTCTCTCTAATTTTATAATTAGTACCCATTTTAGTTCTTATAGACTTATACCACACCATGTATGGAAAAGCCCTGCTAGAATGACATTGTATTTTTCCTTTGAATAATAAATTAAATTTTGGTTTTGAGTTCATGAATAATTTTTTAAATGTACAAAGTGATGTATGGTGATGCTAAGTGATAATCTTCTATCCTTGCTTCTCCTTATCCTCTCATGTTTATATAATAGTTCCTATTCTAATAGGTCATATAGAGTGTAGTTAGTGTGTTAGGATCATTTCAAGTGTAAAATTGTTATTAGAGTGTGAAATCTACCCTCTAGCTCACTTACCTTGTGTTGTCTCATGCATATCACCTCTAGGTTGAAATAATTATGTTAGAACCCCATACGACCTGGAATTTGGTTTTTAGGTCTTGTTTCATTATGATAGAAGTATGATGGTCTTATGGAAATAATATTGGTGTATCACCCCATTAGGATATTTTCATTTCATGCAAAATTTTATCTCTTTTTCCATAAGAAACTAGTTAAGTAGGTGACAAGCATTTCAAGGTATATTCAAGGAGCTAGCCCTTAAACCTAGAGGTCTAATTATACTTGTAGGCAAACCCACATACCTAGAAGTATTTCCATGTTTCCCAAATCTATAGGAGGCTTGAAAACCCTCCTCTAGGGTGAAATATTTTGTGATATTAGTTTTGGCATGCCTAGTGGGACCATTATCTTTAAGATAACTTGTCAAGGTGAATGTTGGTTTTGATAACATCAGTTGTAAATTGGTGTGTTACTCAAAATTTGATGACTCCATTCAAGGTAAAATCTAGTTCAAGGCCATTATTTTGTCATAAATTTTCTCTCATGATTCATGGTTCTTAAAAGGTCATCATCTAATAGATTAATTAATCTAATCAATCCACCTATTCATCTTAATCTTCCTCTTGAAGTTCAATACCCTCATTTTAATCTACCTTTTGAGGAGCAAAAAGATTCTACTAGCCAAGAAAGTGAAGAGATTGAATAAATTGAAGATATTGAAGAAAAAAAGGTTAGGAAACATGCTTTCCCTACCTTTAATATGAAAAATCTAATTCACCTTGAGGCCTATGGTGACATTCCTCCTAATGCGACAAAGAGTGTGCCCACATTCAATGGTGAGAGTCATGTTACAACTAGTAAACACATCAGGGATATCTTATTTTTTTAGCTTCAACAATGTCATTGAAGAGAATATTTCCATTAGACTCCTTTCCATGTCTCTTAGAGGGAAAACAATTGATTGATATAGGACTTTTCCCAATGGATGCATCACATCATGGGATGACTTTGGAGTGTTGTTGACTTCAAGGTTTGAAGATGAAAGTGACCATACCTCTCTTATACATCAACTCAATGTGATTAAAAGGTCTCCTAGGGAAATAATGAAAGAATTCAATGAGAGGTTTCAAAAGACTTGGTATAGATTTCATCCTCCCATGAGACCATATGATAGCTTTATTTTCCCCACATACTTGAGAGCCATTGGTACTAATATTTACATCTTGCTTCAATCCATGGGTGGTTTCACTCTTCCTAAAGCATATGAACTTGCCATTAGAGATAAGAATGGCCTCATTAAATAAGAAAAATTTCCTCCTAAGGTTTCTATGACTTTTTTGCCTAATAAATCTACTAATTCTCCAAATATTGCTCTAATTCCTAATGTAAATGCTAATCCAAAGACTGCTCTAAAGAAGGCAGATGATGCCATGGATCCATCTGAAAGAAGTCAATGGTTAGAAGCTCAACTTAGGCAATAAAGTGATCATTAAAATCCATGTACATATCAACAATAATATGTTCAACAATATGGGAGAGGAAGAGGTCAAGGGCATCCTAAATTCAACAAGCCTACCAATGTGTATAATCCCAATTCCACTACCAATGCAAGGGAGATGGTATCGGTGCATAACAACTTGGTGCAAGGGGAAGATTAAAAACAAATAAAATTTATGTATGTAAATAAAGGTGGAGAGAAATATATAATTTCTCAAGGAGGAGTCCCTCCTCTCTTATCAGCTGAAGATGAGGTCATGATGCAAGCAAATGAGGATTGACAACCTCATGGAGAAAGTATCACTAATTTCTTTGTGGAAGATACCTTTGTGATAAATCAAGGAAATTATATTGTAGAAAACACAAGGTCCAAGAGGAAGGCTCTAGGAATTAATAATAGCATGCCTATAAGTTCATCTAATCCTCCTCCAAGTCAACAAAGCATGTTGTAAGCATGGTAGTCGTAAACACAACTACACCTTCTATAAATAAAAACATTGGAAGATCTGCTCAAGGTAATTCAAATCCTCAAGTTTAAATAACTTATTTTACTCAAAAGACTCAAGATAATGTGAGTAATACTATCCTAAGCATAGTGTATTATTTTAATAATGACAAAGCATCTATCTCTTAATGGGATGCCCTTCACATGCCTAGGCAAAAAGAACTTTTGCAAAAGTAGCTTTCTATTATTCCTACCAATCATTCAATTTCAAGTCAAAGTCATGGTGATTTTTTTCTTGAAAATTTACC
Source organism: Torreya grandis (assembly GCA_037957365.1). Taxonomy (NCBI): domain Eukaryota; kingdom Viridiplantae; phylum Streptophyta; class Pinopsida; order Cupressales; family Taxaceae; genus Torreya; species Torreya grandis. Next base: position 1,699,731 of record JARHVA010001105.1, on the reverse strand, counting down.
TAATACCATTGTTGAACCATCTACTATAGCTGAGAATCCTCCACCCTTATATCTCATTCTCATAGTGGGTGACAAGCTAGTACATAATTGCGTAGTTGATAGTAGACCTTATACATCAGTGATGCCCAAGGTTGTAGCTGATAAGCTGGGATTAAAATATGAACCTGATAGTAAAGGAGTGATTCATCTATATGGTACACCTACTAAGAAAATATAGGTGATAAAAAACTTTATGTTTTTCCTCCATGAGTGTCTTAGCTTTCCTATCCTCTAAGATATTAATGTGGTAGACCTTCCTACCCATTTTGCAATCTGACTTTCAAGAGACTTTATAGCCAAGATAGGTGGTTACATCTCAGATTATTGTTCCTTTTTATCCTTTAGGACAAGGTATGAAACCAAGGTGACAAAATAACTCAACCTATTTTAAGGTTTCACATTGAGCCCTACATTAAAACATACTCTAACTTGAATTGTGTGATTAATGAGAAAGAAGAATATAATGTGGATGATTGTGATTCTTCCAAGATTGAGGGCATAGATGAATTATTATTGGATAAGTATGGTGTAGATGCTTATGAGCATGATCTTTATGCATACTTTAAAAAATTGACCTTGACACTTATATCATGTATGAAGAGCCATTTGAGGGAGCTGAGGTAAGTGTCAAACATTATTTATCACAATATGTTGAAGATAAATACATGATACATGAGTATGATGATGATAGGTTGAGGAATATAATTGATCACCATAGTGGGAAGAATGATGTCTTTATGCTTGCTATTAATGAAGATGCTCTTGATGATGACACTCATGAGGTAGAGGAGGATTAATTTTGACAAAAGGTTTAATGCCATATGTCAATAATTTGATTAATTAGGTAATGCTACTTATCCTCTTAATAAGTATATATTTGATGTTGAATGTCTCACTAAGCATGAAAAAGAGTGTCATGTTGTGAATGAATATGAACTATGACAAAGGTTCAATGCCATATGGAAAGAATTTTACAAGTTGGGTAAGACTCCTTTTTCTTCAAGAGATTATATATCTAATGTCAAGATTGCTAATGATACTAACAAACATGATGCTGAGTGTTCCATCAAGCACAAGGATGAATGTCATTCTATTGATCAAGAGTTTGTAGTCATGAAAGAGCTTGATGAAGCTATTGACCAATAACCTGTAAACATGGAGAATGAGGCCAAGGTAGATTTGGTTGTGTTTCAAGGGCATTTAAAGGCTCTATCTAATATTGAGACAAATTTAAAGGTGTTGGAACATGGTGACAAAAATATTGATGCTCCCAAACATCAAGTACATCCTTCTCAAGAGGAGAGAAAAGTTGAGGCAATTGGAAAACATTATAATCTCTAGTTTGAGGAAGGCATATTAGATATGATAGTGATAAATCAACTTTCAGCCCCAATCAAGGCTCTTAAATAGAAATAAATATCATTCATGAAGGCTCTAAATAGTTCAATTTCAGGCCTAAGAACACATAAAGGTAGTAAACTTCTTGATCACCTACATATGCAAGTGGTTAATGATGAGCTTGCTTCTCATACTAGATTGCCTTCATGGAGAGAAAAAGATGCAAGGGGAACTATATTTGACCCTGGTTAAGGTATGAAAAGATTATTTTCACCTTAAGATTAAGGTTTTATAGATAGTAGAATAGGTGTGTGTGTCTTTATTTTAGTTGTGTTGTGTTCCATTAGTATTCTAGTTGAACACATATGTGTTTCCTTTGGTGTGTCTTGTTTTGTGTATACTTTATTTATTTTTTGATGTGGTTTCAAAGGAAAATTATGTGTCAAGCTAGTGTATATGTGACTCCATGTCCCAATGGACAAGATTAGGCAATTGGTCTTGGCATAGCAAACATACCACCCATGGGAAATTGCCAAGAATGTTGACCATTTTTTACCACAAGTCAAAATGAGTCAACCCATTATAGTAAAAATATTGATAAATGGGAATATTATAATGTCATAGGGTGTTTCATGGTTCAATTAATGTAATTTAATGACTTATTAGCCTTTGGAATAGTCTAATTTAGTCCTTATGTCATTTTTAGCCACTTAGGGGTCATATATGGGTCATTAATGAGAGTATTACAGTTTTCTTAGAAATAAAAGTGTTCTAAACTCCTTATAAACATCCCTCATGTTAGTACATGCCATATTACTTGTTAAGAATGTTAGGACTAACTAAAACTTGTAGGTGTTAACTAAAAATCAAGAAAACAAGTGAGAAAGGAAGATTTTTTGTAGTTTTATAACCTATGAAAGAGAGTGACACATGGAGAAGCTTGTAAAGTGACCCTCCAACTTCATTAACTCCATTTACATGATTGACATGATTTGGAGGTGCCAAAATGGGCTAAAACCATTCTATCTCTCCATCATTCCACTAGGTAAGCATAACTAGTTAGTAGGTTTCTTCTTGGTATGACCATCAAGAAGACTTCCAAGTCAAATGCTATTGGTGGCTGATATTAAATTTGGCCATATTCACATCATGCTTATATTTTAAGGATGTGCTTCCTATACCTTATGAACCATCCTTAACAAGTTGACTATTCATTTCTACTTATTTCCCACACCCTATAGGTTTTTCTCTTATTTGAGATATTCCATACAACTCAGTTGATAAATTTGTTTCCATAAGATTTGAATTCCTTTTCTCATGTTTCCCATGTTTGGTTTGATGGTTAAAAGTGATTTTATGGGTCAAATAGTTCAAATTATAGGAAGATGTCACTAGTGATGTTGTAGTCAGTTTACAACACTTATAGAAGGTTTATTTATCTATAATGGTTACCTATGGATATGATATGTTGTAATTCATGTTTTACATGTGATGAAAAATACCCTCCTTCCAAGCTTAGTCTCTTAAGATCATGCATTGATCAAGGACAAAGTCATATGAAACATAGTCAACCTTCTACATGTTTCTAACTACAATCATGGTATTTGAGGGTATTTATAATGTTCATGGAGGTGTAATAAAGAATCCATGAGGTGTTGGATATATCCTTACAACATGATCAATAAACTAAGCCACTCCAAGTGACATAAGAAGGATTGTGATATTCAATTCTATATATATACACAATTAACTATGGATGTGTACCTATAGGTGCTCTCAAGAGGATATTAAGTTGAAATAAGATGTTTAAACTTGATTTAATCCTTGAAAGGTTGTAAAACCTCATTAAAACACTTGGAGAGAATATAAAACCAGTTATGAAGTCATATCATGTACACATTTCTCAAATCTTGCATTCACTTCCTTGTCTACAACGTCAAGGCATACCTACAGGAGGCCGAGAACATTGAGTTGGGAGAATTGAAACTTGTTTCAATATATTAATGATAAGAAACATAAATTTTAGGTCTTTTAATAAGGTTTGAGATTGGTTTTAGGATCATTCATGATGCATATTGTACAATTTCTACCCTTACTACCTAGTCTGTAACTTAATGCATGCCTATAGGTGACTCATAAATACCAATCACATTAAAAGGGAATATTTGAAATAAATGAGGTTATAAATGGTGAAAATAGTCCATTTTAAAGTTTATGGAGGGTCTAAAACTCATTTAAGGTTCATATTTTATGCAAACTAGCATATTCATACCCACTACCTATTTACTATAATGACCACCTATAGGTGTCTTATACAGAACAATGAAGGTGTTATATGGAGATTTTTGACATGATTTGAAACCATTATGAACTTTTTGGAGTTGGATACAACCATGAAAGTCATGAGTGAAGCACTAGACTAGTAGGCAAAGTTGAGAAACTAGCTTCAAATTGAAGGACTGAGCTTTAGGGACAAAATCCCTAAAAGCTCCAAAATAGATCCCTCAATGATTTTGGAGTTAGTATATAATAATGATTCATATATTTTTAATCAATCAAAAAGATCATACCTTGTATCTCTATCATAGGGGAATAACCTTTCAAAAAGGAATGGATATGTGACTAGAGGAACATGGTGTTTTAAGGCCTCTATTGTTGATTTTTGTTCACTACAACTTTTCAGTAATGTCTATAGTGTTGAACCTCAAAGGACCTTCATAATTAAAAATGGAAATGTAAAGAATATATCCATGTTTTAAGGGTCCTATTGTGTTGAGAGACACACTTGTGTTTTAAATAGTGTCACAAAAGGTTGGAGTACTAGGTTTTTGGCTTATAAATGAACCTACAGGTGTGCTTTTATTCAAAAGGGCCACCTACAATTGATTATAGGTATCTACAGTCTCATGATGCCAACTTAGACATGAAATACCAATGGATAAGGACATATAAAAATTAAAAATTCTTCTAAAGACCTTAAAAATAGTCCAAGGGTATGTGGTATTGTTTTGAAGGTGGATCTTCACCTACAAGACTCCTGCTTTGTTAGCTATAGCTAACTGTGGTATGATAATGAGCTAGAAAAAGTGATTTGGAGCATATATTAACATGCATATGATGAGATAAAGTCTAGGTGAAATATCAAATAAAATTTTAAGGATTGAATAAGGTCTTAGACATTTTTTTCTAGGTCCAAACATGTAGTGGGCACCTACAGGGGTCACCTGCTAAGCAAGAAACATAAAAATGCAATCAACACCTATGACCAGTCAAAGTGAAGAGGTATAGAATAGAGAAGCTAGTAAAGAGATTAGATTTAGGCATGTTTTAAAGAGAATCCAAGGTAGGAGTAACATCTTGTGACACTCTCATAGTGGAAATGAAACATATAAGGGCTCTAATAATGCCATACATAGTTACATGTCAAAAGCTTGCATAGTCAGTATTCTACATAAGTATGTCTTCAAGGTTTTGAAGAATTGGAGGGTATAATGATATGATAAAAACCTAAAACCTTACACATATCATATACATAACTTGAAAAATCCCACCATACCTTCCTTTTATATGAAACAATAGGGGAAGTGCCCTCTATTTTGTCTCAGATAGAGGGCACTCCCCTAGGGTGAAAATATATAGGTTTAGAGGGAAAATGCTACGAGGATGAGTTGAGAACTTGAATAAATATTGAAAGAATATGTTGAGGGATGTGATACACATGGAAAAACATGAAAAACAATCCAAATATTCTTGAAACACAACATAGTGGTCCAAACTCATATGGGAGTAGACTGACCTATTAGGTCTCAACTAGGCCTAAAGCCTAATTGGAGGGTCAAATTAATTTACAACACCATATGATCATTGAAAAGAATTGGGATAACTACTTGGGGGAATATGAGGTGTGTTATAGATTTTGGAATGTAAGGGATACCATAAGTAAGCCATTTATTGGCTCAGACCAACTCAAGCCTATATTGAATGAAGAACAAAGCTAGAGAGGCTAACTTGAGATGCCCACACCTACTAGGAGACTTTTAATGGGAGTGTTAGGAGTTATTTAATAATGAAGGATTCCTTGAAATTTTTTTTAGGAATTTTTATGAAAATCCAATGTCAGACCTATATAAACAATCCTTAAAGGGAAAAAGTACTTAAAACCCTCCAAAACCCTTGATAATGACCAATTGGGAAGATGAAGTAAGAGAAGAATTCAAATGGAATTGAATGGGTTTGGAGATGATTATAAGTTACAAAAAATCTCTTGGGATCCTTATTATCAACTTGAGTTCTACCCTACTTGTACAGACAAGGGGGAAAATGGATTTCTTTGATAGATTTTTATCATTTGCAAGTTTACGAGAGAGTCAAAGGATGCAAGTAACTTTGGGAGATAGGTTGGGACTTGAGATAACCCCTCATGTCCATTTATTGTGGTAGAAAATCTCACAAGTGCCTTTATAAGTGCCTTTATCTTAGCCTGTCCAAACTCACATAATGAACAAGCTAGCGAGAGAGTGAAAACTTCAAGTGGGAGGCCTTTTAAGGTCTGACTAAAGAATTTAAGGCCATGAGGGGTCCTAAAAAGTGTCATAAACTCCTATTTATGGATCATATTGGGAAAATAGAGACCAAATTTGGTTCCATGTGTTCAAGGTGAGTGAAAGAGGAGTTATTTAGAATATAGGTAGGGATAATTTATATCCAAAAGAATATTTATGATTAGGGACACCTCAAATGCATGTTATATCATGTATAAAACTCATCCCTCTCAATTAAATCATCACATATTTCCCTAGCCTACTGTGGACATTCCAAGAAGGCCAAATGATGAAGGTAATTTTTTGAACAAGAAATTGAAGAGTTCTACACCACATTTCAAGAGTTTTGTGTTTTGAGGGACATTTATCCAAGTATACCTTGCATGGTATATTCTATATTCCTCTCTCCTACATGTGTAACTCCTCTAAACATGACACATGTCCTAGTGATTCTTATACTTTTTTTATCTTCTCCTCTCTCTCTAATTCTAAAAGTAGTAGCCATTTTGGATCTTATAGATTAATACCACACCATGTATGGTAAATCCTTGGTAGAATGACAATGTAGTTTGCCTTTAAAAAATAAATTCAAGTTTGGTTTTGAATTCATGAATAATTTTTTAAGTATGTAAAGTGATGTGTGGTGATGCTAAGTAATAATCTTCTATCCTTGCTTCTCCTTATCCTCTCATGTTTATGCAATAGTTCCTATTCTAACAAGTCATATCAAGTGTAATTAGTGTGTTAGGATCCTTTCAAGTGTAAAATTATTCTTAGAGTGTGAAATCTTCCCTATGGTTCACTTACTTTGTGTTATCTCATGCATATCACCTCTATGATGAAACACTTATGTTAGAACCATATAAGACTTGGAAGCTAGTTTGTAGGTCTTGTTTCATTGTGATATAAGTTTGATGGTATTTTGGAAATCATCTTTGTGTATCACCCCATTAGGATAGTTTAATTTCATGAAAACTTATATCTCTTTTACCACAAGTAACTAGTTAAGTATGTGACAAACATTTCAAGGTATATTCAAGGAGCTAGCCCTTAAACCTAGAGATATTTTTCTACCTATAGGTAAACCCATATACCTAAGAGTATTCCCATGTTTCCCAAATCTAGAGGAGGATTGAAAACCCTCCTCTATAGTGAAATATTTTATGACAACAATGCACTTGGTGATTTTTTTGAGGTCTTGGAGGTTCTATGTATGTTGTTTATTATCATGGTTGTGTGGATAAATAATGTGTTATCTTCAGTTATTCAAGATAGACCTTTGTATATGTGTGAAGACCTAATTAAAATAGTACTAATGGTGTGATTCAAGTGGTGGTTGGTGTTAAAAAGTGTCATAGACCTAAGATGATCTTAGTGGGTATGTATTTAAGAGGTATATAAATTGTTCCTACTGTGTGTGGAATTTGAAAGTGTTCCAAGGAGTTTAAAGGGTAATGTGTACTAATGAAGGCCTAATTGAATTAAGTATCTTTAAGTCCTAAAAGAGGTTTTGGTATTTTAATTTTATGCCAACCTATTGTAATGATTGATTCATTTATGAAATGTTTTATACAACCTATTTAAGGGTAATATAAGTGTGCAGGTGTATATAGTAGAACAAGAGGTACATGAGCAAGAGGCTTATATAGATATATACACAGAAATTTTATGCCTATTTGAGTAATAAAAGAGTATGTAAATGATATAACACATTGTTGAGAATAAGGAGGTCTTGTAGAGCATCAAAGGAGTGTAAAGGATCTGTAATGAAGATATGAAAGTGTGTCTACATATGATTATCAAGGTCATATAACAATCATTCTTAAAGAGACCTAATTGAGCAAAGAGGAATAGAAGGTAGTTTGAGAGGGTTAAAAGTGTGAAGAGATGAATAGGTGGTCATCATTATTTGGTTGAGAAATAAGGTGTTCTAAAGGTGATCAAAGTAATTAGTTGGCTAAGTTGGTGTTAAGTCATCTACGGGGTTGGTACCTCCTTGTAAGTGGGTGCTTGCTAAAGCCTAGTCAAGTGGGTACTTGGATAGTTGGGTTGGTGATCCATGTGAAGTTGTTATTAACTAAACTTGGATTTTATCTTATAGTAATATAGTCCATTTGCAAAGATCTATGGGTTTTCTTCCCCTTGAGGGTTTCCCACATATATGATATGTTCTTATGTTTCATGCTTATGTAGATAAGTGTTTATGCTTTGTAAATATATCTATTTACTTGAATGATTCATGATTTATTAAGTGAACTTAAAGGAAAGGTTTTTAAGACTGATTCAACCTCACCTCTTAGCTATTGTGATTCTAACATCTCTCTTTGTGTTCACCTCACTCTTTCATGCTTTGTGCAAGTAATTTACCTTCTATCAGGTCACATGATGAGTAATTAGTTATTTTATGTTTATTTAAGTGTAAGGAAGAGTATTAAAGTCTATGAATAGACCTAATATTTATCTACCTTAATAAATACATTGCATCTTACCTTCATGTTGAAACACTTTTATTAGGAAAACCTTGGGTGTTGAGATTAGTTTTTCAAATTACCTTTCATAGTGTAGGTTCAAGTAGTCTTGTGGAGTTAATATTGGTGAATGACCTATGTTAGGTTAGTGTTGATCTCCTTCTATCCATTTTAATTCAAATCAAGTAGATTAGTGACTAGTTTTAGGTGTGGTGCAAGGGAGCTAGCCATTCAATCTAGAGACCCATCTCTCCCATGGGTCACCCATAACTTGAGATATGTTTCAATGTTACATCAAATTTAAGAAGGATAGAGTAGACCTCCTTAGGGTGAAAATTTGATTGAGAATAATTTTGGCATACCTGATGGGACTCATGGTCAAAGAAGTTGTCAAAGGTAGATGTTGACCTTGGCAAATTTAAAGTTGTAAACCTTCCTTCATGCATTATTTGATGATTTCAGTGCTCATGGGCTCTTAGTTCTAGACTAGTGATTCATTTTCATTATTAAGGCAAGGCCAAGATCATCTACTAAAGTAATTCCATTTGAATTTTTAGAGCTACCTTACTATTTAGTTAGAACTAAGAGATCTGATAACACACATCCATACTCCAAGAAATCTTTTGTTACTTATATACGTATTAGGAGAATTTTTTTGTGTCTAATTTGCAATATGGAAGCCCAAAGGAACCTGCCCTTTGTTTCTTTCAATGGGCATAGTCATTTATCACTTGATCACTATGATGACATCCCTATGTCATCCCTCAAAATTGTTCCTTCATACATAGAAGAAGCTACCACTACTCCTATTGAACACACAATAAACATTGCCAACTTTTGAAACATATATAACATCACTAAAAATAATGTTTCCATCAAATTTTTGGATATTTATTTCAAGGGAAAGGCACTTGATTGGTATGGCACTTTGGCTTCCAACTCCATCACTGCATGGGATGAATTGTGTGATGCTTTGAGGAGATTTAAAGACAAATATGATCACTTGTCCTTGACCAATAAATTGACTATAATAAAGAGATCAACTCAAGAGGCCATTCAAGACTTTAAAAATTATTTCAAAAGACTTGGGATAGGATCCCAATCTTGGTAAATCCTACTATCCATCATGATTTTCTTTATTACCTTAAAACTTTCAATTATGACATACCCATGATGGTTCAATCCATGGGAGGGGATACTTTACCTAATGCATATGAGACTATTATAAGGGATGAGAATTGAATTATTAAATTTGGGAAGATATCACCTATATCTACCATGCCTTTATTTCCTAATGTGCAAAATCTTATGCCCACCATTTCTCCCATCCCCACACACAAGCATAAGCAAGCTACCCCTAACTAGCCAAGTAAGTCAAAAGAGAAATAACTGACCAAAGCTCTTAAGGAAAATCAAGAAGAGAATAAAAATATTAAGAGGAAATAAAAATAATAGAAATGGATTTATTTATAAGGACATTACCATCCCTATCAATCTTATCAAGCTACTAAACAACCTTTTCAAGGTCAATACCAAGGAAAAAGGAAGCTAACTCAAGTGAGGCAACATAATAGATAAAATCAGAATGCTCATTATACTTCTAAAGAACTTTTACCTATCAAAAACAATATTATACAATATAATGGAGAACAACCTTCATGGGACTAGCCTTATGACTATTCCACTTATGCAAATGATACATTAAATCAAGCCTATATGGCTTAACGAGGAACAATGCCTTCCATAACTCAAGAAGACATGCATAGTGGAGGAGAGAATAATGGAAGAGATGCTCAATCCAATTCTACCTTGATGAACTACTATCAAGAGGATTCATGTGTAGTCAACTAACAAGGTAACTTGAACATTGGATCAAGCTCCATAGCTGCAAATACAAAGTCAAAGAAGAGAGCACTTGAATAAGTAAAAGGGGCAAGTAGTGGTCCAAACATGAACTATCAATCACCTCAAGGATAAGTTATGATAAATAAATTACTTATGGCTCAGGTAAATAAGAAAACTCATAATTCCAAAGTTCCTTCTATGCCTTTTCCTATGCATCAAGTGACATAAGCTAGTGGTAGTATTATGGCTCCTAGAGGACATGATAAAATTGATAGCTATCCTATGAACATTGTTGAGAAGATGAAGAATGTACATGTAAGAATCCCAATGTGGGAAACACTGACCATCCTTGGACAAAGAGACCCACTCCAAAATAATATTTCCAAGCTTAATGCATCATTTAGGCATCCTAATGGAATAGGGGTAGTTTTGATAAATGAATTTAAGACCAAGGATGGGTAGCTAATAAAAACTGAAATAAAGGATTAAAATCCTCCATTTTACCTCTTTAGCATCATTGGAGACTCATTTTTACACAATTGTTTGATTGATAGTGAAACAAGCACATCGATCATGCCTAAGCAATTAGTAAATAAGTTGATGTTGAAATATGAGTCACACTCTAAGGGGGTATTATAGTTAGATGGATTAGTTGCCAATATAGTTGGCATTATCAAAGGTTTATATCTCAACCTACATGATTTTCCTACATTTTTTGTCTCCCAAGATTTGGTGGTTGTAGATGTGGCACCTCACTTTTCCCTTTGCTTGTTAATGGACTTTACTATTAAGATTGGGGGGTTATTGACTTTAGATTGCTCCTATATGGCATTTATGACTAGGTATGGTGCTAAGGTCTCTATCAAGTATAAAATTTTGGCCAAATTTAATGTAGATCCATATGTGCCTAACACATAAAACATGAATTTCAATATCAATGAAGAGGGAGACTATCATAATGACCAAAAACCTTTAACACCTCTTGCTAACATAATTGATCTATACATTGATGAGTGGGAGTTGATAAACATAGTTTTGATCCATACAAGCTCATTTAAGAAACATGTATGGGAAAATATATCATACATGAAGAAGAAGATGAGTTTCTTGAGCTAAGTCCTAATGATGTTCTTTAATGAGTTGTATGGGGTAACTATTTTCTGCATATAGATGATGATGGTGATGTTCCAAGTGTATTAGAGCATGGTAATGAAGAAGATGTAATTATACCTACAAAGGAGGAATAGATTAATAAATGTGATAGTCAACATGATGATCTATGGTAGGAGTACCATGCCATAATATAAGAGTTTAAATAAGTAAGTGGGTTTCCTCATCCTCAAATGAAACACGGGCTTGATGATAGGGTCAATGGTGGACCTAATAAACACAAAGAAGAGTGTCAAGTCATAATCAATTATATTTCAGCCTTGGAGGAATGTAATCAAGTCAAGGTATAAGTTTAGAAGAGTGAGGAGAAACATAAAGATCAATCTAATGTTGATAAATTTGTAGATGTGTTTGGTAAGTAATAATACAAGTTTGATGCTTATAAACACTTATCACATCATGGTTCAAATGAAGGTGAAGTTGAGAAAGGTTTCATGATTCCCAAAGAATAAATTGAGAAGTGTCAAATGAACATAAAAGAGACCAGGTAGGTTGTAATGTCAAGTGGACCTTAAGGAGAGCTAAAGGGACCATTCAAAGGAGTCTGAAGTGATGAAATTGTAACTAAAAGAGGATTCAAGAAAGGTAAGTCATTTTACCACCTTCAAAAGCAATTTTTTTTGAAAAACATCCATCATATGGTGATTTGTTCTCATGGAGCAACCGTAACTCTAGGAACATTATTTTTGACACTGATTAAATCAAGAAGAGCTATTTCATCACCTCAAACATGTTTTGAGGTCTGTACATAATAGGTTAGGTGTGTTGTTTTGAGTGTTTCTTGTTGTGTGTTATCCATAAATGCCTTTGGCATAGTGCTTATTGATTTTTGTTATGTGGTGTGGTATGAGTTTGAGTCCTTAAAAGCCATGCCAATTTTAGTTTGTAGCTTATGAATGACTCCATTTCCTAATGGGAGGATAAGGCCACTGATTTATTAGAATTAAAAGTATGATACCATTGTGGATAGCCAATTTATTGACCATTTTTAACCCCAAGTTAAAAATAGTCAACCCCTATAGGTTAAATCTTTTCATAGGGTTACCCAAGCTTGTATATGATCTTATTATGGTCTTAAAAAGTCCTATATGGTCTTCATGTGGTCACATTATTAATTATCTAACTTTGTCCAAGGTTTGGTCTTCTATGTACTTATCTAGTCCTAGGGGTCATTTATGAGTCATGGGTTATCAAATGTGAACATAGTAATGAGTCATTATAAAAGGGTTTTAATGTGTCTTGAAAGATATATTATCATGTATTAATCCATTGGAATGTTGATATGTACCAAAAAGTCATTTTGGTCACCTTTTGGCCTAATTTTGAGGAGTTATATGTACCATACCAAAGGATAAATATTTCAAGAAGCATAATAATGTACCTAATGTTAGACATGGGTCATAGAATGGTCAGAGTCTAACAAAATTGTAGTTTAACTCCAAAATTGAGGAAAATACTCCTTTACAAGCACTTTTGGGCACTTATACGACCTCAGGAGTCCATCTTACATGTGAAAATGGTTTAATATATTATATTAGACTTTCAAAGGTTATTTTTAGGTTTTGGATCAAGTTTTTGGTCCAAAAAATGCATTAGAGACTCTCTCCTCCATTGCTACCTTTAAAAGCTTAGAAAGGAAAAAATCAAATGCATGGTATGGCAAGGAGAGAGAAATTTGGGAGATAAAACTTTGGACATTGTTAAGGGTCCTAATGAGCTTCAATTTAGTGGAATTGGTTTATAAATTCATGGCCCTTACTTTATGAACAATTGCTAAGAGTGACAGTAGGTCACTATGTGTTATCCATTCAACCAGGGTTTGGTTTTGATCCTATTTATTCATGCCAAAATTTTATGGAGAGAGAATGCATTGGAGAATATGAACTCAAGTTTTGAGCCACTTGGATAAGGATAAGAGTGGGAGATGAATAAGTTTCAAGACACCTAAGCATATGAATGATAACTTATACTAAAATGTCAGACTAGAGGAGTTTCTAAATGTATGATATGTGTCAAATGATATGTTTAAATATATATAATGGTGAAAAGGTCCATTTTTCACTTCTTATATGCAAAGAAGGGAAATTTTGAGGAGTTGTTCAAGGTGTCAACCTGAGTTTCTAACTCCTACACCACTTGGATGATAGAATATCTTCAAAAGAGAGACATATGTCCTTAGGGACATGTTGAAGCAATTTATAAATCCCTCTTGTTTATAACTCTCATTTGGACACTTGTATCTCTCCCTTTATTACACCACTCTCTCTCTCTCTTTTTCATTTCTCTATATAAGTTTCCACTTCTAACCTTGTAAGATATCCACATTTGGTATGGTGAAGCCCTAATAATTTGAATACTAATTTTACCTTTGAATAAAACATTTCAAGATGGTTTTAATATCTCAAATTCTTGTTTAAGTGTGTGAACTAGTTTATGGTTAAATGGAAAGTGATAGTTATCTCTCCTTGTGTTCACCTCACTCTTTCATGTTTTATGTAAGTAATCTGCCTTCTAGCAAGTCAAATGATGTGTAGTTGGTTGTTTTAGTTGTATTTAAGTGTAAGGATTAGTATTCGTGTCTATTATTAGACTTACTATTTATCTACCTTGATAAATACAATGCATCTTACCTTCATATTGAAACACTTTTGTTAGGAGAACCATGGGCATTGAGATCAATTTTGCAAATTGCCTTTCACAGTGCAAGTTCAAGTAGTCTTATGGAGTTAATATTGGTGCATCACCTCTATTAGGTTAGTTTTAATCTCCTTCTATCCCTTTTCCTCAAAATCAAGTAGATTATCTATTATTTTTAGGTGTGATGTAAGGGAGCTAGTCCTTTAATTTAGAGACTCATCTGTCCCATAGGTCACCCATAACTTGAGAGACATTTTAATGTTACATTAAATTTAAGGAGGCTGGAGTAGACCTCCTTAGGGTGAAAATTTTATTGATAATGCATCCCATAAAATATTGAAATAAATATGCTCACCATAGTTATTTTGTACACCAATATTGTCTCACACTAGAAATATATAAATCATGTCCCATCTAAATGTGCCCATAGTTTTGTGGGCTCATTGGGTGCCTTAAATAAATTTATCACTAATATACTTGGAAATATTGAACTGTACCTTTTTTGTGCCCATTAGATACATTCTATATATATATATTATTTTGTTTATACTAACCCAATGGCTAGTTACACATAACTTAATACTCACTAAGTGTACCCTAGTGGCCTTGTCATCCAGGTTCTCAATGGGAGGGTATACTTATATTTTTATAATTTTTTTTATTATATCTATTTAATGATGGTTGGTTAGTATGAATTTAATTTCATTGCTTGAGAAAGGAAGGCTAGTAGATCTACTTATGAAATTGGTCGATATCTTCATACAATTCCTTGCAAAGTAATACTCATCCTCATGGAAGCACAAGAGAAAGAATCTCACTGGCTTATCCATCTTATTGAAATAAGGAAACTCAAATATTTGTAGTACACTAATTTTATTTAGTGCCAATTTTATGTTCGCATTTAATGTCATCATGGCATCTATGCCAAAACTTTTGCCTAATACTATGCAATATTCATCATTATTTTTCCTTCTTCCCTAATCACTGGTTGTAATATTTTACTATGAATTCTCCCACCTTAAAAATTGAGTATTCTTTGTGCAAATAAGGAATAAGATATTTCATTTCTAAAAACTACACTTGCACTTCATTTTTTATTTTCATTTGTTATGGAGATTCTTCCTCAATGATAACTAAGTTGCCACCACTAAGTTCTATGAATATCACACGTTTCTATCTACCCAATTTGATAACAAATATATTCCATTTTAGAAACATCCTTATTTTGAAGCTTCTATAACACACCTTATAGATATTAATTATATAATAACCCATAATATCACCTTTGGCTCTAAGATTATAGGAGCTTAAATGGTGCCTTTTCTACTCTACAACCCTAAACTCTTACATTTAATCTTGTACATGTTCCTTATGTTCAAATATTACTTTTAAATGTTCCAAGTCTCTTAAAATATTGATCTCAAGCCTTAAATATCTTAAATTCCTTTAATATTGTGTAAATTCACGTGGCCTATTTATTTCTACTCAATTTGTGATTTCTTTTCAAAATCTCTTCGATAGAGACAAGTAATGAAAATGTCATGTGAAAGAAAATTTATAGCACCTATCAAGATTTATATTGGCTTAATGGTACATGTCTTATTGTTAAATAGATTATAGTGACTCCTTTTAAGCATGACTTACACCTTTTCCTTCTTCCCTGAATTCCTAGGTTCAATGTGTATTCTTTCTCTTCATATCCCTATGCATATTACACCTCATGTATCTATATCTTGGTCATTTTTAATGCTTACATCCACCAATATCCAATTCATTAAATTTTGACCCTTTACACCCTAATCACTCCACACTAATTTTGTGCATGGTCCTCTAGCGTAGCAACTCTTCTAACATATTTTGTATTTCTATGTGCTTTTGGAGATACATTTATTATCTTTATTTATGTCTCCAAAATTTATGGCTTAACATTTCTAAATAAATATTGTCAAGAGGAGTGATAATGCATAATGTGATTCATCTGTTGAACATTGTGTGTAACATTAAATTATGTAGTTTTTGTCTTGCCGAGTTAGTGTAAAATTTACATGTGTACATAACATTAGCACAAAATAATACTTGAAAATATATAAATATTTAAAAAATATATTTCAATAGAAAAATAAAATATTCAATTTTTACAATATAAAAAAGGCATGAAAACACTTTCCTAGAAAACACATACACATTTGTCACAAGTATCATAATGAAATCCCTCACTCAACTCATCATAATAGTATTACAAGATTGTGAACTTTATCACTAATCCTAATTGTGAAAAAAAAATTGTGATTATTTGTAAGAAATAACCCTACAACTAAAGCAAAGAAAAAAATGGAATGAAAATAAAATATGGAAAATGCCTTATTCTTTAATGGATGAATACAAATTTAATATGATAAGGGTTGATCCTACTTCCATTGAAATTACTAGGGAGCATTTCACTGTCTAAATCATGAAATTTACATGTGCTAATTTATAAGATATCATGAATGATAAAGCATCAAAACCATTGAATATGTAGCTTTACTAGATGTTTGACATGCTTCAAATCATATATCAAAATGTGGTAACCCTTGTATATAATTATTCCCTAAATATGTTTACCATATTAGGCCTTATGCTTAGCCTTCTCTACCTCTTGGATCCATTTTTCAATGATGCACTTCTCATAAAACACAATAAGATCTTCTAACTACACATCAAGGGATTCCTTATCGCTAATATTTATAATGCACACAATTGACAAAGAGGGATCTAAAAAATCTATCGGTAAAAAAATTCTTTCCTAAATACCAATTGAAAAGGATGGATTTGTTGAGTGGCTTGTATGTGGTCCTATATGACCATAACATAGTAGAGACTTGATCATCCCAATATTTTTTTCCCTACATAATTTATTTATTCAAGGCCATGCTAAAGATCTTGTTGAAAGATTTGACATTTCTATTTTATTGTGGGTGATACAGAGTAGTTTTATGGTGTGAAACCATGATTTATGCAAGAATAATGCACACTATTTCATTGAAGAATTGCATACCCTAGTCACTGATAAGTTTTATGGGGCACCTGTATCTATTTATAATATTATCATAGAGGAAGCTTACTACTATATCTATAGTGTATTTAGTTTTGGTTCTACCTCTACCCATATTATTATATACTCCATGGCCATGATAATGTAACATACATTGGTCCTTCATATAATTGGAAAAATAGGTCCCAAAATATCAATTGGCCATATTTCAAATAACTTCTAATCAATGACAGGAACCAAGAGCATTTCATATTGTCAATTAGGATTCCTAGTATTATGGAAGATATTGCATTCTTATGAGTAATCCTTAAATTTTTTAAAAACATTTGGCCACCTTAGATTACAAAACAATTATTTTGTGTGGTGGCCTCATACACATAGTGTCCACTAACAACCTCTTCACATCCTCATGAAATAATTTTTTACACTCATGATCCATCACGCACCTGTGTAAGACTTCAATATAATTATCCAATAATAAGTTACTAAGTATCAAGATGGACCACCAATTGTTTCTTTTCCTTGGAATTCCATTCACTAGGGGAAATGTCTAAAGTGAGAAAAGCATTGATCTCAACTAGGTCATCAAGGACATGTTGCACCTTCTACAACTATGTGTCATGTATACCATATTGAATATTCAAATATTATTCTCCTAATGTGATCCATGAATTTTTTTCCATCACATAGTTTTTATTGTTAGGATTTATGACCACAAAGAATTAAAATTCTTAGAAGAGGATAATCCACCTACAAATTTTCCCATGCAAGATTACATTATTTACAAGGTACTTGAACACCTTGTGGATAGTGAAGAAAAAAATGGTGCAGCAAGGAAGTATTTTTAATTTTTTTACAACGTATAAACCATTGCAATAACTTTATGCTCACTAGTTGTGTAGTTTCACTCAAAAAGGGTGAGATTTCTGCTTGTAAAGTAAATCAAGTATTCAATATTTTCATCACCTAATTGTAGTAAGATAGTTTTGATGGTTGATTCTGATGCATCAATATGGACATGCTATTCTAGTCCAATAATTATAAGATGTTATGATAGAAAACTTCTCATTTAAGGTATGCATGCATCTTATTACTTGTCTATACAAATGAACAAGCCATCTTTGTGTAATAATTATTTCAAAGGTGTTTCTATCTTTGCATAGTTAAATATGAACTTATTATAGTAATTTGTATGTCCTAGGAATGCATGTAAAATCCTATTTATGTATTTATTACTTCCAATTTTAAATATGAAAACAACATTAGATAGATTTATGAGCTATCCTTCATTACAAATAACATGGATAAGTAAGGTTACAAAAAAGGTTGCAAAGATGCATTTATTCAGGTTGAGAAAAAATTGAGTTGTTTCCATCACTCAAAAAATTAAGAAGTGATAGGTGTGATGATCCTTCACCAATCCATAAACAATCTAGTTGTTAAGGTACACTTGGAGGAAATCATGCACAAAGTCTTTGAATGCTACAATCACAACACATGAAAATATTTCTGGTGTGATTTTCAACCCAAATGGAATCACATTATATACAAAGGAACCCCATTCCATCATGAATGTTGTTTTTAGATTGTCTTCATCCTTAATCTAGAATTTATGTTATCTAAATAAAACATTAGTTAAAGTATAAATCTCACATCTTGCTACTCCCCCTAATATTTATTTAGAGTAAGGAATTAAAAATGGATCAGTGACACATTCAAATTAGGTACTTTGAAATCATCAAATTCTAATGTGCCTATACTTATTAATACTTATCACCATGGGAATTACCCACTTAGACTCTTTAGCTAGATAAATGACATCAGATACTACTATGTTGATTTATTTACCTACCTTCACATGTAAGTTTGAGTTCATTTTATATGATCTTTTCTTGACCGGTCTTGTGCAATATACTATTTTTATTTTCATCTTCCTTAGAGATAGGTATACACCCTTAAATTATTTATAAATATCTAGTAAGATGTATTTGCATTTATGTAATTAAAAAATGATGCTTTAAAATTATCCATTAAACCAGTAATTTCTCACTATTATAATCTTTGATTATTATTCCACAACAATGCTAAACTTTTTTGTTTTGATGGGTTAAAGATAAAAATTGTGTTGGTTTCCTTATGAATCCACAAACTCATGTTTTCCATTGGAAGTATTAATTTTAAGGTGATATATGGAATATTTTGGATATGTTTCATACACATTATGCACTACCCTTTATTTTCTACACTTGTATCACTAGTTTTACTCCATCCACACATCATTGTCATTCTCATTATATTCCTTATTCACACTATACTTCTCAAATAGTTTTGGGAGTGAAAGTCCATTATATATATATTTTATGCACTCCTCCATGATGGAATCATCCTCCATAATGACTAGATGTATCAATAACATAGGTTGGTAGAGTTCAAGCCTACGAAAAGAAAAGGATAAGGTATGAAAAATGTGGGTTTTACTTCATCCCAATTAGTCTTTAGGAATGTCTTGAAGATGATGTACCATGTGTAAGGCCAAGTCCTCAATGTCATAAAATACTTGGACCCAAAACCTTTCAATAAGTTAATGTGTGCTCCTCTTTTATGATTCTTCAAAATTATGAGGATGTATTTTAGGGGAAGAATGCTTGCCATAGCTAATTATTCCCTAATTATTATTATTACATTAAAATAAAGTGCATATAACTTTTTCATACCAACCATTGTTGGAAGGTTTGTATTGTGCATTTCCCACCATCGTATGCATGTAACAGTTAATGTTTAAATTAGAACACTAAAATGATATTTATAATTTTGTAAAAAATATTTTATATCATTCACAAAGGTAGTGACATTCTCATATCATTTATATAGTGGCAAGGCAACAAATTTGCCTTTACTGAGGCATAACACCTAATTTATTATAGAAATGGTGCTTAAAACTTAGACCTTGGTTATACATTCATACTAGGTGTCCTTAAAGTTTTATTACACCATAGGTGGATTATAAATTGAATTTTTAGTACCAAACTTTTGTCCAAACACTTCATATAATTATACACCCATTAATTAAATATGGATATGGCATCACCCCAATTGAAGACTCCTTCAAAATTAACATCTAGATTCACCATGCTTGACATATTTATAGGATATATGTATTTTATTTCTTCATATATATCTAAATTTTCAACATATTTTGGTTTATGGTGATTAGCAAGGGGAATTAAAATACACTGATCCCCATTTTTAAAGTTCATGAAGCACTTTTTAAAGTACACATCTGCATTATTATAACACCATGGTCTAAATAGTAGCATTGGGTAGTTGTCAAAATTAGATATCTTGATGAATTATAAGTCTACATGGAAATTCACTCCCATTATATCAATAATCACATTCTTATGGATCACTAGTGGTTGTGTGAGAGTTTTATTTTTTCATACAGAGAAAATGTGGCAAAAACCTTAGTGTGGAGCTCCCCATTTTATGGAAATACTCTCATTTAAGGGTGTTGTAATTAAACAACATGTCAATGATAATTTAACACACCATCCAAACATATATAAATATAACAATTAATAGCTCTTGGTCATATCTAGTGTTTTGTATAGTTCTTAATTTGCATCCTCTTGCTAAGTAGTGTGTGGTCACTTCTGTGGTTCTTTTAACATGATGAAGCAACTAAATATTGATCATGAGAATCATTACATATGAGTGTAAATGGTAAAAAATATTATGAATATCACCTTATACTTCGACTTCTTGAATATTTTGATGAAGCGCTTCTCTGGCATTGGTATCAAAATCTAGAGCAAGTTGGATCTCACTAAATCCATCACTTCTTGTAATATTTCATTCCAATTCAAAACATAGAGATATTCATTTGAGTAAGGCTCCACATGGTGGAATTTATCCCCTACTCTAGGTTTTTCACCTAGTCAAACCTTCACATCATGACATTTAATTTTGGTCCTTGTTGTGGTTTATATATTTTTTCCCTTGGCACACATTTATCCCATAGATGCATAATGTGGATCATCCCTTACACTTTCTTAGATATATCCTTTTGTTTTATCTTGGCATAAATCTTTGGGAACTCTTCAAGTCTATGCTTGATTCAATAATATCCAAAATTAAGAAACTTTGGGTAATATTTTTGGTAGTGGCTTGGTGAACCAAAGTTATAACATGTCCATGGAGAAACATTACACCCAAAATACTTATACATATTCCATGGTATGGGTGTTAAAAACCATAGTTACCTTGGTCTTGATTTAAAGGGATATCCATTATTTGTCATGGTCCTCGATTGTGCACCTTTTGTTATGTGTGGAAGCTTTGCATATCTTTTAGTATATATATTTTTGTTTGGATTGCTATTTGAAACAAGGGGCATGTGCACACATCATGGTCATCACTATATATTTCATAGGACTTGATCAATGCCTTAATTTTTCACCATTAATATTTGATTTTGGTATGGACCTTGAAATCATAATTAGTGAACTATAATCTACTATAAGTATCATGTGTACAATCAAAATTTAGTATTTTAAACTACGAGTTCATTAAATTAATCTATTCTTCTATGAATGGGATGACACCTGTGTCTATGATCCTAATTATTTTAGCTCTTAACACTACTTACAACACCTCATATGGGTAGTTTTGATGTGGGTTTTATCCACACCAAATAATCCTATGAGGTAACCTATAACATTTTAAGATCGATGAAGAAAATTCACTCCAAGGCATAAGTTGTGGGGTATTTAGTTTTGTAAATAAACTAGTGGTGGGATAGTAGTTAGCAATGGGTTATTTACCTCAGATGGTTTAAATGTATAGAGTCTAAAATAATTCAAAGTCCACTTGATATGGCTAGGTGGATTCTAACCTAAGGTAGACTAGATAAAAATAATAAAAATGAGGTAAGGGTAAAGTGAAAAAGAGGGTTTCTGAACCAAAGATAGATGAAACCATTCCAAACTAGGCCTTTCACTATGGATTGGACAAGTGATTGGGAACTAATGCCTAGTGTAGGTTGCTATCATGACACAAAACATGAAAACACACTTAGATTTCCAAGGAAATAAATATAGTGAACTTCAATGCTTATAATAAAATATTTATACCAATGTATGATTGTAATTGCACATCTTCAAAGGGAGATTATGATTAATAAATAGAAAAAATTCAAATTTGCTATACCAAAATCTAAATAACTTTATTGAAAACACTTATACATAACACAAAGACTAAAATACTAGTATGATATAACTTCTTCAATAAATCACAATATTTGGAAGAGACAAGTATATCAAGACAAACTTGTAGAATAATCCTCAAAATTTATTATTTGTCCAAATTGAAAAATTTACATCTTATATGTTAGGATTTGAGTGTCAAAACTCATATATATTATGCATGTATACATTTAACTATTATTCATCAACTAATAGTGAAGTCAAAATCTAGTTAATGAATAATAGTTATATGTTAGGATTTGAGTGTCAAAACTCATATATATTATGCATGTATACATATAAATATTATTCATCAACTAGATTTGTTAGATATAATATATATGCCAAAAATAGGGTTGAGACTTGAGTCTAAATTATAATAAATAAACATGAAAATAATATATGCACATTAATGTGATGATGTGGTACCACTTAATGATGGAGCCTACATGATTTTAATATTTTTCATTGTAGTCATAATTATAACTAAAGTTGATGGAGGCATCGGTGGAACTGTAGTTGAAAGTGTCATAAAAGTGGGCCCTTTAGATGTCTACAATACAGTGTAGCCCAGAAATAGAGGCTATGTACTTGGAGGTGGATGAGACATAGAAGATGTACCTAAAAAAAATGAGTCTATTTAAATGCCTCCAACTATTTATATAAATTATGTCTCACTTAAAATTAATCTTTATCATCTCATAGTCAATGATTGATCTTTTGAATTAAAAAAAACTTGGCCATCAACTTCTCATGAATAATCATCGAGGCCTTAAATTACACATTCAATGTATCTATGTTGGATACCTTATCTTTTACAAAAGTTATTAATTGAATAATTTGTTCATTAGTTCTATACATGATGCCCTCCACTTTTACCTTTAAACTATCATCTACCTAGAGAAAACCTTAAAAAATGGTCCTTGGAACCAACTATCCTACAGGCATATATGCATATAAAATATTCATATATATTTAAAATTTATATTTAATACTACTCATGACTCATGAATTACCACACTAAGGTATGCATTTCATTATGACACTTTGATAATCTATCTCTCATTATTGTCACATGATTTTGGGCCAAAGTAACATCAGAGGATGATATTAAACATAATTATGCATAGGCCTTATTATTAGTATCTTGACCCATAAAATTGATATTAGAATTCATATTATTCATTTTATTGTACTCTTAGATTACACTACCCCATTCTAGATGTGATTCAGCTCTTACATGCCTTATTGAACCAACAATATTGTGTCTATCTTATTTACCCCTTGTATATTATCTACAATATCCTGAGGATCCTATATAACACTATTTTATTTCAACTTTTACTTTGATTTATCATAATTTATAAACATTTAATTAATCATTCCCCTGGTTTCATCAACAAAACTAGAAGGATATTCCTCATACTCATCTAGGTCTAAAGGGTGGACCTTCCTCTTCTTAGTTAGAGACAATATGACTGCTCTCTATTCTACCTAAATTTTTTTACCCTATAATAACGTGATCTTCATCTTGATGTTTCTTAGTGTGTTAGTCTGTCTATCAAAATAGAACCCCATCTTTGGATACTCAATGATAATCAAGTCTTGGCTGTTTGCCTCCTCTTCCTAAATTTTTTGAATCCATGGAGGAATAATCATAATATCTTGTGATTATTTAGGTTATATAGATGTAGAGGGGAAAGGAGGGGATTTAATTTGTGGGAACATTGATGTTGAAGCAGGTTGGGTAGTAAGAGAATATATAGCCAATTCAAGAAAAGATGGGATTGCCTTCCTCCAGTTAGTGACCTTTTGTGGATGTGTTTCAATAATGTATTTGGAATTTTTATATGTCCTAAATATTTAGACAATGAATGAATCTATTTGGATAGATAAAGAAATGGGCACACCTAATTGTGTTTATGGTCTAGAAAGAGTAACTTATGCAACCAGAATGGATGTAGATAGTAAGTATTCAAAATACACCCACTTCTTGGTTCTAATAGACTATGGAATAGATTCACCAATGGATGCATGAGTTATGATGGTTTAAATTAAGATCATAGTATAATTATAACTCTTAGAATTTTGGCTGGTAGTAGGGAAAGAAAAATTTAATGGGCCATGGGCTATAGTTTATAGAATTGGCATTGTAAATGCATGAGGTCTCTTGAGTGGGATAGGAGACTCAAGAATAAAATAATGTAAATAATGGGTAACTCCTATTTTGGTAGCTATAAATGACAAATAATCAAAGGTTTGTGCACTTAAAATTATTGGTTGGCCATCACTCAAAGTGGCAAGGGAAATTAAAATTTTTGTTAGAGAGGTTGATGCTATAGTTGGTTCAATCAAAACCTATGCATTAAATCCATCAGTGGGAATTGCATATAAAACTAAAGAAACATTAGTAACAACTTAGGTCTAATTAGGAATTAAAATCATTTGTTTGCTCTTGTATAGATACCAGTGTACTCTCAACCACCTCCTCTATTTGTTGATTTGGAACTTGATATGGAGAGCTTAAAAGTGTAATTGATGATGTATGTTTCTAGGTTGTAACTTTTTGTCTAAGTTATACTTTTGAATCCATATCATTTTATTCATTCTCATCTAATATCAAATCTGTATCTACCAATTCAAACCTTTATTTTTATAATTCTTAATCTAAATATATCTTGGTCCCTCCTATCTCAATTTCTTATTATTCCTCCATTGGTTCTACCTCCTCTCACTCTTCCTCTAAATCATCATAAATAGGGCCTCCTATAACAAATAGAACTTCAAAAAGAATTTATTATTATTATACAACCTTTGAGGATATGATATGGGTCTAAGGTTTCCTTTAGTAGGTCTTCAGTGGTGGCCTAATAGTAGTAAGAGTTTGTATTGAAGTGGGTGGAGTGAAAAATGACAGGGCTATTGGAGGAGTTGTGGTATGGACCAATGACAAGGGAGTATAAGCAAAAATAACTTATGAGAGAAAAGAGGGAAGACTCACCTATTGTACTAATGTTAATGGAGGTAGGGGTGTAATAAAAAATTATCCCTCTAGCATGTTAGAATTTATGTATTCCTCTACGTCAGCTACAAGTTTAAGAACACCATTTAGAGGTATGGGAATATTCTAGAGGCATTGGATATGACTTTTGGGTATAACTCCCTAGATGTACCTACTTCTTCAAAAAATTTAGTTCTCAATTTTATCTTTGGTTAAGGAGGAGGCCCATGAACTGGTGTAAAAGTCCATTCTTCACTATCTATTCTCTTCATATCTTATTCTATGATAGTAGGATCATACTAGATCCTTTGGGATACTATCATAAATATGCCAACCTTACACATATTGAAATTAACCTCACTATAATCTATAACATTTAGAATTATAGAATCATGATTATATCATTGATGGCTAGAGGATACTTTAACTTTCCTCTCATACTTCTTAAGGTGCTCCTTAACCTTAATCTTAGGATTCTAGTATTTAAATGGTGCCCTGGTCAAGTCACAATACATCATAATATTTCCCATAAAACTGAGGTGATAACATTTGGTGTATTATATGTAACTAATGTTGAGAGGGGTTGGATGTAGGCTTCCTTGTCTATCACCCCTTAGTTTAATGTCTACACTATTAAATAATTGTGCACAAAATTCTTGTTCTACGACCTTGTCTGAAATAGTATGTGGTATATACAAAGGTTGTGCCCTAGTACTCTAAATTATGATTATAGTGTAGTAGGGTAATACTAGTAATCACCCATTTTACTAATGATTCTCCTAATATTTTTTGATAACCTAACCATGTTATTCCCATAGATGGCTCTATACACTATCAAATACAATGTATATGTGAGTCTCTAAATTTGTCTCTTGAACTTATAGACATGAAGAATATTGAATTCATCACAAACCTTTTTCTTTAGGTATTATGTGGATGGATCCTAAGGTTATACATAGTATGGATGTAATTTATTAGTTATGTCATATACTAAATATGACATCATATAAAAGTTTCCATCTATTAGATTTCATGGGTTGCTAATTTGGTGTATCAAATTGGAGCTAATTATTTCTCCAAGAGAAATAATTTTATTTGAACTCAAAATGATGTCCAACAACATGACCCATATCTCATGGATATAAGAAATTCTTGGAAAGAAATATAATTTATTTAATAGGGCCATGGTGATTCTTACCTTTGGCTTAAAAATGAATATATAAATGAAGGAAATTGTGCCTTTGATAATGAAGTTACCTAGTTTAGATGCCCATTGATGCAATTATCCTTGATTGAATTTGAAAGCAACCATGAATTCACCATATATTGGGCATAGTTTATCTTAGAAACATGGAGAATATAGTATTTCTCAAATGAATTCCCACCAATATAGGCCATTGGGGTTTTATTAAGTTAGTATTGTAATAGTTTTCTAAAAAAATACCAATTTATAAACAAATAATAAAGTAGGTCGATGCATGGCATTACCTCTAGTTTCATGGTAGTGTTATGTAGACCTACCACCTTAATAGCCAAAATGTCATCATTGTATCATTGTGTGAGTATATACATTTGTTCCTTTGTTCCATATGGCTCTATAGAATCCATATTCACCCATATAGCTGAATAATGTTTAAATTGGCATTCTAATGTGGTCAAATCAAATAATGTATCTATGAACTTAGTAGTGTCAATAATAAAATAAGTAGGAGGAAGAGTGTGAGATGATGAATCCATTAGTACTATGTAGGTAATATTAATCTCTCTATAAATCCTAAAGTATTTTTATCAATAAGAAGCTCAAATTCATAGAGTGCATAAGATAACATGAGGCTAATGCAATCAAATTGTGATTTGTAAACTGAATATGTTACTTAGATTTATTGGTTATAAAAATTGAATGAATTGAATTTCCCATTTGTGAGAATTAATTTAAATAATGAATTTCACTTCACTACCCACTTATTCATTTCTTATTTTGAATTTTAATTTTGCATTGCCAACCTTTATCAAATCTTTATTGCCATGTGGTATCTTTTCACTACTTTTGGGTGCTTTGTCATCTTAACATGACAAATGTATTATTTCCATGCCTTCAAATATTTTATTTGATGATAAATATGTTATTTTATAATTAATTGAATTGGTTAGAGACATGTGGAACCATATTTCTCATTCATTGGTGCTGGACCCTATATCTTGTACTTTGCCTCTTCAGCCACAAGTTCTCAAGATGATGACACACTTGAAAAAATATTAGGGATCCACTTGACTAGAGTATGAAATTTTGTATTGTGTAATATGTAGACTAAGGATTATAACATGTGGAGTAATATCACTTCACTAGAGAGTCTTTACATTTTGAATTTGTACCTCACTATGACAAATTGTAGATTCCTTAGATTTTTCCACATGGATGGTTATCACCTGCCTAGAGTATGGATTTTTTTATTATGTTATCATAGGTCTTAGATAACTGATATGGTTACATGTGGATGAACCATGATGATCTAGATAGTATTTAAGTTTTAGCTATGTACCATGATTCTATAGGCTGTGGGTCATTGAGATGGTGCCATGTGGATAACTGCCATTGTTCTAGATAAATACCAAAACTTGAAACATGTATGGATATAAAAGGATATTTAAGTCACTAATATGAATACATGTGGCATGATTTCACTCACTTAGGTGCTTATATGACTTTATAGACTACATCTTAGACCTACATACCACATATACACAAGATTGTGATGCATGGCTTAATCTTAATTGCTCAGGTGAATAGTTAACTTATAAATTTCAAGATCAAGAAAAAGTAATTTAGATGAAGACACATGTTAAAATATCATGATTTAGGGTATATCCTACAAACTTGGACATATAACTAACTTTGAATAAAATGTTTGGGTTAGTCTGTTAGTTAAAAAACCATAATCATAACCCATTATGCCTAACTATTGACACTAAAGTCATAAAAACCTTATAAGATATTTTGATTAAAACACATTTAAATATTTCAAAGGTCATATTTCAAAAATAAAAAATACAAATTCCATGATATGCATACAAAACATCTTCTATCCAAAATTCAACATGATATAAAAGATGTCAATCAACTTTGGAGAACCTTAAAATTATAATAAACCTTGATTATAACTTTTGAAATGGAACTGAATAATTATGAAGGAATTAAAATAATTTTGAATGTGAGTTAGACCTGTACATGTAATACATAATATATTATCATTGAATTTCTAAATGCAAATTGGGTCCCCATCTGAAAATTTTGAAGGTGGGGTGTGTTGGTCACAACAGGTGTGTGAAAGTCTTCATTGACAAGGATAGTAGTAGTCCACCCATGAACCATTACACATCTTGAAATATATGTATTTCATATGATAGCTCTAATATTAAATTATTAAATATTGCATTTAAAACACAAATGCTCTATGTCATCTCATACTTGATTTCATTTAGAGCAAAAAAATCTACTATTCAAATTATGAAATATAAAATTATTTTAAGAATGATGATTTCACCAATTGTAGTCTACAATAACTTGATTCATTTCATACTTGTGATACCAAGTATGTGCATGATCCAAAAATGTGGTAAAAAACTAGCTTACCTTTCTCTCTTACGTAGTAACACCCTTTTCATACTAGATGAGTTCACAATTGTGTAAATTATTTGTGGTGTTTTCTACTCACTGTACTTTATAAAGATAAATGAAATATTGTATATGATTTTTTGTGGAAATGGTCATGATAATAGTTTTATTGGTGTAATTGGTGCACATATGTTGTTTAGGAGCTAGAGTTATGGCCACCTCTTGGGTTTCCTCCTCCTATAATAGCCAGATTTATTCCTTGTGTGGATGCTTCTCCACCAACCCCAACATTAAGTTACACCATGGTTAGATTAACAGCTTGGGTTGACGCTATGGTTCCAATGGTGGTAGTTCTTACTAAAACATTACTACTTATTGATGCTGATGGATTACATCCCATGTTTGTGGCATTACCAACATAGTTGGTATATAAATATGTGTTGGTTATTTTAATATAGGTCCTAAGGGATTTTAAGGAAATATATATTATAAAAAACTATTTTTTGATTCCTATATCCTATTTGAGACAAAATCAATCTATTTTCTTCACTACCTTTATTTATGTATAGAATGGATGATCTTGCCTTTCATTAAAACATAGGTGGGGCATGTTAATTCACATGGGTTTTCACATTCTTCAGGTCCCAAAATAATTTAGCTCACACCCCTACTATTTTTTTTCTTAATAATGAGTACTTATCCCTCACTAGAGCACATCTTCTCAATGCATGAGACATCCTCAATCCATCCTCATTATATGTGGGTCCTCATAACATCATCTTGAATCAATTCCTCCCTCTTATTAAGTTTTATAATGGCCATTGATTTATATCCTTCTTGATTATGCTTGTGCCATATAAGTTTAAGAGAATAGGGGCTCTCCATGCTAAGAGTTTATGGAAATATCTCCACACAATATTCATGAAAATCTTTCCCACCTTTTTTTATACCATCTACTCAACCCATGTGTGAGAGAAATTAGACTAGCATTTATATGTTTTAAATTCTATAATCTAACATCAAAATCTTAATCTCCAAAGGTAAGATCTCTATGTGATATCATCTTGGTTCATGTACATGTTGATATTCTAATTCCTTAGGATAGGAATAATTTGATATTATGAACCCAACAAAATAACTACGTTGTTTACCTCTCCACCATACATCAATGGATCTTTTCCACACAAAATTAGTGCACTATTAATTTTTCTCTTCAATCCATAGGTACTTTTGACCATAATTTATAATTCTACCCATAACATAAGCAACCAACCATGTGTGCAAATTCCCTAGGAGCTCACAAAAGATTAATTTATATAGAGAATCATGCAAGTGTGACTATTCACATGCCTTGTGGGCTTATATTCCAAAATTGGTATGGTTATTTGAAAACATCTACTTTATATATTCTAATGAAAGATGATAAATCATCTTTCCTCATAATCTCTCATAACCAGTTCAACTAGGTCCCAAAAAAGGAACCAAAATGTTGGGTGTTTATATGCATACTATATATCATATGACACACATGTACCTAATATTTAATAATCAACACACTATCATATCAAGAAAATATATTTCACACTCACCTAATGCACAAGGGGAGTACCAAGTTATTATTAGGTCAATTTCATAGAGGTGTCATATGTCTAATCTACCTACTTATGTAATAAAATTTCAAGTATATACTTATTCCATCATAGTATATATAAGTATAACATTATTCAAACAACATATATAACCAAGCTCAAGTTAACACAAGTGCATTACAATTAATAGAAAAAATATCATTCTTAACTAAAACTATGCTAACATAAACACCATTGTTATTGATAAACCATGGACACAATGATTACCATAATAAATATGGATCTTTATTCATTAAGTTCCACATGTTACATGTATACAAATTTTATATTCATAATGTAAATCAAAAGTTTAATATAATATGTGATAAGTATTACACTAATATTATAAGGAAAAAATAAAAAAATTAATAGAATAATGATATCAAATTACAATATATCACTATTTTAAGATACAAGGGTGGATTTTATAGTTCCAATCTAAAACCTTATAGTTACATACAATTATTTTACACCCCATAGATTATGAAACTATATAATACAAATAAAAGAGTTTTAACTATTTTACATTCAATGGATTTGACCTAAAAATTCCATATATACACTCCATGTTGTGCAAGATTTTCTTGAAATTAGTTGTGTATTAACATCCTCTCCTATAAAATCAATATACCAGCCTAGTCTAGTGCTCCTTCATTTATTATATATGGAGTGTTTAAACTCCTTCCTTATCCTAGTACATCTTGTGTCATGTTGACCATTATATTACTAGTGTAACAATTGGAAACTTGGTCAAATATGTTCTGAGTGCTCATAAGTTTTCATGTAAATATATGTGACCTCATACTTGTAGTCCCTTGATGTTGGTGCTTTTATAGGCTTAAAAACTAGGGCTTCTTCTATTTTACCTACTTTACATGCCCCTTTATTTCATGTGACTAGTCTTCAAATCCTTCATATATATATATATGTTTGCACAAACTTATACTTAGGCCAAAATTGGGGGCCAACATGTATGTGGACACAAAATACACCTTCAATTCAATTTCAAGTTCTAGATTTTTCTAAACTAGTACACTATCAGATACCGAGTAGGGTTGTGAAATTAATATATAGATTTGATGGAAAAAATATGATAAATTCAATCTTTTTCATACCTTAACCTATCCCTCAAAATTATCAATAGGACAAGCATGTCTAAGGTTAGCTAACTCAAAAAACCTCTTGAGGGGTTGTAGCTTCATATCCTACACACGCAAAATTAGAGTCAATGTAGTTCTATTTTGTATGTAAGTGAAATGTAATTGAGAGAAAAAAATCACCTTATCTCCATAGGAAATCCAATGAAATTATATGAACATTTGATAAAACCCTATTTTGGTTCAAGACGGTGATGACACAAGATTGGGAATTATGAAGAATGAATGTTGGCTTAATGTGCAGGTTCCTTGATAAATTTAATAATGGATATAAAGCATATGCAACCAAATAACTTAGATGATTCATCATTTAATTGATACATAGTAAATTACTAAGGATAAATTTGCATATATAGGTTTTTAGGACAAGATGTGCAAAGGCCAACTAGGGAATAATGAAATAAGAAAAATTTAAGGCATGAGGACTCAAGCCAAGTTAGATGGAACTAAATTATAAATGAATTGATATGAGATATATTCAGTGCATCACTGAATCCATCCCAAGGAAAGTAGATGCTCAAAATGAAGGGAAATATACTTGAAAAGGGATAAGTAGGATATGATAGCTAATAATAATAGATGTTGAGACTACCAAGATGAAACAATGTTGGATAGAGTATAATGTGAGTTGAAAAATGTTTAGAAAATAACCAAATATACATAAGTGGACTAAGTGTTATAAAATAGGGATAAGACACACAAAAATTAGGTGTCTACGTAACACTATTAATTTGATTTGAATATGTAATATGAATGCATCAAATTAAATCAATGAATTAAAAAACACACTTACACCTATCTAGGGAAGGATGGATGAAGCGATCATATGTAAATTTCCACCCACATGTGTTGCCATATCTTGTAAAGATATGTTTCTATTTTAAAAAAATTCAATAAGTCAAGTGTCATAACATGCCATATTGGATATATAGAATAAAATGAAAATCAAAAAATAAAATGAGCATAGAAAAAAATACACCCAATGGTATGTGAACCATGCTATTTTAATTTAAAAATAAAACCTTGTCATATTCTTCTAAAAATTTCTCACACTTTACTCTAGTAATATAACTTTTAGAGTAAGTTGTTAAAACTTAACTCTACTTCTTGATCAAGGAAGTAGACACTTGGCCATTTTTGGTACCATCATATTATGCAATTGTTATTAATTCATTCAATCTTGAAAAATTTGAATGTAAAATATGTAGATATGTATGCACACTTTTGAGTTGAGGGATTGTAAAATATATTCTTATTCAATAATCTCAAAAGAAAGAGTTGCACACCATGTAATATAAATTAATATAGTTTAAGTGGTTAGAATCCTTGAAAATTCAATAAAAAAATATGTATGTAACCATCATAAAATATCATCATGTATCATCCAATATTAACATGGAATCTCATGTGAGGATAAAAAATGATAAGTATATATATATATATATATATATATATAATTTCAAAGAGATAGGTAAGGGTACACTTACCCCAATATAAAAATAAGAAAGGGACAAATAATATGCCACAAATGTAGTAATATGCAACTAGGAAGGCTAGATAAAATAATTAAATATACATACAATAGTAGTATGCCCCAATCAGTAAATAATAAAGACCATGGAAATGTAGGAACCAAACATAGAATATAACAAATAGTAATGTGCATGATATGGATCATGACACCAATCATAGTATATCACAAAATATAGAAAATCAATATCACATAAGTATGTAACTACACATAGGAAATTATCATGCAAGAACATATGACTCACAAGTGATGAAAACATGAAATGACATAATGAATAGAGGATAATATAAGGACAAGGACTATATAAGACATAAACAAACACCACACACAAGTATACACATATAGGAAATGTCACAATCATAAGCACACACAATAAAACAATGTAAGAGTCACTATGTGATCACACAATCTAGATATCCATGTAACAAGCAATTTGTAGAAAATAAAAATATATGATGTATTCAATATAAATAGTTATATATGCTAAATGTAAATAAATAAAAATATCATTTTAACATCCACTATAAGGATATGCCTCTTTAAGGCATACCACCAATGTGATAATGTCACTCATAATTTATGGGCATGAAAGTATTTACGTAACATACGAATATCTATGATCATATGAAACTTGTATATCATACATATTATCCACTCAAATAATACCATGATAGTAACATGTTTAAGATGTATATGTAAACCACTAACATATGAAAATAATCATGATATGTATCCATCGATAATTTTTATTTTGATGTTTTCTAATATTTTTGTATTTTATACTTTTTGACCAAAAATAGTCAGATCATGAAAAAAAGTCCAAGGGGAATATTTAGGAATAATAAATATAATACCAATCAAGAAAAAATGAAATCCAAGGCTCACTACTAGAAAATACAAATAAAAAAATCAAACTAGCAAACAAGAAAAAATATATAAGAAAAAAGAAGATGAAGATTTAAAAAAATCTGAAACTTCCTTAAGAATTTAATTTACATTAGGATAAAATGTCTATATATATTATATCATAATTAAGAAATATACATAAATTTTTGGAATGGGATAAATAGTCAAAGGGAAAGGGCCAATGTAACATAGAAAGAAACATAAACCAAGGGGCTAGATCAATGTCAATGCAAATAGAAGGCAAACACTAAGATATCAAATATATAAGAAATATAAGGTATGGAAAAATTGAGGTAGGAAGGTGTATGAAAATAACAACACATGAATAATTTTAAAAAATAAAATTCTAATACAATAATGATAAACTAACGAAGCATAAGAGATTGGAAAATATGGATAACCAATAATATCATCTATAAAGTCATAAAATGGAATAGGGGAGTAAAATGCATCACTATAAGTATCAAAATGATGTTTTTGAGTGGTACATAAACATAAATCATCATCCCAAAGAGATATATGTGGATAGTGGGGTCAAGGGGCTACTATAATCTCTTGAAAATCATGCCCATTAGTTTGGATACATTGTGGAGAAATTGAAGTTGGCATAAGTGCTTAGACATGATCCAATATAAGAGATCATAAATACATATTAGGACATGGATGATTATGAATTGTATGTATGATATATGTAACTATAAGAGTATTAATTATAGGAGTTATGACTCAAGATTTTCAAGGTGTATATGCAAGTATCATAGGATCCATAACCATAGGTGGTGAAATAGTAAGCTCATATGTCACATGAGGTTGAATGATTCATTTTTTAGGTGATTTAGGTAATATGTCATTTTGTATTTGAGGTGGGATAGGTAAATAAAAATATGTGCCACAAATAATTTTTAATTTTTATAATGTAAAAAAAAAATAAAATTATGTAGTAGGGATGGTATCACACTCATTTGATTCGGCAATGGGCATCCAGGTAATAGATTATTAGTAATAGTACCTAATACTATGTAGAACCACACTAATATGGCCAAAAAAATAATTATAATGGGAAATGTAATAGGACATAGGTGTAGAGATTACATATGATTTATATATCACCTTAGTCTTATATAAGTGGCAAGTACTTCACATGTATGTACCATTCAGTTTTAAGACCTTCCTATTGTCAAAATCCTCACATCTGATATCTCTTGTGCTTATTGATTATCTCTTATTTTGACCATATATTATTTTTATGACTAGGCCTTTTGTACTAATCAAAATTCTATAAACCTATTTATTATCATCCTTTTCAAGTTTTGGACATGTACCTATTTTCTAGCTTCATGAACACTTGCGTCCTAATTGGATGCCTACATTGACAGTGATTTCCTATGCCAAACTAAGTGTCTAGTTATCTAAGGTCATCAAATTTGAAAATGAAATGTATCCCTATGGTCGACCTAAGTGATCTTACATGAGATATTTATAAAGGGATACATACATATACATATACAAGATCAAACCTCATTCATTCCTCACCTAATACATAACTAACAACTCACAAGGTAACTTACCAAAAGCACTCAAACAAACATTCAAGTGAGAAAAGTTTACCTATTCTTTCCTAATTTAATATTAGTCATAGGGATAACCCATTTATAGGTCTGAAATATTTAAAGATCATTCTAAATCCATATTTTTGAAGCTATAAGTTAGGTCACTCTATGTACTTGATTATCACAAGTTGTATCTTGATATGCACACAATCCAATATGTAGGGGAGAACTACATAAGTATGAGGCCCTTTTTAGAGTATTAGCTATGTAGGTGCCTATTGATAGAAGGGTCTTTGGGGTAGCTTGACACCATATACCCACTAATCCAATTTTTTTAGTCACTCCAAGGGTGAAGACTTAGGGTTTAATCATTTGACAAAGAGTGATAACCTACGTGCACGATCTAAACACACCAAAATAAAGACAAATAAAAATGTAGAAGTCTCTAGGTGCTTACACTTAGATCTAGTTAATTTTTTGTACTAGATACCTATATCCAAATTAGATGATAGCATTAACACAACCATCTAGATATGATGTAAGCATATGAGGCTAGAGAATGAAAATTTATAGAATATGGTGATTATTATAGGATCTTTATTTAATCCACTTATAGCCTATTTCAATCCATATCTACATGCACATAGTAAAAAAACTAAATTTTATTATTTATAATTCATTACAATATCAATCAATAGCTATACTTTTCATTTTTAGCATATCTAAGTATTATAAATTCATAACATTATTTATCCGAGTTTGAAGATTAATTGGGCTACTATAGATTTATTTATTACCCTTGTGTTTACTCATTTCTATATCCTTAACCTTACATTATATTGAACCATCTCAATTTAGGGTTAAAAATTTGGTGAACCCATCTCTTTATTTAAACCCTAAATTATCCTAGGGTATTTAGCCTTTTGAGGTTTTTCATTGCTATATTTTTTAATATTTGTTTTATCATTTAAATGCAACCTAGGCATAACCTTAGATTAATTAGTGTTTATGTCAAACACCTAGAGTTTCCTCATTTTCCACCTTAGATACCTTAAACCAATGAATTAATGAATCCCATACATAATGAATATTCCAATAATAAAATTAAACTACATAATGAAGAAGTTATCATATAAACTGATTCAAAACTTGAAAATGATGCATCTAATGAAAATTATGAAAATGAGAAAATAAACCAAGAGCAAGTAAAATATCTTGATACATTTCAACATCATATCTAAAAAACCCTAAAGATATTAATGAGATCCTAAGAACCATATTATAAACTAAAAAAATAAAAAAATAAAAGATGAAAAAGTAGGTCCATCTATTGATCATGCTATTATATTTATGGTCCATCCCCATATACCAAAAATCCTCCCCTTGGGCACATCACTGCTTCATAATTCTAATGGGGGCATGAGATATGTGTTCACATATTTATTCCTTGAAAAAAATCTTATTATTTCTACATATTACATAGGAAACATAAATACTTTAACCTAATTACTAGTTTTAATGCCTATATTTACTCAAACTATGGGTACACCTCCTTGGGTAACTTCCAAAATTTCTAACCATAAAGACCAAGAGATGCAAGATATTATCCAAACTATAATTTTTTTTGAAAAATAAGGTTAAAAATATATTAAAAAATTATATGAAATCACCTCATGATATTGATTCACAAAATATGTTGCAGAACCCTCTTGCACTAGAGATATCTTTGCACTCCTTGCCAACTAGTTTTGTTGTACCTAAGTTCACTTTTTATGATGTAAAGTGAATTCATGAACAAAATATTTTATCTTTCTATGTGACATGATTTGATTATGCCTCCAATGATAAATTTTTGACTAAACTATTTCCAAGGACCCTCAAGGACTATGCTCTAAGGTGGTTTTATGATTTACCAATCTAATTAGTAAACCCATTCAAACCTCTTGTAGATCAATTTTTGGTACACTTATATATCAAGACTATCAAAAATGTTTATTATGCCCAAATTATAAAAATCAAACAAGGAACCAATGAATATATTAATTATTATGTCTTAAGGTACAAGATAATGTTGGATAAATGATGAATCCAATGGCAAATAAAGAGCTTCAAGACATGTTCAATAAAATTTTGCTCTCTCCATTACAAGAGTCCATTTTTTTCAAAAAGTTTAAATATTTTGATGACTTATGCCATATTGTTCATGATTGTGAAATGAAAATTATCACATTGAACAAACTTATGTATCAAACACACATGACTACACCAAATACTAAGTTTAATATCAAACCAAGTAATAAGGTAAGACCCATAAAACCTAAAAATGAAATACCATGGTTAATGTGGTGTTATAAAAAATTAATTATATTGTCTTATCCAAATCACTAAGGAGATAATTTACACATTTATCTAAGTTTATAGCTTTGTTACTTTTGAAGCTTGTGGAGTGTCACCTCATATCTCTCCCTCATCTTATAGAGGTTGATATGAGTTAAGCTCTACCCAAAGGGTATGATGCCAATGTTTATTATGACTATCACCAAGGCCTAGGGCATTCTAAAAACTGATGTTTTACCTTTAAGCATAAGATTAAAGATCTTATTGATTACCAAAATATTACATTTCATGATCCTCCAAAGAAATAAGGTTCATAACCTAGTGATCACTACAATTAAAAGATATTTAAAAATTATTTTTAAGACCATTCTAAGATAAAAATAGAAGTTCAAATGGCATATAATGCACATCATCCTCCATCACATTATGGTAAAACATTAGATGGCATTATTGGTACTTATACATGACATACACCTTCTATGGTTCATAGACCTTTTATTACTTTTGATGATAGTGAGATTGTGGATGATGATTCAGATCTTTATTCCTTATTAATTTGATCATACCTTGATCACTAGCCTATAAATTTTTTTAATATTGATAATGGTGCAAGTGAGAACATTTTCACCATGACAACACTTACATATTTGGGTTATACACATGATGATTTACATCATTGGAATAAATTAGTTAGAGCATTCAATGGGACCTCACAATAGGTTCTTGGTGAGATTGAATAACCTTTTTAGGTTAGATCAACATATGTGGTCACTACCTTTTCCATTATTCCTTACACATTTATTTTAGATATGTTATTAGTATGCCTTGGATACATACACTACATGTAATAACTTTTATAGTCCATATGTGTGTTAAATACATTCATGCCAATATGGTAATTATAGTTTCCAAAATTCCATATGAACAGATAAGATTTTACCAAGGCATTTAATTATAAAACCTACTAAGGTTAATCTTCTATGAAAGGGTAAGTAACCCATTTCCTAGGCAACCAATACTTGAGAGACCCTTGCATCAAACCACATAATGTATTCCACATAATCCTGATCTATTATGCACCATATTCAAATATCTAGAGGACCTAAACATGTTTCTATTATTTCTATTTCAAACAAACCAAATAGAATTCAAAAATGGGTTCAATAAACCCCTACTCTTTATATTATCCCTTCACAACCACATAATCCTAATAGACATATGCAAAACATTACAAATCCCATAATGCCATATATTACACTTATACATGATCCTTAGCAATATCATTAGTTTATTGCACTAGGTTCATAGTGGGGAGGTACTTATGAGCATCCTTTGGATGAGATCATAGGATAGTTATTTATTTTTAAATATTTCAAAAATAACTCAAAAAATAAAAAAATAAAAAAATCAAAAATAGTTTTAGATAATACTATCCTATTATATCCTTGGAATATATGATGATAGTTCCATGTTGTTGGATAATATATCATATATTTATATATACACATATGTTTCACACATATTTTGAGTGTGATACAAGTATACCCAAGCACATGATATATGCACTTTAAGATGTTGGGCCTTCCCTCTACTCATGTAATTTGGACATTGGGATCATCCATTTATTTGATCTTGATACTTCTAGGTTACATTATTCTATGATCATATTCCATTATTATGTTTAAGCTTATATAATTACACATGCCTTTATCCATGTTTATATCTTTTGCAGTGTACTTGAAATGATATTTACTTAACATTTTTTGCTAACATATATATCCAAGGACTAGTAAGATATGTTTATGATGGTTTATTATGTTTCATGGTTTTTATCTATGCAATTCCTTGAGTGTATTTTATTTCATTATATTGGTTTTTGGAGCATTTGATTATGCTTCATTGATTGTGGACTGCACACCTATGTTTGCCTATTATGACATTTACATATGTCATAGTTTGTTGTATGTGAAAATTTGAACATGTCTTTCTATGAATTGTATATATTTGACTAGTTCATGTCCTTTTGATTATGAATAATTTGAACATTCCCCTTGTTTGAGGTCTCCTTGGACCATTTCTTTTTTATTTGATTTTGAGTTTTCTTGTGTGTGATTGATTCCTTGTTGAGATTGTATTATTACTATTTAGATGTTTCCATGATTCAAATAATGAATTTTATAATTTGATGTGATCACATATTATGTACCTTATTTATATATTTACCTAGACATGCTACTAATATATGCTACACGTAGACACTTCATTTTCATCACTTCTATGTCAAAATTATAATTGGAATGGCTTTCTACAATAATTCACAAATCTAGTAAAAAATCATCAATTAAGCTAATTATTTGCATAGTTACTAATTTAATACAAAATTTCAATGACACGTCCCTAATTGGGGCAATGCATCATATCATAACATTTAATTCAACATCAGAATCCTGAATCAAATTGATCATTTGAAAGTGTTATTATAGGATAATTAAATGAATACTGGATTGGTAAAACAACATTGTAAA
Organism: Torreya grandis; assembly: GCA_037957365.1. Taxonomy (NCBI): domain Eukaryota; kingdom Viridiplantae; phylum Streptophyta; class Pinopsida; order Cupressales; family Taxaceae; genus Torreya; species Torreya grandis. The sequence continues at coordinate 1,659,168 of JARHVA010001105.1, read as the reverse complement.
ATGCCACTATTATTTTACTTAAGTATTAATCCCACTTAATCAACCTAATCTTCTTCTAATGGAATATTCCATGAACTTGGAATTATCTATTTTCTAAATGCATAAATTGAATTATTACCACACCCAAGGTGACATCATCATACTAGATGTGCAAGTAATAGTTCTTACAAGCTCTTCTAACCCTTACACACTCAAAGAGGGGTCATGATTTGAATCTCTTAAATTTATATGACATACTCCATCCATTTTATTTTACACTCCATATCTCTTATATATGAGAATAGAGGACTAATCTTGGGCCCTTGATCTTCATCTCAAAATGGATGGTCCAAAATAATTTGGAAACTGTATAAATGAAAGGGTATTCACACTCTTTCAATTTGAAAAAACAATGTAACAAAGATTTACCAAATCTTAAGGCCATCACTTAATAATTATTCAACATTTCCAATCAAAACACCAAGTAAGCAAGGGGAAATGTTTCATACATGTGGTGTCAACATTTATAAAGATATCTAGTCCTATGATATGAGTACATACCTCTTTAGACTAAAAAAAAAATAAAGTCTTTCAAGGAAGGTATAAATGTTTGTTTTTTGTCTTATATTTGACTCATCATTTACTTACTCTTGCTCAAAATTAGTGGATAGGTTTGAAATGTTATAGTCTTTGAATTTTTTTGATTTACATTCACTAACAATGATCTAACCTTCTTTGGATTCCTATTCTACATAATGGCACACTCGACAGAACCATTCTCACCCCAAAAAATCTTATAGGCCTTATTCATTCTTCTAGTTGTAAGAATAATTTAGTAATTAGCTTAATTTACCTTATTTTCCTAAAAAAATTCAAAATTTTATTTTAGGTGAAAGTGATGGAAACACCCTTACATTTTAGTGGTTTCATCCCTAAAAATAGTGAAAACATCATGAAAATTGATGGTTTCACCTCTATTTTCTATTTTACTATGTTTTTTTTTGGCCATCATAATTAGTAGAAATATAATGTTCATCAATGAAAGTGCCTTGCTAATCAGTGGAAACACCCTTTGTTATGAACCTTTTATTTTTCTATTTTCGATGGAAATACCCTACTAATTGGTGGAAACATCCTACTAATTGACATAAACACCATGCTAATTAGTGGAAACACCCAATTTATGTTCTTTTTCTATGTTATAGGTATAAGTGAAAACATCCTTAAAGTGGAAAATACCCTACATATTAATGAAAACACCCTACATTTTGATAGAAATGCCATTTTTCATAAAATTGATTCTTAAATCAACATCTTGACAAATTCCTATACCAGCCCAAAACCACTTTGAAAACTTATAACCCATTTCTTGCAGGTCTAATGCTAAAGAAGTGGATTTATAACTCACAACAAATCACTTTCCTTCTTTTTAAACATTTTAATTTAGGCCTAAAATAAACTAACACTTCAAATTTGGGTATTTAAAACTCATTCATTTCCTTGTTATTCCATTTCATGCACTTGTATAATTTATTTTTATTGATTATTAGAGTGTGTGTTTGTGTGGTTACTTCATGTGTATACTCTCCCCTTGTTCAGGTGACCCAAATATATGAAGTTAACCATTTAGATCTGTCCCAAGATATTCACTAAAGTATGCTCTTCACTTGCCCTTAGTGGGATTCCTATGAATCAAAATAGTGATACCTTATTTTTATTTTAGGCTATGTGATTCAAGTGTCATTTCCTTCTTATAGGCCTTTAGGGTGTGGTGACTAGGGGTTGATATCCCAACATGTGTACCATCCTTGTACATCTGATAGGGGATATAAATTATTGGTAGGTATTGTTAGGGCCTATAAAAATTACCCATAAAGGGTTTTATGAAAGCAATGGGTTAAATACAAATGTTAAGCCATTATACATCACCATATAAGAATCCAAGGCCTCTTCAATAGGGGATGTATCTACTCACTAACAACTTGACAATTGGATCTCTTATTCACCAAATTTTGTACCCATCTTGGGACTATCTAGTAAGCCAACAAAAACTTTAGATTAAGACCTATTTGGTCACAAAACCTTCACTGATGTAGAGTTGTAAAGGTAAAAACCCCCAAAGATTACCTATCATGTAAGACATTGAGAAAAGGTGGGTATTTCAACTACATTTAAAACTTTATTAACTTAATCCTTAAATTTATCCTCTCAAAGTGAGTATATTAAATGCTCAATGATTGTGATGTAATATTGATTTACCACTAAGATAATATTGCATACTTGAATGCTGTTTACTTGGATGTTATGTAAAAACTCATTATATACCTAGAACCAAGTCAAAACTAAACCAAGTCTCAAAGTCAATCCATATACACCTACACAAAGAGGTATTACTCTTAAAAAAAATTGTTTTGAAAATCACTCCTTTATACTTATTATGATTTTAGATTCAAAATCCTAATTTTTTTTTTCAAACTTCTTCTAGATGTCATGAGAAAATTTATCCAAATACACACCCATCTTGTCTAAACCATGCCATTATACTTCCCATTTTGAACTAACCCCAATTGTAATAAAATTCCAATTACAATTTGAAACCAATCCAAAACCACATTCAAATTTTAATCCAACCTTAACATCTAATTTGAGTTAAGTGCAAGTCAAACATTGCCCAAATTTCACACAACTTGAAATAAAACTAAAATTACAAAATAAACTAGTTCAAAGCCTAAGTTAAATTTTACAATACAATCAAACAACTTAGTACAAGCATTCTAAATTACCAAATTTTTAAACAATAAAATTCCTTTTCTACATTCAGAATTTAGGTTTCCAAGATAATAAGTTCAAAGTAAGATCCAAACTCAAACACTTTCAAGATCTAAATATTAAACACTTACATCTTTGTGAGACACAAAAAATTTAAATCATTTTATATGCCAATATTTGTGCACCCTTTTGAAACAAGTTTGATTTACACACCTTTACTATTTGGATACTTGCATTGACAAACTTTGATTAAACTATTCCAATTTGACATTTACATTGATAGACCCAATTAAAAATTAAAAATTTACCAAAGCCAAATTCAAATTCAAAATAAAAGTCAGGTCAAATTAGACCAAGGTCAAATTACAAACCAATTTAGGTTTGTTTTGAACCATGTACCAAATCAATCTAAATTAAATCAAGTTCATCTTAAACCAAATACCAACCTAATGCAAACCAAATCAGGTTTGTCTTGAAATACATACTAATCTAATCCAATCCAAATTAGGTTCATTTTTAATCACATACCAAGCCAATCTAAGCCAAATTAGGTTTTTCTTAAACTACATACCAATCCAAGCCAAGCTAAATTAGGTTTGTCTTGAGCTATGTGCCAATCCAATCAAAGCTAGATTAGGTTCATCTTGAATCACATTATAATTCTAATTATAAATTTGTCAAATTTTGAAGATTCAACTAAATTCAATTTCTTTAAGTCAAAATCAAAGATGCCATATTAGAACAATGCCAAATCAGGTCTATTTTAACCAAATCCAATTATTCTAAATCAATCACATTCCAAATTAGTTATTTTATTTTCATTCAATCTCCTGCACCTATCAGTTGGGAATGATTAAGTCATGTCATCCATCCTTTATTTCATTTGAATAATATCAAATCATTCCACCCTCTTTAGGGTGAAGCCAAGCCAACCAATTACATTGAATCAAATCTGCCCTATTTGGGGCAATGTTAATCTAAGAATTCTTTCATTTTTGGGTCCATTAAATCCAGTCCAATATTCCTTGTTTGGGAAAATTACAATCTAAGAAAATTCCACCCTATTTGGGGCAAGTCCAATCCAATCCAATCTTCCCTATTTGGGATCATCAAATAATGTCTATTCTACCTTACTTGGGGCCATCCAATCTAAGCTAATCTTCCTTATTTAGGGAAATTCCAATATAGTCTATTCTGCCTTACTTGGGCCCCATTTTAATTAAAGAACAATTCTACCCTTTTTAGGGCCAATTTATTCTAATATTATCCCCTTACATGTATCCTTACTTGGGGGCATTATTCCAAGGTTGATTCGAGTGATGGCATCCCAAAATGTTAATCCTATTCAAACATCACTAGTCTTTAGTCAAAAAGTGATGGAACACATCTCTCAATTAAGCCAATAGTTACTCTATTTGGTATATACTCTTGACATTTCATCATTTCTTCCAAAATCCAATCTAACTTTAGAACCACAAAAAATCCAATAGTCCATACCTATTATTTCATTTACCCTCCAAGGGCCCTTCTTTATTGATGACCTAAGTGTTTCCAAGTTTGATAACTACTTGAGAAGGATATGTGATGATCCCCTTCCAAAGCATAATTAGATATGTCCACTCCCAAAGTAAGATCAAGATAATCAACCCATTCCCAACATTTTTATATAATCACCCATCTTTGACCTAACCTAGAATATTGATGGTCCACCTTTATTTGATGAAGGACCTCTATTTGATATATGACCCATATTCAATGAACATTATTTGAAAAGCCCATTATTTTTTAATAACCACCCATTATTCATCCATTAAAAAACATTAGCCATTTTAAAAAATCATTTCATACCAAATCCTTCATTTCTAAGTGAAAAGTGAACAAGGTACTTGTGGCAAATGTAATTCAATAGGCCTTCTTATGGCTACATTTACATAGAAACAAGTTAAATTTTAGAACTAACAATATTGTCATAACCAATATTAGAATCATGTTCCATTATAGATCCAATATAAGATTTAGCATCAAAAGCATTATTAATGTTAGTCTCAACATCAAATTTAGATCCCCTTGAATCATAATCAATTTTAGAAGTAAAATACTTTAGTGTATATTAAACATTAAATATATAATTTTACTAGATACACTTGAGTTAAAATCATCTTTATAAGAAAAATATACTAGTGGATATTATGACATTGGTTATACACTTTTACAAGATCCACTTGAGTCAGAATCAACATACCTTAGTAGATGTTATAATATCAATGATACACTCTTTGCAGATCCACCTGAAAACATTTATGATCCTTCCATAGTTTTTGAGGATGTTTTCTTCAATTTTGACACAAGTTATCCTAGTAGTTTTTATGAAGAATGTGCAACCTTTTATCCTCTCATTGATATTACCCATTATTTCCAAAACAATTGCCCTAGCCATCATATTAACATCCAACCTCCCACAAAAGTCAATTGGGATTGACAGAATCACACACTATTAAAAAATTTCCATGGTGACATATCGGTGGAATTATTTTTGGGGATATAAGATAAAATTTAGGTACAATAAACATATCCTAGTGAAACCTTTTTTGAGGTACTATGGGGAAATCAAAGTCTAAACTCAACATCTTCTAGTGAAACCTTGTTTGAGGTGATAGATGATAATCAAAATCAAAAGTCAAGTCCATTAGTGAAACCTTATTTGAGGCACTATGGGAAAAGAAAAATCAAGAATACTTTGTTGGGTAAAACCTCTTCGAGGTGCAAATAATGGAGGTAATTATTTCCTCATTACTTGATGAAGACATTATTGAAGTCAATATCGACATAACTGATAATCTACAACATATTCAAATTAAAACATCTCTTAGACCTAAATAACAAAAAATCTTATGGCATTATTGAGATAATTTCCAAAAGTATTTGGCCCTACCATAATCAAAATTATGTTGAATCCAAAATTAACAATAATGTGTTATTGTTATCCCAATCTTCATTTATCCCCTAATAATTATACATTCCACTATAATCTTATTATTCATTTAAGATCTATATTTCATTATCTAATTAGATACTTATTATAATAACTATATTTATTTACACTTCTTGGTGGCACTCCTTTTTCTAGAAGCTACAAAGACATATTATCTAGAGGTTTGGAGGAAGCAGAATCAAAAACTAATAATGATCATGATAGTAGTAGTGTAGCTCACACTTACAACATCTTAGTAGAGTAACTATTCTGATCAGGTATTGGTTAGAAAAAATGGTTCACATTATTCATCTCTTGATCCTACATAGAGTTGAGATGCTACAAATCATAAAATCAATTAAAAATAAAAAATAGGCAAAAGAGAAAGAGAAATAATTCATCCAATAGTAAAAAACATGCTTGTGGTGTTGGTGTAGACTTTTGTTTCACTAAGTTTTGTCTACATAATATATTTTATCTTAATGAGGTTATTATAGGTTATTAGTGAATGTTTATCCCAAATGCATGAGGATGATAGGGCATGCATAACTTTCACCTATAAATGTATCTTTCCTATTACTTTTATGGCTAATGCAAAATAATCTTTCTATAACTTCTCTTTGGTGAGACAAATTTCTTTCTCTTGAGGGTTTTAAGATTTTAGGTAGGTTATCCATACAAGTTCTCTATGTAAGCTTCGCTATTCAGTTGATCTTAGAATCAATTCAACATGGTATTAGAGTCATTATGATAGATATTTGCTATTTGAATCTTGGTGGGATATACTTATTACATTCCTATTGTTTTTTTTATTTTGATTTTCAAGGGTTTGGTGTGGTTATAAAAAAATAGTATATATATTTATAACCTATGTATCTAAATGAAAAAAAAAATAGTGCCATTGGATTAATAGTGTGCCAAAACCCTAGGATTGGCTGTAAATATTACCTAGTTTTGTGACAACCATTTTCAACCATTTTTGAAGGGTTTTAGGGAGTTTTCTTGACTTTTACATTTTTCCATACCACTAGAGTCTTAAATAAAAAAATAATTTATGGGTTTTTTAATTAACAAGTGTGTTATTATTTGTTTTTAAAGATGAATGATTCATTGTAGATCTAAGATTCCTTGTTTAAGTTTTTCACCCTTCTTGGTCATCTAGTAAAAATGTGAGCACTTAGGATTTTTTGTGATCTTTATACTACCATTCTTTAGTTGTAGCTACATGTATTTCTCACCTTCATACCCAAGTAATCCTAAATGACTAGCCTTTTAAACTACACTAATGTGACTGACCCAACATTTGTGCCTTTATGCTTTTATGGTCCATCTAGCTGACCCCGCCTAATGTAGTGATGCAATCTCCAACACATCCATATCTACATGGATTCATGGATTCACATTCACAAGGGCAATCTAGTTGCCTTAACCCTATACAAATCTATGATGTGTGAATCTATGTAAATATACCTATGTGGGCCATCTAGCCACCCTAGCCCTAAGTGAACTTGTGATGCACAACTCCATGCACTAACCCCTACATAAGTTGACCAAACATCCTAGCTTCACACATGACAAATCATCTAATCCTCTTCAGATGCCACATGCCACCTTCATTATATGGTGATGGTCTCTAGGCTATCAACTTTAGGGCCTAAGACTCCTCCTTCCTTGATGTGTGCATGACCATCAAATTTAAAATAGTGTAGTGGAAAACTATTCATTTATAAAAAGGGGTCATTTAGATGGCGATTCAACATGCACACCAATCAATTCCACATCAAAAAGTGAGAGGGGGAACACCCATAAAAGGACTTAGCCCCTGGTCATATGGGAAATTATCCCTTGGTCACTCGCAACCTATAGGGGCTTAACATTTCCTTGTAAAAATTCTCACAACTATTTGCACACTAAAATTTTCTCAAATTTGTGTATATTATTTTTTCCAACCCTATTGCCACCAATTTTTTCAAGTGAGAAATTTTCAAACATGCATAAATTTTTATTGATAGCTTGGATTTGAGTGTTATCTTCTTCAAAGGTACTTGTTTTTTATGATCTATGTATTGGTAGTATTTTTAGGAATTCTATAGCCACTTAGTTTTTCACATATTATACCTCTTAGATGCATTATCGATAGATCTCAATGTCCCTCTAATTCCTTGTAATTATGCACTTACTACTCAATATGAATTCTCAACAATGTTCAATGTCTATATGAGCATGCTTATATATACAACTTAGGGGGGGATCAATACTAAAATTCCTAAGGGGATACTATGTGGTGATGTGTATTTTTTAGTGTCTCTTTTACATATTCTCATTTTCTGCATTGTGTTAATTCTTTCACTTACTGCTCATTTGGATACATCCTTGGTTGTGCCTAATGTCCTCTTCATGAGCATTCATTATTATTATAACTAGGGGTCATTGAAATTATTTCATGTAATATTGCAATTCTTTAGTGTTTTATCTTAGTCATGTCGACTTCACTTGAGAGACACTCATGGGGGAAAGTTGATTCTGCACCAATGGTTCTTATTGGAAAGATTAACTATTCTTCTTAGTGTTCTTACATAGAGCACTTGCTCATAATAAAGAATCACAGTCCATTATTATATGGATATATTCCTACTCCCATTGATCATGTTCGATTCAATAAGTGGGATAATAATTTTGACAAGGTTTTTAGTACCTTGTTATTACATGTTTCCATGGGTCTTCATTGCCATGTGGAATATACAACATGTCCCTGCACTATCTGAAGCATTCTTTAGTATCTTGTTATATATCATACTAAGATTTATATCACTCCTCCTCCTCCACTTCTTATCATATCTTTAAAGACTACTGTACTCCCTCTTCCTACTCCTACTTCTTATGATGACACATCCATGTTGGAAAATGCTCTTCCTTTAGTTGAACTACCACTACAAGATGAGATTCTACCTAAGATTAGTTATCTTATTGTAGATTCTAATTTCATCCCTATTATAGATGTTGTTCTTCTAGATCCTTCACAATATTATACTTTGGAGGACACTACTATTTCTAGTGAGGGTACACCGTTTAAGAGCTTCAACGACTCTTATGTTCTTATGGATATTCAGCCCATGGATCTATGTACTTTATTTGAAATATCTTCTCCATTTTAAAGTGTTATTGAGCCATGATCTCCACTTCACATGGACATTCCTCTAGTGAATATTTCATCCCATTATTCTTCATTAGACTCACATGTACTTGGTGACACTTGTGAGCCTGAGTACATTACTAAGATTGATGACTCTTCGTTTGGCACATATGACTATAGTAGTGATGTGGACACACCTCTATCATCTCCTTGTCACCTTCCATATTGTTAGGTGAATATTTTGTCAGTCAGCAATTTGATTGAGCAAAATAGGTCTTATCATCCACAACAAAGGAGATTGGTTAGCCTAGTGTGTAGGTTTACTACATCAGAGGTGGACAAATCTCTCCTCTCATCAAGGGGAGGTTCCCTATAAATATGTAGGAGCTATATATACTATAAATATACAAAAAATAACACTCAGGGGTAGGATACGCCATCCATCTCTCTTCTTTAAGAGATGATGTTAACAAATAGAGGAGAAAATCTTGGTGAAAACATTGAAGGCACTTCTCTTCTTTCAGAAGTGTTCTTGTAGTAAACAACAAGATTTTCTTTTAGGTATGATAAGTGACTGGTAACAAAGGATAAGAACTAGCAGGATGAAATGGAATGCAAAGTCTCCACCTCAACAACCCAAAGAGTGGAATGCAGAGGATAATGGGGGCACAAATTCATCCTAGAATCCTCAACATAGAAAGAAAAGAAAAACACACACTGAAAACAATTGTGAAAGCATAAAGTCTTCCCACAGTTGGCTTCAGGACACCTTCCTTATTACTTTCACTAATGCTACTTGCCAAATTAAATAGATGAGAACACATTCAAAAGATAGAAATAAGAATAATCTCTTAAGATGATACAAGCCAAAATGACACAAAGTCTGCAAATAACTTACTTTCTCATTTAGATAAAATAAAATGAAATTAAAAATTGAGCTCAAAGTCTCAATATTCTCCTTTCAATTGGGCAAAGTTTTGCCCCTGTAAAATGCAAAGTCTCCTTTACTAATGAGATAAATTACAATCTTATAGCAATCACACAAGGCTTGGCATTCTTTCCCATGGGATGGCCCATGCTATAGTCAACGCCTTCAATGCGCCTTCAATTCTGTCTGGAGGGACCATGCTGGGAACAATGCATTGCCTTAACTATGGCATGTCCCTTCAGCTAATATGTCTCTTCCTTGGTATGGACTGCCTGGTCCTTTTCCTGATGTCTACACAGCTGTCTAATTTGTCTTTACTTCATGGAAGAAAAATAGGCCACATCCTTCATTTGGTGCACTCAGAAGTCTACTTGATCCACTGTTTCACCGACTAGAAATAACCACCTTGAAGATATTTCTAATCTTTTGCATTGATCTTCTCTCCCTTGTATCAATTTGAGTCTTTTGGCTCCCTTTTCAGCCAGTCACTTGGTTCTTTCTTTAAATTCCATGCTCTATTTGAATTTCCATGGATATTCCCTCACTTTAAATTTGATGTCCATGGGACTGTCAATGGTCGTTAGCTACTTGAACTGTGTTGAAATTTGAACCTATGAACCATTTGAAAGTTCACTGGTTCATTACTTCGTTAGTTCATTCTATCTCTTTTGGTTTATCGCTTCCCTGCTTAAGTGCTTCTTTGCTCTCTGGTTGAACCATCACTTTCATTGAACTTTCCTTTGGAATCATCCATGTTGCTTCTTTCTTTGCTTGAGGCCGCCTTTGAATTGCTTGAACCTATGAACCATTGAACTTTGAACTCTTTTGGTTCAAGATTCAATCAGTTCATTGGTTCTTCCTCTGCTCGTCACTTCCTTGTTCTTCCTAAGATCTTTGATCTTTATTGCATTGGTTAAACCTTTGAACCTATGAACTCATTGAACCTTTTGGTTCAACGGTTCAATGGTTCAATTGGTTCATTCTTTGAAGCCCTTTTTGTCTAAGTCTTTGAGGATTCCTTTTTGCATATTTGTTTAGCCTTTGGGACACCTCGAAGGGAAGGTGTCCCTTTAGGCTTTTAAAATGGTCCTTTCTTTGCCGTCAAACACCCCCCACAAGGGTACCTACCCTTTAGGATTTTTCAGGTAGCCTTCGGGCTTAAAATTCCTCGACGGGTTCTTGCTTCTTCGGTGGGCTTTTGGCTTTTGGTTTTTTTCCGTCGGGATTTTCCTTCAGACAAAAAGTCCAAAGGAAAGTTTCCATTACTTAGCCATTTGTTCTTTTCAATTTGTTTGGGCTTTCCTTTCGAGTGAATTCCTTCAGATAAAAAGTTTGAAAGAATTTTGCTTTAGTCATTTTCCCACAGAAAATACTTCTAAAAGAATTATTTCTACCTCTTTTACTTAGTCATTTTCCCGAGGGATTTCCAACTTTTGTTCACTTTTGCTCACTGCCCTCCACAAGGGCACTTGTTCTTTTGGCTTTGGGGCAGCCCCTTGAACCTACCAATTGAACCAAATTTGGTTCAATAGTTCAATGGTTCAATCAATCTCTTTATTTGGCTAAGTATTTTTGATCTTTTGAACCAAACACGTTGAACCATTTGGTCGTCAAACCCATTGAACTGATGAACCAAAATGGTTCAAGGTTTGACAGTTCAATGGTTCAAGCCTTTATTTAGAAGCTTGCCGATGGACATTTTTGATTGAACCAAGTCATTGAACCAATCCTGAAAATGACTAAGTGTTGGAAACTTGTTCTTTTGATTGAACTCACTTGCAGAAGCCTTTGAACCTGCTAATTTTAAGCATGTTGAGTCCATAGATTTAAGCAAAAAGCCTTGAAAAATGAAGAACTTGAATGCTCAGAGCAATTATTGAAAAGAGGAGAGATAATTTTGGTCTTGTAGGGCCAAAATAGCTCATAGGTTGTCCTAAAAATGTCACTCATTTTTGGGGACAATAGCTGGCTCCAGTTGGGGAACTTCCTTCAGTTGAAAACTTGGAACATCTAAGGGGAGTAAAAACTAGAATATCCCATGCCTTAAAGTATGCCATTGGGCTATGGAGTCGTGCTACCCAAAAGAAAGTCTCCAAAAAATGAAAATGAACAACACAAAGTAGAAACAAAGATTATACAGATATACATATGTATAGGTGAACTTATCTAACACTTCAAGAATTGAAAGTGCTTCAGATGCTGCCCATTATGAGGTAGAGAAAAGAGTGTGCCATATTGATATATCAACAAGAAGCTATTCTCACCATTTAGATAATGGATAATGAATGGGTCTCTCCAAAGAGAATCATACTTTCCATGCATACCCTTTGGCTCTCTCCTTTTCTCCCACAATAGGACTTGATCTCGAACCCAAAAATCATGATTCTTTGCCTTCTGGTTGATGAGCTTCTTCACCAGATTTTGATGGGTAGCAATTTGATCTACCACCATAGTTCTCTGCTCATCCATCTCAGTCAGGCACATGATCCTCTTCTCAAGGGCACTTTCATACGTTTGATCCTCAATTGCCTTAGCCAATTTCAATGCTGGCAATTCCAAGGTGATTGGTATCTCAACATTGATACCATAAAGAAGTTGGAAAGGAGACATACCAATTGCTCTCTTTAGTGTAATTATATCTACCCATAGAGTATCAACCAATGATTTATGCCATGTTATTTGGTTATCATCCACCAGCTTCTTGATGATAGTCACCAGGTTCTTATTGCTTGATTCAGCTTGTCCATTCCCTTGTGGAAAGTAATCAGAAGAGTGGGAGAGAGTAATCCCATAGTAGAAACAAAATTGAGTAATCTCCTAGGAAGTGAAACATGTTGCATTGTTAGTGACAATCTTGGTTGGGACCCCAAACCTAGAAATGATATTCTCCTTGAGTAAATTGCATACTACTTTTGAAGTAACATGCTTGGTTGGAATTATTTCCACCCACTTGGTGAAGTAATCCATTGCTGTGAGGACATAATCATGTCCAACACTTGAATATGGGTTTACAGCTCCAATAAAATAAATTTCCCATTGCTGGAATGGCTCCTTTATGACCACTGGCTTGAGAGGCAGGGCAGCTAACTTGGGTCTTCTAACAAACTACTGGCATAGTTCACATTTCCAACCCACTTGTATGCATCTTGAAAGAGAGTTGGCCAATAATATTTGGCTCACAAAATTTTATGGGTAGTCACCAGAGCATAAAAATGTCCTCCACAAGCTAGATTATGAAAGGATTTCAAAAGTTGGCTCTGCTGCTCCTTGTCCATGCAGCGAAGGAACACTCCATCAAGGCTCCTCTTATACAGACCGTTGTCCCAGAGGACAAAATTGGTAGATTTTAGCTTGATATTTCTCCTTTATTTATAAGATAGGTGATCAAGACACTCACCATAAGTAAGGAAATGAGCAATACCTGAATACCACTCATTCATGGTGGAGACAAAGAGGATTGTTGGTGTGTCTTCCACCTCTGCTTCTTCATGTCTTGCTTCTTCTAGTATGTTGTCAACAATCAATTGGCATAAGCCTTTTCTCTATACTAGCTTTGTTGGCTTGATGACCATATCAAACTCTTGGATCTTTGCAATCTAATTGCCTCTTTTGGTTCTAAACTCCTGCTGAGTTAATATGGATTTGATCATGGTATCTAGAACTAGAGCAGTAACTCACAAATTGAGGATGTAGAAATGGAAATGCTTCACTGCCTTGACCACTGCATAAGCATGCTTCTCCATGTTTGAATACTTTAGCTCATGAGCTTTGAGAGGACAACTCATGAAGGAAATGGGAGATTCCACACCTTCTTCATTCTATTGAACCAGGATGGCTGAAAGTGTGTGTTCAGAAGCATAACTATACATGAGGAAATCCTTCGTATAATCTGGACAAACTAGAAATGGTGCATGGGTAATGGCAATCTTGATATCCTAAAATGTTGACTTGCCTTATTTAGTCTAGCTGAAGGTGGCCTTATTCTTCATCATGTTTAAAATGTGCTTGGTCTTCTCAGCAAACTCAGGGATGAACCTCCGTAAGAAGTTCACCTTTCCAAAGAAAGAGTGAACAGAAGTCTTACTTGTGGGCAAGGTAAGCTCTTAGATAGACTTGACTCTGTCTGAGTCAATATTTATGCCTCCTTTGGACATAATGTGTTTGAGAAGTTTCCCCTTTGTTACTCCAAAAATTGACTTCTTGGGGTTTAAGGAAATGCCATTCTGGTGGCAACGCTCCAACACTTATTGTAAGTGGCGTGTATGATCTGGGCAATGCTTAGAAAAGACGGTCGAGTCATCAAGATAAACTATGATGAACTTACCCATTTCATCCTTGAAGGCAATGTCCATTACTCTTTGGAAGGTGGCACCAGCATTTGTCAAGCCAAAAGGCATCCTTATATATGCAAACGTGCCCCAAGGTGTGGTGAAAGCAGTCTTATGCTGGTCTACCTCACTAACTTCAACTTGATTATATCTTGAGAAGCCATCTAGCATTGATAACATCTCCAAACCTGTCACTATCTAAAGCACTTGATCCATGATTGGCAAAGGATAGTTATCCTTCAAGGATGACTAATTTAAGTTCCTAAAATCCACATAGAGGCAAATTTCACCATTCTTCTTCCTTACAGGCACTATATTTGTAATCCATGTGGAATGATGGATTGGGAAGATTATCCTAGCATTTAGCATTTTTTGTATCTCAAATAAAATGGTACCAGATATTTTTGGATTATACTACCTAGACTTTTGCCTGTAAGGTGTCGAATCAATCTTGAGGGGAATGTCATGTCAAATTTCATCAAGTCAGAGTGACTTTAGGTCATCATAAGAGTAAGCCAAGATTTCCATGTATTGGTTGAGAAAAGTGGTGAGCTTGAACCTCTCCTCAAGAGTAAAACATTTCACAAGTTAACCATCTTAAGATCTCCCTTGGTTCCTAGATTTACTTGATCAAACTCTTGAGAGGAGCTTGAATCTATTTGTTGCTATTTGATGAATCAATCATGTTTTTCAAATAGCTTATCAAGGGAAAATAGGCCTTAAGGAATCTTATTCCCTTTAAGTTGTAGGAACTCTTCACCTGCATCTAAATTTGATTCAGGAGCTGGTTCACACTTTTAAGGTTTACTGCCTTCAAAATGCAGCCATTCAAAGCTATCTTTTTACTCTAAGAAGGCAATGGTTTGGCTATCATTGTTAAACACCTGCCAATGATTGGCATTATCAGGTACACTTGGTCTAAAGACCAACTCAGTAGTGTACTTGTCTCCTTTGAAGTCTGGGTGAGGGACCAAGAGAGTAGCTGAAATAGCCAGTGCATCAGCCCAGTCATTGAATTATCTAGGAATGGTAGAGATGTTGAAAGCATCAAAGCTTTCAATTTGGTCCCAGACTAGATTGTGTTAATGACGCAATCTTTCATTCTTGGTTTGGTATAGGTTTCTCACCTAACAAACCACTAGTTCAACATCTCTTTTGGCATGAAGGAGCTTGATGCCTTTATCTCGAGTAGCCTTCAATCCAAGCAACAAAGATTCATATTCAGCTATGTTATTCATGTTGCTAAACTACAACTTGTAGGATGAAGGAAAAATATCTCCTTGAGGAGATATCAACACAACTCCTACTCTTGAACTAGTGGAGGAGCAACTGCCATCAAATTCAAGAATCCATACCTCATTTGATACTAATTTTTCTTTGGATTCCTCTTCATTCAGAGGGGGAGATTCTTCCACACTTGCATTGTGCTTAGCCAATTCTTATACTATTTTAGCTAAACTAATCTTTAGATTGTCACCTTTAAGAGTTTCAATATGTGTTTCATGGAATTCATCTATGGATAAAACTAGTTACCCATGTCTGAAGACTCAAATAGAATTTGAGCTTCAGGTGCTGAGGTCTGGGTAACCACGTATTTTTCTTCCTTCTCAGGGAGTAGCCTCTTCATAACACCTTTGACTAGAATCCTTGCCTTAGATAAGTCCATGCTCAATTCACCACCAACATCTCTGTAGAAATTCCACCCAAGAAGGATGCCATAGGATGTAGGTACGTCAGCCACCAAGATAGTCATCTTGATTCTCTTGTCTGGGAATGCTGCAAATATAAATTGGGCATCCTTGATCTACCCCAACAGTGGTACTTGCTTGTTTTCCATGGAGAAGCATCTACCAAAGGTTTTGGTTAGTGTAAGGCCAAGGGATTTAGCCACTTTGGTAGGCATAACATTGTCTGAGGCTCTGAAATCAATGATGTAGTTATTCAGTTGATGTCCATTTATCAACAATGAGACATACAAAGGTTTAGTCCTGCCAAGAGCAGTAGGGGGAGTAATGACAAGGTTGTCCCTAGTGGGTGCATTCTTAGGGGAATCACGAGTCACCTTGGGAATTGCTCATCCTATAGGGGCATTTTCATTCTTCACACATTGAACCAATTTATCTAATTACTCAAGATGGGATTGCAAAAATTCAAATTTAGACATTTGAATTTTGGTTTTCTTTATATGGTCAGTTATGTCAAATACCTGGAATGAGCTAGGAGTAGAGGATGGGATTTCATCCTTTTGATTTTTGGAAGGGGGGGACTGGACTATGAATTTGAAGTAGAAGGCATAGGGGCATTTGAGGTACTTACCTTTCTTGCAATCATCGGGTCCTTTGGCTAGAAAGGAAGAGTGGATCCCCACTTAGCAATTGAAATTGCTAGTTGAGGTCAATCCTTTGCTTTCTCTTTATCAGCCATTTGAGCTGATTGATTCTTAGACTGGGTGAATACAACATATGATCCCTCAGCTACATTACCTTCACTTCTAGGTTCATCTTGATAATTTAGGAAACTAATGTTGGAGTCACCAGCTAATTCTTCTTCTTCCTTAGTGAAGAGATTAACATCATCTTCAAGATTTAACTTAGGCTGGAATGAGAAATCTAATTCAGCTTCAAGATATCCAACTATTGACTTGGTTGGAGGTGCTTTGAGGGTGAGGTTCCTCTGTGGAGGAGGAAGGTGATTTAGCTATCATTGATTCCTGGTAGCATTGCCTTGATACACCTAATTTTGAAATGTCCTCCTTGGCATATCTCTGTATGTAGGAGCAGATGACATCCCTTGCACCATTTACTTTTTGAGAGCTAGCACTTTATTTGCTAGCTTTTATACCATTAGGTCAATGGTGATTGTAGGTGAGTATTCAAAAGATGAAGAGGATTTACCTTTAGTAGGGTCTCTCCTTATCTTTCCTGCCAAGATAAGGTCATCTACTACCTCAGTAGCCAAGTCCTGAGCAATAGCAAGGTCTATGTGTCTAGTCCATCTCAGCAAGAAAATCACTTCAGGTAGCTGCGAGTTGATGAAGAAACACTTGAGATTATAAGGTGTAGGCTAGGCAACCATGGGAATCCTGTGCCTCAGCTTGTCAAACCTGGCAATGAAGTCCCTCATAGGTTCATGGGGCTCCTTCATCTATGTGAACTGGGATAGCAAGGCATGTGCATCTTCTGTAGGCTTAAACTTGGCTTCAAATTTATCTTTAAGAGTGTCCCAATTAGTCACTGACTGAGCTTGTAGATGGTAAAACCAGTCTATAGTAGTGCCTTGTAGTGTCTCCATGAATAGCATGACTGCTATGTCTTCAAATTCCACCCCTATTATGCCACAGGCTATGCTAAAAGCTACAATGTGTTCATTGAGATGAACTTTCCCATCACCAAATAATTTGGGGAAATTCTTCCTTGAACTACATGGAAGCTCATGCAGAGGTGGAGTTAAATTTAGTGGACCAAAAGAGTTACCCCAGGGGCCTTGAGCCATGATTTGATTATGTAAAAGTGGGATCACAAATCTGGGTGGAGAATGGATAGGCAAAGCTCTGCTATCAATAGAAAAAGAAGCTCTGCCTTGTGTTGGTGACCTGATAGGGCTAGGGGGAAGAATCCTAGTTTGTTGAAGGTGAGGTTGTGGAGGAAACAACTCAAAATTACTCTTCTACACCAACTCAAAAGCAGGGTCAACAACACCTTGAGATTTTTGGCTTTTGGTATAATATGGAGTTGCCAAATTGTAGAATAAAAAATGAAAAAGAGTAAGATCTACTTCAACTTAAAGTTTGAGACTTTAAACTACGTGCTCTTCCCTAGTGGAGTCACCAAAAATATTGTTGGGTGAATATTTTATCAGTTAGCAGTCTGATTGAGCAAAATAGGTCTTATCATCCACAACAAAAGAGATTGGTCAGCCCAGTGTGTAGGTTTACTACATCAGAGGTGGACAAATCTCTCCTCTCATCAAGGGGAGGTTCTTTATAAATATGCAAGAGCTATATATACTATAAATATGTAGAAAATAACACTCAGGGGTAGGATACGCCATCCATCTCTCTTCTTTCAGAGATGATGTTAACAAATAGAGGAGAAAATCCTAGTGAAAATAATGAAGGCACTTCTCTTCTTTCAAAAGTGTTCTTGCAGGAAATAGCAAGATTTTTTTCAGGTATGATAAGTGACTGGTTAGAAAGGATAAGAACCAGCAGAATGAAATGGAATGCAAAGTCTCCACCTTAACAACCCAAAGAGTGGAACATAGAGGATAATGGAGGCACAAAGCCATCCCAAAATCCTCAACACAAAAAGAAAAGAAAAACACACACTGAAAACAATTGTGAAAGCACAAAGTCTTCCCACAGTTGGCTTCAGGACACCTTCCTTATTACTTTCATTAATTTTGCTTGCCAAATTAAATAGATGAGAACACATTCAGAAGATAGACATAAGAATAATCTCCTAAGATGATACAAGCCAAAATAACACAAAGTCTGTAAACAACTTGCTTTCTCATTCAGATAAAATGAAATGAAATTACAATCTGAGCTTAAAGTCTCAATATTCTCCTTTCAACTGGGCAGAGTTTCACTCCTGTAAAAATGAAAAGTCTCCTTTACTAATGAGATAAATTAAAATCTTATAGCAACCACGTAAGGCTTGATATTCTTTCCCATGGGATGGCCCATGCTATAGTCAATGCCTTCAATGCACCTTCACTTCTATCTAGAGGGACCATGATGGGAAAAACACATTGCCTTAATTATGGCATGTCCCTTCATCTAATAATTCTCTTCATTGGTATGGACTATCTGGTCCTTTTCCTAATGTCTATGCAGCTATCCAATTTGTCTTTACTTCATGGAAGAAAAATAGGCCACGTCCTTGATTTGATGTGCTCAAAAGTCTACTTGATCCACTGTTTCACCTACTAGAAATAACTGCCTTGAAGATATCTCTAATCTTTTACATTGATCTTCTCTCCCCTGTAGCAATATGAGTCTTTGGTCTGCCTTTTCAACCAGTCACTTAGTTCTTTCTTTAAATTTTGTGCTCTATTTGAATTTCCATAGATATTCCCTCACTTTAAATTTGATGTCTATGGGACCGTCAATGGTTGCTAGCTGCTTGAACTGTGTTAAAATTTGAACCTATGAACCATTTGAAAGTTCATTGGTTCATCACTTCGTTGGTTCATTCTGTCTCTTTTGGTCCATCACTTCCCTGCTTAAGCACTTCTTTGCTATCTGGTTGAACCATCACTTTCATTGAACTTGCCTTTGGAATCATCAATGTTTCTTCTTTCTTTGCTTGAGGCCGCCTTTGAACTGCTTGAACCTGTGAACCATTAAACTTTGAACTCTTTTGGTTCAAGGTTCAATTGGTTCATTGGTTCTTCCTCTACCTGTCATTTCCTTTTTCTTCCTAAGCTCTTTGATCTTTATCACACAATTTTAACCTTTGAACCTGTGAACTCATTGAACCTTTTGGTTCAACAGTTCAATGGTTTAATTGGTTCATTCTTTGAAGCCCTTTTTGTCTAAGTCTTTAAGGATTCCTTTCTACATCTTTGTTTAGACTTTGGGATGCCCCAAAGGGAAGGTTTTCCTTCAGGATTTTAAAATGGTCCTTTCTTTGTCGTTAAGTACCCCCGCAAGGGTACCTACCCTTTAAGATTTTTTGGGCAGCCTTCAGGCTTAAAATTCCCCGACGGGTTCTTGCTTCTTTGGCAAGATTTTGGCTTTCAGGTTTTTTTCGTCAGGCTTTTCCTTCGGAAAAAAGTCTAAAGGAATTCCTTCAGACAAAAAGTTTGAAGGAAAGTTTCCGTTACTTAGCCATTTGTTCTTTTCAATTTCTTCAGGCTTTCCTTCTAAGTGAATTCCTTCGAACAAAAAGTCTAAAGGAATTTTGCTTTAGTCATTTTCCCACGGAAAATACTTTTGAAAGAATTCTTTCAGCCTCTTTTACTTAGTCATTTTCCTAAGGGATTTCTAACTTTTGTCTACTTTTGTTTACTGCCCTCTGCAAGGGCACTTGTTCCTTTGGCTTTGGGGTAGCCCCTTGAACCTACCAATTGAACCAACTTTGGTTCAACAGTTCAATGGTTCAATCGGTTCAATCTCTTTATTTGGCTAAGTCTTTTTGATCTTTTGAACCAAACATGTTGAACCATTTGGTTGTTGAACCTATTGAACTGATGAACCAAAATGGTTCAAGGTTCAATGGTTCAAGCCTTTGTTTATAAGCTTGCCGATGGACATTTTTATTGAACCAAGTCATTGAACCAATCTTGAAAATGAATAAGTGTTGGAAACTTGTTCTTTTGATTGAAATTTCCTGTAGAAGCCTTTGAACCTATTGAACCTACTAATTTCAAGCATGTTGAGTCCGTAGATTTAAGAAAAAAGCCTTGAAAAATGGAGAACTTGAATGCTCAGAGCAATTTTTGAAAATAAGAAAGATAATTTTGGTCTTGTAGGGCCAAAATAGCTCATAGGTTGCCCTAAAAATGTCACTCATTTTTGGGGACAACACATATGTTAATGAGTTATTTCTTAATCAACCTACCTCTAGTCCATTTTTGACATTACAAGGTGCCAGAATACTGATATAAGACTCACCAAATATTGGAAAGTATATTTCATAGGTATAGGGCATTATAACATCTATTTTAGCCTTTGGTTATGTTACACCATCATTACATAGAGAAGTTGTCCCTATTACTATGCACGAGGAGTACAGTTCCTTGGTTAGATTTCTATCAGGCACTTGGTGGACCCATTCACTATCTAGGGTGATTCACTCTTCATTGCACCTTCTTTAGTGGCATTACATTTAGTTCTTATGCATGATATTGCTAGACCTATGCCATGATTATATTTTTGACCCTAATTAGAATGTTTTGTGTTTTTTCCTCCTTCATCTTCCACTTTGGAATGGGAAGACATCCAACACACCATTCATGTTCTCCTTTTGGTAAAGGGAAGAAACATTGTTTGATGTAGATGGAGTTTCTTCAGTCTCTAGGTAGATTATTTCACCAATGACATTCATCATTTTTTAAGCTCTACTATAGGCAGATTCAACATCTTCTATGGGGACTTCTTTGTTCTCCTCTCTTTATGTGATTTATTTATCTTACTTGTGGGTGCATTCTTAGTTGTGCCTGACATCCTAAATCATGCACTATTTCTCACTTTGCTATATCTTGGGAAGGAGTTTTATTCCTATAGGTTTTCTCTTTTACCCCACTTTATGTGAGTTGTATTGGGCATGGGTACCTCATTTTCCCTTATTGCTAGGACCAAATTCTTCTACCCATCTAAGTTATGCTTAAAGGGGGTATTGGTGTAGACTTTTGTCCCATTGGGTTTTATCTACACGGTCTTTTTTAGTTGTCTTAGGTTATTATAGGTCATTAGTGAAAGTTTATCCCACATGCATGAGGATGTTGGGACATGTATAACTTTCACCTATAAATATACCTTTCCCATTATTTTATGGATAATGTAAAATACTCTTTCTAAAAATTCTTTCTGGTGAGATAAGTTTCTTTTTCTTGAGGGTTTTAAGATTTTATATAGGTTCTCCATGCAAGATTTCTATTCAATTAATCTTGGCATCAATATGACATACGACACCTTGAGAAAGAACTATTTCTCTACATTTTTTTGCTATTTAATATTCAGAAGAAATAAGAAACTAAAGTTAAATGGTCAGAGGTTAGATGATACCCAGATGAAGTTGCGCACCATATCCAGATGATTGAAGGAGCTCCTCTTTGGCTGTGGAGGATGACACCTGTAGATAAGAAAGACTTAAACAAAGAAAATGTTAGATAGATATATGGTGGACTACCAAGCAAAGCTCAGCCCCAGAAGTGCAAAGACTTCCTTGAGGGATGACAGTCCACTTATTTGACAAAAGAGTGTTACTATAAAGAGAGATAATAAAAGGCTAAAGAAGAGAAATAAATAATGCGTACCTAATTCATATAATCTACCTCTCACAGTCACTAATGCCATTTAGTCTACCATCATTGGTTAGTCAATGTTGCTGACGTTGGTTAGGCTGCCGATGTCAGTAGGGGCAATGGGCCTTGGATGGGTTTCAAGGTATGTCTGTGGTCAACAGAGGGATTCTAGGAGTCTAAAAGTCTGTGTAGGGTTGCAGGGAGATGAATAAGGCCCACAGAAGGGCAAAGGTAGAGGTTAGGTTGTCAAAAAGGGTAAGGGTGAGAGGAAGGCTTTTCAGCCTCTCTAGGGAGAAAGCCGGGTCTGGTTGAAGGTCGGGTCTAGTCTGATTGATAGTATTTAGAAATAGTAAATAGAAACTAATTACTAATACTTTCTAAATTACTAAAATGAAAGGGTAGAAGAAATACTTAGCTCTGGTGAGATGAAGAACCAAAGTGTTGAATGCTTGTACCTATTTTGGCTTGATGCTAAAGACCTCGTGCAATATTCCAATTCAATTCGGAGTCATTTGCGTAGAGTCTCTGTGGCCAAGGGAGCGTTAATTGAATTTTGATGCCTAGTGATGTCTCAGAGTCTAAGAGGAAGAGAGAGAGCCAAATTTGAGTGAGAGAGAGCGACCAGAAGGAGTCCCAGAGTGATTCCAACATCCAAGAGCCTGTAACTCGATGTGAGAAGTTGGTTTATGTAACCAATGTCAATGGTTCCACTGACGTCGGTTGATAGTTGATCGATGTCGATGGGTGTAGAATGGGTAAAAGGGGCTATTTTTAGCCTTTCACCTGTTCTTCATCTGCCAAGTGTAGTTGTCATTAGTGAACAGTTAAATGGTAGGGTTATAGGTGTGAGAGTTAGTGAGAGAGTTGGAATAGGTCTTAGGTAATTATGATTTGGAGGACTTAGTCATAGGGTGATAAATGGGTTAGGAAATGGTCTTAGTGGTGAGGTGTCATGGGTGATGTGTCTAGGGTGATGTCATTAATTCAAAATAAGTAATTTATTTTAAATTAATAAAGTGTGTAAGGGACCAAGGGGAGTCGACACAATTTTGGTGTCTACATTTGCCCCTTTTTGTCTTGTTGGTTATTCTTGATGAACTACAAGACAAAAATAGGAGTAAGTTGCCCTAGGTATGTGATGAGGTATTCCCCCTCAAATCAAGAGTCGAGGGAAGGGAACTGAAGTCGATTGCTGATTTGATAGGCAGTCGATGGGTATGGTGAAGTTTGAGTGTGAACGCTATAATAGTTGAGATTGCATGTAAACCACTTCACATGATAGATAGGTCAAATTGTCATAGTCAAGGTTGAGGAGTGATAAAATTGAAGTAATTGGGCCCCAACATTTAGTTGTAGCTAATTGGGTTAAATAATCAAAGTTGTAGCTCCAATGGTCATCATGTTCCAAGTATCTTGGGCTTTGGAAGTGCTCCTAGAAAACATGAAAATGTCACAAGTAGTGGGGATCAACTTGGGTGCGATCTAATACTTGTGAGGGTCGTAATGTGAGTTGCACATAATTTTGATAACTATTCATGAGGTAGCATATATGCAATCAAAATAACCAAGGCAAAGTTGTCTCAAAAGTGGTCATGGTCTGAGGAGATAGTCGTGATCTCCAAGGTCATTGGTCAAGTTAGGCTGAAATATAAGTCATCTCAAGTGGTGTGTGTTATGGTCAGGGAGATGTATGTGATCTCCAATGTGCCCCATGAGAAGTTTAGGTAACTCATTCAGTGTTAGGGCTGATTGTTTGGTCATGATTTTGGGTGGGTATAGATAGTTGGTCCATTAGATGGATGGACGAAGGAATGGCTGAGCTAACCTCAGAAGACCCCATGTCAACTGAGTGCTACCTACATAGCCCCTATTTCAAGGGCCTCAGGCCAATGTAGTTCTCCCCGAAAGGGGGGAAGGAGTTGAGGTTATGGATTGAGTTTTGACTAGGTTAAGTCATGGTTAAAGGTGAAATGGTTTGTCCATCAGGTAGACGAACAAATGAATGGCTGACATCATTAGGGAGATAAATGGGCAAATGGTCGAGCTAACCCCAGAAGACTATGTGTCAACTAAGTGCTGCCTACATAGCCCCTGCTTGAAGGGCCTCAGGCCAATGTAGTTCTCCCCAAAAGGGAGGAAGGGTCAAAGATGTTGATAGTTGGTTTGGTCATGTTAATGGTTTAGCACTTCCCATATGTCTGATGGTACATGCTTGAAATGATGAGTGTATGATGATGTTACAGCCTTTTCCATATTATGTGATGGTGTATTTTGTAACATAGGTTATGTGGTTTTTCATCCCTAACAAGTTTCCATATTGGTGATGGATATATGCTAAAAATGAAATGAGTGTATTTATGCCTCAGCCTTTTCCATATTGTGTGATGGTGAGGAGGTTTGGGAGTCATGGGATGATGTCAGTAGTTTGTCAAAGGGGTCCTTAATGAGAAGGGTGTCATTTTTTAGGTGTTGGTGGATGACAATCTTAAGAGTGCAACAATGCTCAGTGTCATGTCCAGGTGTGCCATGAAATGCACAAATTTTAGTGTCGTCGAACCAAGATGGTTTTGATCCGAGAGTTGATGAGTGTGAAGGTGAAGAGGTTTGGGAGACATGGGATGGTTTCAATAGTTTATCGAAAGGGTAGTCAAGAGGATCCTTAATGAAAGGGGTGTCCTTTTTCAAGTGTTTGCGAATGAAAGCTTTAAGAGCGCAACAATGCTCAGTGTCATGTTTAGGTGTGTGATGATACGCATAGATTTTAGTGTCATCAAACCAAGATGGTTTTGGTCTGAGAGGTTGGAATGGTTTAATAGGTAGAAGAGTGATGCTAGAGGTTTGTAACAATCAACGTAGCAACAAAGCATAAGAACCCACCAATGGATCTACGCTTGTTGTTGTAGTAGATGCTGACAATTTCTATTTTGTAAGAGTGGTTGAGGGAGTTTTCCTTACCACCTTGTTAGTAGGTGGTGTGGCCATTTGTGTAGATGAGGCTTTCTTGGTAAGAGGTGTCGAGTTTTTCGGAGGAGGTATATTTTTGATGGGTAAAGGTAGTAATAGAGGTGATTTGTTTTTGATAGGTGTTGGAGTAGGAAGCACTCCTATTAAGGTGGATGGATGTGGGCCCAAAATAGAGGGCAATGGTGATGGTGGGGGAGGAGTTCTCTGATGTGGTTTAGTAGCCTTCTTTAGTTTAGTGCGAGGACTACTATTGTGTGGGGTGAGGTTCAAATCTACCCTCACCAGATCTTCTTCGACTGAAGTAGGTGAGGTGGCGAGTTCTTCTCTTGGCTGAGAAGGGATTGGAGATTGTGGCTCTTCAGTTGGATAGAGCGTAGGGATGTTCATGGCTTCTGCGTGTGGTTGAGTAGTGGGGAAGGTATGATCCCCCATTGATGATAAGAAGGATGAGGGTGAGGCTGCTAACATTGGTGCCATCAAAGCATTCTCAAATATGGGAGAGGTCAAAGTAGACTCTCCCATGTGTGAAAAGGGGCTAGATGGAGGACTATCCTCTATTTGTGGAGGACAAATAGGAGAAAAAGGCTCTTCTACCTATGATGGACTAATAAGAGAAGAAGGATCTTCTACCTGTGGTGGACAAATAGGTGAAGAAGGCTCTTCTACCTGTGGTGGAAAAATAGGTTGATTCACCTCTTTAGTCTATGGGAGAGGTTGGTTAGAAACCATGTCAACCGTGTGTATATTACACTCTTGGAGGTCATCAGCCATGGTCTAGATGTTATTTTGACTAGGAGGATGGTTAGGGAATGGTTGCCTAAAGATGTCCATGTTTTGGTTAGCCAACACATTTGGGTTATCCAAAACAAGATCCCCCTTGTCTAACATGTTTTGGACAATGTTTTTGAAGGTTTTACAATTGTCTATGTCATGATCTTTGACATGATGATAGTTATAGAAGTCATTTTCCCTATACCATGTAGGGATGGATTTTGAGGGGTCAAATTGAGGTGGTTGAATTTGAGGGAGATTGAGGACCCCCTGCTTTACTAGTTTATCCAACACAGAAGCATATGATTCTCCTATTGGAGTGTATTGACACTGTATATTCTATTGTTAGAATTGTCTTGTGAAGTATTGTGATGTAGAGGGATCAGATTGGTTAGTTGTGGTGGAGGATGATGATCTAGCAACCACAACATTTGCTGACCCCTTGGACTTGGAGTGGGAAGAAGAAAGTTTGGAAGAAGAAGGGTCATTAGATTTTGCGTTGTTATTTTTACTACACAGTTTGACTTTATCTTCTTCGACAGCACAGAGTTCAAGCTTCCTAGCCATGGTGAAAGCTTCATCAAATGTGTGGAATGTTTGGACCCACAAAGTAGATGAGATGTGCTTGGCACATGCTCTTGAAAAGAGATCAATGAGCTCAGGTTGGCGCAAAGAAAAGGAGAGTTGGTTAATCAAACCTCTCCAACGGGTAACAAAGTCAGTGATTGATTCATCATCGAATTGTTTAATATAATATAGGTTTGTAATGGAGACCCTCTTGGTTATGTTAATTGAAAAGTGGTCAAGGAATAATTGGGTAAGTTGAGTGAAAGTAAAGAGAGAATGACTGGTAATATAGCTATACCAATCAAGGGTGGTGCTGGAAAGTGACATGGAAAATGTGGGTAGTAATAACGCATCATCATGTGCTATAAGGTAACAAGCATGTCTAAACACTCGTAGATGTTGCTGTGGGTCCTCTTTATTCTAAAAGCGAGTAAACTTGGGAAGTTCCCATTGACTAGGATATGGTCGAATAGGCACCGAAGGGTGAATGGGTTCGTTGCGTATTTGTTCGTATGAAAGAACATTGCTTGAACCAAAAATGGATGTCTCAAGGTTAGACATCTTATCCATCAACATCTTGATTAGATCGGTTGATGGATATGTAGGTGGGGTGCCCCCTAGGTTGTAAGGCATTTAGAAAGTGTTAGGTGGAGCATATGACATAGTTGGTTGTGATTGTATAGGCGCAACATATTGGTAAATAGTCATAGGGACTGATGTTGAAGTCAAGGGTGGTTGTGTCATAAAGCAAGAAGGCACAACTTGACTTGATGTCGCCAAAGGTGGTTGAGAAGTGGCGACACTAGTTATAGGATAGGTAGTCACTCTTGTATTTATGGGTGTAAGAGTGGGTGGGGTAGAGACAATTAAGTTTTGGAATGGTGTAGAACTTTGTTGAATGGTTTGTGGTTGAGGGGGTACAAAAACCCCAATGGAGGTAGGTCCAGAAATAGAAGGAGAGGCCACACTTTGAAGATTGGTCATGGTCGGGTTGTTAGTTGAGGCAATGCCCTGGGTGACCATGGGTTGGGTTATGGAGGCTATTGATATGATTGCCATTTCAACTAAGGAAGTTGGCATCCCATAAATTGGGTTGCTTGAAGGATCTCGCATTTGAATTTTCATGAGATAGTGCTGAAGAGCCTTGACATTGAGGTCAAGGAACCTTTCAAAGTCTTGGTCCCCTTTAAGAATAATAGGGGGTTGAGTTGGGGTTGGTTGGATAGGAGTACGTTCAGTTTCTGAATTATACTCCATTTGGAGACTTGATATAGAAGGCGAAGGTGGGAGTGGTTGTTTCTTTGCGTGGTCAACAAGAGTTTTGGTTTGACTACGTGTCAAAACCATCCAAGGCAAAATGGATTCAGGTTCTAAAAATTGTATGTTTCAGCCTCAAAAAACTAGAAGGTTATTTAACAGCAAAAAAGTCAAGTTTTAAGCTTGTTATTTTGAAGAGAAAATATGTTGATAGTGACCGACATTGGTGGAAAAACTGATGTCAGTGAGGATAATATGTCGATGTCGGTGGAAAATCTGATGTCGATGAGGAGAAGTTACCGATGTTGGTGGGAAAACTGATGTCGGTGTCTGTGTGTTTCCAAAAACTCAAAAAATTGAAAGTTTTTGGAAGGAAGAAGAAAGTTCTGAGTTGTTTTTGGAGCTCAAAATAATGCATCCTTACCAGCTTAAAAAACCAGATAAAAATAGAAAAATAGATGAAGGCAAGCAGCCTCTAAATGTTAAATTCCTAAGAATAAATTTTAGAGTCATGTTGGCTTATGCCTTAGAATAATATGTTTGGGAATTGGGCTT
The DNA here is from genome assembly GCA_037957365.1 of Torreya grandis. Lineage (NCBI taxonomy): Eukaryota > Viridiplantae > Streptophyta > Pinopsida > Cupressales > Taxaceae > Torreya > Torreya grandis. The sequence goes on along the minus strand of JARHVA010001105.1, from coordinate 1,630,975 downwards.
TTAGAATAGGTACTAAAAGAAGCAGTCTAAGGTTGGTTTTGGGTTAAGTTTTGGTGCTCAAAATCTGTATTAGGTTTCGTACGTGGCCTGGTGCTAGGAGCTTGCTCCCCTCACTTCACGAGCCTAGAGCCAAGCTTGGTCGCTTAGCCAATATATACTTCCCCTATAGTTTATACTCTGCCAGAGAACAAAGTGGGTTCTCCCCTTGGTAGTGAAGTCCAAGTAAGATTACCAGGAAGGGTAAGGTATCTGCTAGGTGATGAAATCCTAGTTGGGCCTTATCTCGGGTATGTTTAGATGTTTAGTTTGATGTGCTTATGGTCTGGATGTGTAACATATGTGCACTAAAATTTATTCATAATGCATTTTTAATTACTAAGTGTGAGGGCTAAATATGCATTCAAGCGGGAATGAAATGCAATTAATTTTTAACTTGAATTGAAATGTTTTGTTCAGATGCAAACAAGTGAGGAAAAGGTTAAGAGTATGAATTTTCACTACTCTATGCAAGAAAAAGATGACAAGAAGAAAAAGAAAGATGTTCTTTTTAACTTGTGCTTATGGTGTCTTTTCGAAATAAGGAGAAAGAGGAAGGATGCAAGAATAAATCTAATGCATCTATATGAATGTTTGCCTTTTAGAAGAAATAAACCCAAGGAAAATTCCAGGGTCCCACCGGGCGTGCCAAAATGTTTCTCTACATTTTTTTGCTATTTAATATTCAGAAGAAATAAGAAACTAAAGTTAAATGGTCAGAGGTTAGATGATACCCAGATGAAGTTGTGCATCGTATCCAAATGATTGAAAGAGCTCCTCTTTGTCTATGGAGGACGACACCTGTAGATAAGAAAGACTTAAACAAGGAAAATGTTAGATAGATATATGGTGGACTGCCAAGCAAAGCTTGGCCCCAGAAGTGTAAAGACTTCCTTAAGGGATGACAATCCACTTATTTGACAAAAGAGTGTTACTAGAAAGATAGATAATAAAAGGCTAAAGAAGAGAAATAGATAATGCGTACCTGATTCTTGTAATCTGCCTCTCACAGTCCCTGATGCTATTTAGTCTGCCATCATCGATTGGTCAATGTTACCGACGTCGATTAGGCTGCTGATGTCGGTAGGGGCAATGGGCCTTAATGTCGATGTTGATAGGGGAAATGGGCCTTAGATGGGTTTCAGGGTATGTATGTGGTCAATAGAGGGATTCTGGGAGTCTAAAAGTCTATGCAGGGTTGCAGGGAGATGAATAAGGCCCGTAGAAGGGCAAAGGTAGAGGCTAGGTTGTCAAAAAGGGTAAGGGTGAGAGGAAGGCTTTTTAGCCTCTCTAAGGAGAAAGCCGGGTCTGGTTGAAGGTCGGGTCTGGTCTGGTTGATAGTATTTATAAATAGTAAATAGAAACTAATTACTAATACTTTCTAAATTATTGAAATGAAAGGCTAGAAGAAATACTTAGCTCTGGTGAGATGAAGAACCAAGGTGTTGAATGCTTGCACCTATTATGGCTTGATACTGAAGACCTCGTACAATATTCCAATTCAATCCAGAGTCATTTGTGTAGAGTCTCTGTGGCCAAGGGAGCATTAGTTGAAGTCTGATGCTTGGTGATGTCTCATAGTCTGAGAGGAAGAGAGAGAGCCAAATTTGAGTGAGAGAGAGAGCGACCAGAAGGAGTCCTAGAGTGATTCCAGCGTCCAAGAGCCTGTAACTCGATGTGAGAAGTCAGTTTATGTAATTGATGTCGATAGTTCTACCAACGTCGGTCGATAGTTGACTGATGTCGGTGGGTGCAGAATAGGTAAAAGGGGCTATTTTAAGCCTTTTGCCTGTTCTTCATCCGCCAAGTGTAGTTGTCATTGGTGAATGGTCAAATTGCGGGGTTATAGGTGTGAGAGTTATTGAGAGAGTTGGAATAGGTCTTCAGGTAATTATGATTTGGAGGACTTAGTCATAGGGTGATAAATGGGGTAGGAAATGGTCTTAGTGGTGAGGTGTCCAAGGTGAGGTGTTGTGGGTGATGTGTCTAGGGTGATGTCATTAATTCAAAATAAGTAATTTATTTTAAATTAATAAAGTGTGTAAGGGACTAAGGGGAGTTGACACAATTTTGGTGTCTACAAGAACCATGATAAAAACCAAGTTTCTATCATCATGCATATTTGATTTATTATTTTCAAGTACCTTTACACTTGGGGGAAACCTAATTTGCATTATAAAACATTCTATTCCATTTTAACCATTTTGACCATTCAATCCTATTTAACCTAACCCATCTTATTATTACCATCAGTCTCCCCATATTGACCTTGTTATAAAGTATGAGGTATATTGAGACCTATTTGGGAAGCATTTTGGCATATTATCCACATGATACTTTGATGAATAGATACATTTGGTTCTCACTTGACATGGTCCTTGGAGACTCCTAGTCCCTTCCCTCATTGTCATCCATTATTATCCAACATTACCCATTCATTTTTCATTCATTATCTATCATTTTGGAGTAACTATAGTGGCTTGAGGTTTTTTTAGACTTTTTAAGTATTGCTCAGTTTCTAAGGTCAACTCAACCACCCTTAGTCCACACTCTCACCTTTTTATGAGTAATTTAAGCCATGTTATCACTATTTTATGAGTTATCAATTACATGCTCACCATTTTTTGATAAATTTAAGCCTTGATCTCATAGTTTTATGATTAATTTGATTCACACTCTCACCATTTTATGTGTTAACAATTCCACTTTATCACTATTTTGTGAGTAATTTAAGCCATGCTCTCACTATTTTATGAGTAATTTAAGCCACACTCATCATTTCACAAGTAAATACTACATTCTCACCATTTTATGAGCTACCACTCCCATGCTCTCATCATTTTGAAAGATAATTCGACGCTCTCTCTATTTTGTGATTCAATTATGAATCTCTTAATCCTCAATTGAATTGAGATGCCAAACTCCAAAAACATTTCAAAACATTCAAAAAATCATAAAAATAAAAATGGGCTTGAATTCTCCATGAGAGATATAAATCCATAAAATCCTAAACATTTAAAAAGACTTAAAACCTCAAAGAGAGATATATAGCCACACAAATAAAAACATATGTCTTGTCTTAAATCTAGTCAATAATCCTTAATCCAATTAGTTCAGTCCTAAAACATTATTGGGATGTGTCCTTGAATCCACCTTATTTGGGGCAAATTAGATCAATAAAATTGAAGCTCACAACTTCCACCTTATTTGGGGTATGTCAAGCTTGTAGTCTATTTCATGAACTTTTCTTCCCACTCAATTTCCTCTTGCATTTATCCTTGCTTAGGGACAATATACAATTATTAGTATCATTGAGCCTATCAAGTAAACTATTTAACCTGGTTAAATGATAAGATGATTTTTGTTGTTTTGATTTTTGGTTTGTTTTCGCTTTCTTATTTGTTTGATTTTTTTTTTGTTGCCTTAGCTCATTCCATTGTGTTAACAAGGTCATAATCATGGTGATTCTTATCTCACATTTATACTTGATAAATTTAATGTAGAATATATATAATATACACACATTAGATATAAGATGTAAATGATTATAAAAGCATAATAATAATCATAGGTTAATGAACACATAACACATAGATAATGTGGGAAAACCTTCAAGAGGTAAAAATCCACAAATGACGATATCTGAAAGAATGAGAGGTTGAAGGATTTGTATTAGGATGAAAAGTTATATATATATATATATATATATATATATATATATATATATATATATATATATATATATATATATATAACTTTTCACCCTAATACAAATCCTTCAACCTCTCATTCTTTCAGATAAGCCTTCAAAAAAAAATTGTAATATCTTTTCCACATGAAAATATCAAATTCACTGAGTTCACATCAAGTTTCATGAACACAAAGTATCTTTTATAATAGGGGTAAAACCTATTTATAATTTGGTTAAAGGTAGATGACCATTGTAACCATCTTGAGAATCATTTAATTTAATTGGTAAATAATAAATCATAATGTTTTAATATTCATTTACATGAGATTTTTACCTTGTGTTAATAAATAATAAATCATTATTATTTAATTACACACCAAAATATAATAAGAATCAAAACTATCCCACTTAAAAACTAAATGTTCTTACACTCCCTCTTAATGCTAAGTGGGGATAAATGTCATAGTCATCTTAACACATGAATCATACTATGTACATAATTGAAGGATTTAAAAAGATTCATCATGCGAAACATAACCTTTTGGAAACAAAAGGAATTATAATCCATTAACTACTTAAAGTAAGTTTAAGCTTTATCATGAGACTACATATCACAATTTCTCATGAATAATTATCTAAGTATTATCTATGATTCTCATTGTCCACATTCAAAAGCTGGAAAAGGTCTTCGCCAAAGGCCTTCAAAATAACATTCTGTTGAATATGACTATGTTGGAAGCGGTGGGTAATTTAGGGAATGCTGACAATGTGGACAATGAGAATCTTAAGGATCTTGTTAATTCTATAGTTATGTAGTTTCATCCTTTCTGAATCTAGTCTTTCCAGTGTTTTGTTTTTATTCTGACTTTGTTTCTTGGTTGTGCCATTGGTTTAGTGCTGGCATCTTTTGTTTGCCAGCCTTCCTGTCTTTTTTAACTGTATAGGGTTCGACCCCTAGTTTGCCACCTTAATTAATCAAAAACATAAGGATCTCCATTACAATATGATTTTAAGTATAGAGGTATAAAATTAAAAATCATGAAGTTTAATCATATCACTTAACTTACACAAAAGTTTACAATGTTTTACAATGAGAAAAAGTATAGAGAAGAAGGAACACATGACCATTAGGAAGTGGCATTGTCATGCATGCTCCCCCTCAATGGAAACTCTAAGAGGCCTAGAATTTCACAAAATTGATAAAACTTGGTAGCTTCAAGTGGTTTTGTGAAGATATCTACCACCTATTCATATGTATGATAAAATTGTGGATTAATATCACCATTGCGGACTTTCTCTTGGATAAAATACACATGAGCTTCAATATATTTAGTGAATTGGTGTTGCATTAGATTTTTAACTAGAGTTATACAAATTTTGTTGTCATAATAAAGTGTGGTAATGTGAGAAACATACAAATGAAGTTCTCCTAATAACCTTCATAGCCACATGGATTATTTAGCATCTTACATAACACTTCTATACTCTACTTCAATAGAAGAGATGGACATAATGGGTTGATTTTTTCTACTCCAAGTGATAGCACATACACCAAACTTAAAAATGTATCTAGAAGTAGATTTTTGATTTATAGTATCACTATCATGGTAAACATCACAATAAACATATAATAAAGATAAATGAAGACATTTTTATCTATGGCAAAACACATTTTACACAATCAAGTCATGTCTTAGACAAACCAGTTCACTACTTTGATTACTAAGTTAGTGACACACATAAATCATTGTATACAATTAATTATTGGACATATCTAATATTAACAATATGGGCATCCCCAAATGTCATTGATGCACATAAAATGATTTAAGTTAGCCAAATATTAGATATATTTTTAAAAAAAATTACAAGCTTTAATATGTTTTTTGCCATTTTCCAGAGATCCAAAATTGGATCTAATTGAAGATTGAGGTATGTAGCCTCTCTTTCATAAAATATTAATTTTTTTATCATGAAATGTAATCATTTAATAAAATAGATATGAGACCAAAAATAAATAATTTTAGCCATGTATGAATAAAAATGCTTAATAAAGTAAATGATAAGGAGCCGATTAATAATACAAATTTCATTTACACTTTACATTTCATAACATATCTTATTATTGAATGAAACATATAAGCATGTTAACATGAATTTTACACACTTATCATAAGGGATTATCTTAACAATTGAAATACAAAAGGGCCTATCTTACTAAGCATGATATTATTACCAAATGTAATAACTAAAGAAGATCATCTTGTCAAATGAAACACAATGCTATGTATATAATGTATTTACTTGCTAAATCATATGAATTGAAAATAAAAATAAATGAAATCATTTTGAAATATATATATATATATATATATATATATATATATATATATATATATATATATATTCTTTGATTTATTTCCTAATACTAATATATCTAATATGATATAATTGTAATTAGTAGTTTGTAAGAATACAATGAAAAAGTTTGACTAAAAATTACTATTGTAGTTGAGACACTTTCAATTTATTTTGGTATGCCATGAGAATACATGTATTTTGGTTAGAAAAAAATGAAAATATTTAGTAGGGAATCTATTAGAGTGTGCACAAAAATATCCATGGCTTTGGCCCATAATAATTGAGAAGTATTTGCATAATCAACATTGTTATAACTATTTCAATAATGGTTCAATTTCTATTTTCACCAATACCATTTTGCTGTGGGGAGTAGGGAGTTGTTAATTCATTTTTTAATACCACAACTAATGTAAAAATAATCAAATTAATTAATAATATATTCATCACCATTATCTAATTTTTATGGAAGGGGTTATTATGTTGATTTTTACGTAAGCATTCCTCACAAGTTTCATGATGAAAAGAGATGAAGGAAGACCCAAAACCATATCATGAGAACACATATCATTTAAAATTATAAAACTAATGTCATAATATTTCATTCCATAATTGAGATTCATTCTTGCTATGCGATGAAAGACAACATGTAAAAGAAGCAGAAAATATGTATAAATCATTTTTGAAAACCTTCAATAATTAGAGAACCAAATTAATTTTTAATAGACCATTTATCCTTAAGAAAAGTTATATTGAAATTATCATTCATAATTTGAGTACAAGACTATATATATATATATATATATATATATATATATATATATATATATATATATATATATATATATAACATCTCTTAATATCAACATTTGAAAATTTTGTTTCTCCTTTCTTAGTAGCTTCTACAAAGCAATAATGTCAATATTATGATTCAAATTGTTGTCATGATTCTAGTTTTAATTTTTTTGTATGGTTATGATTAGATTTATTCCCTTTGTTTTTTTAGAGATTTTATAGTTATTTCTATATTTTTTTAATAATAATTTTCCATTCTATAACCAAAATTACCACACAGATTGTAATTTCTATTAAATTTAGGTTTATGATTCTTATTGCCAAATTTCTTGTTTCTATTTTTTCTATTAGAAAAATTAGGGTTAGGTTTCTAGTTCCTATTATTTTTAAAATTAGGGTTGAGATAGAAGTGTATGAATGACACTCTCTTTAGAATCAAAATTAGACATCACTTTCTCTTTTTGAATTAGAAGACCTGACAGGGTAGTGAGGTCAAGGATATCTTGCTCTATTTGATACTTCGAATTCAAAATTGAGATAACATTATGAAACTTTTCATGAATATTAAGTTAAATAATGAAATATAAAATATTATCTTGAATAATATTACAATCACATCCATATAACTGAGCTTTAATATTCTTAATTTTAGTAAGAAAATTAATAACTTTTTCATCACCTTTCATAGGTGTAGTTAGCATTTCAAGAATAAGATTAATTATATTGAAGAGATGAGTGACCTTATGCATAGACTCAGTGAAGTTTCTAAGCATAACTAAGAGACTCTTGAATATTGATATGGAGTAGAAAATCACCCTTAACACTCCATAAGATAGTTGATATGGTTTACTACGATTTCTATTGAAATGTATTTGAAAGTTCATGTGTAACATGTCATCCTGACGAGGATTTTTCCATTCCAACAACTATGTTCCATATATTTTGGGCCATAAATTCTGATCTAATAAAGGTTTTCATATACTATAGTTAGACCCATTAAGCATTTGATATTTTTCAATTATGAAGTTAGGTGAAGCCATAACTTCACTTTAAACTAGACACTTTGACACTAAAAAGTTTTAAAAATAACCTTTTTAAAAGTGATTTGATACTATATTTGATAGGAAAACAAATTTATAGTGTATATGAATAATAATTATTCAAATTAATGTTAAATAAAGTAAAAATTTATGAAAGATTGTGATAAAATAAGGTGTCATAAGTGTCACAAAAATATACTAATGTAAGAATAATTATTAATAATGATGAAAAAATTATGATAAGAAGCTTAAAATTAATAAAATTACCAGACCAATGCATCCAAAATGAGCCAAAACCTAAGAAATGACTAGTCACATGACTATGCTTGACAAAAAAATGTCTAGGTCAAAAGTTAAAAAATAAAGGTCAAAGTTACACTAGGGTTTTTCACGTGAGTTACTTTGCATGCAAACCATTTTTTTTCAAATTAATTAATTTTTAAAATAAATTTGACTAAGTCAAAATTTGATCAAAATAAATTTGTTTAGAGGGTTTTAAACATTGGACCACCCTACATGTGAGGATTTAACAAAATAAGAACCACCAATCCTTCTAGGAGACTTAATAAAAATATACATGCACTAATATATATATATATATATATATATATATATATATATATATATATATATATATATATATATATATATATATATATATATATATATATGTAAATTGAAATGTAAATCAATTTTACTTTTTTAAAACTTTTTAGATAAAAAATATTTAGCCCAAGGAAGGTAGGGACCACTATGTATAAGCAAAAAATAGAGATTTAATAAATGAAATATTATTTAAATAATTTTTTCAACTATATGAAATAAAAAATCATACCGTTATATTTATATAATAATAATAATGGCACTCAAGTGGGAGTTTGGAAAATCACAACAAATTGTATAAGCCACCAAGGACCTTCAATTTTTGCCAATCTTCTTGAAATATTGACATAAGGCATATTAGACCCTCAAAATTAAAATTTTGGCTCAAAAAATCCACTTTTAGATTTTTAAAGAGATAATACAATTTTAATATGGCATCTATGAAGGTATTTATAAATTCATAGAGTTTAGAAAAGGTCACCAGAGCCTTTATAAATTTACCAATCACCCTAACTTTGCATGTTGAAGCTATGGGAAGATTCAAAATTAAATTTTGATTGATAAACAAATATTTTCAGCCACCTCTAGGATGTACTCAACACCTATACAATTGATAAAAAATAAATAGAATATTGATAATGCCTTCAGGGGATCAACAAGATATTTAGGAAAACCATAATGCATTAGATCTCAACATTCAAAAACCAGAAATAAGTGAAGAAGTTTTGTAGTGATTTTATTATTATTCCAAGAAAGGAGGGCCATACAACCTTTATTAATGGCATACAATGCCTATTTTTGGATTGAAAAAATAGATCTAGATGCTTGAAGGGATCTTCAATGCTTGAATGGGGTGTTCGATACATTGTTTTTCCTCTACAAACATCCACAATACCAAAAATGAAGCAAAAAGAATTTTACACAAAATGGGATGCCTCCATGGTTGTACCAAAGTTGTACAAGGCTGAATATATATTTATTTTTATTTTTAATTTGAATATGAGACTCTTTAAAATGGATTTATCAATCAACTACACCTACTTAGGTTCTAATTCCATGATAAATTTTATGTAGAATATATAGAATATACACACAATAGATCTAGGATGCAAATGATTAGTAAAGAATAAAAATAATCATAGGTCAATGAACACATAACATAAAGATAACATGGTAAAATCTCCAAGAGGTAAAAGACTCATAAATGATGATATTCATATATATGAGAAACTTTGCACCCCAATACAAAGCCTTCAAATTATCACTTCTTCACACAAGTCTTCACAAAACTTCTGTAAAATATTTTCCACAAGTAAATATCAAATTCATTGAGTTCACATCAAGTTTATTGAATACAAACTATTTTTTACAATAGTGTTAAAACACTATTTATAATATGGATGAAGGGAGATGACCATTGTAAGCAACATATCTAACCATCCTAAGAATCATTTAATTTAATTGGTAAATAATAAACCACAATGTTTTATTATTTATTTACATGAGGTTTTCACCTCATCTTAATAAATAATAAATCATTATTATTTAATTATGCACCAAAATATGTTAAGGTTCTAAACTAGCCCACTTAGACATTAAATATTCTAATAGTACATGAGTCCATCCATTCACATACATCAACATCATCATCATCATGGTTTTCATCAGTGGTGTGTTGTCATTGGCCTATTGGATCAGGAGTCAGTCCTTACACAAATTGTGATAAGGTCATCATGATGTTTTATATACTAATGCATACCATTTTGTGCCATATCAAAAATCACGTACTGGGAGATTATATGACAATGTCTTAGTGGTAGTTTATCCCCTTGAAAAATAATCTATTATCTAATTCCATCATCTTGGTCATCTTTGACCACATCAAATCAGCACATTTTCTTTGATTAACTCAAAAAAAAAATTGAGCATTATATATATATATATATATATATATATATATATATATATATATGCTAAATTAGGATGTTCATCTCTAATTAAACATATTAAAGAGAGGCATACACATTTATCAACATTAAATTATCATCTAGTCTATTCTTCATCATATTTTGTCCTGATTTCTTGGGAAAAAATACATCATCCTGAGGTCATTATGGACTATGTAGGTAATGCTCAGTACCAAATAGTTTATGAAGTCCATTCAGACACCATAATTTCATTCATATTAACATCTATATTCTTCTAATCCAATCACATCATTATTATTCATCATTATATCATTACATTTGGTCATACTTATGTGGTTGGTTTTTTATGGATTCATCATTCCTTGAAATGTCATTATACATTTAACACATACATTTTCATCAACTTCATCAATGTGATCATATCACCATTAATTTATCCAATAACTTAAATCCTTGATCTATGCTTGCCAAGCAATCAATTAATTAATTAGACCAATTAATGATCAAATACACCCTACTTGTGAAAATTAATTTAATCAATGGTCATTCTCTCCTCTTTATGGAAAGTCAATCATTCAGTCTTTCTTCTAATTGTAAGCTCTCAACTTTCAACCTCTTTGGAAAAATCAAAGTGTGCAACTTATTTTAAGATAGATTATTCCCTAAACCCATAATTTTCACCCTCTTTAGGGCAAGTAAAAATGTTTTAATTATCTTGGGATGCATCCTTCCTAATTACCCCCTCTTCGGGGCCAATCATTTTTCTACTCTATTCACATTGGAAATCAAAGCATGTAAGCATTAGCTCTTTTGGGTTAATTTATCTTCTTCTTGTTTCTTTCTTTCTTTTTTGAGAGCCCATCTATGTATGCCCTCTTGAAGGTGAATCATGTGCCACTAATTATTTATTCATTTAATTTTTCATTCTTGGCTTTTTCATTCTTGAAAAAATTATTTCTTTGTCTGTATCTCGCAATACCTTCTCAAATAGGAGAAAATATAAACACTTAATTTTCATCACTTTTGTGTTGAAATTGAATTTGGAATTATTTTCTATAATAATGCACAAATATGGTAAAAAATAGTTAATTAAGCTAATTATTCACATAAATACTAATTTAACCCAAAATTATGACATATCCTTAATTAGGGAAATGCATCGTATCATAATATTTAATTCAACATCAACATCCTAAATCAAATTGATCCTTTGTAAGTTTTATTATAGGATAATTAAATGAATATTTGAGTGGAAAAAGAACATTTCAAAAGGCCATTATTATTCTAATTAGGTATTAATCCTACTTAATCAACATAATCTTATTCTAATAACAAATTATATGAATTTGGAATTATATATTTTATAAATACATAAATTGAATTATTTCCTCACCCAAGGTGGCATCATCATACTAGGTGTGTAAGTAAGGGCTCTTGCAATCTCTTTCACCCCTTTTACACACTCTTCCTCTTACACCCATTTTATAAACTCAATTAGGGGTCATGATTTTAATCTCTTACATTTATATGACATACTCCATCCCTTTTCTTCTACACTCCATCTCTCTCATTTATGAGAATGGAGGACTAATCTTGGATGCTTGATCTTCATCTCAAGATGGATGGTCCACAATAATTTTCTAGCTATATAAATGATAGGGTATTCACACTCTTTCAATATGACCAACTAGTGTAGTAAATATCTTCTAAATATTAAGACCATCACTTAATAATTATTCAATATTGGTAATCAAAACACCAAGTAGGCAAGGTAAAATGCTACCTGCACATGGAATCAACATTTCCAAATATATATAGTCCTATAAGCTGAGCACAGACCTCTTCAGAACAACAAGAAAAGAAGTTTTTAAAGGAAGATATAATTTTTTGTGTTTTGTCTTCTATATGATTCATAATTTTCTTAGTCTTGCTCAAAATTAGTGTATAGGATTAGAATGTAATGGTATTTCAATAAATTTTATTTACACTCACTAACAATTATCTAACCTTATTTGGATTATATTATACACTACATGATCCATTCAAAAATTATACAATTATCTTATCTTTTTGGAGGTAAGGTGAATACCAATTTATACTTAACCTCATCAAAAAATGGGGCATATAAGTGGGGGAATGTCATAGAGGAATGTATTTCACACTTTCATAATTTTTTATTTTAGTGAGGGCATGCCAAAAAGGCATGACTTCCACACTTATTCAATACTCAATATTTTCAGATTATAGTTGGGGCATGTTATGGAAACATGTTATCCACACCTATATTAGTTCTCAATTTTAGAATTTAGTTGGGGCGTGTCATGGTAACATGTATTCCATGCTTGCGTAATTTATAAATTGGCCAAAATTATATAGTAAATGATTTAGATACACACTTGTGGCAACATTATATACATTAGTACCATTGTTATACCTAGGTTTCATCTTGATACATATAGAAGGTGCATATGCCATGAAAAAGAGAACCTTAAATTACAAATCAAATCAGCTTTCATATTTCAAATACTTCTATATACTTTTAACCTACACCAAGATGGACTTTTATGGATTATTCTTAAGCCAATCTATTATAGTAGTTGGTTCACTTTTAGAAAGGTTGAGATGATTACCTCACTCCATCCTACCAAGATTATAGGATGAAGTGATAAAATCATCCACCTACACCATATTTATAGTGTGAGTTGACTTGGATCACTCATGCTCACTAGGTTATAATTATGATTGGGTTGCACGATTGAGTTAATATTAACTTATGGGTGTCAATTCATCTTTTTATCTAAGGTTGAGGGCATGTTTCCCTCCAATATTTATATATATTTTCACTTTAAATTTTTAATATTATCCTAATCTCAAATCTAAAGCTTTAAAATACAATATATCTTCAAATCAAATTTCCAAAAGGCAAGATGGTTGAATCAATGCATAGGTGTACTCCTAAGCTTGATTTTTTTTAGAAGAACATCCAATAAGAGGGGGGGTGAATTAGTGTAAATATTAATCTTTAAATTTCAAATATAATTCATTAATCATTCAAAAAAATCTAGAGTTGTAGCAATGCACAATCAACCATTCATATGAGCATGAAATAGAAACATAACACATGAACACAATATCTATGTGGGAAACCCTCATGGGGAATAAAACCCACCAACACAAAACTTTGGAATACAATCCTATAATTAATGTACAAAAATTTAGTGAGGCACTAACCCCACAAGGAGCACCAACCCCTCACCAGTCAAGCACCAATTTAACTAGTCCTTTAGTAAGCATCAACTTACAAGAAGGTACCACCCCCCAGGGTAACTCAGAACCAAATAAGATACCTTGAACCTATAATCAAATTTAGACAAATTTTTATCACTAAATTAAATATTACCACCTTATTTTTCTCTTCTCACTCTTCTATCTCTCTCAAATAGCTTATTAGGCCTTCTCGCTCAACTAGCCCTTTCCTTGGTAGAATTAGGTCATATGATCTTGATCATAACCTATAGAATTATAGTTATATATTTATAAAATATTAATAAAACCTATATTATGGTCTCCAATACCTCTACATGGTTTCTAAATCTCTATATCATTCACTCATATCCTCAATATTCTAACTAGTCAATTAGGCCTATTAGACCTTCTCTTTATACTTGAATCTTGATCTCAACCATCTTGGTTAGAAAAAAACCTCCTCATACTTGGATAACCCTTGTAATAGATTAAAAAAATATTTAAAATTTTAAATAACCACTACATATGTTGGTTATTACCCTTAAGGTCCAAAACCACCATTAGGCCTAATAGGGACCTAATGCAATTAAGCCTTCTCAAAGCACACACTTCACTTTGGACATATTAGAACATATTGAGCCTCCAAAAATGGATGAAAAACTTTAAAAATTATTAAATTAGACCCATTATAATCTCACCTTATTTTTCCAACATCATTTTTCTCATTTCACTCCTTGAACCACACAATTATATCTACTCACAATAAGGCCTTCTCACCACCAAAAAGTCTATCTTGAAAACTCAAAGAATACACTCAACTTTAACACATAACCCAAAAAAAATCACATGGATAAAACCTAAATTACCTTAGGGTCATCATAACATTTATTTTATTTCACTAAATATGGTAGAAGACCTCAAACTAACCATTTCATATGCTTACTCAGAACTGCACATAAGATTCAAAAACCCAGTCAAGAACCTTTGACCTTTCACACATTCATAGGCATTTATAATAAATAAAAATACATTATAAAGAACATATGAGACAATATATAAAATTAATGTACATTGGATTCTTAAAATATATGCAAAAATATTCAAGAACATCATTCTCACTCACAGACAAAAAACTGCCTGTAGCTCCAAAAATACAGTCATGGAAACTAAGACTTAGAACCCCTGTGTGAACATTTTTAGAATATTAAAATGGGTTTATATGATAATTAATCATCCTTATAACATATTTAAATAGATATATTACATTTTTCAATATAAATATTGGTATTACAAACCAATCTCATGTCTTCACCCTACATAGACCTCACTATGTTAGATAGGTCACTTTGAGAACAACTTTTTGATTGTATATGAGATTCACCAAATATTCTATTCAAGGAGGAAAGACTATATATATATATATATATGTTTAAAAATAAACCCATACATTTATATCCATAACTAATCCACTACAACCCATCCTTAATCTCATTCTCACTTCTGCTTGGTTTTCTCATTGTCTTGCTCATTAGGCCTATTTAGTGATAAGTCAAATTCCATGAATATTATAGCATATTTAAGGTATAAAAAATAATTATAAACTTAAATTATCATAAAATATAAGTCTCACACATCATCCTCCAATCATTTGTATGCTATGACTTAGTCAACACTACCTATTACATTAAAAATCTAAGAAATAAGGGTTTTCCTACAACGTACACTCACTCTTCTAACAGACCAATGCCACTTGGAGAAACCTAAGAGATCCTTTACATGATATAATAATAAAACTAGGTCATCCAATCCATTATAAGCCATTTACAAAAAAGATCTTTCATATCAAGTCTTTATGAGGGTTTTAGGAGGGTTTAGATTACCTTCTATTCTTCGCAATAGTTCATAAATGATTACCCATCAAGTCCAAAAAAAATTATAGGAAATGTAATATAGGACCCTTAAATAAATATAATCAACTAATTGTATCCTCATGCAAAGTTTGCATGTGCCAAAAATCATAATAACATCCTTCTCAGGTCTACAACACCTCATTTTGTGCACACAAAAAACCTTAACACTAATTTTCATGCTTTCTCCTTAAGGATTTAACCTCAAACTTGGTCAAAAAACTTGATACAACCTCTCACACCTCTTAGAATTATCTTATGAGCTCTGGAATCTTTGGAACTGAACTTGACCCCTCATTAGGCCACACTAGGTCTCTTTGCTCATTAGGCCTAAACCTATAAACCATAATTAGACCTTGAACACACCTTTAAACCTATTTTACTACTCTCAAAACCTCATAATAATGTCATAAAACTTCATACCATTATCATACATTACCAATATTCTTCTCTCAAGCCTTAGACTATTCACCTCATCATGCTACTAGGCCTATTATGCCTTCTCACTAGGTCTCTCAAGTATATGGCTCATGAACTTAGCCTCAATAACAATAAACATAAGTTAGAATAAAATCAATGACACTTTCATGACATCAATGATAACTTAATGAATACTTTATAACACATTCTCAATAATATCCCCCTTTGTCATTGATGATAACCACTCATTGATGGCAAACATTCAAAGAAGCTTATCTTACTAGGATACAACTTCCCCATATAGATCAATCTCCCCCTTTGACATTAATGAAATGTCATATCAACAAAACTCAATAACACTCAATAAACAAGAATGAAATATCATATCAACAAGCTTCCCCTATCTTATTGAATATCTCAAACATCTTCTTAATGACAAACTGATGTGATTCCCCCTTTAAACTCAAAAATTATGAAGTTCTTTCCTACTATTTGAGGTAAAAAACCTCCTTATTATCTCCCTTTAAGCACTCTAACTTGCTTCATGACTACTAGGAATAGGAATCACATGTAATTCATGTTTTAAATGTTCAAAATTAGCCTTTGGAAGAGGCTTAGTCAAGATATCTACAATTTGATCCTTGGTAGACACAAATTCAAGCTTTATAATTTATTCACATAATTTTTCTCTTAAAAAATGATACTTGATATCGTGCATGATAGGATTCTTTAAAACACTTATGACACTAGTATTATCACAAAGAATATGACTAGGCCCATCAAACTCCATCTTATAGTTTCTCAAGGTTTGTCTCATCCACATCACCTGAATACAACATGAAGCTAATACAATGTACTCAGCCTCACAATTATATAAAGGCATTTATGGTTGATTCTTGCTTATCCATGAGACTAGGTACTTACCTAAGAATAAGGCTCCTCCACTAGTGCTCTTTCTATCATCTAGACTCCAAGCCTAATTTGCATCTATATAGGCTACTAGATCAAAAAAAATTCTCCTTAAATACCATAATCCATACTCCATAGTTTCCTTGAGATACCTAATTATCCTATTGACTACTTGTAGATGAATTTCCTTAGGATCTAATTGAAATATCACCACAATACCTACTAGTTGCATGATGTTAGCTCTAGAGGCAGTAGTATACAACAAACTCCTAATCATCGATCTATATTTTATCTGTTTGACTCTTAAAGGTTCATCCTCTTTACTTAGCTTACATCTTGTAACCATAGGTGTACTTACAACCTTGCACTCTTCCATTTTAAATTTCTTTAACATCTCTTTTATATACTTGACCTGTGAAATTAACATACCTTTTTTAAATTGATTGATTTGAAGTCTAAGAAAAAAAGATAGTTCTCCAAGAATAAAACATTTCAAAATTTGAATTCATCACCTCTACAAAGGCCTTGGTCATGTTCTCATTATTTTTTGTTGGATAATTTTTGCCTACATACAAAAAATTACCTAGATAGATGAATTTTTGGAAGTTTTGAGTTGGAGTGATAAGATGAATAGAGTTCTTGATTAAGTGGGAGATTAAAAAATGAAGAAGAAGATCAAATGTCACTTACAAAGATTTTGAAACACTTTAATCAATCTTAAAGTGTGTTTTATTGATCTTTGAGAAGTAAGTCCTAAATCAGGTCTAAGATTGTAAGTTGAAAAGGACCAATGGGTTCTCAAAGAGTTTCAAGCATTCAGGGGCATGAATAAATTTGCACAAAGTATTATAATTTCATTGGTACCTTATAAAAAGACAAAAATGACTTTCACAAGTCTAGAGAGACCAGACTGTCATGGTACATCATGTAGAAATGAATGGGTCAGATTGATTATGTGTTTAATAAGTTCACTTAGAAAGTCTCTCAGGCTAAAGGACCACATGTACATGATGTTTTTCATGCCAATAAGTTCCCCTAAAAATTTTGTATCTTTATGAGTTCTCTCTCAAGATATAATCTTCTAAATTTGAACTTGTAGAGTGAAATGTGTGTGTGAACATCAAGTTTAAGCTTTGTAAAATAGCCATTTGAATTTAAAGTTCCCAAGGATGAACATGGAGCTAACAAGTGTTAGTATCTTGAGTTATTAAATGAAGATCTAATGACATGCATCAAATAACAAGGCTAGTGGGTCTCAAAGATCTAATTGAGTACATTTGATCATGCATCAAAGATCAATGGTAAACATCAAGTCAAAAATTCAAAGAATATTCAAGGTGAACATGCAAGTGACAAGTGGCATAATATTGGGAGTATAATCTAGATCTAATGGCATGTGGATGAAGTTAGAGTTAGTGGGCCCAAGTAGATCGATGGTGCATGTGCAATCATATAAAGTAGATCTAACGGTGAGCAATGGGTTAAAAGGTTAGTAGATCCTAAGGGAAAATGCATGGGTGACAATTGTCTCAACTACATTAGACTAGTAGAAGATATATGGCTCATTTTCATTTGTATAAAGGGATATATATGATATACATGAGGTCAAGAAGTCAAAGAGCTAATATCAAGATCCTAAAAATGAATGAAGAGCTGATAGATGACATAATTTGAGAAGGCCCAGATCAAGATCGATGATTATTGTTAAAATTTGAAAGCCAGGGACTTCAAATAGAGGTTGAATTCAACTTAGGTCAACTAGGGAAACTATTTCAAAGGATTTCATTGAAGCTTCGTTGAGACCTTTGTTGGAGGATCCAGAGCATGTAGACTCAGTTTCATTATGTTTTCAACATCATGTAAAATAAGTCCTTGGCTTCCAAAAGTTTTAGAGGTATAATAAGTCTATTTAGACCTAATATGGTTCAATAATGATGTTATGTAGTCTATAAGATCTTCATGGATATAAATATATGAAAACTAATAAAGGAGATTGGTTTTCAATCTATAATAAGACTTGTGCTTATCTTTTGAAGTAGGGGGTAGGTATGTGATTAATGAATTAGTGTCTCATCTATCTAAGTTATAGTTTTGAAAAAAAGGTACTTACCACTACTTAAATTAGACTTAGACATGACTTTGTCAAGTCCATGGATATAAGGACCTTTCCCTCATAAAGAAACAAGTAGAAGATAACATAAAATCCAAAAATAGAGAACTGGTGATGATTTGATCAAAAGATAGTGGAACATTCATAAAAGGTGGTAGCTTAATTAATGATCTCAAATGGTGTGATCCCCCCTCTCTCTCCCCTTTCTCTATATCTTTCATTTTTTGACACATTGTAGCTCTCATTTTTTAAAAGAAAAAACTCTTTCACTTTTGATAAGAACTCTCTCAATTCTAGAAAAGTGGAGACTCTCATTTGATAAGGCTAGACCCTATGAAAATTTATATGAAATACCTCTTAAAGTAATAAATACTCTCTTTACCTATCTCTCCTCTCTAAATTGTGTGTATCAAAGCTTGTGCTTGATGGCATTGTGAAAGAGAATCTTCCATGGCCATTGTCCTTCTTTCTTACTCATTTCTAGGTTTATTCAAGTTAGTTATAGGTCTAAGTTAGTGTTTTTTTTCATTGATGCAAGCTCTCAGTGAGTCTTAGAACTCCTCTTTGCCTTCATTAATTGTTTCTTGAACCTAGCTTAAGAAACACTTATGCAACTATCTAGTTTTGTGAGATTGTGTGAGCTAACACTGTCTTATGCTTCCTCAGTGTTTACTTCATACTTATGTGAGTTCTCATTTAAATTTGGTAAATTATCCTTGTTAGCTTTATAGGAGTCCTATTTTATTATTTATAACCCTTTTCCCAGTGTAAACATTTATATAGGTGATCCATCAAGAGGAAGCCATCCTTATATAGAGGTCCAACCCCACCATAGGTGACCCACAACCTAGGATTATTTCCATAGTATAAATCAATTGGGGAGACCCTGAAGAACCCTCTGTAAGGGAGAAAATTTATGATACAATAGTTTATGACATGCCTAGTGGGGCTTACAGTTCAAAGAATATTGGTCAAAGTTTGATGCTGGTTTGACCAATTTGTAGTAGTTATAGCTTCTAAGTAATAGCATCTGGTGACTCTAAAAGAAGATTCAACATGCTGGTAATAAAGTAGTGACTACATCTCATACCAAAGGTGACTACAAGGTCAACTTCTAAAGGTATTCCCTTTTAATTCATTGAATTTATTTTAAACTTAGTAAAGAGATTAATATTTGATAAGACATACCCATATAAAGGCAACTTTGTTCCTAAGTTAATTTCAAGGTGTACCCTTGTAATAATATATTTGTTAAACCCTTTCATCACCCTAGCATCCCCTAGAACTTTTCCCTTTATGGCCTTTAATGGTTAAAGTCCTCTAGACCTCCCTCAATATGATCGTATTCTAGTAGCATCTCTCAAAAGTGTCCCTTATTTTACTGGAGATAAAGATACAACCCCTTCTAAACACCTCATGGATATAGCCAACTTCTACAACATTCATGATATCAATGAAGAAAATGTAGAAATTAGGTTATTAGTCATCTCTTTAAAAGGTAAAGCCTTAGATTAATATAGAAGCCTTATTATTAATTCCATTATATCATGGGACCAATTAGGAGATGTATTGTGTAAAATATTTGAATATAAAAGTGACCATTTATCACTTGCAGAGAAGTTGACCACAATAAAAAGAGCCCCTCACAAAGTCATGCAATAATTCAACATAAGGTTCTAAAAGACTTGGGACAAAATCCTAGTCTCTATTAGGCCTACCCCTAACTTTTCCTTTCTTTACTATTTTAAGGGCCTAAATAGTGACATTGTAGTAATGATCTAGTCCATGGGAGGAAACATATTGACAAAAGCATATGAGGTGGCAATTAGAGCAAAAAATTATCTGGTGTAGATTGGCAAGCTTGCACCTAGACCAATAATGACTTTGTTTCCTAAGATTAGACCACCTGCTACTTCTATTCCTCCCCTTGATGTCATTCCTTCTATGCCTAATTTTTTTTATATCCTCACCCAAGAAAGAAAATGCTTCCACTAATCAATATAAGTATTCCCAAGAACAAAAGAACTTTCAAGAGCTTAAGAGCATGTTCCAATCCTTGGTAAATGAACTAGTAAATGTTAAGAGGAAAAAAACTTTCAACAGGCCTTACCAAGCCTCATATCAAACTCAAAAACAATATTATCAATCAAATAATCCACCCTATAAAGACCAAGGCCAAGGATAGGGGTAGCCTAACTATAATAGATAGAGCAACTATAATCCAAATGTTGCAAGAACTTCCAACACTTTGGTCCCCATCCAAAATAATTTTACTCAAGAAGTTAAGGGTACCATGCATTGGAATTAGTATTTTGGGCAATCCATTATTCCAACCACTTATTTAACTCAAGATTTCAATGATCAATGGTAGCAGACTACTAATTATGGATACAATTAAGCTCTTATGGCTTAGAACATAGAGGTACCCATGATGAAAAAACTAGAAGATCCTCAATAGGGTCAAATCCCTAATCAAGGACCAATCCATTTGGGTGATAAAATGGTGAATTATGAGAAAGAAGAGTGTTATGAACTCAATCAGTAGGCTAGTTCTAGCTAGGAATACAATCTAGTGGTAGCAAATACAAGGTTCAAAAGAAGGAACATATATGGTAATAAGGAAGTAGTCAAGGATCCTCCTACCATTACTCCTTCAATATCAAAGCCAAATGGAATTATTGTTATTACAAAGGTTCTAATATATATATATATATAAGGAATAAAAATCAAGGGAATGTTCTTGCCCCTCAAAACTCACAAACTTAAGGTGTAGTTATGGCTCCCAAAGCATAACCAAAGGTTGGTGGTATACCCATAAACATTGTAGAAAAAATAAAAAATTCTAATGTGATTATGCCAATGTGGGACATGTTATCCATGCCTAGATAGATAGATATCTTTCAAGAAGGATTATTAAAGACCAATATTTTTTAGAATCCACCGAGCAAAGAAAATTTGGTTCTCACCAATACAACTAAAGGACCTAGTGAAGGGAAACTAGGTAAGGTGGTCAAACCTCTTCCCTTATACATTTAATTAACCATTGGTGACTCTTTAGTGAAAAATTTCTTGGTAGATTATAGGGATATAACCTTAATAATGCCAAAGTCCATAGCTGATTAGCTTGGTCTAAAATGAGCCCTAGTCTAAAGGAGTTCTATAGCTTGATGGTTCTTCCAACAAGCTATCTGGTATCATTAAAGACCTCAAATTGACCCTTCATTCTTATCTTATTGTTTCAATGGTTCAATATGTATTGATCCTTGATGTTCCTCCTTGTTTTTATCTATGCTTATCTAGAGAATTCACAATAAAGATTAGAGGTTATCTAGCAGTAGACTGGTCATACATGGAATTTAGAACAAGATATTAGACCAAAGTGTCTATCAAGGATGAACCCATTACATAATTCCACATTGAACCGTATGGTCCAGAAAACATAAACCTTAATTTCACCATCCTTTATGAGGATAAATTCATAGTTGGTCAAGAATAAAACACTCACCTTGAGGAGATCCCAGACATGTTATTGGATAAACTATGGAATGACAATCATTTGGTTAATCCATTAGGAGTTGAAGAGAGGGACATGGGTGTCTACTGCTTACATGAAGAGAATAAATCCATGCCATCCCTCATTGGACCCCAAAAATATCCTAGTGGCTTATGGAAATTGTTCTTTGATGGTTCAAGGAGCAAACATGGAGTGGGTGTACGTACAATACATCCCCCTAAAATGATAAGTATTTATCTTCTTACAGGTTATAATTCAATTGCTCTTGCAATACAATAGAATATGAGGGTATTATCCATTATCTCTAATGGGCTATTAAGAGAGGGATCAAATAGTTTCTAGTTTATGGGGATAGTGAGTTGATAGTGCATCAAGTTAGAGGTAAGAATATCACCAAGAACCCCTTAGTGAAGTGTTATAAACATAAATTATGGGACCTAATTAAGAAATTTTAGTCTTTTAACATCCAAGCAGTGCCAAGGAACCAAAATGGGCATGTTGATAGGTTAGAAATTATGGAAGCTCAATTTGATATCCCCAGTGAGTTGAAAAAGGCCAAGGTAAAACCACATGTTAAAGTAGTGAGACCATAAGTGTTAGATAATGAAGCTCATTGGTAGGTCTTTGAAAACGACAAGCACATTTCCTATTTCTTATAACAAGAAGAAAATATGGAGTGGGTGTAGGTACAATACATCCCCCTCAAATGATAAATATATTTCTTCTTACAAGTTCCAATTCAATTGCTCTTGCAATACAATAAAATATGAGGGTATTATCCATTGTCTCTAATGGAATATGAAGAGAGGGATCAAATAGTTTCTAGTTTATGGAGATAGTGAGTTGATAGCGCATCAAGTTAGAGGTAAGAATATCACTAAGAACCCCTTAGTGAAGTCTTATAAACATAAAGTGTGGGACCTAATTAAGAATTTTGAGGATTTTAACATCTAAGCAGTGCCAAGGAACCAAAATGGGAATGCTAATAGGTTGAAAACTGTGGAAGCTCAATTTGATACGCCCAATGAGTTGAAAAATACCAAGGTAAAACCACATATTAAAGTGGTAGTGAGAACATCAGTGTTAGACAATGAAGCTCATTGGTCTTTGAAAATGACAAGTAAATTACCTATTTCTTGTAACAAGAATTAAAGTTATCCTCCATAAACCAAGAAGATTTCAACATTAGTATGAGGATTAAATTATTCATTTGAGATATAATAATCTTCTTGAAGGGCTTGTCACCTTTGAAGGTATTTTCCACGAGGGAGATCATATGAGAAAAGACAAAGTAGTGGTGTCAACAAGTGAGATAAACTATGAACGAGTCCTTATATTTAAAGAAAATCTCCTCAAGATTGGAAAGGTAAGCAGTAAGGTTGAAAGGCATGCTTTCATATAAATTTGTAAAGAATATGAAGACATCTTTGCTTGGGAATATAATAACTTGAGAGGATTTGATCCCAGGCTATCCCAACACACTATACAACTAGAGGTTAATGCCAATCTTGTTAGGCAGAAGTAAATGCCTATAAACCATAAAATTGAAGAGCTTATGAGGAAATAATTAACCAAATTATTTGAATCCAAGATCATATTTCCCATTAAGCACTCCTCATGGGTTGCTAATTTGGTACCTATGAGGAAGAAGAGTGGGGAAATATTATTATGTGTTGACTTCAGGGATCTGAATAAGGTCTCTTTGAAGGATCAATACCCCTTACCATCCATGGAGTAAATACTTCAAATAGTTGTTGGTTTATAACACTTTTCCCTTTTGGATGGGTATTCAGGTTACAACCAAGTGCTAGTAAGAGAGGAAGATTAGTATAATACCACCTTCACCATAAAGTGGGGAACATATGCTTACTAAAAGATGCCTTTTGGATTGTCAAATGTTGGGGCCACTTTCCAAAGAGACATAGACATGGATTTCTAAGGGTTGTTGAATTAGATGGTACTAGTTTGCTTATATGACATCACAGATTTCTCAAAAATAGCTAGTGAACACTTAGATCATTTAAGGTTGATCTTTCAAAGATGTATAGAGTATGGTATCTCTTTAAATCCCAAGAAATGTGTGTTTTTTATTGATGAAGAAAAACTTTTGGGTCACATTATTTCAAAGGAAGGATTATTTATTGAACCTAATAGAATAATTAACATCCTAGCCTTATCTCTACCTAAACACAAGAAAGGAATCTAGAGCTTCCTTGGGAAAATAAACTTTGTGAGAAGGTTTATACCTGGGTTTACAAACCTAGTCAAACCCATCACCACCATGATAAGGAAGAGCCAAGTGATTACTTGGTAAAATGAAGGTAAAATAACTTTTAAAGCCATCAAGCAAGCTATTACCAAAGCACCCTCACTCATAAATACTAGCTTCTCAAAGGATTTTATATTTTACACCTTTGCCAATATTGATAACATATCAGCTATGCTAATCTAGAAGAATGGTGAAGGACTTGAATAACTAATTGCCTTATTTAGTCAAGGGTTAGAGGAATAGGAGGTGAGGTACACTTTTATAGAAAAGTAGGATCTTGTAAATTTAAAGAGCTTCAAAAAGTTTATACCAATGTGTAGACATCAAAAATATGCACACCATAATTTTGAATGTCAAATTATCCCTTGACCACATTAAGACACTCTCAGGACCAATCTAACCTTTTAAACCCTAAATGAGATCACCCATATTTATTTTAACTTAACTAGCTTAGCCTTGCCTTTTATCCCTTTTTACCCCTTGACACTCGACTATCGATGGTCAGGGTGGTCATCATCTATGATTAGGGTAACTATCAATGGTCACCCTAACTATCTTGGTCAGGTTCCACCTCCCTAACCAAAAACATGCAAACCATCTACCTTGATTTTCTAATTATATATTGTCTAAATCCCATTATGATCCTTTGTATAGATAATTTATAATTAGACATCCTAGTTTAACCTTCATTTCCACCTCTTGCTTATGCTTATAATAAGATAGGAGCTAGGAGGTAAAACTCATCTGTAATTAGCATCAAGAGCTTGTATATCTAGGAGTTTCTTTCGTATAGGTCAAATCACCTTCTAACAATCCAACAATCTAGAAATCATATCGAGTCAATTTGCCACTACCTCTCTATCGATCTTTTAGGTATCATTACTCTATCAAAATCAAGCTAGATTATATCAATATGATAACTGCCTCAACCATCCACCTAATTAACTTATGGTAAGATAAGTACTTGAATCTCAACATTAATTTAATTTATTTCCATTTCATAATTAACCTAGACCTTATCCACCTCTTATAATCTATCTTTTATATCTCATTAATTAACAATTTATCAACCTAGATCCTTACACAGTAACCACTAATGATTGACTCAATTGCCGATGGTATACCCAAACACAAGCTAATTTCACCTATTTATACCCAACCAAACCTAATTTTCTATGTTATTGCTTGTTCACATACCCCTCTTGGATTTTCTAAAGCATACCCCAACCCTTTAGCACTAGTATTAATTAGTTTATCACTAATATAATCATTTATAATCTATTTTCTTAGAAAGCACTCTTGTATTCAATTTTAGTACCTTTTGATTTATTGATGCAAGTACTTTTTTTCTATTTATAAACCTAATTATTTAAAACATGTGGATTAACAACCCATAAGGAAGTTCTCACTTTTGGGGTCTAACTATCATTAGGCAATCCACTCAACTATTTGTCTAATGAACAAGTTTGCTTTAGTGCTTTATTATTTGTAGGTCATCCTCCCAAGCCAAAGAGGAGCTCTTCACAATCTTCTGATTCAACACATGCACTATCATTAGGTTTTTCAACCATATATGTACTCATTTTCTTATATTCCTCCTTTTCATAATAAGCAAGAAGTTCACTAAAACATTTTGGCACATCCGGTGGAACCCTTGTGTCCTTACTTGGGTTATTTTTATTTACATTCTCTCTCTATTGTTTTCTCATTAGCAAAATCAAAAGTTTATTTGGGCTTAAAATTAAGTGCACACATCGACTGCTTGAAATTTTAGTTCACATAGATTAACTTAAAGGCAAAGTAATCTATCATAGCTTCACTCCTTATTGCACACACCTAAACCAAATAAATTTCATCAATTAAACATCAAACATACTTTAGACAAGGCTCGACTAGGATTTCATCACCTAGCAATAACCTTACCCTTTCTTGGCAATCCTAATTGGAGGTCATTACCAAGGGGAGGACCAACTCATCTCTCTCTTTGAGTATAATCTCTAGATATCAATATATATTGGCTAAGCACCGACACCCTTATCGATGTGGTGTGTGAAGTGAGGGGGTAGGCCCCAATACTAGGCCATGTATTGATTCTAATACATATTATTTTTGAGCACCTAAACACAATCTGAAACCAACCTTAGAATTTCTCTTTAGTACCTGATCTACAAACCAAATTCTATCACATAACTTCTTAAGGCATAAGCTAAAAGAGAGATTAATTAAAACTCTAGGGCTTAACATATATTTTAGAGTGTGATTGGATTTATTTGATCTTTTCTTACCTTCTCTTTATTTGAGTAGTTAGGCTATTTGTGATTTTTATCTCCCCTATCTCACATGGTTCTCACTTGCTAGTAATGAAGAGACATTGTGGAGAAAAACCTATCACCAATCCAACCTACCTCTTCCATCTCTTCATCCATAGACTATACCTCCAATCTAGTAGAGTTTCCTCACCCTTCAAGAATTCCTACCTTCCCTTGAGAGGTTACTCAAGGAGATGTGGATTTTGCCACTTTCATAGAAAATAATCCTAAAGCCTTGCAACATTATCTTATAACCACATCTTACCATATCTTGGCTTTAGATCTATCCATAGATATACCTTATGGCATGCCCCCCATCTCATGGGGAGTACCTCCATTGCCATAATTACTACATAACCATTGACTACCCAAGCTTCCTCATCAACTAATAACCCCTTTGAGACTAACATTGAAAACCAACCAACCCAAACTACCACTACCCTTATAAATTCTACTCCTAACAACCACTCCTCCACTCTAGGAGTACCTACCTATAGCATTACCAACATTCCTCTAACTACCTTCAACTATTAAACCACCACTTCACTTCAAAACCTTGTGGTGTCCATATTCTCCACCTTGCCATCGATTAGTACAAGGGTTACCACCTTTCCATTAGTCACTAACCCAACTACCACTCCTATCTAACAAACACCCCTTAGACCAACCTTTGGATACATCCCTAATCTATAAGGGCATGAACCCACTACCCAAAAACCTGCCTCTACCTACCCTTATGTGTCTTCTACCTATTGGTTGAATATTTTTTCGATCAGCATACTGATAAATAAAATAGGTCTGATCAGCCAAAGTAGGAAGATTAGTCATCCAAATGTGTAGGTTTACCACATCAGAAGGGGACTGATCTCTCCTCTCATCAAGGGGAGGTTCCCTATAGGTATGTTATACATATATTAACAAAAAATAATACTCAAGGGTAGGATAAACCATCCATCTTCTTTCTTCAGAGATGATGTGTGCAAATCAAAGGAAAAACTCAAGGGAAATGATAGAAAGCACTCCTCTTCTTTTAGAAGTACTATTCAACAAACCACAAGAATACCCCTGGTAGTAACAACAAAATGTAACCAAGGACGTAGTAACTAACAAATCAAGATGCAGCACAAAGTCTCCACTTGAATTGCTCAAGAGTGAGATACGAAGGACAATGAGGGCACAAAGTCATCCCAAAGTCCTTTACACAAAAATGAAAAGAAAACACACTAAAGGCAATTATGGGGGCATAAAGCCTCTCCATAGTTGACTCTTCAAGACACCTTCCTGACTGCTATCACTAATTCTACTTGTTGAATTAAAGGAACAAAAGATATACTAAGGACAAAGACATAAGAACAGTTTCCTCAACAATAAAGATATCACAGCACAAAGTCTAAAAAATCACTTGCTTTCTTATTCCAATAACAAAATATGATCAACAATCTAAGCTCAAAGTCTCAGTAATGCCTTTCAATTTGGGCAGATTTTCATTCTGATTGTCAAAAAAGAGATCCATTTACAATAAAAGAGTCTCTTATATAGCTTTTTCAAGGACTCGGGAATAGTAACACATCATGTTGCATTGAAAACTGTTAGGAAGACAGGTTGGAAATTAGGGGCATCTACCCATTTATTTTTATCAATGTAGAGAAACAAGTCACACTATTGAAAGTTTGCAACTTTCAATGTCCACTTGGTGATCTGATCCTTCTTCATTGTTCTTCCTTTTCCGGTTAATTGAATCGAGTCTTGGATTCAATTTGTTATTTTGTTCCTTCCTCACTTTCTACTAGTCTTGGCCTTAAAGCCTATGAATGCATTCAGGTCTATAGATTACAAGGATCAATGGCTATTTTATGAACTTTGAAATTGACATTTGCACACCCGTCAATACATTTTCAATAGCTAGTTCACTATCTTGAATTTGACATCTTTAGGCGCATCACCCCTTGTTCCTTCTTCAGATTTTCTATTTGGCACTTTCCCAAAAAGAACTTGCCCTTTTGGGCCTTAAGAAATGATCCACTTTGGGTCAAGAAGAACCCCCCACAAGGGTATCTACCCTTCAGGCGGTCTTTGGATGGCCTTCAGGCTTTGACAGTCTCTCGCAGACATTTCGTGTAGACAATTACCATAGGCATTTTCCCTGGGCTTTCTCTGCAGACAATTCTCATGGGCATTTTCCCTAGGCTTTCTCCATGGGCATTTTCCCTGGGCTTTCTCTAGGGACAAATTATTGTAGACAAAAAGTCCACAAATAAATTCCCACAAAAAAAGTCTGCAGACATTTCTTGTGGACAAAAAGTCTGTGGAATTGTTCGATCACTTTGCCTTTGATTCTTTGGAAATTTCTTCAGGATTTCTACCTGTAGTTGCTTTCCCAAATTCCTTCAAACTTTTTGTCTGAAGGAATTCTTTCAGACAAAAAGTCTGAAGGAATTATGCCTTTGTCTGCCTTGGTCTTTTTTGAATTCTTTAAACAAAAATTTGAAAGAATTACCTTTGTGGCCTTCTTTGAAAATGACCCTTATGAAGGGTGTTTTTGTCGACCAAGTGCCCTCCGCAAGGGAAATTGTCCTTCAAGAGGATATTTGAACTTTTACATTGAATCGCTCCTTTGAACCATCTAAGTGGACTGCTTAGTTGAACCAAGCCATTGAACCGTTTGATTGAACCAAACATTAAACCAATCCATTGAACCACTCTGTTGAACTGCTTGGTTAAACCAAGTTGATGAACCACTCCATTGAACCACTTCATTAAACCAAGGCACTGAACCAACTCGTGATGAATTATAAGCATTGAATTGCTTGGTTGAACCAAGCTTTGAACCAAAATGGTTCAAGCTATTGAACCAAATGAATGAACCAAAGCATTGAACCAACCATTGAATCAAGATTTGGTTCAACGGTTCAAATGAAGCCTTTGAACCAACTGATGAACCATTTGATTAAACCAAAGGATGAACCAAAGCATTGAAACAAAGTGGATGAACCAACTAAGTGAAACAAAGCATTGAACTACTTGATTGAACCCACCTTTTGAACAAAAAAATGTTGAACCAACTGTTGAACCAAGCTTTGGTTCAATGGTTCAAATGAAGCCCTGAACTGAAGCACTTAACCATTTGATTGAACCAAAGCAATGAACTTTGCTGATTGAACTTCATAGTTGTGTTGAGAGCTTTTGAACCTATTGAACCAAATGCATTGAACCTACTGCTGATGCTTGCCGATGGACATTTTTTATTGAACCAAGCCGTTGAACCAATCCTAAAAATGACTAAGTGTTGGAAACTAATTCTTTTGATTGAACCTGCCTATAGAAGCCTTTGAACCCATAGAAATGAACCTACTTGCAAAGTTCATAGATTCCTAAGAAGTTTGAAAAATGAAGAATTTGAAAGCCCAAGACAAATTTTAGAAAGGGAAGAGACAATTTTGGTCTGTAAGACCAAAATAGTTCAAATGTTGTCCTAAAAATGAGTGATATTTTTGGGGGACAATAGCTGACTCTAGTTGTGAAACTTCTGTCAATTGCAAAAAGAATTAAAGCAAGTAGAATCTAGAATCTCCAGTGTCTTCATGTGTACCATTGGGCTACGGAGTCATGCTACCCAAAAATGAAAGGCATCAAAAAAGAAAACAAACAAAACAAAATAGAATTAAAAACTATACAAATATACATATATACAGATGTAATGATCTGATACTTCAAGAGTTGAAGTGTTTCAGATGCTGCCCATTGTGAGGTAGAGAAAAGAGTGTGCCATCTTGATATTTTAGTAGAAAGCTATTTTCACCAATGTGCTGATGAATTATAAATGGGCCTCTCCAAACGGAGTCAAACTTTCCATGCATCCCCTTTGGTTCTCTCCTTTTGTCCCACAACAGGACTTGATCCCCAATCTGGAAATCATGATTTTTGGCCTTCTGGTCAAAGAGTTTATTTACCAGACTTTGATGAGTAGCAATTCTATCTACCACCATGGTTCTCTATTCCTCCAGCTTAGTCATGCAAATGATTCTTTTATCAAGAGAGCTTTCATATGTCTGATCTTCAATTGCCTTTGCCAATTTCAAGGCTAGAAATTCTAAGGTGATTGGTATCTCAACATTGATACCATAAAGAAGTTGAAAAGGAGGCATACCAATTGCCCTCTTTGGTGTGATTCTGTCTGCCCATAGAGCATGAACCAATGCTTTGTGCCATGCCCTTTGATTGTCATCTGCTAGCTTCTTGATGATAGTTACCAGGTTCTTATTGCTGGATTCATCTTGTCCATTCCCTTGTGGAAAATAATTAGAAAAGTGAGAGAGTATAATTCTATAATGGAAATAGAATTGTGTAATCTCCTAAGAGGTGAAACAAGCTACATTATCAGTAACAATTTTGATTGGAACTCTAAACCTAGAAATGATATTCTCTTTGAGGAAGTTGCAAACAATTTCTGAAGTAGCATGCTTAGTTGGGATTGTTTCTACCCACTTGGTGAAATAGTCAGTTGTTGTAAGGACATAATCATGTCCAAAACTTGAAGATGGGTTTATAGTCCTAATAAAATCAATCCCCCATTGCTAGAAAGGTTATTCTATGATCACTGGCTTGAGAGGCATAGCAACTAACTTGGGTCTTCCAATAAATTGCTAAAAAAGTTCACATTTCCTAACCCACTTATGTGCATCTTGGAAAAGAGTTGGTCAGTAATACCTAGCTCACAAAATCTTGTAAGTAGTCACAGGAGTAGAAAAATGTCCTCCATAGGCCAGATTGTGGAAAGATTTCAAAATCCTGCTTTATTTCTCTTTTTCTACACAGGGAAGGAATACTCCATCTATGTTTCTCTTGTATAATCTGTTGTCCCAAAGGACAAAATTGGTAGCTTTCAACTTGATAGTCCTCCTTTTTTTGTAAGACAAATGAGCAAGACATTCACCATAAGTAAGGAAATGAGTGATACCTAAATACCACTCATTGGTAGTGGAGACAAAAAGGACTATTGGAGTATCTTCCACTTCAGCTTCTTCATGCTGTGTATCTTCTGGCTTATTATCAGCAATTAATTGGCATAGGCCTTTACCCCTGACCAACTTTGTCAGTTTGATGTCTAGATCAAACTCTTGGATCTTTATAATCTAATTACCTCTTTTCATGCCAAACTCTTGCTGAGTTAATATAGATTTGACTATAGTTTCAGGAACTAAGGTAGTAGTGTGTGAATTTAGAATATAGAAGCAGAAATGTTTGACTACTTTCACCAATGCATAAGCATGCCTCTCCACATTTGAATACTTCATCTCATGGGTTTTGAGAGGGAAACTCATGAAAGAGATAGGAGATTCCATACCTTCTTTTTCAGGTTGAATAAGAATTATTGAAAGAGTGTGTTCAGACGCATAGCTATATATGATGAAATCTTTGTTGTAATCTAGACAAACCAAGGTAGGGGCATGACCAATGGCAGTCTTGATATCTTGAAATGCTGACTTGCCTTCTCTAGTCTAGTTGAAGATGGTCTTCCCTTTCATCATGTTCATAATGTGTCTAGTCTTTTCAACAAATTCAGGGATGAATCTCTGTAAGAAATTCACCTTTTCAAAGAAAGAATGAATATCATTTTTACTTGTAGGCAAATTAAGCGCTTGAATAGAATTGACTCTGTCTAAGTCAATCTTTATGCCTTATTTTGACACAATGTGTCTAAGGAGTTTCCCCTCTATTACTCCAAAAATAGACTTCTTGGGGTTCAAGCAAGTATTATTCTGGCAATAGTGCTCTAGCACTTGTTATAAGTGGCGTACATGATTAGATCGACACTTTGAAAAGATAGTCAAGTCATCAAGGTATACCACTATGAATTTACCAATGTCATCTTTGAAATCCAGATCCATTGCTCTCTCAAAAATAGCACTAACATTTATCAAGCCAAAAGGCATTCTTCTATATGCAAATGTACCCCAAGGTATGGTGAATGCAATCTTGTGTTGGTCTACTTCACCAACTTCAACTTGATTATATCTTGAGAAGCCATCCAACATTGATAACATTTTTGAACCTGTCACTATTTGAAGCACTTGATCCATGATTGGTAAAGGATAATTATCTTTCAAAGATGCTTGATTCAGATTTTTGAAATTTACACAAATGTAAATTTCACCATTCTTCTTCCTTACAGGCACTATGTTTGCAATCCATAAATGGAGTGATAGATTGGGAAGATGATTCTAGCATTTAACATTTTTTATATCTTAGATAGAATAGTACCTGATATTTTTGGATTGTACTACCTAGATTTTTTCTTAGAGGGCATTGAATCATCCTTGAGAGGAATGTCATGGTAGATTTCATCAGGTCTAAGAGATTTCAATTCTTCATAAGAATATGCTAAGACATCCATGTATTGACAGAGCAAAGTGGTGAAGTTGAATCTTTTTTTAGGGGTGCAACACTTACCAATGTTAACCATCTTGGGATTTTCTTTAGTGGTCAAATTTACTTGATCGAATCCCTGAGAGAAACTTGAGTCTGTTTGTTGTTGTTTGATGAATCTATCGTGCTTGTCAAATAGCTTCTCAAGAGAAATCAAGACTTTGGAAATTTTGTTTCCTTTCAGCTGTAAAAATTCTTCATTTATATCTGAACTAGATTCAGAGGCTGATTCATACTTCTAAGGTTCACTACCTTAAAAACATAGTTGTTTAAAATTATCTTTTCATTCAAGGAAGGCAATGATTTGATGGTCATCATTGAATACTTGCCAATGATCAGCATTGTTAGGAACACTTAGTCTATAGACTAGCTCAATAGTATACCTATCTTCTTTGAAATCTGAATGAAGAACCAAGAGAGTTCTTGAAACAACAAGTGCATCAGCTCTGTCATTAGACTCTCTGGGTATGGCAAAAATGTTGAAAGCATCAAAAATTTCAATTTGGTCCCAAACCAAGTTGTAGTAGTGGCATAATTCTTCATTCTTAGTTTGGTAAATATTTCTTACTTAACAAACCACTAATTCAACATCCCCTTTGGCATGAAGAAACTTGATGCCTTTTTCTTGAGCAGCCTTCATTCCAAGCAACAGAGATTCATATTCAGCTGTATTATTAGTGTTGCTAAACTGTAATTTGTAAGATAAAGGAAACATATCTCCTTAAGGATATATCAACATAATCCCAGCTCTTGAACCAGTATAGGAATAACTACCATCAAATTCCAAAGTCCATATCTCATTTGATACTAATTTTTCTTTAGACTTTCCGTCATTAGAGATGGAGGATCCTTCTTCATCTGTGTTGCAGCCTACTAGTTCTTCAGCTGTTCTAGTTGAACTAATTTATGAGTTGACCCTTTTAAGAATTATATTAGATGTTTCATGCACTTTTTTTATAGATAGAAAATAGTTACCCATACCTACGGATTCAAAAAGAATTTGAGCTTCACAAGTTGATGTTTGGGTGACCACAGATTTTGCCTATTTTTTAGGGAGCAAACTCTTCATTACGCCTTGTACAGGGATCCTTGCCTCAGATAGATCCATGCTTAGTTTTCCTCCCACGTCCTTGCAAAAGTTTCATCCAATTAAAATGCCATAGGATACTGGAATGTCAGCCACCAAGACAGTCATCTTGATTCTCTTGTCTAGAAAGGCTGCAAATGCAAATTGGGCATCTTTGTTTTTCCCCAACAATGGTACTTGCTTGTTCACCATAAAGAAACATATCCTAAATGTCTTAGTCAGTGTGAGACCAAGAGACTTAACTACTTTAGTAGGCATGACATTGTCAAATGCACCTGAGTCTATAATATAGTTACTCATCTTATGGCCATTAATTAATAGGGAAACATAAAAAGGTTCTTTTTTTCTAAGAGCAGCTGGGGGAGTAATGACAAGATTATTTGGAATAGGCATGTTCTTTGGAGAATCAAGAGTTACCTTTTTAGCTTTTTGTCTTATAGAGGTGGTTTGGTTCTTAACATATTGGACCAACTTATTCAATTGATCAGGATTGGACTACAAATATTCAAACTCAGACATTTGTATTTTTGTCTTTTTGACATGATCAATTATGTCAAATGGCTAAATTGAGCTAGTTACAAAGAAAGGTACTTCAACCTTCTAAGTTTTAGGAGGGATGGGAGGTGGGCTGGTTTGTGAATTTGAAGTAGAAGGGAAAGGTGAAATTGATGTATTTGCCTTTAGGGTGATCACCAGATCCTTTGACTGAAAAGGTAGAGTGGCTCCATGCTTAGAAATTATGATTTCTAGTTGAGGTTGTTCCTCTGTCTTCTCTTTATCAGCTTACTGGACTGATTGGTTTTTAGACCTAGTAAACATTGCATATGATCCATCAAAAGCTTCTCCTTTGCTTTTGAGTTCATCTTGGTAGTTCAGGAAACCAATGTGGGAGTTGACAGCTAATTCTTCTTGATTTTATTCAAGGAGATTAGCGTCATTTTCTTAATTCAATTCAGGTTGGAAAGAGAACTCTGATTCTGCTTCAAGATATCCCAATGCTGAATTGGTTGGAGGAGCTTCTAGGGCAAGTTTCCCTTGTGGGGGAGGAAGGAAATTATGTTGCCCTTGATTCCTGGTAACATTGCCCTAATATGACTAATTTGGGAATGTCCTTCTGTATGAAGGAGCAAAAGACATTCCTTGAGCCATTTGCTTTTTGAGAGCAAGCAACTCATTTGCCAATTTCTGCACCATTGGATCTGTGGTGCTTGTCGATAAATATTCAAAAGATGATAAAGCTCTATTTCTATTTGGATCTCTTCTTATCTTCCTTTATAATATGAGATCATCTTCTACCTCAGTGGCCAAATGTTGAGCTATAGCAAGACCTATTTGACCAGCATGTCTTAAGAGAAAACTTACTTCAGGTAACTAAGAATTAATAAAAAAACATTTGAGATTCTCAACTGTAGGTCTAGCTATTATAGGAATTCATTTCCTTAGTTTGTCAAATTTGGCTATGAAGTCTCTCATTAGTTCATAAGGCTCTTTCTTCATCTGTGTAAGTTGAGCTAGAAGTGCATGTGCATCTTCTGTAGGTTTGAATCTAGCTTCAAACTTATCTTTGAGAGTATTCCAATCAGTCACTGACTGAGTCTATAGATGATAAAACCAATCTGTAGCAGCACCTTATAATGTTTCTACAAATAGCTTGACTGCTACATCTTCAAATTCTACTCTGATCACTCCACAAGCTATGTTGAAGGCTACAATGTGTTCATTAGGATGAATTTTCTCATCACCATAGAATTTGGGGAAATTCTTCCTTGAACTGCATGGAAGCTCATGTAGAGGTGGAGTAAGATTGAGAGGACCAAAATCGTTACCCCAGGGGCCTTGAATTGCCATTGTAGGATTATAAAAAGGAGGAATAACAAATCTCAAAGGGGTAATTATTGGCAAAGCTTTATTAACAACAGAAGTAGATACTTCGTCTGGCAATGGAGATTTGACTTTAGTAGGAGGAAAGCTCTTGGTTCATTGGAGACGAGATGGTGAAGGAAATAGATCAAAATCACTTTGTTGTACCAACTCGAATATGGGGTCAACAATACCTTTATCCCTTTGGCTTCATGTATACCTTGAATCTGCCAGATTATGAAACAAAAATGGGAAAAGAATTGACCTTGCTTCAGTTTGCAGCTTGAGGCTTTAAACTGTGCATTCTTTCTCGGTTAGTGTGGAGGTGAATGGATAGATTATAAATGGATAATGGATATTATATCCCTAGTGGAGATGCCAAAAATTGTTGGTTGAATATTTTGTCAATCAGCATACTAATAAACAAAATAGGTCTGATCAGCCAAAGTAAGAAGATTAGTCATCCAAATGTGTAGGTTTACCACATTAGAAGGGGACTGATCTCTCCTCTCATCAAGGGGAGGTTCCCTATATATATATATATATATATATATATTAATAGAAAATAATACTCAAGGGTAGGACAAACCATCCATCTCTCTTTCTTCAGAGATGATGCATGAAAATCAAAGGAAAAACTCAAGGGAAATGACAAAAAGCACTCTTCTTCTTTCAGAAGTACTATTCAACAAACCACAAGAATACTCCTGGTAGTAACAACAAAATGTAACCAAGGACTTAGTAACAAGCAAATTGAGATGCAGCACAAAGTCTCCACCTAAATTGCTCAAGAGTGAGATACGAAGGACAATGAGGGCATAAAGTCATCCCAAAGTCCTTTACACAGAAATGAAAAGAAAACACACTAAAGGCAATTATAGGGGCACAAAGTCTCTCCATAGTTAACTCTTCAGGACACCTTCCTAACTGCTTTCACTAATTCTGCTTGTTGAATTAAAGGAATAGAAGATATATTAAGGACAAAGACATAAGAACAGTTTCCTCAACAACAAAGATATCACAGCACAAAGTTTGAAAAATCACTTGCTTTCTTATTCCAATAACAAAATATGATCAACAATCTGAGCTTAAAGTCTCAGTAATGCCTTTCAATTTGGGCAGAGTTTCATTCTGATTGTCAAAAAAGAGATCCATTTACAATAAAAGAGAGTCTCTTATATAGCTTTTTCAAGGACTCGAGAATAGTAACACATCATGTTACGTTGAAAACTATTAGGAAGATAGGTTAGAAATTAGGGACATCTACCCATTTGTTTTTCTCAATGCAGAGAAACAAGTCATGCTATTAAAAGTTTGCAACTTTCAATGTCCACTTGGTGATCTGATCCTTCTTCATCATTCCTCCTTTTCTAGTTAATTAAATCGAGTCCTGGATTCAATTTGTTGTTCTATTCCTTCTTCACTTTCTACTGGTCTTGGTCTTAAAGCCTGTGAATGCATTTAGGTCTATAGATTACAAGGATCAATGGATTGTTTTATGAGATTTGAAATTGATGTTTGTGCACCTGTTAATACGTTTTCAACGGCTAGTTTGTTGTCTTGAATTTGACATCTTTGGGCGCGTCACCCCTTGGTCCTTCTTTGGCTTTTCTGTTTGGCACTTTCCCAGAAAGAACCTGCCCTTTCAAGCCTTAAGAAATGATCCACTTTGGGTCAGGAAGAGCCCCCCATAAGGGTATCTACCCTTTAGGTGGTCTTTGGATGGCCTTCGGGCTTTGGCAATCTCTCACAGACAATTCCTGTAGACAATTCCCGCAGGCATTTTCCCTAGGCTTTCTCCATAGACAATTCCCGTGGGAATTTTCCCCAAGCTTTCTCCATAGGCATTTTCCCCAGGCTTTCTCCATGGACAAATTCTTGCATACAAAAAGTTCATAGATAAATTCTCGTAGACAAAAGTTTGCGAACATTTCCCGCGAACAAAAAGTCTATGGAATTGTTCAATCACTTTGCCTTTGCTTCTTTGGAAATTTCTTCAGGCTTCTACCCACAACTGCTTTCCTAAATTCCTTCAAACTTTTTGTTTGAAGGAATTCCTTCAGACAAAAATTCCAAAGGAATTATGCCTTTGTTTTCCTTAGTCTTTTTTGAATTCTTTAAACAAAAATCTGAAAGAATTACCTTTGTGGCCTTCTTTGAAAATGACCCTTCTGAAGGTTGTTTTTGTCAACCAAGTGCCCTCCACAAGGGCACTTGTCCTTTAGGAGGATATTTGAAATTTTACATTGAATCACTCCTTTGAACTGTCTAAGTGAACCACTTGGTTGAACCAAGCCGTTGAACCATTTGATTAAACCAAACGTTGAACCAATCCGTTGAACCACTCTATTGAACCGCTTGTTGAATCAAGTCGATGAACCACTCTATTGAACCACTTGTTGAACCAAGTCAATGAAGCACTGATCCATTTGATTGAACCAAAGGGATGAACTTCTCTAATTGAACTTCGTAGTTGTGTTGAGAGCTTTTGAACTTGGTAAACCAAATGCATTGAACCTATTGTTGAAGCTTGCCGATGGACATTTTTGATTGAACCAAGGTACTAAATCAATCCCAAAAATGACTAAGTGTTGGAAACTGATTCTTTTGATTGAACCCGCTTGTATAAGCCTTTGAACCAGTAGAAATGAACCTACTTGCAGATTTCATAGATTCTTGAGAAGTTTGAAAAATGAGGAATTTGGAAGCCCAAGACAAATTTCAGAAAGGGAAGAGACAATTTTGGTCTGTAGGACCAAAATAGTTCAAATGTTGTCCTAAAAATGAGTGATATTTTTGGGGGACAACACTACCCAACCATTGATATGCACTTACTCATATGTAGCAACCTCCCAACCTTATAACCACTATATGCATGTATCTCAACCACCATAACAATATGCATCTTATAACCCTTCAGGTATACAACCCAAAGTGGACCTAATGAAGATGATTATGGATAAGATCACCACTTTAGAGTCATCCATCATGGCTGCTCAAAACATCCTATCATATGACCAAATTTTTAATGAGCCCAGCCATCTATCCATACCTATCAAGCCATATCCTCTCCAATGGGAACTTCCTAAGTTCTCTAAGTTTTAAAGTAAGAAGGATCCCCAACAAAGCCTTAGGGAATTTAGGCATGCTTGATATCTCATCACCTATGATGATGCCCTTGTCCTCCAAATCTTCCCCATATCTCTAGTTGGTCTAGCATTGGATTGGTATAGTTCTTCACCTAAGCATTCCATCTTCTCCTTTACCTAACTGGCCCAAACCTTATTGGATCACTTTTTGATCAATATATCTAAGAAAGTGTCCATCACTGACCTCTATTCTATTTGATAGTTTGAGGATGAATTCATTAATAATTTTGTAGCTCATTGGAGGAGACTTATCAACTAGCTATCCTTATCCCTACCTCAACCTAAACTCATAGAGCTCTTTGCTCAGGCATGTGCCAAGCATATATCCTCTACAATACATGTCTAAAGATTTTAAACATTTGATGAATCTTTTACCATGACACGTAAGTTAGAGAATTTATCTATTGATGAAGGAAACCTTAAGCTCAAAAACAAGAACTCAACCTATAAAACCAGTGAGGCTTCTTCCTCTAAGTCAAGCCACCAGCCCAATACCAACACTAAGAAAAAGGGAACCATGAATGCAATCATCCTTAAATACACTCCTCCACCTTTTATTAACCAATAATATTCCTCTAGTTCCTCAAAATAAAACCCAAGGAACCAAAACTGGAACAGTCAAAAGTAATTCACTCCACTTGGAAAATCTTATGCTTCCATCTTGGACAAGTTATTGAAAGCTAATATCATTCAACTTCCCCCTATCAAGCCACCCCAGTAATTTGACTCCTCTCATCCTAAACCTAGTTAGTACAATGAGAATGATATGTGTGCCTTCCACCATGTGATAGGACATGATGTCAATAGGTGCAACACATTCAAGAGCCTTATCTAATCCCTCATTGATAAGGGGGTGCTTACATTGGATAAACCAATGCACCATAAAACTAAGCCTTTGATATATTTAGGAAACCTTTCCCAAACCATGCCCCTACCAAGAATGAGAGAAAAAATGTCAAGTGTTCTCATGATACCCATATGGTTAACATGATCTTTGATGCCATCATTATCAAACCACTTAGTACCCAATCTCTCGATCGTCCACCTCCTCCATCTATTGAGGTAACATAGTCACCTTACTTTCCTTTAGACACTCAAAACAAGGAAATACCATATCATCTCCCTCCACTTATTACGGTAGTGAAGCCACTAGCCACCCTTCTAACTAACATACCAAAACAACCAACCATTACCACCTCACCCTCATCTTTAGTTATCAAGCAAACTAATTCTACTTTAGAAATCATTCTCAAGGAGAAAATACCTATGTCTACTCCTCCCATAGCTAGGATACCCATCCAATCCTCACATTCTTTGATTAAATAAAAGGATGAGGATACCATCCCTGTGTCCCCACTTAGGGGCTTATCTTTTAGGTCTACCATTCAAGGGATCAAACCAACCTATAAGCCCTTCTCTAGGCTAGTATAAAAATTGGAGTTTATCTCCAACCCAAACAAGGATTGAGCCACCTTTTGGCAAAAATTATGTCTCTCTTACATTACTAACCTCTAACCCTTCCTTGGTTAAACCAACCTACCACTTCTATTAACCAACCCCTTACCGTATCTAGTCAAACAAGAAAACCCTCTAGCCAACCAAATAAAATATCCACCAAACCAACCAAATCCCAACCACTTAAGCCAACCAAGACCCAAGTATCTAATCCCTTTCCTATCATTCCAATTAAGACTACCAAGAATCTTGGTATCCTCCCTACACTGATCCTTAGTCACTCATTTATTAAAGTGGACTTAACCCCTTCAAGCCTACCAACCAAATGCCACAGCAAAGCAGCTAAAGAGGCAAAGCCACACAAAGGTTAAAAGGCCTAAATTTTTCCTCCCTCAACTTTACCCTCCATTATGGGTCCTCACCCCTCTACCTTAAATAAGAGACCAATTACCTCTACCAAAACCCCACCACCTCTTTTGATTATGCCTTCACAGTTACTCTCTGATGCACCTCTTTTCACCATGCTAACAATACCTAAGATACATACCTTACAATCTTCCACCTCTAGCTCATCAACCTCCTTGCCTAAATTGAGGCCATCAACCAAGTGTAGCACCTTACCTAAGGCACCTACTACCAAACCTATTTCCAAACAACCTCTTATTTCAACCACTAAAGCCAAGACCATTACACCTTTACCACCTTTAGTCATGTCCTACTCAACCATCCTCCATAGGTTGTTGTAGACTTCCTATTTAGCCTTACCTCCCATTAGGCCCTTTAACCCTTTAGCTTCAAAACCCACCTAGTAAAACAAACAACACATGTGTTCCTATTGTAGGATACCTAGCTATGATACAAAGAACTACAAAGCTCTTTAAGCCATCATCCATCAGCTTTATGATGAGAATGATCTATTATCAGATAAACCTCTTATGAGACCCATAGAAATCCAACCACTAGCCATACCTGCCCAACATTCACCTACTCCTCTACCCTCACTTCAGAGTGAAGATGAATTTTACCAATCCTCTAGCTCAGCCTCTCCTTCTATCCATACTATCAATGTGGTCACAAAATCATAATATAAGTATAAGGGTAAGGATAAAGTGTCAATTCCTTGGATGTACCCCTTCTCAAACTCCTAAC
Organism: Torreya grandis; assembly: GCA_037957365.1. NCBI lineage: Eukaryota > Viridiplantae > Streptophyta > Pinopsida > Cupressales > Taxaceae > Torreya > Torreya grandis. The sequence continues at coordinate 1,588,714 of JARHVA010001105.1, read as the reverse complement.
CTACTCACACCTAACTATCTACATCTTTGACTAAACCCAAGGTGTTTATCTTAGGTGCCTCCCAATCTAACCCCTTAAAATCTATCTGGAGAGTTATCCTTAAGCAACTTCACCAAACCCTAGTGAATATGAGCATGTATGATTTGATCTCTACCTCTCCCCATTACCTCTAAGCACTAATAGAATCTTTGCAATCCATCGAGGTCCAACCCGAGGACCCCCAACCTCTAGCCACCTTTGTCAGTGCCCTTTAGATTTTCAAACTTATTACCTTCAAAGATTTAGAAATACCCTCCATCCACCTCAAGGACCCAGATCCTCCTCTCTTTATCACTACCTTCATCAACCAAATCCCCATCAAATGGGTCATGATTGATGGGGGAGCTAGTATTAGCATCATCTCCTCTCACGCTTACAACCAACTCAACTTTATAGATAATGCCATGTCCAAACCCTTGGCCATCCTTCTCTCCTTTAATAATACCATGGCCACTACATTGGTAATTTTTATCCTTCACATTCATGTAAGACCTTTCACACTACCCAAATTATTATATGTTATATAAGGTGAATTCCAATATGTCTTGTTGGGATGACCTTAGATTCATTTCATGGGTTGCATTCCCTCTACCCTCCACTATTGCATTAAGTTTGAACATGAAGGTCAGGTCATCACCATCCAAGCTAACCCAAGTCCTTTCTTAATATGAAACATGACCTACCACCCCAATGATGTCCTCATACCCCCATCCAACACACCCTCAATATCTAAAACCCAACCTTCAACCACCAAAGTAGATATCATATCTCCTTCCACCAATGAGGCATCAAATAGTTGCTCTATACCTTCACACCAAATTCCTACCATAGACCCTTTGGAATTTCCATCACCTTTCACTGGGGGAGTATCACCTTTTAACACTTGATGCTTTCCCTACTCCTCATGAGTATGGGTAACTTACCAACCAACTAAGATATGACCCCAATGTCAAAACTATAATTTCCTTTAGAATTCCTAACTATTAGACCCATCTTATCTATGAGGGACTTGATAAATCCCTTAGTGCTCCTACCACCTCTCTTCCACATCAACCATTCACCATTGGCTTTTCCTACCTTAATAAACTAAGTTTTACTAAGACATACCTCTATCAGTGTGATTGAAAGGGCTTTAGTCTAGGGTGATATGAGTATGGCCCACATGAATTGGTCACCATTAAAACCAAGAAACCACATGAGAAGCAAAAACTTGGTTTCATCTTGCCTAATAAGAAGAAAGCCAATCAACATAAAATACCCATCACCACCATTGTTAAGGAAGATACCCCTTCCTCATAAACCTCACTTCCACTTACATGTGAGGATGATGACATCATCCTAGCTAACATTTATTTTTCAACATGGTCAACCTTAGACCCCTAACTTATCAAAAGGAGGGGGTGACCATAACCATCCAATTGATCCATCTTAAAATGATAGGAGAAGACTCTCCTACCATTAACACTATCTAGTGTCAAGATGATGATTCTATCCTCACCTACCTTGGTTACCTAGATTATTCAATCCACAAATCCCTTCCTCCTAAGGCTTTAACCATGTTTAATGAATCCACTATGGATATCAACTTGGGTACTTTGGATAACCCTCATATTGTCAAGGCCAATCATTGAATACTAAGTAACTTCAGGACTTCCTCTCTTTCCTCCAAGACCGTAGCATAACATTCACCTAGTCTTATAGTGATATGCCTAAAATTGACCTAGACATTTCTACCCATAACATAGTCACCATAATGGAAAACCTATTAATTAAAAGATTTGATGCATGCATCTTCACATAGCCCTTATCATCAAAGAAGAACTTCAATGTCTCATATCTATCAACTTCATTCAACCTATTGACTACCCCCAATGGGTTTTGAATGCCATACCTATCACTAAAGCCATGGGGGGACTATACATTTATGTGAAATTTCATGACCTCAACATCGCCTACCCCAAAGATGATTTTCCTCTACCCAACATCAATTAGCTTATTGATCTTGTTGTCCCCCAAAAATATCACTCATTTTTGGGACAACATTTGAACTATTTTTGGTCCTACAGACCAAAATTGTCTCTTCCCTTTTAAAAATTTGTCCTGGGCATTCAAATTCCTCATTTTTCAAGCTTCTTAGAAATCTATGGACTCTGTAGGCTTAAATCTATGGACTCTGCAGGCTTGAATCTATGGACTTAGCAGGAAGAGAAAATCTACAGACTCAGCAAGAAGAGAAAATCTACAGACTCTGTAGATAAAGTTCAATGGGCTTTATAGGTTGATTTCTATAGACTTGATTTCTACAGACTCTGTAGGCAAGTTCATTTCAGCAAGTTCAACGGGCTTCATAGGTTCTGCAGGTGGGTTTAACCAAAAGAATCAGTTTCTAACACTTGGTTAATTTCAAGATTATTTCAGTACCTTGGTTTAATAAAAAATCTTCATCAGCAAGAATCTAAGCAAAGAAGGCTTGACCCATTGAACCATTGAACCACTTTGGTTCAAAGGTTCAATGAGTTCAAAGTACAAAAGTTTTAATGCTTTCTGTTCAATGGTGGGTTCAATCTGAAAGAATTCAGACAAGCTGCGGGTAAAAAAAACCTGAAAGATTTTACAAAGGCAAATTTTTGCAGACTTTTTGTCTGCAGGAAGTTTCCCTAGACTTTTTATCCATATAAATTTGTCCCCAAACTTTTTGTCCATGGGAATTTGCCCATAGAGAAAGCCCAGGGAAAATACCCACAGGAATTGTTCACAGGAAAACTTGAGAAACAGTCCGCTAAGGAAAAGGCCACCGAAGGACCTCGAAGGGTAGGTGCCCTTGCGAGGGACTCTTGACTACCAACTTAAAGGACACTAATTGAAGCCAAAGGGTCATCTTCCCTTTAGGAATATGCCAAATAGAAAATCTGAAGAAGGATCAAGGGGTGATGCCCCTGAAGACGTCAAATTCAAGACAGTGAACTAGCCATTGAAAATGTATTAACGGGTGTGCAAATGTCAATTTTAAAGCTCATAAAATAGCCATTGATCCTTTGAAACTATAGACCCAAATGCATTCACAAGATTTAAGGCCAAGACTAACAGAAAGTGAGGAAAGAACAAAACAACAAATTGAATCCAGGACCTGATTCAATTAACTAGAAAAGGAGGAATGATGAAGGTAGGATCAAATCGCTAGGTGGACATTGAAAGTTGCAAACTTTCAATAGGGTGACTTGTTTCTCTGCATTGATAAAATCACATGGGTAAATGCCCCTAAGTTCTAGCCTATCTTCTTAATAGATTCCAATGCAACATGATGTGTTACTATTCCCGAGTCTTTCTTGAAGTTGCTATATAAGGGACTCTCATTTATTGTAAATAGATCTCTTTTTGACAATCAGAACGAAACTCTGCCCAAATTGAAAGGCACTTATGAGACTTTGAGCTCAGTTTGTTGATCATATTTTGTTATTGGAATAAGAAAGCAAGTGATTTTTTAGACTTTGTGCTGTGATATCTTTGTTGTTGACGAAAATATTCTTATGTCTTTTTCCTTAATATATCTTTTGTTCCTTTAATTTAACAAGCAAAATTAGTGATAGCAGTCAGGAAGGTGTCTTAAAGAGTCAAGCGTGGAGAGAATTTGTGACCCCCTAATTTCTTTTAGTGTGTTTTCTTTTCATTTCTGTGTAAAGGACTTTGGGATGAGTTTGTGCCCTCATTGTCCTTCGTATCTTACTCTTGAGCAATCTAGGTGGAGACTTTGTGCTGCATCTCAATTTCTTGGTTATTACATCCTTTACTACATTTTGTTGTTACTACCATAAGTATTCTTGTGGTTTGTTGAATAGTACTTTTGAAAGAAGAGAAGTGTTGTCTATCATTTCCCTTAAGTTTTTCCTTTGATTTGCACACATCATCTCTAAAGAAAGAGAGATGGATGGTTTTTCCTATCCTTGAGTATTATTTTCTATATATATATATATATATATATATATATATATATATATATATAGCAAACCTATAGGGAACCTACCCTTGATGAGAGGAGAGATCAGTCCCCTTCTGATGTGGTAAACCTACACATTTGGATGACTAATCTTCTTACGTTGGCTGATCAGACCTATTTTTTTATCAGTATGCTAATCGATAAAATATTCAACCAACAATTTTTGGCAACTCCATTGGGGACTAATATCCATTATCCATGTATAATCTATCCATTCAACTCCACAATAATAGGGAAAGAATGCATAGTTAAAGCCTCAAGCTACAAACTGAAGCAAGGTCAATTCTTTTCATTTTTGTTTCACAATCTGGCAGATTCAAGGTATACACAAAGCCAAAGGGATAAAGGTATCATTGATCCTATATTTGAGTTGGTACAAAAAAGTGATTTTGATCTATTTCCTTCACCATCTCATCTCCAATGAACCAAGAGTTTTCCTCCTACTAAAGTCAAATCTCCATTACCAGATGAAGTATCTACTTCTGCTGTTGATAAAGCTTTGCCAATAATTACCCCTCTGAGATTTGTTATCCCTCCTTTTCATAATCTTACAGTGGTAGTTCAAGGCTCATGGGGTAATGCTTTTTGTCCTCTCAATCTTACTCCACCTCTACATGAGCTTCCATGTAGTTCAAAGAAGAATTTCCCCAAATTTTATGGTGATGGGAAAGTTCATCCTGATGAACACATTACAGCCTTTAGCATAGCTTGTGGAGTAATCAGAGTAGAATTTGAAGATGTAGCAGTCAAGATTTTTGTAGAAACATTACAAGGTGCTGTTGTAGATTGGTTTTATCATCTACAGGCTTAGTCAGTAACTAATTGGAATACTCTCAAAGATAAGTTTGAAGCTAGATTCAAACCTGCAGAAGATGCACATGCACTTCTGGCTCAACTTACACAGATGAAGAAAGAGCCTTATGAGCCTATGAGAGACTTTATAGCCAAATTTGACAAATTGAGAAACATAATTCCTATAATAGCTCGACCTACAACTGAGAATCTCAAATGCTTTTTCATTAATTCTTAGTTACCTGAAGTAAGTTTTCTCTTGAGACGTGCTGGTCAAATAGATCTTGCTGCAGCTCAAGATTTGGCCACTGAGGTAGAAGATGATCTCATCTTAGTAGGAAAGATAAGAAGAGATCCAAATATAAATAGAGCTTCATCATCTTCTGAATATTTATCTACAAACACCACAAATCTAATGGTGCAAAAATTGGTAAATGAATTGCTTGCTCTCAAAAAGCAAATAGATGAAGGAATGTCTTTTGCTCCTTCATACAGAAGGACATTCCCAAATTAGTCATATTAGGGCAATGCTACCAGGAATCAAGGGCAATAGAATCACCTTCCTCCCCCATAAGGAAAACTTGCTCTGGAAGCTCCTCCAACTAATTCAACAATGGGATATCTTAAAGTAGAATCAAAGTTCTCTTTCCAACTTGAATTGAATCAAGAAAATGACGCTGATCTCCTTGAAGACAATCAAGAAGAATCAGCTAGCAACTCCCACATTGGTTTTCTGAACTACCAAGATGAACTCAGAAGCAAAGGAAAATCTTTTGATGGATCATATGCAGTGCTTACCAGGTCTAAGAACCAATCAGTCCAACAAGCTGATAAAGGGAAGATAGAAGAGCAACCACAACCAATAGTCACAATTGCTAAGCATGGAACCATTCTACCTTTTCAGTCAAAGGATCTGATAATCACCTAAAAGGCAAATACATCAATTTCACCTTCCCCTTCTACTTCAAATTCACAAACTAGCCCACCTCCCATCCCTCCTAAAACTCAAAAAGTTAAAGTATCTTTCTTTGTACCTAGCTCAATTCAACCATTTGACATAATGGATCATGTCAAAAAGACAAAAATACAAATGTCTGAATTTGAATATTTATAGTCTAATCCTAATCAATTGAATAAATTGGTCTATTATGTCAAGAACCAAACCATCCCTATAGGATAAAAAGCTAAAAAGGTAACTCCTGATTCTCCAAAGAACACGCCTATTCCAAATAATTTGGTCATTAGTCCCCTAACTACTCTTGGAAAAATAGAACCTTTCTATGTTTCCCTGTTAATTAATGGCCACAAGCTAAGTAACTATATTATAGACTCAGGCACATCTGATAATGTCATGCCTGCTAAAGTAGCTGAGTCTCTTGGTCTCACATTAACCAAGACATGTGGGAGATGTTTCTCCATGGAAAACAAGCAAGTACCATTGTTGGGGCAAATCAAAGATGCCCAATTTGAATTTGCAACCTTTTTAGACAAGAGAATCAAGATGACTGTCTTGGTGGTTGACATCCCAGCATCCTATGGAATTTTGCTTGGATAAAATTAATATAAGGATGTGGGAGGAGAACTAAGCATGGATCTATCTGATGCAAGGATCCCTATCTAAGGCATAATGAAGAGGTTGCTCCCTAAAAAGGAAGCAAAATATGTGGTCACTCAAACATCAGCCCCTGAATATCAAATTCTTTTTGAATTTGTAGGTATGGGTAAATATTTTCTATCTACAGATGAAGTACATGAAACACCTAATATCATTTTTGAAAGGGTCACCTCAAAAATCAGTTCAACTAGAGCAGTAAAAAAACTAGTAGGCTGCAATATAGATGAAGAAGGATCATCCATCTCTGATGAAGGAAAGTCTAAAGAAAAATCAGTATCAGATGAGATATGGACTTTGGAATTTGATGGTAGTTGTTCCTCTACCAATTGAGGAGCTGGGATTGTGTTGATATCTCCTCAAGGAGATATGTTTCCTTCATCTTACAAACTACAATTTAGCAACACTAACAATACAACTGAATATGAATCTCTGCTGCTTAGCATGAAGCCTGTTTAAGAAAAAGGCATCAAGTTTCTTCATGCCAAAGGGGATGCTAAATTAGTGGTTTGTCAAGTTAAGAACTAATACCAAACCAAGAATGAGAGATTACACCATTACCGCAACTTGGTTTGGGACCAAATTGAAAGCTTTGATGCTTTCAACATTTCTGCCATACCTAGAGAGTCTAATGACAGAGCTGATGCACTTGCTATTTTAGGAACTCTCTTAGTTTCTCATTCAAATTTCAAAGAAGATAGGTATACTATTGAGCTGGTCTATAGACCAAGTGTTCTTGACAATGCTAATTATTGGCAAGTATTCAATGATGATCATCAAATCATTGCTTTCCTGAAATGAAAAGACAATTTTGAACAACTACATTTTGAAGGTAGTGAATCTCAAAAGAATGAATCAACCTCTGAATCTATTTTAGATATTAATGAAGAATTTTAACAGTTGAAAGGAAATAAAATTCTCAAAGGCCTGGTTTCTCTTGAGAAGCTATTTGACAAGCATGATAGATTCATCAAACAACAACAAATAGACTCAAGTTTCTCTCAGGGATTCGATCAAGTGAATCTGACCACTGAAGAAAATTCCAAGATGGTTAACATTGGTAAGTGCTGCACCCCTGATGAAATATTCAAGTTCACCTCTTTACTTCATCAATACATAGATGTCTTATCATATTCTTATGAAGACTTGAAGTCTCTCAGACCAGATAAAATCTGCCATGACATTCCTCTCATGGCTGACTCAATACCCTACAAGCAAAAATCTAGATAGTATAATCCAAAAATATCAGGTACTATTCTATCTAAGATACAAAAAATGTTAAACGCTATAATCATCTTCCCAATCCATCATTCCACATGGATTGTAAACATAGTGCCTGTAAGGAAGAAGAATGGCAAAATTTGCATTTGTGTAGATCTCAAGAATTTGAATCAAGCATCTTTGAAAGATAATTATCCTTTGCCAATCATAGATCAAGTGCTTCAAATAGTGACAGGTTCAGAGATGTTATCAATGCTAGATGGATTCTCAAGATATAATCAAGTTGAAGTTGGTAAAGTAGACCAACACAAGACTGCGTTCACCACACCTTGGGGTACATTTACATATAGAATAATGCCTTTTGGTTTAATAAATGCTAGTGCTACCTCTCAGAGAGCAATAGATCTAGCTTTCAAAAATGAGATTGGTAAATTCATAGTGGTATACCTTGATGACTTGACTGTCTTTTCAAAGCATCAATCTGATCATGTACACCACTTACAACAAGTGTTGGAATGCTACCGCTAGAATGGTATTTCCTTAAATCCTAAAAAATCTATTTTTGGAGTAACAGAGGGGAAACTCCTTGGACACATTTTGTCCAAAGAAGACATAAATATTGACTCAGATAGAGTCAAGTCTATTCAAGAGCTTAATTTTCCTAAAAGCAAAAATGTTGTTCATTCTTTCTTCAGAAAGGTGAATTTCTTACGGAGATTCATCCCTAAATTTGTTGAGAAGACTAGACACATTATGAACATGATGAAAGGGAAGACCATCTTCAGCTGGAATAAAGAAGGAAAGTCACCATTTCAGGATATCAAGACCACCATTGCTCATGCCCCTACCTTGGTTTGTCCAAATTACAACAAAAATTTTATCATATACAGCTATGCATCTGAACACACTCTTTCAGCAATTCTTGTTCAACAAGACAAGGAAGGTATGGAATCTCCTATATCTTTCATGAGTTTCCCTCTCAAAATCCATGAGATAAAGTATTCAAATGTAGAGAGACATGTTTATGCATTGGTGAAAGCAATCAAACATTTCTGCTTCTATATTCTGAATTCACACATTACTACCTTAGTTCCTGATACTACAGTCAAGTCTATATTAACTCAGCAGGAGTTTGGCACAAAAAGAGGTAATTAAATTGCAAAGATCCAAGAGTTTGATCTAGACATCAAGCTAACAAAGTTGGTTAAGGGTAAATGCCTATGCCAATTAATTGCTAATAATAAGCCAGAAGACACACATCGTGAAGAAACTGAAGTGGAAAAGACACCAATAGTCCTTTTTGTCTCCACTACCAATGAGTGGTATTTAGGTATCACTCATTTCCTTACTTATGGTGAATGTCTTGCTTATTTGTCTTACAAAAAAAAAAGGACTATCAAGTTGAAAGTTGCCAATTTTGTCCTTTGGGACAACAATTTGTACAAGAGAAACATAGATGTAGTATTCCTTCGCTATGTAGACAAAGAGCAACAAAGCCAGCTTTTGAAATCTTTCCACAATCTGGCCTGTGGAGGACATTTTTCTACTCCTGTGACTGTTCACAAGATTCTATGAGCCAGGTATTATTGGCCAACTCTTTTCCAAGATGCACATAAGTGGGTGAAAAAATGTGAACTTTGTCAGCAATTTGTTGGAAGACCCAAGTTAGCTGATATGCCTCTCGAGCCAGTAATCATAGAAGAACCTTTCCAACAATGGGGACTTGATTTTATTAGGACTATAAACCCATCTTCAAGTGCTGGACATGATTACGTCCTTACAATAATTGACTATTTGACCAAATGGGTAGAAGTAATCCCAACTAAGCATGCTACTTCAAAAGTTATATGCAACTTCCTCAAAGAGAATATCATTTCCAGGTTTGGAGTTCCAATCAAAATTTGTTACTAATAATGCAACTTGTTTCACCTCATGGGAGATTAAACAATTCTATTTCTATTATGTAATTATACTCTCTCACTCTTCTGATTATTTTCCACAAGGGAATGGACAAGCTGAATCCAGCAATAATAACTTAGTAACTATCATCAAAAAGCTAGTAGATGATAATCAAAGGACATGGCAGAAAGCATTGGTTGATGCTCTATGCATAGATAGAATCACACTAAAGAGGGCAATTGGTATGTCTCTTTTTCAACTTCTTTATGGTATCAATGCTGAGATACCAATCACCTTAGAATTGCTAGCCTTGAAATTGGCAAAGACAATTAAAGATCAGACATATGAAAGTCCTCTTGATAAAAGAATCATGTGCCTAACTGAGCTAGAAGAATAGAGAACCATGGTGGTGGAAATAATTGCTGCTCACCAAAGTTTGGTAAAAAACTCTTTGACCAGAAGGCCATAAATCGTGATTTATAGATTGGGGATCAAGTCCTGCTGTGGGATAAAAGGAGAGAACTAAAGGGGATGCATGGAAAGTTTGACTCCCTTTGGAGAGGCCCATTTATAATTCATCAGCACATTGGTGAAAATATCTTTCTACTAAAATATCAATATGGCACACTCTTTTCTCTACCTCACAATGGGCAGCATCTAAAACACTTCAACTCTTGAAGTATTAGATCATTACATCTATACATATGTATATTTGTATAGTTTTTAATTATGTTTTTTTTTGTTTGTTTCTATTTTTGATGCCTTTCATTTCTGGGTAGCATGACTCTGTAACCTAATGGTACACATGAAGACACTGGAGATTCTAGATTCTAATCCTTTCAATTCTTTTTGCAATTGATAGAAGTTCCTCAACTGGAGCCAGCTATTGTCCCCCAAAAATATCACTCATTTTGGGACAATATTTGAACTATTTTGGTCCTACAGACCAAAATTGTCTCTTCCCTTTTAAAAATTTGTCCTAGGCATTCAAATTCCTCATTTTTTAAGCTTCTCAAAAATCTACGAAATCTGTAGGCTTGAATCTATGGACTTAGGAGGAAGAGAAAATCTACGGACTCAATAAGAAGAGAAAATCTACGGACTCTGCAGACCAAGTTCAATGGGCTTTACATGTTGATTTCTATAGACTTGATTTCTATAGACTCTATAGGTAGGTTCATTTCACCAAGTTCAATGGGCTTCACAGGTTCTGCAGGTGGGTTCAACCAAAAGAAATAGTTTCTAACACTTGATCATTTTCAAGATTGTTTCAGTACCTTGGTTCAATTAAAAATCTTCATCGGTAAGCATCTAAGCAGAGAAGGCTTGAACCGTTGAACCATAGAACCACTTTGGTTCAAAGTTTCAATGAGTTTAAAGTACAAAAGGTTCATCTATTTTGGTTCAATGGTAGGTTCAATCAAAGGAACGGTTCAATGGCTTGGTTCAACCAAGCAGTTCAATGCTTTGTTTCACTTAGGTGGTTCATCCACTTTGTTTCAATGCTTTGGTTCATCCTTTGGTTCAATCAAATGGTTCATCAGCTGGTTCAAGGATTCATTTGAACTATTGAACCAAAACTTGGTTCAATGGTTGGTTCAAACAAATGGTTCAATGACTTAGTTCATCCGCTTGGTTCATTCAATTGAACCATCGGCTTAAACCATTTTGGTTCAAAGCTTGGTTCATCGGCTTGGTTCAACCAAGCGGTTCATTTCCTTGGTTCAACATTTGGTTCAACCAAGTGGTTCATTGTCTTGGTTCATCAACTTGGTTCAATAGAGCAGTTCAATGTTTGGTTCAATCAAATGGTTCAACATCTTGGTTCAACCAAGCGGTTCACTCAGATGGTTCAAAGGAGCAGTTCAAATGCAAAAGTTCAAAGAGCCTCCTAAAGGACAAGTGCCCTTGTAGAGGGCACTTGGTTACTAAAAGTACCCTTTGAAAGAGTCATCTTCAAAAAAGGCTACAAAGGTAATTCTTTCAGAATTCAAAAAAGACTAAGGCAATAAATAATTCCTTTGGACAAAAAATCTGAAAGAATTTAGACAAGCCACGGGCGGAAAAAACCCAAAGGATTTTACAAAGGCAAATTTCCCTAGACTTTTTGTCCATGGGAATTTGTCCCTGGAATTTTTGTCTGTAGGAATTTGCCCAAGGAGAAAGCCCAGGGAAAATACCTGTAGGAATTGTCTGTAGGAAAACCTGAGAAATAGTCTGCTAAGGAAAAGGCCACCAAAGGACCTTGAAGGGCAGGTGCCCTTGTGGGGGACTCTCAGCTGCCAACTTAAAGGACATTCCCTTAAGCCAAAGGGTCATCTTCCCTTTGGGAAGATGCCAAACAAAAAATTTGAAGAAGGACCAAGGGGTGACGTGCCTGAAGATGTCAAATTCAAGACAACGAACTAGCCATTGAAAACGTATTGATGGGTGCGCAAATGTCAATTTTAAAGCTCATAAAATAGTTGTTGATCCTTTGAAACTATAGACTTGAATGCATTCATAGGCTTTAAGGCCAAGACCAACAGAAAGTGAGGAGGGAACATAACAACAAATTGAATCCAAGACCCGATTCAATTAACCAAAAAAGGAGGAACGATGAAGGTAGGATCATATCACCAGGTGGACATTGAAAGTTGCAAACTTTCAATAGTGTGAGTTGTTTCTCTACATTGATAAAATCAAATGGGTAAATGCCCCTAAGTTATCGCCTATCTTCTTAACAGATTCCAATGCAACATGACGTGTTACTATTCTTGAGTCCTTGAAGTGGCTATATAAGGGACTCTCTTTTATTGTATATAGATCTCTTTTTGACAATTAGAATGAAACTCTACCCAAATTGAAAGGCACTTTTGAGACTTTGAGCTCAGTTTTTTGATCATATTTTTTTATTGGAATAAGAAAGCAAGTGATTTTTCAGACTTTGTGCTATGATATCTTTATTGTTGAGGAAATTGTTCTTATGTCTTTTTCCTTAATAAATCTTCTGTTCCTTTAATTCAACAAGTAAAATTAGTGATAGCAGTCAGGATAGTGTCTTGAAGATTCAAGTGTGGAGAGACTTTGTGCCCCCATAATTGCCTTTAGTGTGTTTTCTTTTCATTTGTGTGTAAAGGACCTTGGGATGACTTTGTGCCCTCATTGTCCTTCGTATCTTACTCTTGAACAATCCAAGTGGAGACTTTGTGCTGCATCTCAATTTGCTGGTTATTACATCCTTTGCTATATTTTTTTGTTACTACCAAAAGTATTCTTGTGGTTTGTTGAATAGTACTTCTAAAAGAAGAGGAGTGTTGTCTATCATTTCCCTTGAGTTTTTCCTTTGATTTGCACACATCATCTCTAAAGAAAGAGAGATGGATGGTTTGTCCTACCCTTGATTATTATTTTCTATATATATATATATATATATATATATATATATATATATATATATATATAGCATACGTATAGGGAACCTCCCCTTGATGAGAAGAGAGATCAGTCCCCTTCTGATGTGGTAAACCTACACATTTGGATGACTAATCTTCCTACTTTGGCTGATAAGACCTATTTTTATTATCAGTATGTTGATTAACAAAATATTCAACCAACAGATCTTACATCAGACCATGAGATGTTATCTCTCATAGATGGATTCTCAAGCTATAATAAGATCTTGATTGATCTTGAAGACCAGCATAAAACTACCTTTACCACCCCTTGGGGAACTTTCTGATATATAGTCATGATTTTTGAGTTTAAAAATGTTGGTACAACCTACCAACATGATATGACCTACATTTTTCATGTCCTTATCCATAAGATCATATAGGACTATGTGGATGACCTTTTTAGAAAATCCAAGCTTTGAAAGGATCATTTGGCTATCCTTAAGATCATCTTTGAGTGACTTATCCATTACCATGTCCATCTTAACCTCAAAAAGTGCATTTTTTGGGTCTTTCCAAGGAAGCTCCTTGGTTTGATTATCTCCCTTTGTGAAATTGAAGTTGATCCTACCAAAATCAAATCAATCCTAGATATGCTTCCTCTTACCAACCTTGAGCAACTTCATAGTTTACAGGGAAAACTACATTCCATTCATCATTTCATTTCTCAGTTTTTAGACCAATGTCAACCTTTTCACCACCTTATGAAGAAGGATGTATCTTTAAAGTGAAATAAAAATTATCAAAAATCCTTTGATTCACTTAAAGAGTACCTTTTATCTCCACCTGTCCTCACCCCTTCCAAGGATAACCAACCTTTCTACCTATATATCTTTTCCACTAACCATTCCCTAGGGGCAATGTTGGTTCACCAAAATGAACAACATAGAGAGAAAGTTGTGTACTACATTAGTCACATGATTTTAGAGTATGGGACTCAGTACACTTATACTAAGAATCTCTACTTAGCTTTAGTATTCATGGCCACCAAACTTTGCCACTACCTTCTTAACCATAAAACCTATGTCACAAACAACACTAACCCACTCAAGTACATACACTCCAAGCCATACCAAAACCAACATATGGTCAAGTGGATCATTCTCTTATCAAAGTTTGACCCTAAGTTCCTTAAATAAAATTTTATTAAGGGGCGACTTATTGCTGATCAATTGGCCAATGTACCATTAGCAGACAATCAACCTCCTCCCCTTGAGTTCCTCAACGAGTCCATCATGACCCTATCTCAAACAGATTTAACCTACCATGTCACCATGTTATTTAATGGATTAAAATGTCAATATGGTGGTGGATTAGGTATCATCCTTATCCCCTTTGACATTTAACCTCTCATTTTATCCTTCAAGCTTGATTTTGAATGTATCAACAACATGGTTGAGTATAAAACCCTAGTGATAGGCCTTCAGACTGTCTTAGCCCTCAAAGTCAAAAAATGAATATATTTGGTGACTCCTAACTTGTGTTCAATCAAATTAATGGATCTTATTGGTGTAGAAATGGTGTTTTTAAATAGTACAAATAACTAATTGATGAACTCCTAGTATCATTTAAACCCTACCATATTCAGTCAACCCCATGATCTACCAATAAGTTTTCCAACACCATGGCTTCCCTTGCCTCTTAAATTCTATTTTCACCCTCAAATTATAAGTTGTATATCATTATCCATAGGCTTACCCATCCATATTATATCAAACTAAATTCTCACACCATTTTCAATGTCGAGGAGACCCAACCTAACCTTTGGTACCAACAAACCTTTGACTATCTAAACCTTGGCATTATTCCCTTTGGCCTATCTAGGAATGCTCAAAGAGTGTTTATTTAGAGTATCTCATGTTATACCATTATGGGAGGGATTATTTATAAACATATCTTTGATGGTGTCTTATTTTATTGCCTATGCAGTTATGAAGTCTCTCATGTTATCAAGGAAATACATGATGGTATATGTGGGGACTATTTTAGTAGCCTCACCATAGCTAAGAACATCCTCCATCTCAGCTATTACTGGCCTAACCTTAACCAAGACTACTATGATTATGTAAAAAAGTGTGTCAAGTGTCAACAACATGCCAATTTTCATCATGCACCCAACCATAGCCTTCAAGTTTCTATCAATTTCTAGCCTTTTTCACAATGGGGTCTAGATCTCATTAGGGAAATTAATCTCCATTCCTTGTAGTGGCACCATTTTATTATCACCATTATCAATTAATTTACCAAATGGGTAGAGGCTATTCCTCTAGTCTCAACCAAAGTGCAAAAGATTATTGACTTTATCAACCATCACATCATCTACTACTTCAATGTCCCTCATAATATTATCATTAACAATGGTAAATCCTTTAAGAACAAATAAGTCCAAGGTCTATGTGACACATTAATCATCAATTTAAGATTCTCCTCACCCTATCACCCTCAAGCTAATAGATAGGTAAAAGCATCTAACAAACTCTTAATAACATGCTAACTAAAATGGTCAATGCATCTGGTCAGGATTGGCATTTGCACATCCCCTTATCCTTATGGGCATATTGTACTAGCATTATAACCCCTAAGGGTGCCAACCCATTTTTCTCTTGTGTTTGGAGTGGAGGTAGTCTTGCCTCTAGAAATCCAAATACCCTCTCTTCACATATATTTACAAGAGCTTATTTTAAAGGATGATTATAACCAATACCATTTAAACCAGCTTGAGCTACTTGATAAGAATCACCTAGCATCCCTCACCCACCTATATGTCTATCAAGAGCATATCAAATGTGCCTATAAAAAACACCTTAAAGTGTGAGAATTTAATATCAAAGATCTCATCCTAAAGGAAAATCAACATGTCATTAAAATGGAGAAACACAAGTAGGGCAAGTTTGATTTCAATTGGCTTGGACCTCATATCGTAACCCACAAGTATGTATCAAGAGCTTATTGATTATCTTCCTTTGAAGACCACCCAAAACCTAAGCCCCTTAATGCTTCGTATCTACATCCATTCTTTTGTTAGGAAGGATCAAGTTCACCTTTTGTTTCACTTAAGCTCATCCCTTGTTATCTACCCATATTCATCTCCCCTTTTTAGGGATAATCAATTAAAAATTAATCATGTGATTATCTATCACTAGCATATCCTAATCTTGAACAATGAGTACCATGACTCTACCCATGGCATGGTTCTCATGGTACTTTCCACACCTTCATAGAATGGATTCCCATGGTCATTTCTACTTAAACCTCTTCCCACCTAATCAACCTTCTTGTGATTTTAATTTTTCCGTCATAAATTTGAACCACTAAGCCAAAATAATCAAGTATATGTCAAGTAAAATCAAAGAAACATAAAAAAATCCCTATCACTAGCAATCATGGGTCATTCCTAGCATTTACAAACTAATCCCTTGAAGGATAACTATTAAAATACTATTGTAAATTAACAAAATGTAAGGTGGATTTCTCCCTTGAAGAAAAACTATCGAAAATGCATTAAACAAACCACATAAACTTAGACCACTCCCTTGAAGGATAGATAAGTAGGCATTTTTCAAAAACATAACAATTTCTTGGAGGCTTATCATATCAATTAACTTCCCACATACAATAATTAGTAGAAGACTCATTACCATAATCAAAGCAAACTCAAAATAATCTTATAAGCTACAATTGGTTCTCAAGTAGCACAATAAGGTGGAAGCCATAATTAGCTTCCATAAGTAGACTTCCTGCATTGATTAGTGTATATAGCTTGGCATAGTCTTATTTATACTAACTCTCTGAACACCTATAGAAGAGGCATGATAGTCTCACAAGAAGGTTCAATTTCACCCATCCCCCCTATATTCAAGGGATTTTTGAGCTTACTTGACATTATGTGGTCAAGACACCTTTTTAGCCAACTAACGAATGCTAATGCAAATCATTCGAAGGGATTATACTCATTAAGTCGATCTAACTTTAGTTATATTTTAGTCCTTATCAAAAAAGAAACATCATGCCCTCTTCTTACCCTCTCATGACTAGTTGATATTTTCATTATGGCATTCACCTCTGGATTATATTCTCTATTCCCCCATCTAGTGTTGTTAATTAAACTATCTCATGTGTTTTATCATAAACATTAACATTAAAGAACCATAAACATACCCATAACAATCTGCATTATCATACCATACATGATAATCACATCCATAAGTGATAAAATCAACATGAACATGTCTAAACATAATGAAATCCAAAATATTGATTAAAAACATTAGCATGTCATAAGCATAACCATAAGGACAACCATAACCATGACCAACATCACAAAATAATTACTTTCAAACAATTAACCATTTATATACCACATGTCTAAAGTCTCCTAATGTAGTATATACACATTAAGATTTAGCATGTCATAAACATAACCATAAATCCAAACCATATCAACCCAACTAGCACACTTTTTATGACACTTTATGCCTAGTCCCTTAATTGTAGTGATAACATTGCCATGTTGACCGCCTTTTGAATTTATGCCACCTCATGCTTACCTAACCTACTTGTGTCTTTTAGGATCCCTTCTTACCTCAGATACCCAAAAAACTTGACCTATTTTTATTTTCCACGAGACCACTTCCTAGCTTGGATACCCACCAGAAACACTGACCTTGTCTAGGAGACTAAGTGTACCCAACCACCATGCCTCAATGTGGTCATGCGATACACTGGTCACTTGTCCCTTAACACTGACCTTTATTTTTATCAACCATGATGACCTTGTCTTTACAAGATCTCAATTATCACATCTTTTATTGTACTTTATGTGCTTATTTACACTTTAGTGCCCAACCTATCATCTATAATCATGACTCACCATATACCACTTTTCAAACTCATACCCTTTCTATTCTTCCTCATCACCTCTTTATTTGAGGGGGAATGCCTCCTCCCATACTCGAAGTAATCAATAGACCTTGGAGAAATATTAGCTTTTATTTTACAACTGGTTGATTCTAATATGCATAATAAAAAGGGGCAAAATATAGACACTAAAAATATACAAACCATAATTTTGAATTTAAAATTAGACCTCATCTTCCTTAAGACCAATCTAACCTTCTAAACCCTAATTGAGCTCACTCATAGTTAGTTTAAATTAACTAGCTTAACCTTTCCTTTTAGCCCTTTTCATCCTTGACACTCAACCATCAATGATCAGGGTAATCATCTATGGTCACCCTAACTGTCAATGATCAAGGTCCACCTCCCTAACCAAAAACATGCAAACTATTTACTTTGCTTTTATAATTATAACTTTTATAAATCCTATTATGAGCCTTTGCATGGATAATTTATAATTAGATATCTCAGTTGAAACTTCACTTCCACCTCTTTCTTATGCCTATAAGAAGAGAGGAGTTGGGAGGTGAAACTCATCTAGCATTAGCAAAAGAGGTTATATATCTAGGAGTTTACTTCTTGTAGGTCAAATCACATTCCAACAATCATATCAAAGAGTCAATTTGCCATCACCTCTTTGTTAAGCCTTCAGGTATCGTTACTCTATTATAATCAAACTAGATTCCACTAATAGGCTAATTGCCTTAACCATCCACCCAATCAACTTCTGGTAATATAAGTACTTGATTCTCAACATTCATTTACTTTATTTTCATTTCACAATTAACCTAGACCTTATCCACCTCTCAGAATCCATCTTTTGGATCTTGTCAATTAGTAATTTATTAACCTAGATCCTCACACTATAACCACTGATGGTTGACTTAACTATCAATGGTCTACCCAACCACTAATGGTTATCTTGACCACTAATAATCACCTTAACTATCGATGATCATCCCAACCACTGATGGTCACTGTGGCACCAAAAACTAGCAAGTTAATTTCACCTACCTACACCTAATCAAACCTAATTTTCTATGTTCTTACTTGTTCATAGACCCCTTTTGGATTTTCTAAAGCATACCCCAACCCTATAGCACTAGCATTAATTATATTATCACTAATCCAATCAATTTTAGTCTATTTTTTTAGCAAGCACTCTTGTATTCAATTTGAGTACCTTTTGATTTATTGATGCAAGTAACTTCATTTTCTATTTAAAAACTTAATTATTTAAAAATGTATGGATTGATAGCCCCTAAGGAAGCTCTCACTTCTAAGATCTAGCTATCTCTAGGCAATCCACTCAACTATCTGTCTAATAAACAAGTTTGCTTTAGTGATTTATTATCTGTAGGTATGCTCCCAAGCTAAAGAGGAGCTCTTCATAATCTTCTGATTTAACATACACACTATTAATTAGGTTTTTCAACCATACCCATACTTAGTTTCTTTTATTCCTCCTTTCCATAATAAGCAATAAATTCACTGAAACATAATGATCTCCAATATTCAGGTTAATCTTATGGTGTCTCATCCTAGAGTGAGGGACTTTCTCCTCAACAAATATTTGAATGAGAAAAAAATAAGATAGATTACTAAGGTCATGGAGTATGATGTGGAGATCAAAGTCACCAAATTGATAAGAGGCAAAGGCTTGTGTTAGCATATGGTAGATGATATTCAAAAAGACAAAGAAATTTTTTTAGTGACACAAGAAAACTCATAGATAGATTCACCTCTACCTCACAATAGTTGGCTCTAGGACATGACACATTTATTGATGACAAGAGAATGCCCTCAAGATTTGGATAAAGTGAAAAGAAGATATTTTAGGCTTCAATCCATAACTTATGTATTAGTTGATGGGTATTATTTTTATAAGGGACATCAATGAGGTAATTCTTAGGTGCATTGATTATAATCAAGTGACAAATCTTTTAGAGTAGTTCCATAATGGGCCTATAGGAGTTCATTTTGATCTAAGAAAAATAACAACAAAAATAATGAGAGCTAGCTATTATTGTCCCAACCTTTTCAAGGATGCCTATGCATGGGTTAGAAAATTCTAAAAGTGTGCTCTCTTTGTATGAAATCATAAATTATTAGACCTTCTTCTAAACCCAATTTAGGTGGAACAACCCTTCATGCAATAGGGGTTGGACTTCATAGGGATGATAAATCCACCTTCAAGTGTAGGGCATAAATGGGTGCTCACTACAAATGACTACTTCATCATGTGGGTGGATGAAATTTCTTTGAAAGAAGCCAATGAAATAGGAGTATTAGACTTCTATGACAACATACTGACCATGTTTGGTCTCCTAGCGACTATAATTATAGATAATGCCTTAACATTTATGGATATGAAGATAAGTGAATGGGAACTTAAGCTAGGCATATACTTCAACACATCCTCCAACTACTACCCTTAAGGTAATGGAATTTTAGATTCCACAAACAATAAATTGATAAGGAATACTAAGAGGACCATGGAATAAAATCAAATAGTATGGCATACAAAACTAAGGATAGCCCCATGGGCTAACAGAGTGACTCCCAAAACTACCATTAGCAATTCTCCATATGTCATTATATATGGATGAGAATTCAAATGCCTATTTATCTCCAACTACCTACATTGGAGTGAGTCCATCATCTTGAGTTGATGGATAATGAGCCTATGACCATGAGGATGGCAGAGTTCATGGAGCTTGAAGAAACTAGGGACCTTGCCATGAAGACATTAGAGTCCAATCAAGCTTAGGTCAAGAAAGCCTTTAACAAGAGATCCATAACAAGGGACTCTAAGGAAGGGGACCTAGTCCTCAAATGAGACTCAAATAAGGCCAACCCAGGCAACCATACCAAGTTTTATAGCTTATGGAGTGGTCCTTATTTGATCCATGCATGCAAACAACATAATGCTTTTCATCTTGCATAATTAGATAGAGAGGTATTACCCATCCTAGTCAATGGAATTCATTTAAAGCCTTGTTATTAGAAGAGTTTGTAGCTATTGTATGATATTTTAACATATTAGAGTAGTTTTATATGCTTTCCTATAAGTGCATTGTGCATATTTCCTTTTAGTTGTGTGTTTCCCTTTCAATAAGTGCCTTAGACATATTAGTTATTTTATTTCTTTTTTGGTCCTTGTTGTTTCAAGAAGAAGTTTTAAAAAGGCCCAGCCTTGTTCATTTTCATGATCAACTAAGAGAAAATAATTGAGACTCTAGATTCTCAATAGATAAGTTTAAGGCCACTATTCTTTGTATAGCAGGCATGCAATCCCAGGATGTCACTAGAAATGTTGGCCAATTTTGGCCTACATACAAAAATTTGCCTAGATATATCAATTTACAAAAGTTCCAAGAAGGAGTGACAAGTTGAATAGAGTTCCTAATTGAGTGGGTGACCAAATAATGAAGAAAAAGATCAAATGTCACTTACAAATCTTTTGAAACACTTTAAACAAGCTTAAAGTGTGTTTTATTGATCTTTGAGAAGAAAGTCTTAAAAAAAGTCTAAGATTGCAAGGTGAAAAGAACCAGTGGGTTATCATATCATTTCAAGAATTTAGGGGCATGAATTAGGTTGCACAAAGTCTTATAATTTCATTAAAACCTTCAAAAAAGACAAAAATGACTTACACAAGTCTAGAAAGACCAGACCATCATGGCACTCACATAGAAATAAATGGGTCATCTTGATTATGCATTTAATAAGTTCACTTAGAAATACTCTCAAGCCAAAATACCACATGTACATGATGTTTTTCATGCTAAGAAGGTCTCGTACAAATTTTGTATCTTAATGAGTTCTCTATCTCAAGATATAAGCTTCCAAAGTTGAACTTGTAGAGTGAAACATGCATGCAGACATCAAGTTTATGCTTCATGAAATAGCATTGTCAATTCAAAATTTCTAAGGATGAACGTGGAGATGGAAAGTTTCAATATCTTGGGTACCTAAATGAATATCTAATGGTGCACATAGATTGACAAGTCTAGTGGGTCCCAAAAATATAATGGAGTGTATTTATCATGCATCAAAGATCAATGATGAGCATCAAATCAAAAATTTAAAGGATATTTAGGGTGAACATGCAAGTGACAAGTGGCATAATATTGGGAGTAGAATCTAGATCCAATAATGTGCAGATGAAGCACAAATCAATGGGCCCAAATAGATCGATGGTGTATGTGTAATCATACAAATAATATCTAACAACAAGCAATGAGTTAAAAGGTCAGTGAATCCTAAGGAAAATACATGGGTGACAAGTGTCTCAACCATGGTAGACTAGAAAAATATCTATGGCTCACATTCATTCATATAAAGGGAGATCTATGATGCATATGAGGTCAAGAAGTCAAAGAGCTGATAATAGGATTTTGAAAATGAGTGAAGAGTTAATAGATGGCATAATTTGAGAAGGCCCATATCAAGATCAATGATCAATATTAAAATTTTAAAGTTAAGGGCTAAACATAGAGATCAAATTTGACTCAGGTCAAACTAGTGTAGATATTTTATATGATGCCATTGAAGCTTAGTTGAGACCTATATTAGAGGATCTAGCGCATGTAGACTCAGTTTTCTTGTGTTTTCAACATCACGTACAATAAGTCCTTAGATTCCACAAGTTTTAGAGGTAAAATAAGTTTATTTAGACCTAATATGATTCAATAATGATTTTATGCATTCTGTAAGCTCTTCATGGATATAGCTATATGAAAACCAATAAATGAGATTAGTTTTCAATCTATAGTAAGACCTATGTTCTAATTTTAAAGTATGGTCTAGGTATGTGATTAATGAAGAAGTGTATCATTTTTCAAAGATATAGCTTTGAGAAATAAGTACTTACTACTGCTTAAATAAAACTTATACATTTCTCTATCAAATCCATGGATATAAGGACCTTGCCCTCATAATGAAGCAAGTGGAAAACAGTGTAAAATCCCAAAAAATATAACTAGCATTGATTTGATCAAAATATGGTGGAGCATTCAGAAAAGGTGGAAACTCAATTAATGATCTCATATGGAATTCTCCCCCCCTTTCTCCCCTTTCTCTATATCTTTCATTTTTTGACACATTGTAGCTCTCAATTTTTAGAAGAAAAAACACTCTCACTTTTGATAAGAAATTCTCTTTCAATTCTGGAAAAGTAGAGACTCTCATTTGATAAGGATAGACCCTATAAATTTTTTTATGAAAGACCTCTTAAAGAAATAAGTACTCTCTTTACCTATGTATCCCCTATGAATTGTGTGTAACAAAGCTTGTGATTGATTACATTGTGAAGGAAAATCTTCCATGCCCATTATCCTTCTTTCTTTCTCATTTTTAGGTGTCTTCAAGTTAGTTTTCGGTCTAAGTTAGTGTTCTTTCTATCATTTATGCAAGATCTTAGTGAGTCTTATAAATCCTATTTTACTTCATTCATTGCTTCTTGAACCTAGCTTATGAAACTCTTATGCAACTAACTAGTTTTATAAGATTGTGTAAGCTAGCATTATCTTATAATTCCTCAATGTTTACTTCATGATTATGTGAGTTCTCATTTAAATTTGGTCCATCACCATTGTAATATTTTTTATGATCCCTCTTTTCCCCTTTCTAACCATTATTCCAGTGCAAACATTAGTATAGGTGATACATCAAGAGGAAGCCAGCCTTCTCTGGAGGTCCAACCCCACCATAGGTGACCCATAGCCTAAGGTTGTTCCCATAGTGTAGATTAATTGGAGAGAGCCTAAATAACCCTCTCTAAGGTTTAAAATTCATGCTAAAATAATTATACCAAAGATGATATCATCCACATAGACCACCACTATCAATTGATGGTCATTTTCAATCTTTATATACATGTTACTATTTATAACTATTCTCTTGAAACCTTGGTCTAAAATATACTTTTATAGTTTAGCATACCAAGCTCTAGGGGCTTATTTTAGACCATATAGGGAATTATTTAATCTATAGACATATTCCTTGTTATCAATAAAAAAGAAACCCTCAAGTTTATTAATGTATACTTCTTCCTCCAAGTTTTCATTTAAGAAAGCTGATTTGACATCCATCTGGTATATCTTGAAGCCTTTGAAACCTGCATAGACAATAAACATCATAATAGACTCTAACCTTACTATAGGAGGAAAGGTTTCCTCAAATCCCACTCCTACTTGATAATATCCTCTACATATTGGTCTAGCCTTTATTTTGGTGACTTCTCCATCCTCATTAAACTTATTTCTAGACACTCATTTTGTCCTAATGATATTTTTGTCTTTAGGAATAGGTACTAACTCCCAAGTCTCATTCTTCTTTATTTGATTTAACTCCTCATTGATGGCATCTATAAAAAAATTATATTCACTTCTTTTTACATAACTTTTAGGTTCAAATTTGGACAATAAGGTAGTATTCTATTGATTAACATCACTTACCATTCTTCTTCTTGTTTGTATACCTACACTTTTGTTGCCAATGATAGAGATTCATGATGATCCTTTTGAATCTACTTAGAAGGACCTTTTGAGTCCTTTATTTTCTTAATTTATTCTTCATCCTCATATATATCTATTTTTACCTCATCATTCTTTAACTGAGAATATGATTTCTTTGTCTCTTTGACCTTCACATTTGTGATC
This sequence comes from Torreya grandis, assembly GCA_037957365.1. Taxonomy (NCBI): domain Eukaryota; kingdom Viridiplantae; phylum Streptophyta; class Pinopsida; order Cupressales; family Taxaceae; genus Torreya; species Torreya grandis. The sequence continues at coordinate 1,564,162 of JARHVA010001105.1, read as the reverse complement.
TAGACTATCTTTTGCAACCTCTTGTTGTAACATCTGTAGGTAGCACTTACTGATGAATATCCTAGGAAAATGCCTCCATCAAACCTTGATTAAAACTTTACTAAGTCCTCCTCATCTCTATTGATATAACATTTACTCCCAAATACCTTAAAATATTTAACACTTATAGGTTTGCCATTCCATAATTCATATGGAGTCTTATCACCATTAATCCTAATATGTCCTCTATTCAAGGTATAAACTATAGTAATCATATCTTCTCTCTAGTAGCTCTCAGATAAATTTGACTCTTTTAACATGGTCCTTGCCATTTATTGAACTATTTGATCTTTCTTTCAACCACCCTATTCTATTGAGGTGTTATAACAACTGAGAACTATCTTCTTATTCTATTTACTTCAAAAAAATCATCAAAATCATTTGACAAAAACTCTCCTCCTTTGTCAGACCTAAGACACTTGATCTTCACATTCATCTCATTTTCAACCAAGGCCTTAAAATTTTTGAACTTACCTAGAGCTTCTGACATCTCTTTCAAGAATTCTACCCAAGTCATTCTTGTGAAGTCATCTATAAGAAACATGAAGTAGTTGTCACCTTGAATACTTTGAATCTTTGTAGGACCACATATATTAGTATGAATTAGTTCTAAATGTCTAGTATTAGAGTATTATTTAGACTTGAATATCCTCCTAGTTTTCTTACCATGTTGACATGCTTTGCAAAGAGTATTTGCAAGTTTAGAAATTTTGGGCATGTTCTTCATGGATATATTGAATCTAATCTTGAATATATTGTCAAATTTCATATGACTTAATCTCCTATGTCATATCAAAATTTCATCTACCTTACTCATAAAACATTCATCTTTTATGATCTCATTTAATACATATAGATTTTTCTCAGTTATCTTGGCTTTGGTGATCAACTTCCCTAATTTTACTCTCCTTATCTCACATCCTTTGTCATGAAAATTTAGGGTATGTTTTTGGGTGCACATTTGACTTAAAATCAATAGGTTGTGTTTCAATCCATCTACATACAATACATTTTCTATCTTGGTCTTCCCATTATCCAACCTTAAATCAACTTTACCAACTATATTAGCAAATGTGTTATCTCCAAACCTAATTGAACCTATGGCATTCTTCTTCAAAGTGATGAATTTGGTCTTATCTCCTATCGTGTAACTTGAACAACCACTATCTATGTGCCACTTCAAATCTTCATTCTGGGTATGAAAGGCAGTTTGGGATATCATAAATTATTCTCCTCTAGATTCCTACTCCTCTTTTATCTTACCCATAGGTTTGATTTATTGATCCATTATTTAGTATCATGAATACATGTCTTCTTAACATGACTAATTTTTATTATGAATCTTATCTTACACTTTCTTGCAATGTGTCCTCTTTAGTTGTAGTTATAACATAGGATTCTACTTCTACATCTACAATCAACAACTCTATGTCCAAATTTACCACAAGAGAAATAATAACCAATGAAGGAATCCACATACTATGATTGTTTAACCTTATTTGTCTTTTTATGATCATTAGATGATACACCACTACCTTTGATATCCTTTGACAGAGAAAAACCCTTCTTGGCTTGTTGATGATTGACTTAAAACTTGACCACTTCTACATAGGTCTTGATTTTACTAGCTTTATCATTCCTTGATTGATCAATGACTTTTGGAAATTAACTCTCCTTTTGTTCTTATTTGAAGTCAATATCTATCATATCATAAAATGACCTTTAACTATATAAAATATTGTTAAGCTTTCCATTACTCTCCTCAAAACTTTGATATGTCCTTATCATGACTACATCTTGCTCAACTTGTGCCTCTAAAGTCTTTACTTTCATTCCAAGATAGGTGAATTATTACATATGATTATTCTCTTTTGAAAAAAATTCATAAGCTATTTCAATGACTATGGATAGATCCTCATTGCAATAATAAAACACACTTTCATTATCAAAATCCATACTTATGCTTCACAATCATAAAACACACTTTCATTATCAAAATCCATACTTGTGCTTTAAATATATCCCTTAGACTGTTAGGCCTACATAAGTTAGCTTAATATAATATAAATTATTAGCAGCATAACCACTAAAATTGGGGGTGAATCAGTGTAAAAAATTCTCTTTAAATTTCATATATTATTCATTAATCATTCAAACAAATATAGAGTTGTAGGAATGCACAATCAACCATTCATATGAGCATGAAGTAGAAACATAATACATGAACACAAGATATATGTGGGAACCCATCATGGGGAATAAAAACCACTAACATATAGATTTTAATAATATTCCTATGATAAATTAATAAAGATTTAGTGAGGCACCAACCCCATAAAGAGCACCAACCCTTCACTAGTCAAGCACCAACTCAACTAGTCCTTTAACAAGCATCAACTTGTAAGGAGACACCAAAACCCTAGGTAAATCATCACCAAATCATATACCTTGAACATTTGATCACCTTTGGACACCTATTTATCAATCAACTAAATATTACTGTTGACCATTTTGGCCCTACAGGCCAAAATTGGTCTCCTTCTTCCTTTGTTGTTCTGAGCCATCAGTCATGAATTTGGTTGCACAAGCCTTTTGGCAAAGAGATGGACCAGTTCAAAGAATGCAAGGGGTTTACAAAGCCTTGAATGGTAGGTACCCTTGTAGAGGATAGTTAGGGATAAAATGGACCATTCCAACAAGCTGTGGAGGGTCATTCTAGACCTAGAAGTGCCGTTACGGGGGGCAGGGAACACATTTGAAAGAGCAAAGAAAGGGTGAGTTTTCCTTCAAAAATGATAAGGAAAAATAAATTCACAAAAGTTGAATTTATTTAGGAAGCCTGAAGGAATTCTTTCAAACATTTTGTCTGAAGAAATTCACAAAGCAAGGAAACAAATAAGGAATTCTTTCAGGAGAGAATCCCACGGCAAAATGAACTAGGCAAATTCGTTCAGACAAAAAGGCCAAAGGAATTCCTTCAAAATTTTACCTAGAAAAATTCACCTAAAATAAAGGGCCAAAACATTGAAGGGGACATTTCATTTAGATAAATTTTTTGAAGGAATTCCTTCAGACATTTTGTCTGAAGGATTTGAAGACCAAGGCCACCCAAAGTACCCCGAAGGGCAGGTGCCCTTGCGAGGGGCACTCGATGACCGTGAAAGAGACCTTTTCAAGACTCGAAGGGGATGTCTCTCAGATAAATGGTCCACTTACAAGTTTTTGAAGGGATTTTTTCCTTGACCAAGTGCTCCACACAAGTCTCGAAGGAATTGTTCAAATGCCGAAAGTTCTAAAGGCAAAATTCTTATGGAGAAAGTGCCCTAAACAATTTCACAAAAGGGTAGGTTTCTTGGGAAAGTGTCCTCTCCATCTCCTTCAAAGGATATTTCAATAGTGAGGTGGACCAAATTAAAGGCTTGAAAGGTTAATTCTATTGGAAGATGTCCCAAACAAAATCCCACATATAGGGTCCGAAGGAAATGATCCGAAGAAATTGAGGACGGTTGCACAAACATCAACTTTTGCCTCAACAAATAGCCATTGATTTCTAAATGCTTGAGTGTGAACCTAAAGGAATTCAAAGGGCTTAAGGCCAAAAGGAAGAGCTGGCTAAGGAAGGAGCCCAAAGAGCCAAAGATTGATAGAAGATAGCCCCGAGGGCTCAGATTGCCAGAAGGAGCCAAGGGATGACAAAAGACAAAACCAAGAAAAGACAAAGCTGGAAAGAGACAAAAGTCAAGAGTGAACTCAGTGACCTACCAAAAAAGGAGCCCAAAGAGCCAAGCACAGAAGTAGACAAAATAGCCTAGGTGATAAAAGGAAAGTGTCAGTAGAGGAGTTATTCTAGTAATTGAAATAGTCTCCACCAAGTGGTTGTCAAGGAACACAAATAGTGAATGGCGTGACCTATTTTTCCTCATTTTTCATTAATGAGAAAATAACCACGTGAATCTCTTTACGAAGTGGTCTTATTTTTAGACAAAAGGGGTGGCCTTATCATTAAAACATTGGGTGACTCATGCTTTTGCAATAACATTTAATATGTTTTAAGCACTAAAGTCAAGACTAGGTGACTACACAACATGGTTCTAACAGGCCATTTCTAGAAGGATGATATCAGCAACAGTGACTTCCTCTTCCTAAGGCATTTAATGCATCATGGGTCATTTATTTCTAGAAAGTGCCAAAGTCTATTCTAAAAGGCTATATATTTGTAACTTCTCATTTGAGATATATCTCTCAGCTTGTAAGGTGGAGCTCTACCAGAATTTACCTTGAATAAAAAAGAAGCATTTTTGCCTCCATTTGAGATTTATCTTTTGCATATGTCTATGGCTTTGTCTTGTGTTGAGTCATTTTCCTTTATGCTATCACAGAATGATTCTAGCATGTCTAGTGTATTGTGAGTTCTTCTTTTGTAGGTTAGCCAGGAGTGTCCACAATAGAGTATAGGCACATGTGAATAGGCTACCATAGTGTGTCTTAGAACACCTCTGGTATTTCTTCCTCCCTATATCTCAAAAGGACCCCTAGCTCACTTATGTAGAAGAATATCTCATATCAAATGAAGTGTATATCAGCTTATTCTTGGTGGAAAGTGTATGTTTAAGCTAAGTAGATCGACCATTTTTTGGTACATCACCATTTAGTTTAGGTTATATTTTCAGTAACCCTTCTCTCTTTTCACCCCCCCCATTATTAGTAGTAGGAAATCTAGGACCTTAGAGATGCATCAAAGGAGCTAGCCCTTATCTAGAGATTCTCCCCTCAATTTTTCCAAACCCATAGGCAAGAGAGGAGTCTCCATTGTGCCATGTGGAAGAGAGAAGCTCAACCTTTTCTCAAGGGTGCAATCCATAGAGTCAACAATTTTTGGCATGCCCAGTGGGAAAAACTAGTTTTATCCAAAAAGTTGAAGAATTTGGGTGTGTTCTTCAACCAACTAGCCTTTGGAGGCTTTTCATCAACACCAATGGCTACTTCAAGTTGAATTAGTTAGTTAAGCAGTCTTGGTGCCATCAAGAAATCACATTTTGGTATGTATAATTCCATTGCTCAGAACTATGGACCTTATTTTAATTCATATAACTTTAATCAAGCTCAGGTTGTTCATGGAATCACCTCAAGCTACTCTCCTAGTTGCCCTTCAACAATAAGGGAAGTAACACTGGAGTTTGAGAAGTAAGTGATGGTGATAGATTGATTAGATATGGAGTATAGATATCAGCAAGAGCTTATGTACAAAGAAGAGTGTTTGTTCAATAAAGCTCAAGCCTTGCAATCCATTGAGGAGGAGGTAGGAAAATGGATGAGTTAATCCATTCAAGGTAGTTAGCCTTATGTTACCCTTTCTATTCTAAAGAAATCCACCTCTTGTGCACCAAATCCTTTCTATAAGATGGCACTTGCTCACTCTAGCTCATCTGATGTAGTAACCAATCCTGCTCTTAATCCCTTGCACCTAGATTTTCAACATCAAAGGGAATTAGATAAACCCCCCATGGAAATGAACCTTCTTAATTCCTTAGATTGTGAATCCTCCTTTGAAGAGAATACCATGAACCAACACGTTTCTCTTCAGGAAACTCTTCCTATACATCAACAGTCTCTTCCTAATCTTCCTTAGCCTCCTCAAGTCTTTCAACATGATGTCAAGATTCCAAGTTGTAAAAGAGAATGTCATGAACCAACTCGGGACCTTGCAGAAGATAAAGTTGCTGCCTGTTCACAAGGGAAAAGTTCCAATCCCAAGGTCATGACTTGGAAACAAATAATGGAATCATGGGGTAGAAAGGAGGAGGAGAAAGGTTTTGCTCAAAACCTTGAGGAAGATAAAGCTACTCCTAATCATCATGATGATGCTTGTGACCTCTAAGAAAGACTCTTTCAAGAGAATATAGTCAAGCAAATTGTAGAATTGGATTCTAGAAGGAGGTTCCTCAACCAAAGTGTGATGGATAGTTCAGATCAAGCAGAAGATCCTACATTTGAACACACCCCATCTACACTCCTTCAAGAGAGCTATCAAGCCACATCTGATATAGATGAAGTGTTGGCCAAATGGAAGGAAGAGAATCATTTGATTCTAGCCCAAGGATTGCCTCATCTTCCACATGATTTTAACCCTCAGCCTTCCACTTCATCCCTTCTCAAGGAGGAACCTCTTTTGCAGGAGGTGAGTGAAGAAGAGAGGATCCAATTTTTAGCTGTCCAAGAGGGTATCATGAGCAACAATGAAGATGAAATCATCATGGATTCTCCCTTTGAAGACATCATTAACAATGGAGAAGACACAAGTCATGCATATATGTGGATGTTCCAGTAATATGAAGAGGAAAGTAAGCATGGTAAGCTCTCTCCTCCCTTGTTTGATGAACTTCCTTGTTGATTTGATGAGGAGGATGGCCATTCCATGGAACCTAAGTTGGAGGAGGATCAAGAGCATGTCTAGGAACAACTAGAGACTTTGTTCTTTGAGCAAGAAAATGAGAGGCTTGTCTATCTTGAGAAAAGCTTTGAAGAAGAGAGCCTTGCACAAGAAGGTGATGTTCTGTGGGATGAGCAATTAGTCTATGATCTCATTTTAGACATCACAACAGTCACCCTTCTTCAAGAAATCCATGATCAAGCAGAAGATGAGTTTGAAAACATCTTTAATGATGTAGAAGGAGACAAGCTAATCCATGATGCATATCAAAGGGCTTATGGTGATGAGCCAACAACCATTGATTTCTTGATGAAACACACCAACATGAAGAACCAACAGGAGGCAAGCTTCCAAGAACAAGAAGAATACATATATTTAGAAGCATGTTTACCCTTGATTCATTTGGATACAAGCCAATCAAGGTGGTAGGCAAGAAGAGCAAGTCACCAAATCTCTAGTCCATTCAGTCACTTATCTGGCACCATAAGTTTTCTTGTCATGAAGAATACTTAAGAAGTTTTCCCTTTGATCCAAGAGGGAGGCAAATATACTTGGTTAGCTGTACATAGTAGTTTTCTTTTAGTTTTAATTTCCCTATTTTCCCTAAGTGTTGTTTGCACAGTTAGTGTTTTTTAGCCTTATGTGTGTTTTCCTTTGTGTTTGGGGTAAAAAGCTTCATGATTGATTATTGGATCTCTCATGGCCGTTACTAACTTTTTCAAGCTGCATTCTAACTCTATGCCCAATAGAATTTGAGGCTACTAGTTTCTTAAGCATAGCAAGCATGCTTCCCCTGGGAATCACCAATTTGTTGACCATTTTGGTCCTGCAGGCCAAAATCAGTCTCCTTCTTCCCCTGCTGTTCTGAGCCATCAATCATGAATTTGGTTGCACAAGCCTTTCAAAAAAGAGATGGACCCATTTGAAGAATGTAAGGGGTTTGTAAAGCCCCAAACGGTAGGTACCCTTGTGGAGGATAGTTAGGCACAAAATGGGCCATTCTAGCAAGCTGTGAAGGGCCATTCTGGACCTAGAAGTGCCCTTGTGGGGGGCAAAGAACACATTTGAAATAGCAAAGAAAGGGTGAGTTTTCCTTCAGAAATGATAAGGCAAAATAAATTCACAAAGGTTGAATTTATTTGGGAAAAATACCTGAAGGAATTCCTTCAAAAATTTTGTTCAAAAAAATTCACAAAGTAAGGAAACAAACAAGGAATTCTTTCAGGAGAAAATATCATGGCAAAATGAACTAGGCAAATTCTTTTGGACAAAAACTCTGAAGGAATTCCTTCAGAATTTTGCTCAAAAGAATTCACCCAAAATAATGGGCCAAAAAATTGAAGGGGACATTTCCTTCAAACATTTTGTTTGAAGGATTTGAAGACCAAGGCTGCCCGAAGTACCCCAAAGGGCAGGTGACCTTATGGAGGGATCTCGGTGATTGTGAAAGGGACCTTTTCAAGACCTAAAGGGGATGTCTCTAAGATAAATGGTCCACTTGCAAGTTTTCAAAGGGATTTTTTCCTTGACCAAGTGTTCCACACAAGTCTCAAAGGAATTGTTCAAATGCAAAAAGTTCTATAGGCTAAATTCTTATGGAGAAAGTGCCCTAAACAATTTCCCTAAGGGGTATGTTTTTTGGGGAAGTGTCCTCTACATCTCCTTCAAAGAATCTTTCAAAAGTGAGGTGGACCAAATGAAAGGCCCTAAAGGTCAATTATATTAGAAGGTGTCCCAAAAAAAATCCCACATATAAGGTCCGAAGGAAATGATCTAAAGAAATTGATGACGGTTGTACAAATGTCAACTTCTGCCTCAATAAATAGCCGTTGATTTGTAAATGCTTAAGCATGAACCTAAAATAATTCAAAGGGCTTAAGGCCAAAAGGAAGATCTAGCTAAGGAAGGGGCCCAAAGAGCCAAAGATTGATAGAAGATAGCCCTGAGCACTCAAATTGCCAAAAGGAGCCAATGGATGACAAAAGACAAAACTAAGAAAAGTTAAAGTTGGAAAAAGACAAAAGTTAAGAGTGAACTCAATGACCTTCCAAGAAAGGAACCCAAAGAGCCAAGCGTAGAAGCAGACAAAATATCCCAAGTGGCAAAAGGAAAGCATTGATAGAGGAGTTATTCTAGCAATTGAAATAGTCTCTGCCAAGTGGTCATCAAGGAATGCAAATAGTGAATGATGCGGCCTATTTTTCCTCATTTTACATTAATGAGCAGACAACCACGTGAATCTCTTTAAGAAGTGGTCTTGTTTGCCGACAAAACAGGTAGCCTTGTCATTAAAACATTAAGTGACTCATGCTTCTGTAATAGCATTTAATATGTTTTAAGAGCTAAAGTCAAGACTCAGTGACTACATAGCATGGCTCTAGTAGGCCATTTCTAGAAGGATGATATCAACAATAATGACTTCCTCTTCCTAAGGCATTCAATGTAGCATGGGTCATTTATTTCTAGAAAGTGCCAAAGTCTATTCCAAAAGGCTATATATTTGTAACTTCTCATTTGAGATATATCTCTCAACTTGTAAGGTAGAGCTTTGCCAAAATTTACCTTGAGTCAAAAATAAGAATTTTTTCCTCCATTTGAGCTTGCACTTTTTCATGTCTATGGCTTTGTCTTGTGTTAAGTCATTTTCCTTCTTGCTTTCACATAATGATTCTAGCATGTCTAGTGTATTGTGATTTCTTCTTTTGTAGGTTAGCCAAAAGTGTCCACAACAGAGTATAGGCACATGTGAACAGGCTACCATAGTGTGTCTTAGAACACCTCTAGTAGTTATTCCTCCTTATATCTCTAGAAGACCCCTAGCTCACTAATGCAGAAGAATATCTCATATCAAATGAAGTGTATATCAGCGTGTTCTTGGTGGAAAGTGTATGTTCAAGCTAAGTAGATCAACCATTTTTTGGTGCATCACCATTTAGTTTAGGTTTTTTTTTTAGTAACCCTTCTCTCTTTTCACCCCCCCATTATTAGCAATAGGAAATCCAGGACCTCAGAGATGCATCAAAGGGAGCTAGCCCTTATTTAGAGATTATCTCCTCAATTTTGCTAGACCCATAGGCAAAAGAGGAGTCTCCATTATGCCATGTGGAAGAGAGAATCTCAACCTTTTCTCAAGGGTGAAATTCACATCTTCAAAAATTACCACATTATTTTCCACTTCTCACTCTCTCAAATAGCCTATTAGGCCTTCTCACTCAACTAGCCCATTCCTTGGTAGAATTAGGTCATATGAACTTGATCATCACCTCTATAATTATAATTATATATTCATGAAATATTTATAAAGTATATCTAATGGTATCCAATCCCTCTACTTTGTTTCCAAATATCTATATCATTCATTGATATCCTCAATATCATAACTAGTTAATTAGGCCTATTAAACCTTCTCTTTATACTTGACTCTTGCTCTCACCCATCTAGGTCAGAAAAAAACATGTACATAATTTTATGACATTTGAAATATATAAAAAACATGTTTCAAAAGTGAAAAAACCACTACATAGGCTAGTCATTACCCTTAAGGTCCAAAATCACCATTAGGCCCAATAGAGACCTAATGCAATTAGGCCTTCTCAAAGCACACATTTCACTTTGACCACCTTGGAACACCTTGAGCCTCCAAAAATGGATGAAAAACTTCATAAAAACTTAAATTATACCCATTATAATCTCAAATTATGCCCCCAACATAATTTATCTCATTTCACTCCTTGAACCACACAATTAGGTCTACTCATAATACGACCTTCTCACTGCCAAAAAATCTATCCTACAAATCTAAAGAATACCCTCAATTTTGACACATAAACAAAAAAAATCACATTTATAGAACCTAAATTACATTAGGTTCATCATAATTTTCATTTTATTTCAAAAAATAGGTAGAAGACCTCAAACCAACCATTTTCATATGCTTACTCAGAACTACACACAGGCTTCAAAAACCCAACCAAGAACCTTTAAACTTTCACACCTTCATAGGTATTTATAATTAATAAAAATACATTATAAAAAATATATAAGAAATATATATCAACTTAATGTGAATTTTATTCTTCAAATCTATGAAAAAATACTCAGGAACATCATTCTCACTCACACACAGAAAACTACCTATAGCTCCAAAAACAGTCATAAAAACTAAGACTTAGAACACCTATGTGAAGATTTTATTAATATTAAAATGGGTTTATATGATACTTAATAATACTTATAACATATTTAAATATATATAATACATTTTTAAATATCAATATTGGTCTTACAAACCAATCTCGTGTCTTTACCCTACATAGACCTCACTATGTTAGACATGTCACTTTGAGAACAACTTTTTGCTTGTATATGAGCTTCACCAAATATTTTATTCAATGTGGAAATATTATATATGTATTTAAAAATTAACCCATGTATTTTTATCCATCCCTAATCCACTTCAACCCATCCTTAATCTCATTCTCACTTTTGCTTGGTTTTTTCACTATCTTCCTCATTAGGCCTATTTAGCGATAGGTCATATTTCATGACTAGTTTAGCATATTTAAGGTATAAACATGATAAATTTTTTACATGGTAATAAAACATAAGTTTCAAAAATCATCCTCCAATCATTTTCATGATTTGACCTGGTCAACCCTACCTGTTACATTAAAAATCTAAGAAATAAGGGTTTTCCTATAGCTTACACTCACTCTTCTAATAGACCAATTCCACCTAGATAAACTTGAGACATTCCTATACATGATCCAATCATAAAAATAGGTTATAAAATACATTATTATTCATTTCCAACAATATCTTTCATATCAAGTCTTTATGAAGGTTTTAGGAGGGTTTAGACTGCCTTCCATTCTTAGTAATCATTCATAAAGGATTGCCCCTCAAATCCAAAACCAATGCTAGGAAATTTAAGCTATGATCCTTACCTAACTACCATGAACTTATTGGATACTCATTCAAATTTTACACATGATAAAGATCATAGGAAAATCCTTTTCAGGTCTGCAACACCTCATTATGTGCACATAAGAAACCTCAACACCAATTTTCTTGCTTTTTCCTATAGGATTTGACCTCAAACTTGGTAAAAAAACTTGAAACTTCTCACACCTTTAATAATACTATTATGAGCTCTGGCATCTTGGGATTTTAACTTGACCCCTCATTAGGCCACATTAGGTCTCTTTGCCTAAACCTATAAGCCATACTTAGACCTTGTACACACATTAAAACCTCTTGTAATGCTCTCAAAACCTCATACTCATGTCATAAAACTTAATACCATTATCATAAAATACCAATATTCTTCTCTTAATCCTTAGACTACTCACCTCATCATGTTACTAGGACTATTCCTTCTCACTAGGTCTCTCAAGTATATGGCTCATTAACTTAGCTTCAAGAACAACAAAGACAAGTTAGAATGACATCAATGACACTTTCATGACATTAATGGAAACTTCATGCATACTTTAGAACACATTCTCAACATCTTTTTCCATTCGAAAATTTCAAATTATTTCAATTACAAATTATATGCACTGATTATATATTATAACATGAGTTTGGTTGTAGGTCAGTCACCAATAAAACACTCAAGTGGAACTCTTACAAAGATAAGGTGTGTTATACACACATAGGTACACATTAATTTTATTTTAAACTATAAATTTCATTACTATATTAAAGGGTGGGATGTAAACACTAAATATAATTTATATAACACCTCAATCTTATATAATTGGCAAGTACTTCTCATGGTTGTACCCTTTAGTTATAAGACCTTCCCATTGATAAAAGGCTTGCATCCACTATCTATTGTACCTATTGTTTATATCTTAGTTTGACCATATAATATTCTAATAATCAGGGCTTTTATACTTCTCAAAATTCAATAAACTTACTCATTATCATTCTCTACAAGTTTTAAACATGTACTTATTTTCCAACTTCTTGGACACTTGCATCCTATATGGATGCCTAAGTTGATGCTAATGTCTTATGCCAAACTAAATGTCTAGTTCTTTAAGGCAATAAAATTTACAAATGAAACATATCCTTATGATGGGCCTAAGTGATTTTATATGAGATATTTCCAAAATGGATGTGTGTGTGTGTGTGTGTGTGTGTGTGTGTGTGTGTGTGTGTGTGTGTGTGTGTGTGTGTGTGTGTGTGTAAGATCAACCCTCATTCATTCTTCCCTAACACAAACCTAAAAAATCATAAGGAAACTTACCAAAAGAACCCAATCAAGAATTCAAGTGATCAAATCTTTCCTATTATTTCTTATTTTAATATCAGTCATATGGACAATACATCTATAGATTTAAAGTATTAAAGGAGCATTCCATGAGCCATATCTAACAAGTTACAAGCTAGATCACTCTATGTACTTGATAATAAAATGTTGCATCTTGATGCAAAAACAAGCCAACATGTAGGAGAGAACTACATAAGTTTGAGGCCCTACTCAAATTATTGGGTGTGTAGGTAGTACCCACTAATAGAGGGGTCCTTGTGAAAACTCAAAATTGTGTGCCCACTAACCATTTTTTCCCACAATCACTCTAAGAGTGAAGAGTTAGGGTTTAGTCTCTTAAAAAAGAGTGATAGATAATGCACATAATTTTAATGCATCAAAATAAATGAAACAAAAAACATAAAAGGATCTATGTGGTCATACTCAGATCCAATCAATATTTTATACTAGATACCTACATCAAAGTTAGATAGTAGGATTAACATAACCAACTAGATCTGATACAAACATCCAAGGCTATAGAGTGTAATTTTAAAGAATATGGTGACTATTCTAATATCTTGATCTAATTGACTCCCATCTTATTTCAACCTAGATCTGCATGTGTATAGTAAACTAGATAAGTACTCAAATTTATAATAATTTACAATATCAATTAATAGTTTTACTTTTCATTTTTAGCATATATAAATATTATAAATCCATAACATTGTTTATCTAAATTTGTAAATTAATTAGCTTGATATAGAACTATTTATCACCCTTGTGATTATTTTTTTCTATATCCTTAACCCTATACTATATTGACCCATCTCAATGTAGGGTTAAACACTAGGAATGTGCATGTAATACCATCATAATTCATAAGTATCATATTTGTATAAAGTAATTATTTTTTAGTGTAGTCTCAACTACCTAAAAATGGAATTTTAACTAGATTTTGGCTTGAACCATTGTAAATCATAATACCATGTGTGATCAAAATATGCGAAACATAAAAACCATGTATGTAGAGAGTACCATTTTTTGAATAATTATGTGGAATCTTATTGTCATTGAATGCCATATATGGTGGTTAATTTTGAGAGCTTGAAACCATATATATAATGATATCAATATCATTCTCATGCAAAATAGTTTAGTGGTGTATATATGTTGACATATGAAATTTATCTTTCTTCTTAGTATCACAATTTGGCAATAGATTGTTAAATTCTTTTAGGTGTTTGACTGGATGTTATGAAAAATTCATTCAATGTGTAGATTTACGGCCATAAATTTTAATAGCATCATTATCAATGAGATATTTAATTTTATGCCATAGTTTGAAGCTTCAATTAGTATAATGTCTTGAATATCTATTGTAATCATAATATTTGTTAGCATCATGTTGAGATATATCCAATTGATTAGGATTATATAGTGTAATCACATTTCATTCAAATAAATGTCAAATTTAGTTGTGATATGGATCAAATAATATTGTAAATTGATAAATGTTCCTAGAAGGTGGAAGGACTAGTCTATCAGGAGGTTTTGAAGCTGATTCCATAATTTTGAAGCTGATTCCATAATTTTAGCCTCATTCTTAGCATGAAAATTAGGCACATAATTAGTCTTATCTTTGAATGTTGATTTTCATTAATATTTGGAGGTATTGGATGTAGAGGCATAGATGTATACTTAAGCATATTTTCCTCTAAAAGTTAAATCTCAATGTGTTTAAGCATGTGAAAAAGTTTTTCATAATATAAGTTGTGAACATAAATTTATCTCAAGTGGTGGAAGAAAACTATTTGAGAAAATAATTTAAAGCTTACTACCATGTATTTGATGTGATATTTTTGTAATCATAGCCTTGAATCTTTTCACATAGTTAGAAACTTTATTACTAGGTCCTTATTTAAGTTGTGAAATTTTATAAAGTGTTACCTTTTGACTATTTTTATTGAAAAATAAGCTAGGAATATATCAATAAGATCATTAAATCAAGTAAACAAATCCCACATGTAGGGCATAAATCCAATATAAAGTATAATCCTTTAGAATTCTAGGGAAGTAAATCACCATGAATAAAAATAAATAAATATTTAAAAAAATGCTCCAATGTGATGCAAATGATCACTTTTCCACTATACAATTCAAATTTAGGCATTGAAAAAGTAGAAGGTATATGGTGAATAATAATCTCAGTAGCCAAAGGATTGTATAATATGTCATAAGATGTAACCACATGATTAGGATTTTTTGATGGTTGATATATTTATGTGATCTACAATTGTATAGATATAATTTTCTATTAAATCAACATATATTTGGATGCATTAATAGGTGTATGAGTTAAAGCATGATTAACATTTGTAGGAATAAAATCATGATTAGTAGCTTGACTTTTTCCAATCCCAAGAGATGACACATAATAATTAGGTCGTGTTGCCACATTAATCATTGTATTATAAGTAAGAGGTACTAAGGAATTATTAATTTATATATAAAAATTAAGAATAAACTAAGGAGTTGTAGTGCTAGGTGTAGGCATAGAAGGATTAGGAGCAATTGGAGCACTAACATCATCTAATGTAAATGTATAAAATCCAATAGTCAGAGTAGAAACATTCAAAGGATCTATGGAAGTAGCCTCAATTATAGGTTCCTTATCCCTAATTCATTTATTTCATGCTTTAATAAGTAGATAAATCATGACATCAAGTTACGTATGGAATTTATCAAGATAATTTTAAAAATAAAGTTCGTTCATGTCCTGAAGATTTAGTTTATCAATATCAATAGGAAAATTTTCATTAACTTATATAGTAATTTCATCAGTTGAAGAAGCATAATTATAAAAAGGCATATCATTATCAATTTATTTGTTTTAACCATTCACATCAGCAATATGAATCATTTCAGTAATGATTGGTATTTTTGAATAAAAAGTAGAAAATAATAGAAATTGGGTCAAATCACAAATAACATCATTAAATATAGCACTTTTCTTTGTAAGATGTGTGGATGTAGACTTCTTAGTTGGCATAAGATGTAAGCATGAACAACTTGAAAGAAGCTAAGACTAATTATTGAGCAATTTATTAAGCACAAACAAGATGAAAATATCAAAATAATGTATGAAGTGTAAATTAGATTCTAGGGGAAAACATTATAAGGTGTAAGTGTTTAAAGATTGGACATGTGTAATAATTTTTGAATAGTGGAAATAAATATAATAGTAGAAATAATTAAATGGAAATAATAGGGTAAGGTTTCATCCATGTAAATAAGAAATAGATCTAAAAATTAGAAATGAAAATGTAAAATAATAAATTAAGCACTAAGGGGAAACATTAGAAGGCACAAGCATTTGAATAATGGGGTTCATAAAAATGTTTTTATTATTTATGGTTTAAGGGTAATTAATGCACACACAAACAATTAAAACTAGGGTATAAGGAGATATAGGATGCCATATTATAAAATAATAATAAGAAATACCATAATGTGTTAAAAATAGGAAAAAATAAAACAAAAAAATAATTAAAACTAACAAGAACTATGAAAATACAAAGGAGGCTAGAATCTAACACACCTGAGTTCTATTATAAATTTTTGAAATTAGATTTAGGATCTACAATAGTCTATGTTATTATTTATATAATCTACTTGCTTAATTATATTGGGTTAGATTCAATGTTTTGTTAAATGTGTATGAGTCATATTTTTTAGGTCACCAAATCTACAACATAGATTACCATCGAATGTGTACCTAGGTGCCAAATATGTCCTCTACTATGTTTTAGGTTCTATATTTTTTTTGGTAGGTGTATTTTAATATGATTGAGTAGGGTTTTGAAATCACTATGTAGAGTTAATGGTAAAAATGTGTTAAATATTTATATATTTCACTCTTTAACCTAACCCTAAGAATTATTATTAAGATAAGTGTGTGCAAGGCTAGTTGACTTAGGAAACCTCTTGAGGATTTATAGCTACATATCCTATAGACTCAAAACCATAGTGAATGTATTTCTCTTATGCATATGAGTGAAGCGTCATTAAGAGAAAGGTTACACTTTATCTCATTAGGAAATCCAATGCAACTACATGGACATTATAAAACCCTATTTTGGTATAAGATGATGATGGAAAAAGACTTGATGATGATGAATATTTTTTTGGCTCAATGTGTAGTCTCCTTGATAAGATTTATAATAGATAGGAAGTATTTACATCCCAATAACCTAGGGTAATATTCAATTATTTTGATACTAGGTAAATGACTATGGATTAATTTTTAACTATATGGTTGAAGATGAAAATAAGTGTAATGCACAATCATGGAATAATGAAAATCTTTAGGAAAATAAATGTAATTTCTAACCATGAAAGAAAGAAATAAGTGAAATTCAAGGTACAAGGAATTAAGATAAGGTATATGGACCCAAAAAAAGGATGTGGATGGATTTGGTAACCTCAAAATCTATAAGATATAGATTTAACTAGTCATATAATCTAACATAGAAAAAAATGCTCATAATGAATGGAAAGCTGCTAAAACATGGATAAATAGGATCTAAAAGTTAAGGAAAAAAGATGTTGAGACTATCAAGTTGAAACAAGGTTGAATAGAGTCTAATTTGGTTTGAAAAGTGTCAAAAAATGGTCAAATATATATAAGTGTACTAATCATAATAATACATGGATAAGATATAATGGAAAAGTGTATTGTACCAAAATTTGGTTATACACTTAATACTACTATTGTTTTACTATTCATCAAGTTGAAAGATGAATCAATGGCTTCTTAATTTATTTGGATAAGAGATTGTTAATGACCCTTCATTCCTTTAAAAATAGAAGGAAAATCATTAGAACATTTGAAACCCTATAAATTATAATATTATATAAGAACTTATTTATATATTAGTTTGTTTATTAGTAACAAAATGTAAGGAGTTATGTTTATTAATTACATTTAAATAATAACACCTTGTCTCTAATAAGGAAATGTTTATACATTATGATTAATTGCTCTAATAGATATTGAGACTTGTTATAGAATATTTTTATGGATATTTTATAAAATGAATCAAATAAATTATGCAATAGGAAATATCATGGTTCTAGATGCATTGTGTCAGACACTTATGAGTCCTAAGTTGGAATAATGTTCTGAATAATTTCATGAGATATGATATTAGGAACAAACATAACTTTAAGGAACATAATATTTAATTTTTGGCTCATTTTAAGATCCTTATAGATGTCAAAACCATTATCCTCTATGCTCATTATTTTCAAATCCAGGGCATTACAAATATTGTTGGGTAGTATATAGTTTTTATGTACTTTACAAGAAGGATAATAGAGATAAATGAAAAATGATGTAGATTAACATAAAAAATATCCTTAGAGTGACTCAAAAACATCTAATATAAAATATGGTGAAATAAACCCTATTGTAATCAAACCCTAAGCTTGAATCCTATCATGTCCTTTGTACACTCTAGATCATGTTTCATTTATCACTATCATGTTCTTTGTAAAGTTTAAGTCTTGTTTCATTTATCACTATCATGTTCCATGCAAAGTCTATATCTTGTTTAATTTATGTGATGATAAAATAACGTGATAAATCTACACCTTATACCATATGGGAATATAAAAAACATGTAAATACACACTTTTATACAAAGTTATACACACACTTGGTATGTACATATGCTAAAACTAACTATAACATTCATATCTAATGATTGCTAGGTTCCCAACCTAATTCAAAAATGAGAGGTATTCACATTGGGATTATTTTTTAATTATAATACATATCACATCAATCACATTATATAAGGTGGGAAAAATTGATGGTTAATATAATTATTTAAGGTAGACATGTTATTGATCAATATTTAATTTAAGACAAACATGATTCATATAATTTGTAATGTATCTTATTGATGTAATTGCATTGATGGATGTAATTGATGTCATTATCTTAAAATAGGTGAAAAATTACATTAAATGATACAAAATTAATGTCATTATTACCCTACTTTTTAAATAGCTAATAACTAATAGGTTCTCAAAAATCATTGAATGTGAGAGGTATTCATGCTCAAATGTAATCATTATGATAGGTCATTAAGAGATAACGACTGATAAATTCCAAACATGGGTGATTAAATGTTCAATATGGGATGCAATGGTGTGTTAAAGGTAAATAAAATAGATTTTTTTAAAGTGGATAAAATTAATGTGTTAAAAATCATCATATAATTGAGAGCTAACATTTTTTAGGTTTGAAACATTCTTCTAATGTGATAAAAATCATCTCATTGAGAGTTAGAGGCCAATATGTTACCAAATTGGATAATTAGATGTTCAAATATGATGAAATTTTGTTCATATTTAAATAAAAATATTCATATGATGGGATGCAATTATTATGCTAAAATATATCATATTATTGAGATCTAGTGGCTGTTAGTTCCCCAACATTGAATTTCAAGGTAAATAGATATAAATTTTTTTTCAGAACATAGATACCAATAGGAAAAGATGACCTTCTTGTTTTTAACACAAAAAAATCATCAAAATGTAGATATATATAAATATAGACAAGTAGAATTACATGGTCTTAATTTTATAAAAACATATATGTAGGCCCATGCCATGTTATTTAGATATTTATGTTGTGATGTAAATCTGATGAAATGTTTATTTTTTTGACTAAGGAGATTCATTTTAGCATAAAAATTTCATCCCAATGTAAATACTTAAAAAAATAGATCACCTAGTAGAGAGCTAGCAACTACTAGGTTCTTTTTTTTAATAATCATAAAAAAATAGGTTTTGATAGGATCCTATAACTTTACAAAGATGAAGGATAAATAATTAAAACACTAACTAAAATAGAAAAATAAACTAGTCTTTCACTAGAAGACAAGCATAAGACCCTACAAAAATTAACAAAACTTCAAGAACTATTCTGACAAAATTTAGAAAGATATAAGAGGAAAAACACAAAGAAGAAACTAGTCAAACAAGTTCTCCAAACTTTTATAAGTCTCTAGAATCTCATTCTGAGCTTGAGTCTTCAAATTAGTATTGATATATGTGTTCCTCATCTTCTTACCTACAATATTATTAATACTTTGTCTAGTCCTTTTACTGAGACCGTCACTACAATATTCCTTAAAATTATTTTACTAGTCTTTTCTTCACCTTGCCTATTATTGAGTTCTAGGTTCTTTCCCTTTTGGACAACCTTTTTAGAATAATATTTTTTAGGTTTCATGTTCTCATAGTTTCTTGATACTTTTTGAGGACCTCCTGAAGAGAAGGATTCAACATACTATGTGGGTCAATCCTAACCTTAAATATTTTATGATTCCCAACATATTAGGGATCTAAAAATTACTTTCTAATGCTCTTAAACTCAATAGTCAGATCCTTTAACACTTCAATTTAATTTCTAATCCTCTCCTCCAATTTATCCATCTTGGCATTCATCTAAATAATCTTAACAATAAGACTAGTTGGGGGGACCTCCTTCACCTTCTACTAGAAGTATCCATGCCCAATACTACCAAAGTGTTCTATGGAACATGGGTATCCTCATTAAGATTCAAAAAGGGTCTCCATGTCGAATTCCTCATTCTCAGGGTTCTTAACATTTTAATTTTTATATCCATCCTTGGGTGTCAATTTTATCTAAATGTAAATAAAATACATTAATTCTTTGAGAGATAACAACCACTAGGTTCCCAACATTATTGATTATATATTCATAATGGAATTAATTATTTTAATAAAATATATTACAATAGTTATAACTAGTGGCTGATAGGTTCCCAACATTATTATTTAGATATCCATGGTTGGATGAAAGTTTGTGTTAAACGTAAATAAAATTAATCATCTCTTTGATAACTAATAGTTGATAGGTCCCTTTTTTTGTTTAGATAATCAATTACTTGGTCCTAACATTGACTACTAGGCCTCATGGATTTTCTTTATTTTAGTATAAACAATCACATCACAACATAAATATCTATATGAACATAGAAAAATATAACTACATTGTCCTGATTCTATAACAACAATTTATTTTATTCAAAACGAGTCTTTTACATAAACACACTATAGAAATATATTTTTTGAATACATTAATGTAAATTTTAGATCTAGGTAATATAATACAATATTGTAAATAAATTCATTCAAGCATGTGAACTAAATTTAGTAATGATTATATAACTAGGGGTTAAGAGAAACATACCTTATTTATTATTTTGTTTTAGATTATCATTATTGCCTAACTTCATCAGACTTGAGACACTTCCCTCAATGTTAGTGTCCTCTTATGGATATTTTTATCTTGTAAAAATATAAAATCTTTTTTGGATCCAATAATTTCACTTTGTTGGGTGTTTTTTTTCTTCCGTATGTTGATATATTTGGATCACGCACACACGATATATATAATTATGTATATCTCAAACCCTATGTCTTTATCCTAGGTCTTTGTTCCTTTCCAAAAATGGTTTAATGGGATCAAAGTGTTGATATGGCCTCAAGAACCCATCTATAAATGAGTGATACCTACATAACCAATACTCTGAGGAGGGACTTAGACATATGTAGTTCTGCCCTAGGTGTTGGCTTGTGTGTGCACAAGGGTGGAATATATTATATATAAGGGAGTGCAATGATCTAGCTTGTAACTTGAAAAATATTACTCATGGGCTATTATTTGAGTGATTTAAACTTATAATATGATTTTTCTTATGACTAATATATAAATAGGAAAGAATATGGTGGTATAACTCAATTATGTAATTGATTAAGTGAGCTTGAATAGGTACTTTATTGGTATAGTTTTAGATGAACAATGAGTAGGATTAGATTTGTATTTATACCATGCTTTTTGAAAATATCTCATGGAAGGGTTAAATAAAATAAATGGGTTGACCCATAAGATTCTAAATATTTTCAAATTAGATGACTTTTGAGGACTGGACACTTGATAAGAATATGGACACTTGCATCAATGCAAGTGTCCCTATGTGAGACCCAAGTGTCTAACAAGCTAGTAAGTTATTGAGGATTTGAAACTAATAGTAAATGATATATATTGTGTTTTAGGATTTATATATAGTTTAGGAGATTTGGGTCATGATAAATGATAGGGTTGGACCATAAGATAAACAACTAGGCATAATGAGATGGTGAATACAAGAGTTTAAACAAAAATAAGGTATAAAATTGAAGGGTAAGGTCTTGATAGGTCTTTTTAACGTATACAAGACTAAGATTCTACATAAATAAAATTTTAATAGCTACATTCCCCTCTTAATCTATTAATGCATAACAATGAAATTATTAGGTTAAAGGAAATAAATGCATGCCTGGGTGTATATAACACACCTTGCCTTTGATTGAGTCCAATTTGAGTGTTTTAATCATCTATGACCTATAACCAAGAGCATGTCAAAATATAAATCAATGCATACAATCTAAAATTAAAATGATTGAAATTCTTAAATAAAAATAGAGTAAGGAAGGAGTACACTTGTGTGTCGATGCAACCATGTCACCCCTTGGTAGTTAGACTTGGTAAAGATGATTCTTTATGAAGAGTTGAGAGATGTTCAAAACTAAACCTTGGAAATTTAAATAAGGATATTCAAAGGTTTATGCCCCAAATTTGATGCAAGGGTGATTTGTGACATGACCATTGTGATCATTAAATCTTAATCGCACAATTCAAGTGATAATACAATAAAATCTAAGTTAAGTGGTATACCTAACTTAACCTGTAAAATGAAAGTAGTGTTAGCCAATTGAATCTTAGCCACACTACTAAATGGAGCCAAATTATATAGACATATAAAGGATCAAAATGGTGTTTCATGGTGAAAATAGTGCTTCTTAGTAAAGTATAAGTACTTTTTGGTAAATGAGTTTGAATAAGTTTGAGTATGTATTTATAATTTTTGGTGCACTTACAAGGAATATGCACCTATAATGTGTCTCAAGATAAATTATATATCAAAATATAGCCTTGAATATATAATTGCGTATAATATTTATCATAAAAATGAGAAAATATATCCTAAATCTATAATAATTGGTACAATGTATATGATTCTAACCCAATTGTATATCTAGTATTTACCTTACCTCAAAAGGATAAGATAACTATATAATCTATGTTTGAATCATGTAGCATATAGGAATATCATGTCTAATTATATATATATGAAGATCATAGTATGTGATCAGAACAAGCCCTAAGATGCATGATATGTATCATAGAAATGTTTATACAGTAACAATATAAGCTCAAAAAATAATAAAGCACACACACATGAGTACTCAATGTCACACAAAAGGGGTCTAATGAGACGAAAAATAATGGGCATATTCAAATGTTTCACACTAGAATGAATGACATATTCAAATGTCTAAATAATAAAATAAAGAAACATACAATGGCACAAAGGCCACAAGCAAGGAACATATTCAAATGTTCCATAATAAAGACTATAACAAGCAGTAAAAAGACACTCAAAGAAGTGATGATGTGAGTAAATGAAGTATAAGCAACCAAAATAAGCATATCATACTATTTATTACATATATGTGTTATCAACAATGTCATATAACATAAAATAACAAGTACGCTATGAAATATATAAACATGAGTATAGGAATGTGTAAGCATTAGTATATAAGATAAAAATGATGATGTAAAGGTGATCATAAAATAATATAACTTGTGTTGATCATAATCAAAGAAGTAGATGCCCCCAATGTAGTGTGCCAAGTAGGAAGAGGAAAGGTCCAACATGTGTATGTGCAACTATCATGGGTATGGTGTATGCTTGTATCATACTCAAGTATGCATGAAACATATATGTGTATATAAAATAAATGATATGTTATCTAATAATATAAAGTAAACAATATACATGCAAAGGATCTAGTAAACATGTGAAAGCTAAATATTTTTGTATTTATTTGAATGTTTTTGTATTTTATGTATTTATTATTATTATTATTATTTTAGAAAGTTTGAAAATGAAAAGGATAACCCATGATCCCATCTAAGGGATGCTCATAGGTATCTCCAAACTTGGAATATGGTACATAAAATTGGTGATACTACCTAGAATCATGTATAAGTATCATATCAAGAACTATAAAATATATGGTACTCCACGTATGTCCTATAGGACTTGGTAGTTGTGAAGAAGTAATAGAAGGAGTAGGGGTTTGTGGAACCTATTATTTAGTGTCCTATGGTTTCCTTAGTGTAACTATAATTGGAACATGTTTATTTTATCTTAACAACTGGGTAGACCATGTACGTGTAGATGAGGATTTTGTAGAATCCAGTATGTATCTCTAGTGAAACGGTCTATCAAGTATGGAATTCTTAGGAAATAGTATTTCCTATTTATTACCCTTTCATAGATGATTAAACTTAGCAGGTTGGATAATTAGTTATCTGGGAATAAAAGTCTCTTGTTCAAGTGGAAGTTTATATGGTATTATAGGAATTATGACTACCCTATTGGTATGAATGTATTTAATACACCCATGTACTGTGGAAGGTATTACATGGAGTATGTGTTTATTATCTCAAATAATTTATTTTTATTCATGTAGTATGTTTGAAATATTATATTTTATTATGTGGTAAAGTATTAATAGTTATTCATTTAGTTTGATTTAGTGATAAATAAGGCAATCACCATGCACAACATAACCCAATTGGGAATAAAAATGTTTGACTATAATGATCATGTGGCAACCATGATTTTGATTTTTGTTATAACATAAAATATGGTCAATCTTTGGAAATATCAAGTGTATCTATTTAATCTATAGCCACATGAATTGGTTTAGGTACCCAATATTGTTGTGTATAAAACATAGGTGTTAAATTATGATTGGATTCTATAACTAGTGGTTTTATGACTTCCCAGAGTACATCTCTAGCAAGATCTTGATCAACCAATGGTTCCTTATTAGGACTAGTGTGGGAGAGATCAGTCATTGTAGAGGCTATACTAGGAGAAAAACTTATTATAGTGGTTTGTATCTACAAGGGCCCTAAACCATACACTCTTTAGTAGGAGTGGCATGGGATGTATTGACACTCATATAGTGACCTATAAAATAAGTATGAGGAGGAGACATTGTTGGTTCTTTTGGAAATGTAATTAGTCCTTTATCTGTAAATTGTGTAATATTTTATCTTAGAGAAAATAATCAATGTCATGATGCCCATTAATACCATGGAAAGTCAATGGTTATCCTTTCACATTTTCAAATTTATGGGCTAGATGGTAGTAATTTGAATGAGGGGTAATCAACCATTTTTTCAATAACATATGCAATATAGCATGTGGTCGATCTCTGAGATGATTGAATTAAATTGGTTGCCTCTTAGTAGGGGTATATGTTTTAAATTTAGGAGGTATTATGTATGTGGATTCCTTTCCTATGTGTAAAACATTTACTATTGTTTCCTTGGTATGCACTAGTGATTTGAAATAAGGTATTTTAGGTGACTCAAAAACCTTTTTGTTTTGTCTCTTTGATTTGTAGGAATTGTTTGTAACATATTTGTCTTTAGGTGAAGATGAAGGAAATTTGATATCGGTATGTGTTACTAAAGATGTATATTTATTCACATCTATGTATAAGCTATAAAAGGAAGTAAAGGGATTGTGTAAATTTATTTATTTTAATGGAGAAATAAGGCCCATACTAAATATGAATTTCACTTCCAAATATGAAGGTGTATAGTTTAAGGAATTGTTGAATGACTCCAAGATCTCTAAACATCATAGATCACATGAAAACCTTAGAATTAGGTGAGAGGAAATGTAGAATAAAGAGATATTAATAAAATGATTATCTAATTTATTAGTTAATTATCTAACAATTACAAAGGAGGTACATTATATAGTAATAAATTAGGTCAACATAAAGGCAATAACTCAGCTTACAATTAGAAAACACATTAAGTGTATTTTCCCTAATGACTTTAATAACCTTAAACAAGTTGACTAACAATCATGTAAGTAAATTTGAAATTTAGAAATATCCTACACTAATACCTCCCTAAAGTTTACTTGGGTGGGTAGAAGAATTAGGTCTTGAAAATAAGACCTAATGAGGTATCTAAGCACAATGCAAATCACATAAAAGTAGAAAAAGGAGAAAAGCCATAGGATAAAACTCCTCTCCAAAAGTGAAAAATGCGATAAAGTGCATCCTCTAAGGATGTCAAACAAAACTGAAAATGCATCCACAAATGAGAGAATCATAACACATAGAGAGGAGAATAAAGAAGTCCCCACAAAATATGTTGAAGCTACCTAAAGTAGAGCTCATAGAATGATGAATATCACTGACAATATCCTCTACCCAAATACTAAAGAAACTCCATCCCAATCAAACAAATTTTTTCCATTTACCAAAGCAAGAACATGAATGATGTAGTAGATGTCTTCCCATTTCAAAATGGATGATGAAGGAAACAATACAAATAAATTTGAGTAGGGTCTAAAATAAAAGTATAGCATAGGTCTGATAAGATCATACACAAGAATTGAATGTAATGCCATTGAAGTGAACCTATCATAAGTGGGTGTAATAAAGAGTGGATCTCCCTAGAATAGTGAATGGGTCCACCAAGTGCCTAATGGAAATCCAACCAAGGTATTGTGTTCCTCATTCATAGTAAGAGGGCTAATTGATCTATGTAACAATGGTGGAATAAAAGTAGAAGCTGAAATTGGACCATGAAATGCCCTATACCTATGGAATAAACTATCTTATGGATGATGAGTCCTAGATAAATATAACTATACCCTTTAATGTCAGAAGTAGACCATAGGCAGGTGGATCAAAAACTAACTCCTCAATATCTAGAAGGTGACAAGGAGATGGTAGAGGTGTGTTCCCATCATTACTTTAATCATATGTAGAAGATTAGTCATCAATCTCTAAAATGTGCTCAAGCTCAAAAGTGTCATCAATTACAGGTGAATTTGATGAATAATAATGGCATGGAACATTTACTAAAGAAATGCCCATATGAAGTATAGATCAAAACTAAAAAAACCTCAAATCTAAAAAAGAGACTACAGATGAATCACATGGATCTGCAAATTAAATATCCATATGAAGAGAAGAGTCATTGATTATCTCACAAGGTGTACTCTCACTATAAATAATGGAATCCTCTAAAGTGTCGATCTATGAATGTTTTAGAATAATAACATCATGCATAAGAATAAAAGTAGAATATGTAATGGGACAACTAAGGTCAGGTGGAATCTCATCCTATAGTGGTGGCTTGATAGAAGGAAGAGCACTATCCATCATGGATGCATCATCATAGGAAATATGAGTAGGAGGAGAGAGTATAATAGTCTCTAAAGAGAGAATAGGAATAGAAGGAGTGATATAAATCTCAACATAATCTTTGAAAAGAGACTAAATAATGATCCAAATAGTGTAGGGACACATTGTATGTTCCACCTAGAAGTGAAGATCCATGGAAACATGTAATAATAAGGTACCAAAAACCTTATCACAAGTGTTATCCCACTTAATTCTATGCCCTTAACCTATAGTGTGTCTATGGATATGTGTGGCTGACTTGTGGCTTACACACCTTCATATTGTCTTATTTTATTTCTTGATTTCTTAGTATGGTTGGCCTAAGGAATAACCATGGATAAGTAGAGTGTATATATATATATATATATATATATATATATATATATATATATATATATAAGGTAGTGGTTAGTATTTTATCATCATATTATGAATTATGTTCTTATTGCATTGTTGTGGAGGTTTTTCCCTCGAAGTGGCTCAATCATAATATTCAATTATTATGCTCATTTGTGAATTATTGATGTGGATCTAATTATTCTTCTCTTAATTATGAGATATATAATTATATTATTACGGATCATCTAAAATAATTTCCTTACAAATGGTATCAGAGATTTGATTTGGGAAAGTTTTTATGGCACAATTTTTTTAGATCTAACATCTTGAACACTAGAAAGCCGAAAAAACACAACTTGTGATCTAGGAAGAATTGAATTTTTTTATCATCACAGTTTTGTTCATGAATTTTTTTTACAAAAAAGAAAAAAATTAAGTAAAAAAAATATATGGAAATTTTTTTACGTTGTGAAAATTAATAGTTATTGGATTTGTCTCTATGAGAAGATCGTAATGGTATATTATATTGGTACACTTTTTGGGTTAAAAAATTTCACCCTTGTGCATAATAAAAGCAGTTGGATTCATCTCACTAAGATGATAAAAATGGTGTATTCCGTTGGTACACTTATTTTAGGTTTAAAACCCTCTTAAGGTTTTTGTATCACTGGTCTAAACACTCATGGACATGGGAAAGGGAAAGAAACTCTGAAAACTCCTCACAAGGATGACATGGAGTTTAGAGCTTTTGATCCATCTATTTTGGAGTTAGTTCAATAAATGAAGTTAGAGTTACAGGGCATGGTAAAAAATTATGATTTTAATATGATTTAAGGGGACAATATAGAATTTAGAGGGGACATAGATGGTGTGATTGATCAATTTCCACAAATATCTAATCAATTAGATAACTTCTCAGCTCAACCACTAAAAAAAAAACCTCTACCACTTTATTTTGGTTCTTTTCCTCTAAATAATAATAACACCAATTATGGACCTAAGTCGATGTTGCCAAAAGTGGACCTATGCAAGTTTGATGGTAATGATCCACTCACCTGGGTCACTCAAATTTAAAAACTATTTGATTTACATCAAACTCCATGTTCATAAAAAATGGTTATGGACTCTCTATATTTGGAACCTGAGCCATTCATTTGGTATTATTGGTTGTGTGCTTAAAAAAAGGGAAGGGTGTCTAGTTTCATGGTCGATATTTTTTGAGGAGTTACAATTCCACTAATGTAATGATGTATCTAAAAATGACTTTAGTTAGCTAGCCAATTTGTACTATATTAGGATTGTAAAGGACTACATTCATCAATTTCATAATCTTTCCTTATGTGTGGTAGACATTACTGAGAAAAATTTGACTCGCTTATTTTTAGGTGGCCTTAAAGATAGTATCCAATTAGAGGTTTGCATGTTTCACCTCATTACTATATCTAAGGCCATATCAAGTGCATACATGGATGAGGAAAATGAGTTGATAAAATAAAGACCTTTTACCAATGTCTATGAATGCACCTCCTCAACACCATCATTTATGTAGCCTACCAAATTGACACCTCAGCAAGTGAAAGAAAAGTGTGCAAAAGATTTATGTTTTAGATACGATAGAAAATGGAGCAAAGGACATCAATGTGTTGAAAGTAAGTTATTTTACATTGATAGTGCCAATGAGGAGGAAGAAGATGAAGAGGATTCAAGGGTAGGTTTGGAAGAACCTAAGGATGAATCTAAAGATTCTAAACCTACTATTTCATGTCATGCACTTTCCATCATTAGTACTCCTCAAAATCTTAAGGTTTCCTAAATAAACAAAAGGTGACTATGTTAATTGAATCTGGGAGTACACATAACTTCATCAACAATAAGTTAGATACTCATTTGAACTATTTAATTTACCCAACTCAAGACTTTTAGGTCATGAATGTAAATGGTGGTACAATCGATTGTTCTAAAAAATGTCATAGCTTTAAGCTTGATATGAGAGACTACTTGTTAGATTACTCTATGTTTGTTAATTATGGGAGGAGATGACATTATTTTGGGAGTGCAGTGGCTCACCACTTTGGGCACTATTGAGATGAATTTCCATGAAATATTCATGAGGTTTCATTTAGAAGGTAGGACCTTTAAACTACATGGATTATGGGATAAATCTCCTCAACTAGTTAGTTCCCACCAAATGATGATGATTCTTAGAAAAGGTGCAAAGTATTTATGACACACTTATTTTCCATAGAGGTTCAACTAACCAAAGAGTCTACACATCTTTATTTGTAAAGTGTGTTGGATGTTCATTCTATTGTTTTTGGGGATAAGTGAAAAGGACTTCCTTCAAGTCATGCACATGATCATACCATTAGGCTCATTTTAGGAAGTACACCACCTAACATATAAACCTATAGGTATCCCTATTTTAAGAATATATACATTGACAATATGGTACAAGAGATGTTAGAGGTAGGAAACATTTGACACATTTAAAGTGAATATTCCTCCACATTGGTCATAGTGCGAAAGAAGGATGATAGTTAGAGAATATGCCCATAATATAAAGAAGTCAATAATTACACCATCAAAGATAAGTTTACTATTATATTAATTGATAATTTGTTACATGAATTACATGTTGTTATTTAATTTACCAAATTAGACTTTCATTTTGGATATCATTAGATTCACATCCACAATGAGGACATACCTAAAATAGCCTTTAGAACTCATGATGGCCATTATGAATTTATGGTCTTGCCTTTTAGCCTCATAAATATACCATCTACATTTCAGATTTTTATGAACACTATTTTTAGGCCATTTTTGATAAAATTTGTATTGGTGTTTTTTGATGATATCCTCATCTACAACAAAAATTGGGAAGACCATTTGAAGATGTGAAACAGGTACTTTCAGTTTTGGAACAACATCAAATTTATGTCAAACTTGCTAAATGTGATTTTGGTATCCAAGAGGTGGAGTAATTTGGTTATATTTTTTCACATGAAGGAGTGAAATTTGATCCTAAAAAAATCCAAGTGATGATGTATTAGCAGGTTCCTAAGAGCCTCAAGAACCTCTAAGGATTTCTGGGGCTAACTAGTTACTAATGCAAGTTTGTCAAAAATTATGGTAGAATTACAATCCCACTCAACTCTTTGTTGAATAAATATTCCTTCCAATTGACTAATTCATCTACCAAGGCATTTTAATAGTTGAAAATTGTTATATGCAAAACTCCAATTTTGGCTACTCTTTATTTTTCAAAAACTTTTGTTGTGGAGTGTGATGTATCAAGATATAGCATGGGGGTTATAATAATGCAATAAGGAATACCAATGTAATTTTAAATTCACCAAATTAAGGGAAAAAATAGGCTCAAACCAATCTATGAGAAAGATATGATGTCTATTTTGCTTGTAGTGAAGCAGTGGAGACCTTATCTGGTGGGTTGTCACTTTCAGGTAAAGACTGATCATGATAGCCTAAAATATTTTTTAGAAAAATGATTGTCATCTAAAGAACAAAAAAAATGGGTGACTAAAATTTTAGGCTATGATTTTGAAATAATGTATAATAAAGGAAAATAGAACATGGTGGCATATGCCCTCTCTTGGCATAATGAATCAATTGAGGCATTATTATGTGCCATGACCATGTGGCAGACATACTAGATAGAGGAAGCAAGACCAAAATGGGAGAATGATAGTGCTACCAAGGATTTGATTTACAATTTTTAGCAGGGTTCTAAAAAATCTAAAAAAAATACAGGAAGGGGAACACATTATGGTATAAATATAGATTATACCTTTGTAAGCATTATCTCCTCAAACATAAAATTCTTTAGTAACTTCATGCCTCTCTACTTGGAGGTCACTCAGGATTTTTGAAAACATATCATAGAATCAAGCAAGATTTATTTTTGGAAAGAATCAAGGGGGATGCCTAGAAATATGTGGCTGAATGCATGGTATGTTAATAAAACAAAGGTGAAACCATTAAGACCCCTAGTCTTTTATAACCTTTATCCATCTCTAGCCAACATTGGGAAGAGGTTTCCATGGATTTCATTATGGGGTTACCATAGTCTGAGGGTAAAAATGTTATCATGGTAGTTGTGGATTGACTCATGAAGTATGCTCATTTTTTATCCTTACCATAACCATTTTTTTTTAGTATAGCAACTTCTAGTTTCATCAATATAGCTCAAAAATTGCATGGTACTCTAAATATCATTATAAGTGACCGATATCCCATATTTACTAGTAATTTTTGGATTGAATTATTTACATGTTTGGGCACCAAGTTGGCTCATAACTCGTCCTATCATCCTTAATATAATGGATAAATAGAGGTAGTCAAACAATGTCTAAAAGGGTATCTTAGTTGTTTTGTTTCTAACAAATAGGTCAAATGGGTTAATTGGTTGCCACTTATTGAATGGTGGTATAACACTTATTTTCGCACTTGTTCTAAGGTGTCTCCCTTATTGGAATTGTATGGGTATCACCCCCTATCCATCACTTTGAATTTGATCATGCATCCCAAGGTTTGAGCTATTGAAGAACACATTCACCATCAATAGGAGGTACTAGTCAGTTTGTGAGAGAATTTATCAATGGCACAAATTTGAATGAAGCATCAAGCAAATCAACACTACAGTGATCAAAAGTTTTACATAGGCTATTGGGTCTTTGTGTGATTATATACATATAATTATATGTTTTTGAGGTAATAAAAAAAGTATGACAAGATATCACCTGATTATTATGTCCCTTATCAAATCTTGCAAAAAATTGGTAGTGTGGCTTACAAGCTAAGATTACCCCCATCCACTTGCATACATTCGGTATTCCATGTATCTTTCTTAAAGAAGGTAATTAGAAATAGAGTTTCCACTCATACTATCTTACCTAAATTAAATGAAGTAGGCTGAGTCATTATAGAACCTAAAGATATCATTTAAACATGCACTAAGTAACTACAGACCAGAGTGATTAAGGAGTATTTAATCAAATGGAAGAACTTACATTCTGAAGATATATCATAAGAGGTTGAATCATTCCATATAAATATCTTAGTTTGAATAAACATTGAGGATAATGTTTTTTTAAGGGGAGGGGCATGTTATGCCCTTAACCTATAGTATGTTTAGGGATATGTGTGGCCAATTTGTGGCTTACACACCTTCATATTATATTGTTGCATTTCTTGATAATATTAATATGGTCATCCTATGGAATAACCATGGATAGGTAGAGTATATATAAGAGGTAATAGTTAATATTTTACCATCATATTGTGAATTCTATTTTTATTTCATTATTATGGAGGTTACCCCCTCAAAGTGGCTTAGTCATAATATTCAGGTATTCTACTCTTTCACCAAGTATTGTTATAAATATGATTATACTACTCTTAATTATGTGATATATAGTTATATTATTGTGAATCATCTAAGTAATTTCCTTACACTTAATGTATTGACCTAAGTTAGAAGGGCATGAATCTATCCATATCAGAATGGGGTATGATTATTACTCATGAGCAAATATTCCATGTAAGCATGCTAAAAAGCATAGTTGGTTTTTCTAAGAAGAACCACTGGTGTAGAATCAAATTTCCCCCATGAGTGTCTCTCAAGTGAAATCAACATGACAAATAATACAAAAAATAAGTGCACACCTAAAATTTTCCCTAGTTACAAGAATAATTCATGCTCATGAAGAGGGAATCAATCACAATGGATAATGCATCCATATGATCAATAAGTGTAGGAATCAACACAATACAAAAAATGTGAATATGTAGAAGAGTCACTAAAGAATATGTAACATGACACAATACCCCATTATAACTATTAATAGTTACCCCCCCTTAAATTTTTAAATACAATCATGCTTGTAGAGGAATCAAACATAACTAAGAATGTGTCTTGAGTAGTACATGTATAAGTACAAGGAACTGGAGGGAGATTAAGCTTTATTGATAATGCATCTAAGAGGTAGGATATGTGAAAAAATAAGTATCTTTAAAAGTCCCAAAGAGGTTACCAATGTGTAGATAATGAAAAACAAGCACTTTTAAAGAAAATGGCACTCAAATTTGAGTTACTGATCAAAATTTATGGCCATTTGAAAATCTGAGCTCGTATGAAAAATTTGGGTAGTGTTAAATTTGATGTCCTCTAGAATATCATTAGTGTTTTGGACCATCAATATTGTAGTGGTCCCTAATAATTTTTATATTTATTGAGAGTTACTATATTTTTAGGGTTATTGAGGGTTCTTGCAGTACTAGGGATGTCAAGAGTTCCTGTAGTGTCGAGGATGTCAAGAGTTCCTATAGTGTCAAGGAAGTTGAGAGTTCCTATAGTATTAGAGATGTTGGGAGTTCCCATAGTGCCAATTATGTTATGATTTATTGTATTTCTAGGTATGTTAATATTTCCCATAGTGTCAGGGGTTCAAAAAGTTCCCATACTTATGGGGGTGTAGATAGTTCCCACAGTGCTAGGGGTTTAGATGGGGATGTAGTCACCTCCTAAAGTCATCAAGGTTTTTGACTGCACCACAAGTCATAAGTTTTGACATTAGGGTTTTGTGATATAATGGTAGTATAGATTTATGGCATTGGGGTTTTGGACTGCACATGAATTGTTAAGTCCCAATGTTGGTGTTATGGGCTATGCATGCAATCTAAAGTCCTGATGTCATGGGTTTTGACTATGGACACAACATGAGGTCTTGATGTCAGGGGTTTTGATTTTGGAGATATCCTAAAGTATTTATGTCATGGGTTTTGATTATAGACATAGTTTGAAGTCATGATGTCAAGGGTTTTGACTATAGATGCAACCTAAAGTCTTGATGTCAAGGGTTTTGACTATGGATGTAAATTGAAGTCTCAATGTTAGTGTAAATAGGGGATGAACACCTGCCAAGTCTAGAATCTCAATATTTTTAATGCTTATGAAAATCCCACCAAATACATATTAAGGATCTCCAAAAACCTATAAAAACCTATAAAAGGATTTTCTTTTCGAGAACTTGATTGTATAGATTTTTGTGAAGCCACAAAAAAACTCAAAACCCTCTAAAATGGCCAAAATTAACTATCATGAAACTATGCCATGTTTACATCTAATCCTATGGTTTTAACACATTTTAAATATGATGGTACTATCTATTTTATTATTTGAGAGTCCAATTGAATAGTTTACATGAATTTTCAAGAAATACCACCAAAGTTATAAGGAAATAAAAAGTCAAGAAACCCTGTAAGATGCATGCAAGAAATATCTCACGAACGATCTTTAGAAATGGTAAAATGATAGTCATATTAGAGCTCTAATACCATGCCAGATTACTCCAAGATCTCTAAAATTTGAAAATTACATAAAAACCCTATAATTAGGTGAGAGAAAATGCAGAGTAAAAGAGATCTTCATAAATTGATTATCTAATATATTAGTTTATTAGCCAAAAAGTATAAAGGAGGTACATTATATAGTGAGAAATTAGGTCACCATAAAGGTAAACAATCAAATCACAATTATGAACCATATTAAGTGTATTCACCTAATGACCTTAACAACTTTAAATAAGCTGACTAATAACTATGTAAGTAAAATTGAAAGCATTAAAAATCTTACACTAACAGGAATATAAGACATCCTTAAATATGATAGCTTAACCTCCAATAGACTCATAATTGTTTTGTGTTAAGCCATGTAAATTTTATAATGGTAATTTAGGTAAATTATGCTTATGAAAATCATTTTAAAATGTGTCTTCAAGTTTTTAAAAATTTGGTAAGGACCCATTTAGAAGGATCTAAAACTAATCAA
This sequence comes from Torreya grandis, assembly GCA_037957365.1. Classification (NCBI taxonomy): domain Eukaryota; kingdom Viridiplantae; phylum Streptophyta; class Pinopsida; order Cupressales; family Taxaceae; genus Torreya; species Torreya grandis. The sequence goes on along the minus strand of JARHVA010001105.1, from coordinate 1,528,804 downwards.
TCCTCTCATATTAAACTTCTATGCAAGACTTTTAATAATAAGCATCTATATTTAGTCCAATGGTTAAAGGAGTGTACATATTATTTCAAGTGGTTTTTAAAATCTGCATTACCATCAAATAAAGGTAACATAGGCATTAAAAAAATTGGTAGTATAAGGATGTTTAAAAACATCCTATGTAAGGGTTTGATCTTCTGGATATTGCCATTAAGAGTAGCATCATGTGAAAGGACTTGTAATTTAAGAATTTTCATTTTTTTGAAGATCTCCTATAGTAGTCATCATAGATACTATATTTCTAGGATAAAATTTTAGAGATATTGAATATGTACTCATGGGTTGTAATTTAGCATCCATATGAAACATTAGAATGATGGCCTCTTCACAACCATCATTGCACTCTAATTTAAGAATATAAACTATTTGAAAAGTATTAGGTAAAGGAGCATCCATTTTTTAAAGAGAGGTTATTATATTTCACAAAGGTTGATAAAACCATCATTTTGAAAAGTTTCACTACTTGTATTTTCATTACATTAAAAGGGGATACAAGGTGTGCTTTCATTATTTTCAAATAGAATTAGAACATGGTTTTGAGTAGAAAATGTAAAAGAGTGAGAAAGAGGAATATTATCTATTTTACTTACATCATCATAGGAATAAAAAGCCATGTTTCAATTTCTATTTTGAATTCAAAAGAGAAAGGGATAGAATATGCAATATCACATTCTAATCTAGATACACCATGACCATATGAGAAAGTAACATTATGATTTATTATTTTTGGGAAATTAGATGTTTAATTCCTAAATAATAAATGGGTTTGAGTAAATAAAATCATGTAAATAATATGAAATAATTAATCCAATGATTTTATATAGATAAATAATATTTTTGCCTTTCCTAAAAATAGTAATAAGTGAGAGAAAATATAACTTAGCTTATTTTGGGTTGTTACGATTGAGACAGAGTTTGATACTAGAGGAGTAATATTTGGACATGATCATAAACTGAGATACATAGCTTATTTCTTGGTTGGATAAGACTATCAAAAATAGGACACCTTACTATCTAGTGTTATAGTCCTGGTCTTACCATTGTTGTCCAAACTACTCATAGAGATGATTTTTTTGGTTTTATTCACAGTGTCTATGTGAGCTTGTGTACTAAATTTCAGATCCTCATTGTCAATAGAACTCCCTATAGAACTAATTATTTATGTGCTTGTGTCTTTTATGTAATTAAATGGAACTTTAGAAAATAGGGAAAATGGGTTAGTGTGTAAAAGATACACTAGATGCACTTCACACCCCATATGTGGGCACATTGTCTACATACCAATACTCTAAGGAGGGATCAAGCTATATGTAGTTCTCCCATTGAAGTGCTTGGTATAATAGTGTGATTAAAATGCAAAACTGGGTGTACTTAAAATGACTAGGGACTAGTATGAGGGCTTGAATAGGCTATTAGGATCCACTTCTAAGAGCATAATTGATTTCCTTTGTATAAGCAACTAAACACAGAATTAAACCAGAAGTAATATGTAACTAGAATTCAGAATCAGCAAAGAACATGAGATACAAGAAATAATGAAAACTTGTATTAATACTCTTCCAAAATAAAATGAAGAAATCACACTCTTCCACACCTCTTGGGTGTCCAGTATTTCTCTCAAGAGTTCTTTCTCTCTCAATTACAAACACAACTCAAACATAGAGTTGTACTCTCCACCAGTCAGTAACAATCAACTCAATGGTTGTTTTGCCTATCTGCCAGTCCACCTGTGACAATCAACTCAATGGTTGTTTTTCCTACCTTTACATACCACCAAGTACTCAAAGTACTCCAAGTAGATCTCCTTTGATCTTGCATACCTGTAGATCAACTGATCTTACTTACCATGTAGATCTCCCTTGATCTTGATACCTGCAGATCAACTGATCTTACTTACAATGTAGATCTTCTACCTGATCTTACTACTTGTAAATCAACTGATCTTATAATTGAGGATCTAATCCTTCTTAGTCCCTTGATTACAATACATGCCCCATGGGTCTCTTAAATAGATCCCATACAAACAATAATTAGACTTCTAATTACAATAATTAGAAACATAGACTCAAGACTAAAATTAATATTTTACATGCAAACTAACTGTCCATCTAAAATTAGACCAGTTTTGGAAGTGCATGCAAATGCATGCACACACAGGTTGCTAACGTCAGTTCCTATCTGACCGATGTTGGCTGACTCCTAACTGATGTCAGTTACAGAGAACACTAAAGATGACCGACGTCGGTTGATCATATCAATGTCAGTTGCTCTGACACTGGATATGACCGATGTCAGTTGATCAGATCGATGTCAGTTACTGTAACACTCAACAACCTCCTCTATTTGCATACATGTGAAGCTTTTAGCTCCACAACCTAACAATCTCCCACTTGGAGATAAACAACTGCACCTATACCTATACCTGTACCTGTACCTATACATCCTCTAATTTTATTTCCTGGCTTGTATCCCTCTTCAAGTTCAATCTTGAAGACCAATAGAAGTTGAATGAAGATTCAACTTCTCCTTTGTTCCTGGCTTTGTTAACATACCTACAGGGTTCCTATTTGTATGGATCTTTTCCAGCTTCAACTCAACATCCTCCAATACCTGTCTAATGAAGTGGTACCTAAGCTGTATATATTTGGTTCTTGAATGAAAGGCTAAATCATTTGCAAAATGAATTGCTCTTTGACTATCACTATATAATCTACAACTCTCTTGCTCCTTTCCCAACTCTTCCATGAACCGTGTCATCCATATCATTTCCTTGCTAGCCATTGTGACTGCAACAACCTTCTGCATCTCTAAAATCTAGCTAACCGCCATTTCACTAATAGTGAACACATATCCTATGGTGCTTCTCTTGTCATCCAAGTAACCTACCATATCCGAATCTACATACCCATGTAGAGAAGTGCTTGACCCTGCATAGCATAAATACCTGCTGTTGGTCCCTCTCAAATACCTGAGAATCCACTGAACTACTTTCCAGTGCTTCTTTCCCAAATCGGCCATAAACTTGCTGACAACTCCCACTGCTTGGGTAATATCAGGTTTAGTACACATGTACTCAACCTCATCATGTGATTTGGGACACTGTTCTGTGAACTGTCCGTCCATAGGTGTGTTAACCGGTTCTACATCCTGCATATTAAACCTCTCCACTACTTTATTCACATAATCATCCTGAGACAACATCAACCTGTGACTTTTCTTGTCTCTAGAAATACTCATGCCAAAGAATTTCTTTGTTGCTTCCAAATCCTTCATGGCAAATTTTTGAACTAATTTTACCCTTAGCTCAGCAATTCCCTATATGTATGAACCTGCAACAAGCATATCATCCACATACAGTAACAAGATAATGTAGCTAATATTATCCAATCTGTTAAAATAAACACAATGGTCACATTGACATTGACTAAAGCCATGCTTTGTCATACACCTGTCAAACCTTAAACACCATTATCCTGCAGCCTGCTCAAGACCATATAACCTAGTCTTCTATCTCACCTGTCTATTCTCTCCTTTCTTTAACCTGTAAATCCATTTGTCTTTTAGTTCTTTCTTTTTAGCTAGAAACTCTACCAAATCTCCCATTTGGTTCTTTCCCAAGGAATCAATTTCCTCATTCATGCCATGCTCCCACTGTTTCCTGGATTCTATCTACATTGCCTCTTCAAAACTTCCTAGTTCTTGACCATCAGTGAGTAACAAGTAGTGTAAAGAAGGGGAATAATGAATTTGAGGCTTACTTACCCTTTCAGTCCTCCTCATGGTCATTTAAGACTCCTTGACAGCTTGTTGTCTACCCAAAATCCATTCTAACAGTGATTGATCTCAGTCACCTCTGATCGACCCTAGTCTGCACCTGATCGATGTCGATTCCACCTGATCATCGATGCCATTTCCCTGACTAACATTGGTGTCCACCTGGTCACTGACATCAATTACCTGACTAACATTGGTATCTACCTTCGCGACACCACCAACTCTGGTCTACACATGACCGATGTCAGTACCTACCTGTTCAACGTCAGTTACACTTGACCGACGTTAGTACCTATGTTTTCCTGTGAGTGATGACTTTTTACCTGCGAGCTCATTTTGGATCATAACCTTGTCCAAACCAACACTGCCCTGCTCAAAATTATTTAGCCCCTTGAGCTGATCTCTGTCCATCATCTTCTCCTTGAAAACCAAGGCTTTCTTGTTCTTTAAAGTGTCAAAAATATCAAATTTCCTCTTTATGCAATAAACCCAATCCTTTCTTGTAGCATCAGAAACATACCACTATGATCCTCTAATAAAATCTCCCTGAGTTGGTCTCCACACACCTGTGTGAACAAGCTACAACCTGTGCTTCTTCTTTGTTGACCCAGTTGTGAGAAACCTCACTTTCACCTATTTCCAAAAGATACCATGCTCACAGAAATCTCGGTCTCTGTTTTCTGAAGCTAAATTCTTACCATTTGACTTAAGAACATGCATCTCCTTCTTACTTATGTGACCAAGCCTACATAGCCACATCTTCACATCTACATCTAAAGTAGATAAACTAGAAGGAGAATTAGTAATACAAGTAGATAGATAAAGAGTACCTAATTTCTTACCTCTTGCTAAAACAAGTGCACCCTTGGAAACTTTCCAAGATTCTACTGTGAGAGTTACTGTGCATCCCTTATCACCCAACTGTCTAACAGAAATCAAATTTTGCTTTAGGTCTGGGACATGCATGACCTCCTTCAACACCCATGTGTTGCCTATCTACAATTTTAGCTACACTTTCCCTTTGCCAACCATTTGACAAGGCTTACCATCCCCTAAATAAATCTTTCCAAAGTCTCCATGGACATACTCATGAAAAAATTCTCTATTTGGGGTTGCATGAAAAGAAGCACTAGAATCTAAAACCCAAGATTCTACCTAACTATCCAAAGAAACTATAAGAGCATCCTGTGCAACAATCTCTCTTTGCATGTCTTTTCTTTCCACAATTCCAGCAGATTATACTGCCATACCTAGATCTGGATCCACTGCCTATCTCTGACCTTGATTTCCCTTGCTTGACCTTCTCTCTTTGCTTTCCCCTACTTTCAACACTTAAATCATTACCTGATGTCTTACCTGTGCTTTTCCTATGAATTTTTTCATTCAAGATTACACTAACAACATCATCAACTTTCAAGATATTTGAAGTAGATGCAGTATTACTTACTACCATTACCAAGATATCCCAACTTTTAGGTAAAGAGCATAAGATTAAGAGAGCCTTAATTTCATCATCAAAAGCTATATTGACTGAAATTAACTAGTTTACCAAACCATGGAAATCACTAAGATGACTATGTACCGATCCACCTTCCAACATTTACAAATTAAATAATTGCTTCATAAGAAATACCTTATTCGAAGCTGAGGGTTTTTCATATAAATTTGCTAAAGATTCCATTAACTCTACCGTTGTCCTTGCCTGAGATAAGTTGGAAACCACAGAAGCTGCCAAGGTCAGCCTTATAGTTCCTAGAGCCTTTCTGTCAAAAACCTTCCATTCTTCATCTTGTATACATGTGGGCTTACTCCCACCTAAAGGTAAGTATAGATCTTTATGATATAGATAATCCTCTATCTGCATCCTCCATATTTGATAATTCTTGCCATTGAATTTCCCCATTCTTAGTATACTTTCTTCTGCCATTTCTATACTCCCACTCAAACAAAAACCTTTGTGAGTGACTTGTAGTCAACAAACACTTAACACACTCTGAAACCAAGGTGTTAGTGAACCAAGCTCTGATGAACCCGCTCTGATAAACCTATAACTAGGCTTTGATACCACTTGTTAGGATCCACTGCTAAGAGTGTAATTGATTTCCTTTGTATAAGCAACTAAACACGAAATTAAACTAGAAGTAATATGTAACTAGAATTCAGAATCAGCAAAGAACATGAGATACAAGAAATAATGAAAACTTGTATTAACACTCTTCCAAAATACAATGAAGAAATCACACTCTTCCACACCTCTTGGGTGTCCAGTATTTCTCTCAAGAGTTCTCTCTCTCTCAATTACAAACACAACTCAAACACAGAGTTGTACTCTCCACCAGCCAGTAACAATCAACTCAATGGTTGTTTTGCCTATCTGCCAGTCCACCTGTGACAATCAACTCAATGGTTGCTTTGCCTACCTTTACATACCACCAAGTACTCAATTTAATCCAAGTAGATCTCCTTTGATCTTGCATACCTGTAGATTAACTGATCTTACTTACCATGTAGATCTCCCCTGATCTTGCTACCTGCAGATCAACTAATCTTACTTACCATGTAGATCTTCTACCTGCAAATCAACTAATCTTATAATTGAGGATCTAATCCTTCTTAGTTCCTTGATTACAATACATGACCCATGGGTCTCTTAAATAGATCCCATACAAAAAATAATTAGACTTCTAATTACAATAATTAGAAACACAGACTCAAGACTAAAATTAGACTTTTACATGCAAACTAACTGTCCGTCTAAAATTAGAACAATTTTAGAAGCGCATGCAAATGCATGCACACACAGGTTGCCGACATCAGTTCCTATCTAACCGATGTCGGCCGACTCCTAACCAACGTCGATTACTGAGAACACTGAAGATGACCGACGTCGATTGATCAGACTGACGTCAATTGCTCTGACACTGGATATGACTGACGTCAGTTGATCAGACTGACGTCAGTTACTATAACACTCAGTAACCTCCTCCATTTGCATACTTGTGAATATTTTAGCTCCACAACCTAACATAGACTTGAAATACTCTTGGATGGCTATATGTAGAGAATAGGGATAAGTGTTTGAGTGATCTTTTTAGTATTCTTGATTATCTCTTGTAAATGAGTGCCAACCCTTCTAAATGGACTTTGAATGGACTTTTATAGGGAATTTGATGATCATAGGTTAAATTAATTCATATTAAGGAAACATGAATTAGGATAAGGATTCAGTAAAATATGACTGTTAGAACCTATTTTGCACTTAGATAATAGCACTAAAAACTAGACACCCTAGGTTTCAGTGCTTCTATCCAGCTTAGGTGCTATTGTCCAAAGGGAATGAGACCTAGGGGGATATATCTAGGCCTAAGAGATCCACTTGGGTCTATAAGGGTTAAGTCTAGAAGGTTTTATATGATTGGGAATTAGTGAAAGAGCCTAAAAGGATTGTGAAAACAAGTAAAAGGACCATAGATTGGGTGTCATTAGACATACTCAAGTAACCAAATTTTGCATTTTATATGACTATATTTTCCCCCCTTTTATTCTAGTGATTCAAAAAAGAAAAATACTATAATAGAGGGGAAAAAAAGCATACCTAAACTTACCTGTGAAGGTGAAGCTCATGAAGTTGTGTGATGCTAGATGTGCATAGAGAGAACATGATGTGAAGTGTGAATCTGTAATGAAAAACATAGAGTAGATCAGTTCTTACTAGATATGTTATATCTAAAATAAGAATGTACAAAAGCTAGGTAAGAGAGAGAGAGGAAGAGAATGGAATGAATACACCTCATTGGGTATGTAAACCAATACAAAACCTGTTGTGATGTTGGGTTGTGTTGGGTGTGTGTTGTACCAAAAATCATATCATAAATAGAGTTAAGTGTTTAATTATCCAGAAGTAGATCAAGAATATAAAGGTATGGCCTTTGGATCCATCATCACCTAATAAGTGAAGCTAAAAAATCATGCATGTGTCAATAAATATTTGAACTATGTGTCCAATCCCTCTGAATAGCTGGCTTAAGATTACAAAGGCTAACTAGACCTTTAGCTCCATCATTGCCCCATGAAGTGAAGCTATGAAGTGATACTGATATGGAATATATGTCATATCAAATGGATCCTAAAGCCCCTAAATGTACTATAATATAACAATATAGGCATGGATAGTTGAATGTATGCTGAAAACTAGGGCACTCTTATCCATTTCAAAAGATGGAGACTAGGATTATATGAGAGCCACTCCAGAACTAGTGTAAGAGGCTTATATGGAAGCCAACTTGGGTACTCAAGAAGTTGAGCTTGTATGAAATCTGAACTTAAAAAAGGATGCCAACCACCTGTAGATGGAGTAAGGCATACAACTATTAAGAAATGCGTGGAAGATAAACTAAACATAGAAAAATGGGAAGACCAATGTGCCACACACATTGCCCCTTATAACTGGTGTCTAAAACATGGATTCTGATCTAGAAGTTATATCAACTACCTAATCTTAAACTATAAGTGAGAGACATCATGTTGTGCATGATACCCCATATATCTAGATTCTCTGAGCAAAAATTGTACTAAAATATGCTAATTCTAGACTATGTTGTACTGACAAACCTATGACTAAACTCACCTTTCAATCTATTTCTAGAAAAAATGATTTTTCTACTATCTAGATAAGAACACCAAAAATAAGACACCCTATTATCTAGTGCTATAGTCCAACTTTGGTGCCATTGTTTAGGTCCAAATTTGATGACTATTATGGATTCTCTGATGTCCACCTAGTTTGTTCTGCTTGGTCTGATGTCCAGTTTCTATTTTGAGTGTTCTAAAAACTATTATTTTGACCACTAAGAGATCTAATATCTATGAAAAAACCCTTCTTTGTTTCCCCCTCTTTTGAGGGTAGGAATAGGTACCCTACAATGACTACCCTTAAAAGAAGAAGCCCTGCAAATGTGTTAAGTTACAAATATACATGATATAGCAATGATAATCAACAAGATATCTTGAGATATAACAAAATTTAAATTGAGAGATTTGTTAGATCAATAGGGATATTCCCAAATAGATATAACAAAATTTGAATTACAATGTATTTAACTAGAACTAAAAATGTTAGATGTTAGTTATTAGTTTTCAAAGAGGGATGGAGCATGATGTCCATCATGGTGTCCAAGAAAGTTAAGAAAATGCATGATATAGATCATGGTATTACAATAATAAAAAAATCAATCAAGCTAATAAGCACATGGATCAAGAATCAAGAATCATACAAGAATGGCCAAGGGACCAAGCAAACAAGGGACATGGGCACATGTCACTCAAACTAGAAAACAATCATACAAGTCATGTTCAAATGCCACATAAACACACAATAGAAACAAGAAAGATTGGCATGAGGGCCACAAGCATATAGAAGAGTACAATTAAGGGACATTGGAAAATGTCCAAAGGTGCACATGCATGAATAGAAGCAAAGGATATTGGAAAATGTCCTAAGGCACACACAGGAGACAAGAAAGAACTAGAAACGTAATCCAACAAGCTATGCTAAGCAAGAAGAGAAAGCATGTAATAACTAAAAAGATAGAATCACATCTAACTAATCAAAACAATAGTGAAAGTATATAATACATGTTAATATATGACTAAGTATATGCTAAAGAGATATATAAATGCTAAATACTAGTGAAATGTTGATATAGTAATCTATGCAATCTAGTAAGTAATGTACAACAACAATGATAACTTGGAGTGTATAGTGTAGTAAAGACATAACTTGGATGGTGTAGTCATGTAGACGATTCCCCTAGTGGGTATGTATATTGATGTGTGTCTCAAATTTAGAAGTAGGATATCCCCTTGATGGATAAAGTGAAGCAATCAAGGATCTGGATGTCACTGCACACACTCAAAGAAGATCAAGTGAAGCAAGGTAATGTAGATAAATCAATAAATAATAGCATGAAATAGTAAATGTAAGTACTATCATAGTAACAAAAATGTAAAGCCTAGACGATGCATACACTCGAAATGTTTTTATGTTTTAGATATATTTGAATGTTTTTGGATTTTGAAATGTTATATTGTTTTTGTATTTTTGAAATAAGATATGTATAGGAAAGACTAAGAATAAATGATACTAACTGATGAGTCTTAGATGAGACTCCTTGTCATGGTGTTTTGTATCGAATAAAGGTATCGTGTGTGATCGTGAAGCATGATGGAAAGCCTAAGACTATGATTTTGAAAACTATGTGAATTATAAGTGTTCTAAAATCTCTAAAGTAAAAACTAACTATGGGGTACCTATATAACTCTAAGAAGTGGATGCAACTATAGGGCTCTTAGGGACCCATCTGGAAGTAGGAGAAGCTCTCTAAACATGTGCTCTATGTGTATATGCATGAGATCAAAATGACACGACTCTAGGTGTGAATATTATAGCTGGAAGCTATCTAGAGTCCCAAAGTAGTGGAGGTGTATGAATCTTTTGTACTAGTGATAGATGACTCAATTGTGTCTGAATTTGTATCAAGAAAAGAACTGTAACTGGTGGAAAACTAAAACTAGTATAAAAGCTAGAACTAGTGAGTGAAAAGGAGATGGATTTGAAGTGGGGAGTGGTAACTTATATGGAACTCCACCAACTATAATAAGCTAATTAGTGTGAATGAAATTCTTGCATCTATGAAATGTATATGGCACTTCTCAATTTTTTTGAATCCATGGGTGACCAAATAACATATCAAAAACACCTGCACTAGGAACTATAGTGAAATGTGTGGTCATATGTATTAGACTAGTCTTTAAAGGAAGTACAATCTCATCCAATAAAATTTGTATGTGCCCATTGAATCTATTTAAAATTGTATTTATTAGAGTGACATCCTACTTTGAATAACCCAAATGTTGTAATAATTTAATAGTGTACATGTTGACACTGGAACCATTATCGATGAGAACACTATGAATGGGCTAATTATGGATATGTGTTATGATAAAGAGTGCATTATTATCTAAATTATCCTCAACAATCTCTTGATCTAAGAAGGATATCAAAGGTCTAGTTAGAACCCTAGACTCACACACACCTATCATACTACTCAAAAGATGTGATTCAACTAAAGGTGTTTGGTATGTAACTGGTGGAGGATGTGCATGGTATGTGTGTTGAAAACCTAATGTGTCCCCTTTATATTGCTTAGAATGTTGTGGAAATGGATCTAATAAGATTTTCAAAGCTTTATCTTGTGTTGGCTTATCCTGTGGAGGCTCAACTAAAGTGCCAAGATTAAGTAGGTTGTTATCTATCAAGTCATGTATCTTATGTCTCAAACTGATGCATATATTTTTAGTGTGACCTAGTGTCCTATAAAAATCACAAAATGCCTGTTGATCATATCCCCATGGAAGAGGCTTTGTTGGGTCAACTTCTTGAATAAGAGGGAGAGTAATGATGTTACATTCTAATAACTATTGTAAAACTCTAGCTGGAGAAACTGGTATATTGGTAAATGCACACCAAGGAGGTGCTGATAAAACCACACACTGAGGGGGCTCTAAAACCACATTAACTATTGGTTGATTTTGATTTTTGTTATCATTTACTTTGACCTTGTATTGGAATTTGTTATTACTCTTGTTTGTTGTGTCTAGAATGCTTGTATACTTGAGTTTGTCCATTGAAATGAGTTTCACTTCTCTTTATTTTAATGTATGACATAATTAAGTGAAGGAAGAAAATATTTTAAACATAATAGATTGATGAAATGTTGGTAGAAGGATATATTTAAAGAGATCCTATAGGTCTTAATCTACCAAGGGGCTAGTCATCTTAGCCAAGATGATCTTATATCGAAGCACATAGTCTGTGAGATGCTCATTTGAATTTTTTTCTATTGTGAAATTTGTGCATAAGAGACCTTATCACCAATGTTGATACTAAAATGTGCTATGAACATGTTAGCTAAATGATTGAATGCATTGAATGATTGATTCAATAGACTATAGAACCATTGTAAAGCATAATCCTTTAGCCTTCATAGAAATAGCTTGGTAAGTAGCCAATCATTTGGTACATAATACAAGCCTGATGTGTGAAAATCTCTCAAATTTGTCTTTAGATCACCCTTGCCATCATCAAGAGTAAGATTAGGTTGAACAAAACCTTATGCCAAGGGTGTAGAAGCAATGTGACATACCAATGGTGTATGCAGAAGGGCAAAATAATCCAAATCATGCGTAGATCTAGTGGTACCTTGCTCAATATATAGCACCTTAGATTGAAGAGATCTTATCTCTTACATAAGGGCTACCACATCAAAAGAGAGGGATGTACTAGCTATAATTGGTGGCATAGAGGGATGTTGGGCTGATATAGGGGGTTGTTGAGACATAGTTACCCCTATAGTGTTATTTTCGATTGGTTTTTAAATGAGGATGGAAAACTCAACTTGTTTAGCCTTTTTGATTTCCATGATAGATTGTAAAATTAGTGTATGATTTTTAGGTTGTTCCTTAAGTCTTTCTCTAAAGTTTTAGAGAATCAAAATTTTGTTGAGTACAACTTCATTATCAATAATGGGTGGAAGTGGATCAGTAGTCTAATGTCGTATAGCATGAGCATCAGTGTGTACATCATTAGTGGTATTCTAATTAAAATTGGTGTAATTTGGATGTGTAGAATCTATATTTGGAGCCTGAACTAATTATTTCTCCATAGTATATGGTCGATTGAAGGAATCTAGATGAATTCAAGAGGATTGTACTAAGTCTTGCACTTCATCTTGAAGAAAGAGATGCAAGGAACTTAGGTGGCATTAGGAAAACAACTTGGATAATAGTAGAAAATATTAAACTAATATAATATAAACAAGGATTTGGAATATGCATAAAAAGGATACAGAGCTCCCAGACATGTAAGGTGATACCCCAAGGAGCAAAATAGGAGCTAGTACATGCAATGAGGAATTTTTCAAAAATATTTTTGAAAAAATACTATGAATTTTTGAGCCAAGTATGCAAGATAAAATTCAAAATTTTATGGGAAAATGTTTGATTTAATGGGACCTAGTAGATGTAACTAGGGTTTTGAGAAAAATATTTTTTTTGAAATTATTATGAATTGTTGAGATTTGAAGTGATTTTCTGATTTTAATATACAACTAAAATTTTAGAAAATGATTGAAAAACTATTGGAAAAGTAATAGGAGCTAGTTGATGCAACTAAGGTTTGAAATAAATTTATTTTAAAATTTAATACAAAATTTTAAAATTTGAGAGAAATTTTTTATTTTAATATTCAATAAAAAATTCAAAAATTAATGTGAAAAATCAACTAGGAACTTACCCTAGGGTTTCTAGGATTTTTTATGTGAAATTTGAAGTAAGTTAGGTTCAACAAATGATTTATTATGTTTGGAAAATTAGATGTTTAATTCCTAAATAATAAATGGGTTTTAGTAGATAAAATCATGTAAATAATATGCAATAATTAAGCCACTAATTTTGTATAAATAAATTATATTTTTTCCTTTCCTAAAAATTGTAATATGTGAGAGAAAATGTAACTTTTCTTATTCTAGGCTATTATAGTTGAGATAGAGTCTGATATTACAGGAATAGGACTGGGACATAATCACAAACTGAGATCTAGATTTTATTTCTTGGTTGGATAGGACCACTAAAAATAAGACACCCTACTATCCAATGTTGTAGTCCTACTCTTGCTTCTATTATCCAAATTACTCAAAAAGATCTAATTTTTTTGCGTTTTGTTTGTAGTATTTGTATGAGCATGTGTACCAAATTTCAAATCCTTGTTGTCAATATAACTCCTTGTAGAGTTGATTCTTCATGTACTTGTGTCTTCTATGAAATTAAATGAAACTTTGGAAAATAGTGAAAAGGGTTTAGTGTGTAAAGAATATGTTGGATGCACCTCACACCTCATATATGGGAACGTTGCCTACATACTAGTACTATGAGGAGAGATCAAGCTATATGTAGTTCTCCCATTGAAGTGCTTGGTGTAATAGTGTGATGAAAATGCAAGTAAATGCAAAACTAGGTGTACTTGGAATGACTAGGGACTAGTATGAGGGTTTGAATAGGCTTGAAATACTATTGGATGGATATATGTAGAGAATAGGAATAAGTGATTGAGTGATCTTTCTAGTATTCTTGTTTCTCTCTTGTAAATGAGTGCAAACCCTTTTAAATGGACTTTGAATGGCCTTTTATAGGGAATTTAATGATTATGGGTTAAACGAATTCATGTTAGACTGACATGAATTAGGATAAGGATTAAATAAAATATGACCGTTAGAACCTATTTTGCACTTGGTTGATAATATCACTAAAAACTAGACACCCTGGGTTTCAACGCTCCTATCCAACTTGGGCATTATTATCTAGAGGGAATGAGACCTAGGGGATGGATCTGGGCCTAAGAGAGTTGCCTAGGTATACATGGGTTAATCATAGAAGGTTGTGGATGACTGTGTATAAGTGAAAGAAGAGCATAAAAGGGTTATGCAATTAAGTAGGAGGACCTATGGATTGGGTGTCATTAGCCATACTCAAGTAACCAAATTTTGCATTTTATATGACTACACATTAGCATGACTAACATTTAAATCTTGTGTTGCATTATTTCTACTTGGATTAGGATTTTATTATTGAAGAGTTACCAATGATTTCATAGAGGTGTCCTCATGAGTAGATGAATTGCTTTGATAGCCTAAGTGATAATGACAATGTGTGTAATGTGCTTGTCCTAGTGTACTTGAAGTTGGCTTGGTTGATCTTCAATTTTGGCATGATTAGATATGTTTAGGGATGAATATATAATATTAAAAATGTGCAAGGGGTCATATAATAGGTTTTATATACTTTTTATCTTATGTCCATGAGTGTATTTTATCTAGTTGATCATTTTTATCATCTAGACATTTTGGGTCCAGTGGCAAAAAATCTGAGTAGGCAGTTTGCTAACATCACCATTGCCACATGTGGATGAGTCAGTGGGACTGGGTCATATGGTTGTGATCACATTAGTCCCTAACTTATATGATCTAAATCTTAGGTCATGCATCTAAACACAATCAAATATATGTGGGTGTAAATCTGGGTTCTCAAGCATTTTGATAGTGTTTTCTATGTTTAAAAAGCACTGAGTAAGTATGTTAATGATGTAAGCATTCACACACATGGAGATTTCAAGAGGAAATGGTAACATGGGTTTGTTAATTATTATGCCTAGTTCTTATGTGATAAATCTTAAGTCATGTACCTAAATGTGATAAAATATATGCAAGTGAAAAGTTGGGCTCCTAGGAAGTCTGACATTGTTTTCCCATAGCCAAATTTGCATGAGGCAAGAAAGAGCCAAGTAAGCAGTTTGATGATGGCATATCTCACACGTGTGGAAATTTAAAAATAATATGATCATATGGGTTTATTTATTTTTATGCTTGGTTTATTTACACTAATTTTTAGGTCAAGCATCCAAGCACAACAAAAGATATGCATGTTCAAAGTTGTCCTTCTATACAAGTTTTTGACATACTTGGCTCTATGACAAAAAAAATTGAGTGAGAATTTTAATGTCATTATATCTCACATGTGTGAGGGTTCCAAGAGCATTTTATCACATGATTGGATTATCCTAAGTGAGAAGATCATATGGTCCAAATTTAAGATCATGCAAGTAAATGAGGTAAACGTTATTGAGGGCTAAAGTTAGCTTCTCATATAGAATGCAATGTTTCTCATGGTCAATTTTGTGCAACGTAAATTTTTAACATCATCGATGGAGCATGTTGCTCCAATATTATAGGAAGTAGTGAGATGATGCCAAGTGTTTAAATGTTTAACAATATGCAGAGTTAAAAATCAAGCTTCTTCAAAGGATTAATGGTTCATAGGTGATCATACGGTTTTGATCTAATGGTGCATGTTAAGTGAGATGGTAAGAAGTGCACAATGCTTAATAGTTTAAGTACTCAAAAGGCATGTAAGGGTACCCAGTGTCATGATCATAGGGGTTCTGAGCAAGATCAAATGGTGAGTGTTATCTGATAAAGACCTGACTACTCCATAGAGATCGATAGATTGTGTTGAGTAAAAGTTTCTAGATTTCATGAGCTGACATCAACTATTAGATGTTTAACTGTGACTGTTTGAATTTGAATATTTGAATTTTACAAAGGAAAAAACTAGTGTCTATTTTTATGTCATATCTTTTGATCTATGCAAAATTTGCTCATTGTGTAAAAAGAGAAGTTATATATGATCACAAGGCACATCTGGAAATATGAATTTGAAGGTCTAACTATATGTACAAATAAATATATTGAGATCCAAAGTTGACTATGAATTTGATTGTGTTTTATAAGTAACTCGAGAAGGGTAATTAAGCTCATTCTGATATTATTTTGATGTTTAATGATGAATTAAGTATTTGGGAGTGTTGTAGACTCCATAAGGATGCTCAGTGTTCATTATGAAGGATTGACCAATCATATGCTGCATGAACAAAGGCTTAAAAGGTGATTGTGTGTTCGTTCATAATGATTATGTGTATAGAAAGCTGTTTGAGTAAATTGTTCTTAAGAAAGAGGGTAATATGATGGATATGGACACTTAAACAAGACCTATAGATTATTTAGAATGGGTATATGTTTTTATAAAATGTTCTTATGTTCTTTGTTTTCTTGGAGAAGTGTCAAAGAGCTGAATGGGTCTCCATAGGACCTAAAAGTGACTTAAGCCTATTTGAAAGTGTGTTGTGCTTAAGTGTGACCTATATAAGATGCCTTAAGGGTGAAGGCATGAATTGTGGTTAAAAATGAAAATATTTTGAACTTGATAATTTATGAATTATCTATATATATTGAAACCAAATGTGATGGTTTCTAGGCTAGTGGATGACTTGTGAGAGAGGCTTGTAAAAGGTGGATGTAAGAGTTATGGAGAGAAGGAGAGGTAAAGTGACCAGTTGGATGAGTTGATAAGTAGATAAAATTGATGACTATATATATAACCTATAGGTCATATTTCTAATGTCAAAAAAGTTCTCTTATAGCTTTAATATATGCAAAGATGTCTAAGTGTGCATATGAGGATAGTGTGAGTGAAGAATGAGAGAGATTACGACATGCCTATATGAGAGGCTTGTATGAGATAGAGAGGAAGTTTTTTTAGGGGTTATATAAATAGAGATCTATCATTAGTTGTTGAAGACATCAGTTCTAAGGTGGAGGTGTTCACTTCAAGGAGGGTCTAAAGGACTTGATCTTCCTTATGTTAGTTGCTTCTTGTGAAACAGGTGTTTCACTAAATACCTTTAGTCAGGAGGATATGATTAAGTTTTAATAGTCTAAAGGAGTTGATTAGTCTCTTGTTTGTAATTTATTATAGGATATTAGTCTATGTTTTATAGGCTTGAGAGTGGGTTTTATTCCCCATGATGGTCTCCCATAGGAACTATGTGTTATTTGTTTAATATTGTATATGCATTGAATGAATGAGATCTCTTGTTAATGTTGCTTGATCAAGTTGATATATGTTGATTATTTAATAGTTTGAATGGGTTACAATTATAATTTAAATATCTAGTCTCACTAATTCACCCCTACCCTCTTAGTGATTGTACCTCTAACAATTGGTATCAGAGCAGGTCCTTTGATAGAGTCTTGACAACTTGAAAGTGATCCAAGGTACAATATGGGTAGTCATCAAGGAGGTTTATCTACTAAGAAACCATCAATGTTTAGTGGATTCAATTATGTATTTTGGAGTGATAGGATGAGGACATACATTATGTCCCAAGGGTTTGATGTATGGAAATTTGTTGTGGATGGTTATGTTGTTCCTACTACTCCTCCATCTAGTGTTGTAGAAAAAAAGTTGTTTGAGAACAATTCCAAGGAAATGAATAATATCACTTATGGTCTTTTAAAGACTGAATACACTAAGGTAATCCATTGTAAATCTACTAAAGATATATGGGACAAAATGTAGATAATTTATGAAGGAGATTCAAAGGTTAAGCTTACCATGTTGTAAACTCACATAAGGCAATTTGAAATTCTTAAGATGAATGAAGAAGATTCTATGGTATCCTTTCTATAGAAAGTTGATGAGATTGTGAACATCATCAAAGGTCTTGGAGAGAATCTTGAAGAACTTAATGTATTTAAAAAGGTATTAAGGTCCCTATCCCTCAAGATTGATCCTAAAGTATCTACTATAGAATAAAGTCATGATCTTACTCCACTGAAGTTGGATGAACTGCATGGCATCCTTACTACCTATGAGATGAGGAAGAATGATAATATAACACCAGAGAAGGAAGCAAATTTCAAGATTGAAATTAATTCAAAGAATAAATTCCAATGAAAGAAACCCAAAGAGGATGACATTTTAGATATAGATGAGGATGAACTAATTACTTTGATTTCAAGGAAATTAAAAATAGGTTTAGGAAAGTATAAAGGTAAACTACCCCTCAAATGCATCAATTATGGTGAGATAGGACATTTTGATAATAAATGCCCTCATAAGTATAAGAAGGATGATGATGAAGAGCATGATCAAGGTCATTATTATGTAAATATATCATTCAAGTCTGATAAAAGCAAAAAGGGATTGAGAAGGTATGACAACAAGAAGTATTTAAAGGACAAGAAGAGTCTCTACACCAAAGAATATTGTAGTTCATCAGATGAGAGTGAAGTCAGTGACTCAGAGTATGATCATGAAGATGATGGTCTTATTGAAGATAAAGATATATTCATGGCTGAGGAAGGTAGTTGCTCACATCAAAAAGAGTCTACTTGGTGTGATTCAGATGATGATGAAGATGAGGTAGACTATAAGACTGTATTGACAAATACTCATGAAGAACTAAAGATTGAGAAGAAGATCAGTAAGAAGATTAAATATAAACTCAAGCACTTTGAGGAGTAATTCAATGTATTTGAGGCAATAATGGATGAAGATTCCAAGGAGCATGAATAAATGGTCAGGTATCTTAGTTGTCAATTTCAAGTCCTGTCTACAAGCCTAAAAGCTAAAGAAGATGAATGTTCAAGGTATGTAATTGAAAATGAGTTATTGAAATTTGAGTTAGAGAAATCTACAAGCAAGATAAAATCATTTGTCAAGTTTGATAAAAGTTCTAATTATTTGGATGATAGTCTAAAGAGTTAAAAGTCAGATAGTGACATTTATAGATTGGGCTTTATTAAAGAGCCTAGAGTTACTTCTCAAGTTTATATGAATGTCAATATGAGCAAGGTGGATCGGTATTTGAAGGAAAATTATTAGATAAGGAATAAAGGTGCTATTAGAATGAATATAAAATTGATCAGATAACCAAATTCCATGAGGTATGTAAATTTTAATGGTTACTTATATAATTATAATTAATTTGGGCATAGAGCAAGAGAATGTAGAAGACCTGTTAAAAATGAATTTGCATGGAACTATAATGGGGGTCATCAGTCAAAAGGTGTGAGTAAGGTTGAGTGTTTTAACTGTCATGATGTGGGATACTTTTCAAAACATTATCCATTTAAGGTAAAGTAAGTTGAGTTTCCTTCAAGAGATATTGAGTGTTATAATTGTTATGAACAAGGACACATAACAAGATTTTTTCAAAAAATGGTAAGATAGAATGAGCTTCTTGCAAAAGCTATGATGTGCTTCAATAATTAAAATAGAGGTCACATTGCTATATTCTACAAGTAGAGCCCAACAAGTCAGAATAGGTTCAATCAGGCACCTAAAGTGCAAAGAAGAAGGAAAGTCAACTCATGGAAGCAAAAGGTCGTAAGTATGAGTCATGATGAGACTATAGGTTCAAGTAATCTATTTTCTATGGTGGATAATACCATAAAAGTTGAAGAGTTATAAGGACTCTCATTGTCTGCTCATGTTGAGAATGAAGATAACAAGCTCAAGGAGAAGACCAAGGTGTTGGTTGAGGCTAGTTTTGAAGTGAGTATGGATCCAAGTGAACATCCTACTATTTTTGAGTAAGCTTAATATAGAGAACATCAATTGTCAGTACTTAGTGATGAGGTTCCAAGCCATAAGGAAGATTCTACAAATGAAAAGGTATGTCATGAATCTATGTTATCTCCATGTATTATCAATCCAATCATAGAAAAGAAGGAGAATGTTGTAGTGTATGAACATGTTAATTTTATTAAGTCTAAGAAGAATAAGAAGAAATATAATCATCAAATGACCAAGGAGGAGTTTTACATTGTTTTAGGACATTGTGAAATAGGGTGTCTTTATCTATGTTTCTTAGGAGACATATTTCTTATAGAGAAGCAAGTGTTATTGTGTTTTTATTAAGACCATCTTAAAATGATAGAGATGAGTGAGGAGCAGGTATGTCTAGATGGAAGATATGCTATGGTGATGTCAGAATGATGCCATTGTTATATATGGTTTGTTTATAGGGTCAAATTGAAGGTTTTCAAGTGGCAAAAGAGGATTTATGATTTTTCAAGATAATATTTTTGCATATAAAGTTACATTGACCTTATTATAGCATGTTCCAAGTGGTTTTATGGTTAGAAAGTATTTTTAAGTCAAATTGGAGATTTTTGTGTGATCTCAGGTTTCCTAGTTTGTGCTTAAAAGTATGCAGGTCCTAAAATGGTTTATAGGAAGTCAAGATTCCTAATGGTGTCAAAGATAAAATATTGGTATAAAAGTGTGTAATGGTTGTTTCTAGGTGTGAAATAAGTTTCATGAGTGTGTATTGACTAGAAAGTGCTATGTTGACCTCGTTTGTTTTGAGGTTCTAGGGCTTTGGACTTTGCTAGGAAATTGGTTTGCCTTGTGAATTGAGGTCTAAAGATTTTTAATATGTTGAATGGGAAAAATGGGTTGTAAAATAAATCTTAAGAAATATTTCAAGGTTTTTGGTTATCAAGTTACTCAAGTTTTTATCAAATGGGAAGCCTAATTAGGTAGTAGGTTTGTGAATGAAGTATGTTGCATATGATGAGCTAGGTGTTAAAAATTGGTGTTATTAAAGGGGCATATGAGAGTGCTCTATATATGAATTTTTAATTATTGAATATGTATCTACTAAGATTTGTGGGCTCTACAAGTTCCAAGTAGGGTTATAAGGAGTCCAAACAGGCCTAGTATGAAGATTTGATGTTTTTACTCAATATTTCCAAAAGATCAAGGTATGTCTATTTCAAGGAGAGTTCCATAATATTGTAGTGCATGGTTGAGAAGTACAATGTGGTATGCATAAAGTTAGGGGGAGATGACTCAGATAGCTTGAATGACTTGAGGAACTTTTACATGATGGAAGGGGAAGCATATGTGAGATGATTCAATCATATTGAAAATGTGGTGATATCTACTACAAATGTGATTTTAAGAAAGTTGGTATGTTAACTTGATCAAGCCTATTCATATTTGTGTGTTCTTTCTTTATTGATTATAGTGCTTGATTGAAGTCAGTATTAGCATGGAGCAAGAGGAAGGTGTCAAGATAAGAAGAGGTAGGCTCAAGGTAAGGGGGATTTTGGATCACCTTCCTCAGATGGTCATTTCCTATTGATGTTATTTTTAGGTCTTTAGGATCATTTGGTGCCCACATTTTTAGTGTCAAAGGGGGATAAAGTTCCTATTGTGAGAGTGTTTGAAGAGAGAGAAGGTGAGATAAATGATGTTTGTTGACATCAATGACAAAGGGGGATATTGTTGGATATTTTTCAATGATTTCATGGTGATGTCATGAAGGTGTCTTGGTGAGTAGATGAAGTGCTTTGATTGCCTAAGTGATAATGAAAAAGTGTGCGATGTGTTTGTCCTAGTGTGCTTAAAGTTGGCTTAGTTGATCTTCAGTTTTGGCATGATTAGAGATGTTTAGGGATGAGTATGGAATATTGATCATGTATAAGGGGTATTATAATATGTTTTCTATGCTTTGTTTGCTTACGTGAATGAGTGAATTTCATCAAGTTGATCATTATTTTCATCTAGACATTTTGGATCCAATGGCAGAAAATTTGAGTAGGTAGTTTATAAACATCACCATTACCACGTTAGGATGAGTCAAGGGGATTTGGTCATATGGTTGTGATCAAATTAGTCCCTAGTTTCTATTATCTAAATCTTAGGTTATATTCCTAAACACATTAAAATATATGTGGGTGCAAAGTTGGGCTCTTAAACATTTTTACAGTGTTTTCTATGTTCAAAAAGAGCTAAGCAAGCATGTTGATGATGTTAGCATTCACATGGAGGTTTTAAGAGGAAATGGTCACATGTGTTTTTTTAGTCTTGTGCCTAGTTCTTATGTGCTAAATCTTAGGTCATGCACCTAAACATGACAAAAGATATACAATTTCAAAGTTGGGATTCCAAGCAGTTTGACATTATTTTCCCATACTTAGCCAAATTTGCATGAGGCAAGAAAGAACCAAGAAGTTTGATGGTGGAATATCTCACATGTGTGGACATTTAGAAAAAAATATGATCATATGGGTTTGTTTAATTTTTTTCCTGGTTAATTTATTCTAATTTTTAAGTCAAGCACCAACGTATGGAAAAAGATATGCATGCTCAAAGTTAGCCTTCTAGACAAGTTTTTGACATAATTGGCTCTATGACAGAAAAATATGAGTGATAATTTTAATGTTGCTATATCTCACATGTGTGAAGGTTCTAGGAGAAGTTTGTCACATGGTTGTATTCTCCTATGTGAGGAGATAATATGGTCCAAATTTAAGATCTTACAAGTGAGGTAAAATTTATTAAGGTTCAAAGTTGGCTTCTTAGATAAATTGTAATGGCTCCCATACTTAGTCAATTTTTCACTAGGTAAAGTTTGAACATCATTGACCGAGTGTGTTTCTCCAAGATACCAAGAAGAAGTGAGATGGTTCCAAGTGTTAAAATGTTTAACATTATGTAGAGTTAAAGATAGAGCTTCTTTTAAGGATAAACAGTTCATGGGTGATTGTACAGTTTTGATCTAATGGTGCATGTTGAGCAAGATGGTAAGAAGTGCATAATGTTTAACAATTTAAGTGCTCATAAGACATGTGAGGGTGCCAAGTGTCATGATCATGGGGATTTTGAGCAAGATAAAATGGTGAGCACTACCAGATAAAGACCTGACTAATCCATAGAGATTGGTAGAGTGTGTTGATTAAAATTTTCTAGATTACATGAGATGAGGTCAACTATTAGATGTTTAACTATGACCATTTGAACTTGAATATTTGAATTTTGCAAAGGAAAAGACTAGTTTTTGGTTTTTATGCCATATCTTTTGATCTATGAAAAATTTTCTCATTGTGTAAAAAGTGAAGTTATAGAGGATTATAAGGTGCATCTAGAAATATGAATTTGAAGGTCTAATTGTATGTACAAACAAAGATATTAAAATCCAAATCTGACTATATGTTTGAATGTGTTCTACAAGTAACCTGAGAAGGGTAATTGAGCTTGTTCTGCTATTATTTCAATGTTTAATGATGGATTATCTATTTGGGAGTGTTATAGATTCCATAAGGATGCTCATTGTGCATTATGAATGATTGACCAATAATAAATAGTATGAATAAAGGCTTAGAAGGTGATTGTGTGTTTGCTCATAATGACTATGTATAGAGAGTTGTTCGAGCAAATTGTGCTTAAGTAAGAGGGTACTGCGATGGATATGGACACTTAAGGGGAACCTATATATCATTTATAATGGGTGCATGCTTTTTTAAAATGTTCCTGTGTTCTTTATTTTCTCAAAGAAGCATCAAAGAACTGAATGGATCTCCATATGACCTAAAAATGGCTTAGGACTATTTGAAAGTGTGATGTGCTTAAGTGTGACCTATGTAAGATGCCTTAAGGGTGAAGGCATATATTGTGTTTGATAAATAAAATATTTTTAACTTGATAATTCATGAATGTTCTATATATAGTGAAACCAAATGTGATGGTTTTTAGGCTAGTGGATGACTTATGAGAGAGACTTGTGCAAGGTGGATGTAAGAGTTGTGGAGCAAAAGAGAGGTAGATGTTTCTATGCAAAATTGCTTTCTACATTCAAAGAAGAAATAAGAAACTAAAAGAAATGGTTAAGGCTAGAAGATACCTGATAAAGTTGTGCGCACCGAAATTAGACGTTGGAAGATTCTCCTCTTTGGCTGTGGAGGAATGACACCTGCAAAGAAGAAAAGGCTGAAACACGGAAAAATGTTAGTCAAAGGATATGGTGGGCTGTCAGGCGAACGCCCGATCCTGGAAGTACGAAGACTTCCTTGAAGGATATCAACCCACTGATAAAAAAAAATCACAGAATATTGGACTGAAGTAGATATAAAAGATAAAATGATAGAAATAAAGGACAGAAAATAAAAGTGCGTACCTGATATGCAACACTGTTCTATGCAGTCGTCGATGTTGGTCTCTGTGGTGCCGGCGTCGGTTAGGGAAAGTGCCGGTGTCGGTCAAACTATCGGTGTCGGTCGGGCCAGGTTCTGGACAGAGTCTGGATGAGTTGCAGAAGGTCTGACAGAGTTGGGATAGGGTCTTGACAGGGTCGGGACAGGGTCTGATGGAGTCGAGACAAAGTCAGGGCAGAGTCTACGCAAGGTTTTGGATAGGTTTTGGTTGAGTTAGGACAGGGTCTAGTCAGGATAAGGTCGAGTCTAAATAGGCTCTGGGGATTTGTAGAAGGTCGAGTCTGGACAGAATATAGAGTATGGAAATAACAAGCAAGTAATAACTAAAGATAAAAATAAATAGATGAGAATACTTACCTATCACAGTATAAAGACATGATTGACGTTGTTGAAGTTGTCTGTGCAGTACCAGATTGAAGCGAACGCAGATTGGTTGATGCCAGAGTTGGTTGATCGTGAGAGTGTTGATTGCAAGAGTTTGTGAATGTCAGAGTTCGGGCTCGATGGATTGATTGATTGATTAGTTCATTGATTGATCGATTGGCAGATGCTGATGAAGGCAAGGGACGATTCGAGAGACGGTTCGAT
This sequence comes from Torreya grandis, assembly GCA_037957365.1. NCBI lineage: Eukaryota > Viridiplantae > Streptophyta > Pinopsida > Cupressales > Taxaceae > Torreya > Torreya grandis. The sequence continues at coordinate 1,503,929 of JARHVA010001105.1, read as the reverse complement.
AACCATTTGGGAAACTGATTGGGAACTGAATGATAACTGATAACGGATAACGGTAAGGTGACCGACGTCGGCAGGATTGCCGACGCCAGCCGATAAGTGATCGACGTCAGCGACATCGGTCAGGTAATGACCGTTGTTGGCAGATGCACAATGGGGATAGAGTCTAGCTTAGCTCTGTGCTCATTTTTACATGTTGCCAGGGTCAAGGCTGGTGGAAAAAGTGATCGACAAGAGTTAAATAGGCGAAGAAGAATAAGACGGGGGATGATCAGGGAAGTCGACATGATTTCGGTGTCTACATTTGCCCTTTTTTGTCTTGTTGGTTGTTCTAGACGAACTGCAAGACAAAAATAGGAGTGATTGCCCCGATTATGGATAAGGTATTCCCCCTCAAAGCAGGAGTTGAGGGAAGGGGAACCGGGAATTGAGTGCTGATTTGACAAAGAGTGGATGAAAAAGGGGTGAGGGTAAACGCTGCAAAAGTCATGATTGCATGCATACCACTGCACGAGATGGTTAGGTCAAAGTGTCATAGGTCAAGGGTTGAGGAGTGCCAAAATTGAAGTAACTAGGCCCCAGCATTTAGTCATCTACTGATCGGGTCACTCAATCTAAGCTGAAGCTCCAAATGGATCATCGCGTTCTAGGTATCTCGGGCTCAAGAAGTGCTCCTAGAAACACGAAAAAAGGCACAAGTAGTGTGGATCAACCAGCTTGCGATCCTATACTTGTGAGGGTCCAAAAAAAAGGTCTGTGCACAATTCTGCTAACCAGTCATGAGATAGCATACATGCAAAAACAACCAAGGCAAAAATGTCTTGGAAGTGGTCGAGGTCGGAGGAGATAGGCATGATCTCCAATGGTCATAGGTCAAGGTGAATGGATGAATGAAAGGATGTGGCTGAGCTAACCTCAGAAAACGTCATGTGATCTGAGTGCTGCCTACATAGCCCTTGTGTGAAGGGCCTCAGGCCAATGTAGTTCTCCCTAAAAGGGAGGAATGGTCAAAGAAAATGATTGGTCTTGATCAAAGTTACAGAAGAGAAAGTTTGTCCGTCAAGGAGACGAACAAACGGGGGTGGTCGAGCTAACCTCAGAGGATGTGTTATCTGAGTGCTACCTACATAGCCCTGGTCATAGGGCCTTAGACCAATGTAGTTTAGACAAATTGAAAAGATTGGTCGATGATTGGATGTGGTCAAGTGTCGAAATGATGAGGGGAAGATGAGGATAAGATGATGCTACAAATGGTGTATTCTGTAGAATTGGTCGAAAGGCTTTCATCCCTAGCAAGTTTCCATAGTCGTGATGGATGTATGCTAAAAATGAATGGAGGTCTATTTATGCTTCAGCAAGTATTGGTTTATGCTTAACATAAATTGAGTCTGGTTGATAGTTTCCATGTGTACTGGTGTCCATAGAAACTATGTGAAAAGGACAAGGATGATGATAATGTCATGTTGTCGAGTTGTTGGTCTGAGAATGTTTAGGTTGAAAAAGGTTTGGTTAAATGTGACCAAAGTGAAAGATACGTGAAAGGCATATTGCTCTTTCATTGACAAGGACCAAAAAAGATAGCATAGATAGGGGTTATGAGAACCAAGAGCCCCATTCATGCGTGACGTCGTTGACCATAGTTATGTTAGAGTGGTAATCGAATCACTTTGACATTAAAGTGAGCTCGAAGTCCCTTGAGCAGGTGATAGGAGGAGGAAAAAGGGTAACCCGGTTTAAGAGTAGAGATAACTATGCCCCTTTTTATAGGAGACCCTGAGACAACTATAAGTCAAGTCCATGACTCATTCATTTTTTATTTTTTTATTTTTATTTTTTGCGCAGACTGATCAATGCGGGAAGTCCACAAAAAGATGTCATTTGCTTGGTGGTCAGTTGTGAAGCTGATCAATGCGGGAAGCTTCTAAAATAGTGTTGTTTATTGCCAGATTAGTCATAGCCATCTTTCAAGGGAGTGGTCTAGATTTTTGTTTAATATAAGGGCTTTGGAATAGCTGTCCTTCGAGGGAGCAGTCTATTAATTATAGCAATGATAGTATAGCTATCCTTCGAGGGAGCAGTCTACTTTTTGATTTTAATATTGATATAGTGACCATGGATATTGTGACATCTTGATTTGTTTTGATAGAAATGTGAGTTGTGGACAAGATTATAGAAGGTCAAGGGCTCCCTTTTATGAGGACAAAAGCATCCATACAGCATAAAAGGGTTATAGGATTTGTTAAGAGGAATAGGGTTGAAAGGAAGTAGGATTAAGAGGACGGGGATTGCTCAAGGGACGAGCTCAAGTTAAGTGTCAAGTGGACGAATACTCGACTAGTAGTAGAACGGTCGCAGATGCAACGCATTAAGAGGCTCAAGTTTTGGGCGTCCATCAAGAGAAGACAGACGATAAGTCCCTGATCCATACTTGTGCGTGTATGATAAGGTCCAAGTCAATTAGGAGCAGACTTACCTCATTTACTTCACTCCATATTGGTCACGTGTTGATTGATGAATGGATGTGAAGTTGACTGATATGGTCATTGATTGATCGAGACTGGTTGAATGTGTGGATAAAAAGGTTGGTCAATGTTTGGTTGAGATTTGGTCATTTGATAGTTGGTCAATGGTTGGTCGAGGGTTGATTGGTTGGTATTTGGTCTTTGGTTGGGTCGAATGCTTGGTTGAGGTCGGGTTAAATGTTTGATTACTAGTCTGGTTGAGGCTAAGTTGAAAGAGTGATTGATATGTGGTCGAGACTGTGTTGAAAAATTGGTCGAGGTTTGGATGAAGGTTGAATTCCCCCAGCGGCTAGGGAGAATGTTTGACGGATTGGTTAAGGTCAGTTGAGGTTTAGTGGTCAAATGGACTGTGTTGATGTTGAATAAGGGGGTTAAAGGTGACAAAGGAACCAAAACCTGGCGTGGAGATCCTAATTTAGGTGATGAGGTTGGAGAGGCATGAGTTGGTGTTGATGATTTGTCAGAGGGATGGTCCAGAGGATCCTTGATGAGAAGGGAATCCTTTCTCCATTGGTGACGAATGACAGCTTTAAGAGCGCAACAACGCTCAGTGTCATGTCCCGGAGTATAATGATAGTGACAGTATTTAGAGTTGTCGAACCAAGAGGGTCTTGATCTGAGAGTTGATGAGAGGGGCAGTGTTGAAGGCTTGATAACATGGTCAAGAAGAGAGGTGTCATTCCCCAGACATTGGCGAATGGCGACCTTGAGGGCACAACAATGTTCTGTGTCATGTCCAGGCATGTGATGATACGCACAAATATGAGTGTCGTCGAACCAAGGTGGTTTAGGTCTGAGAGATTGACATGGTCTAAGAGGCGGGAGGTTGAGGTGAGATGACTGCAACAAGTACCGTAATAGCAAGGTATAAGAACCTGCTGACGGGTCTGGATATTTTATTGCAGTGAGGGTTGATGACTTTGGTTTGAGAGGCATAAGAGACGTTGGTCGATGATTTAGAGAAGATATATGTTTGACAGGTTGATAGAGTAATGGAGGTGACGTGCCTCTGTGAAGGATGGGAGTAGGAAGCACTCCAATTAAAGTGGATGGATGTGGGCCTAGGATTGAAGGTAATGACGAAGGTGGGGGAGGAGTCCTCCGGTGTGGTCTAGTGGTCTTCGTGGGTTTGAGTCGAGGGCCACTATTGTGCGAGGCGAGGTTAGATACGGGATTGGATTTAGATGTGGACGGAGGTGAGTGAGATATAACAATCTCAGGCAAAGGGCAAGAGGAAACCGTGACTGGGTCTTTCTCAATCGAAATGGGCAAAGAGATAGGGTCTTCTCTTGGTGGAGAAGAAATAGGAGAGGGTGGCTCCTCAAGTGGGCAGATGGCAGGGATGATTGTGCCTTCTACGTGTGCTTGAGGAATAGGCGAGGTAAGGTCTTTGGATGAAGGTAGGGCTAATGGTGTAGGTGTGGTCAAGGCGTCCTCTAGTATGAGAGAGGTCGATGGAGGACTAATAGGAGAAGAGGGTCTTTCATCCTGTGAAGAAGGTTGGTCAGGGACAAGATGTAAGATAGTGTTGATGGTGTGTATATCATGGTCTTGAGGGTCATTGATCATGGTTTGGACGTTGTCTTGAGTAGGTGGGTGATTAGGAAAAGGTTGTTTGAAGATGTCGAGGTTTTGGTTGGGTGGTGCGTTTGGGTTATCCAAGATAAGATCGCCCTTGTCTAGCATGTTCTGGATGAGGTTTTTAAAAGTTTGACAGTGATCCGTATCATGGCCTTTGACACAGTGATAGTTACAAAAGTGGTTCTCCCTATACCATGCAGGGATAGCTGTTGAGGGGTCGAATTGATGTGGTCGGATTGAAGGGAGATTGAGGACCCCCTGCTTGATGAGTTTATCCAAGACAGAGGCATATGACTCTCCAATTGGAGTGAATTGACGCTGTATGGATTGACGTTGAAAATGTTTATTGATGTAGTCTAATGTTGAAGATGTTGGTCGGTTAGTTATTGTTGAAGATGATGGTCTAAAGATGATAGTGTTTGCCGACCCCTTAGATTGAGAGTGGGCAGAAGAAGGTCTGGAAGAAGAATGGTCATTGGTTCTTGTGTTAGTGTTACACAATTTGACCTTATCTTCTTCAATAGCGTAGAGTTCAAGCTTTCGGGCCATGGTGAAGGCCTCGTCGAAAGTGTGGAATGTTTGAACCCGCAAGGTGGATGAGATGTGACTGACACATGCTCGGGAAAAGAGCTCAATGAGCTCGGGTTGAGGCAAGGAGAAGGAGAGCTGGTTAATCAAGCCTCTCCAACAAGTGACAAAATCAACTATTGATTCGTCGTCAAATTGCCTAATGGAGTAAAGGTCTATGATCGAGACTTGTTTAGTGATATTGATTGAGAAATGGTCAACGAATAATTGAGCGAGTTGAATGAATGAAAAGATAGAATGTCTGGTAAGAGAACTATACCAGTCAAGGGCAGGGCCAGAAAGTGACATAGGAAATGTGTGTAATAATAACGCATCGTCGTGGGCAAAAAGATAGTAGGCATGTCTGAATGCCCGTAGATGTTGTTGTGGGTCTTCCTTACTCTGAAAGCGAGTAAATTTAGGAAGCTCCCAATGGTTAGGGTATGGTCGGATAGGGACAGAAGGATGAATGGGCTCGTTGTAAATCTGGTCATATGAAGAGACATTATTTGAACCGGAGATAGAAGCTTCGAGATTGGACATTTTATCCATCAGCATCTTGATGACTTCTGCTGACAGATTGGTGAACGGAGCACCCCCTAGGTTGTAAGGTTCTTGAAAGAGGCTAGAGGAGGTATACGACGTAGTCAATTGTACCAATAAGGATGTAACGTACGGATGACTAGTTGCAAGGGCAGAAGTAGAGGTTAAGGGTGGTTGGGTCATGAAGGTTGAAGGTATAAGTTGACTAGGCACCACCAAAGGTGGTTGAATAGTGGCACTGGTAGAAGGATAGGTTGTCACTCCTGCATTTGTGGGCGCAAGAGTGTAAGGGGTCGAGGTAATCAAGTTCTGATACAATGTAGAACTTGGTTGAATTGCAGGTGATTGAGGGGGTAACGAAACCCCGATGGAGGTCGGTCTAAAAATAGACGAAGAGGCCAAACTTTCCGTATTGGCCATGGTTGAGTTAACGATTGAGGTGAAAGGCTGAGTCATAAAGGGTTGGATGACGAATGGTGTCGATGTCGTCGCCATGTCACCTGAGAGGTCTCGCGTTGGGTTTTTCGTGAGATAGTTATGGAGGGCTACGGTATTGAGGTCCAAGAATTTTTTGAAATCCTGGTCCCCTTCAGGGATGATGGAAATTTGAGTCGGGGTCAGGGTCAGTCCTATAGGAGTTCTTTCAGTCTCCGAGTGGAACTCCATGATAGGACGGGTTAGAGATGGGGTAGACGAAAGCAGTTGACGGCTAGAGTGGTCAAAAAAAAAAAAAAAGGGCCTTGGTTTGACTGCATGTCAAAACCATAAAAGGCAAGAGAGAACGTCCTCACACACTCAAACAAGCAGATAAAAACTAAAAAGATGAAGACACAAGCAGATCTTAAAACCCTAGAAGTAAAATTTTAAGAATTATAGTGGCTTATGCCTTAAATGTGTGTAGAGGAAGATTAGCTTTGAGTCGGGTCTTAGAAAAAGCCTATGGATGGTTTTGGGTCAATTATGGTGCTCAAGAAGTCTGTGTTAGGTCCGGTACGTGGCCTGGTGCTAAGGAGCAAGCTCCCCTCACTTCATGATTCCAGTGGTTAGCTGGTTTCGCTTAGCCAAGATATACCTCACCTAGAGATTATACTCCGCCAGAGAACGGAGTGGGCTTTCCCCTTGGTGATGAAATCCAAGTAAGATTGCCGGGACGGGTAAGGTATCCGCTGGGGGATGAAATCCCAGTCGGGCCTTATCTCAGGTAAGTTAAAATGTTTATTTTTTGCAGGTGGTTTGGTCGTGTAACATCAAGTGATCTAGATTAATTCAATATGCGGTTTAATTACTATGTGTGGTCTAAGAGATGCAGGCAAACAGAAATGAATGCAAAGTGTTTTAATGTCCAAGTTGAAATGTTTGTTCGTATGAAGACGAATGGAGAAAGAGTCGAAGAATATGGGTTTTAGCTAGTCTAAAAGTGCAAGAAAGAAAGAAATGTTCATTTTAGTACTGCTTATGATGTCATTAAGAAGAGACGAGAGGAGGCGAAAAGGAAGGAACCTAATGCACCTAAATGAACGAAAGAAAGAAAGAAAGAACCCAAGGAGGACCTAGGGTCCCACTGGGCGTGCCAGAATGTTTCTATGCAAAATTGCTTTCTACATTCAAAGAAGAAATAAGAAACTAAAAGAAATGGTTAAGGCTAGAAGATACCTGATAAAGTTGTGCGCACTGAAATCAGACGTTGGAAGATTCTCCTCTTTGGCTGTGGAGGAATGACACCTGCAAAGAAGAAAAGGCTGAAACATGGAAAAACGTTAGTCAAAGGATATGGTGGGCTGTCAGGCGAATGCCCGATCCTGGAAGTACGAAGACTTCCTAGAAGGATATCAACCTACTGATAAAAAAAGCATAGAATATTGGACTGAAGTAGATATAAAAGATAAAATGACAGAAATAAAGGATAGAAAATAAAATTGTGTACCTGATATGCAGCACTATTCTATGCAGTCGCCGATGTCGGTCTCTGTGGTGCCGACGTCAGTTAGGGAAAGTGCCGGCGTCGGTCAAACTACTGGCGTCAGTCGGGGTAGTGATCGGCGTCGATCGGGCCAGGTTCTGGACAGAGTCTGGACGAGTTGCAGAAGGTCTGACAGAGTTGGGATAGGGTCTTGACAGGGTCGGGACAGGGTCTGATGGAGTTGAGACAAAGTCAGGGCAGAGTCTAGGCAAGGTTTTGGACATGTTCTAGTTGAGTTGGGCCAGGGTCTAGTCAGGATAAGGTTGAGTCTAAACAGGCTCTGGGGATTTGTAGAAGGTCGAGTCTGGACAGAATATAGAGTATGGAAATAACAAGCAAGCAATAACCAAAGATAAAAATAAATAGATGAGAATACTTACCTGTCACAGTGTGAAGACATGTTTGACGTTGTTGAAGTTGTCTGTGCAGTACCAGATTGAAGCGAACGCAGATTGGTTGATGCCGAAGTTGGTTGATTGTGAGAGTGTTGATTGCAAGAGTCTGTGAATGTCAGAGTTCGGGCTCGATGGATTGATTGATTGATTAGTTCATTGATTGATCGATTGGCAGATTCTGATGAAGGCAAGGGATGGTTCGAGAGACGGTTTGATAACCATTCGGGAAACTGATTGGGAACCGAATGATAACTGATAACGGATAACAGTAAGGTGACCGACGTCGGCAGGATTGCTGACGCTGGCCGATAGGTGACTGACGTTGGCGACATCGGTCGGGTAACGACCGTCGTTGGTAGATGCACAATGGGGATAGAGTCTGGCTTTAGCTCTGTGCTCATTTTTACATGCTGCCAGGGTCAAGGCTGGTGGAAAAAGTGATCGACAAGAGTTAAATAGGCGAAGAAGAATAAGACGGGGGATGACCAGGGAAGTCGACACGATTTTGGTGTCTACAGTAGAGTGCCCAATTGGATGAGTTGATATATATAGAATACTAATATTTGTGTGTATGACCTATAGGTCATATTTATAATGTTATAAAAGTTATCTTGTAATTTAAATATATGTGAAGAGGTCTGAGTGTGCATATGAAGATAGTTTGAGTGAAGAAGGAGAGAGATTGTGGCATGCATAGGTGAGAGGCTTGTATGATATAGAGAGGAAGTTGGTTCATGGGTTAGATAAATATATATCCATAATCAAGTGTTAAAGATAGTATTTATAAGGTGGTGGTGTTCACTTCAAGGAGGGTCTAAAGGACTTGGTCTTCCTTAGGGGAAGTTGCTCCTTATGAAACAAGTGTTTCACTAAATACCTTTGGTCACGAGGATATGATCAAGATTTTTTGGTCTAAAGGATTTGATCAATCTCTTGTTTGTAATTTATTATAGGATAATAGTCAATGTGTTATAGGCTTGAGAGTGGGTTTTATTCTCCATCAGGGTTTCCTATAGGAACTATGTGTTATGTGGTTGATCTTGTGTATGCATTGAATGAATGAGCTTTCTTGTTAATGTTGCTTGATCAAGTTGATATATGTATATTATTTAATTATTTGAAAGGACTAAAATTGTAATTGAAATATAGAGGCTCATTGATTCACCCCCAGTGATTGTACCTCTAACAATTATTTCATTGGGAAACCTTTGGAAAATATGTTTTGTTATTTAAATTGAATTGGAATAATGGTATAAGAATATGCATCTACACTAGTTCAAATAGTATTATAATTTTAATTTTTCCAACCCAAAAGGATAGGGAGAGAAGTACATTGTGATATAAAGATAGAGAAGTATTTTCACTATTTTCATTTTCATGAACTAAAGGACTAGAAGCTTCAACGTAGTAAACATTCATTCTTTATAACAAGTTCATCATTGAATAAAGAAGATGCACATTCAACTATTGTTTCATCTTTGGATTGCTTCATGCATCAAAGATTGTTATTTTCAACATTTTAAATAATATTTTCATGCATATTCATTTTATAACATTTAATGTTATGAAATGAACTAACTAATGGTACATTTGATGTTTCTTCAGCCACCTCATCATTAGGTTTTAAGATACATAATATAGGAGAAATAAGAAAACTAGGCTCTTTGTGATCCTCTTCAAAATATGTGGAATCACAATCATAATCATAATCATAAGGGGAATAATAAATCATGATATTAATCTCACCATATTCATCAATATTTACATTTTCATTATTGTAATTGTGAGGGGTGGATACAAAGGAATACTATGTATTATAATTTTGTTGAGGCATAAGATCCTCATAAACAATGTATTTATCATTAGGAAGATTAAACAAAATATATAAAGGATGAGACATCTTAGGGTTTTTAGCATAAGTATGAATTGTAAGGGTTATAGTCCTAAACACACATAAGATAAAAAATACAAGGCCTAGGGCAACAAAGAGAACAAACATTACCTACACTATGCCCATGTAAGGAAAATCATATCTGAAAAGATAAATATAGAAATCTAAAAAATTTGTGGAAGAATAAATTCCTAAATCACCCTAGGGTTTGGTTTAATTGAACTTAGAGGATGGGATCACTAGAATGTTTTATTTAAAATGAGTCTTTCACATAAACACACTATAGAAATAAAATGTTTAAATCCACTAATGTAAAATTTAGATCCAGACAATATAATACAATATTGAAAATAAATTAATTCAAGCATGTGCAATAAATATAAAAATTATTATAAAATTAAAGGTTAAGATAAGCATATCTTTATTTATTATTATTTTATATGTTTTTATTGTTGCCTAGCTTCATATGAATCCTTCAAATTAATGTTATATTTCATTCCTTTAGTTTTTTTTACTATTTTTGACTATTTGGACACTTTTGTTAAACTCTAAACACTTACATTAATATTAGTGTCCTCCTATAGATTTGTATGTCCTTATAAAAATATAGATTCTTTTATAGATCTTACACATGTGATATTATAAGTTTGTTTTTGCCTTTCTTTTGATATATTTGTACTATGCACATAAGCTCTGTATAACTATGTATATCTTAAACCCTACCTCTTTATGCTAAGTATGTGTACCTTTGCAAAAATGGGGTAGTGAGCTCATGGTGTCGAGCTGACCTCAAGGACCCTTCTATCAATGAGTGTTGCATACATAGTCAATACTCCAAAGAGGTCCTGAGACATTTGTAATTCTCCCTTAGATGTTGGATAGTGTGTACACAAGGGTGAAATATACTATACACAAGGGTATGCAATGATCTAGATTTTAACTTGATAAATACTACTATGAGATGTTCTTTGAGTGATTCAATCCTATAATATGAATGCTCCTATGACTGATATAGAAATAGGGAATAATAGGGTGACATAAATTAGTTATGTAATTGATTAAGTGAACTTGAATAAGTGCTTACTTAGTATTTTTTAGATGAATAATGAGTAATATTATATTTGAATTTATACCACACCTTTTTAAAATATATCATAGAAGGGTTAAATAAAATTAATGGGTTAACCCATAAGATTCAATTTTTTTTCAAACTATATGAATTTTAAGGATTGGGCACTTGATAATAATTTATACACTTGTATTGACTCAAGTGTCCCTATGTGGAACACAAGTGTCTGATATGATAAGAAGTTAATGAGGATATAAAATTTATAGTGAATGATATAGATCAAGTTTTAGGATTCATGTATAGTGCATGAGATCTAAGTCATCATAAAGGATAGGGTAAGACCATAAGATAAATAATTAGGCACATTGATATGGTGAATATTATCATTTTAGCAATAAGAATGTCTAGAATTGAAGGGTAGATCCTTGATAAATATTTTTCAAGTATACAAGACTAAGATGCTACACTAATCATATTTTAGTATATACACAAATATATACTCAGCCTAGAATAATGAGACCAAGCCATGTTTTTGAAATATTTACATTTTGATTTAATTGTTATGCTAAAAAGAACACCTTGTTAAGAGTTAGCAGTTGTTATGTTCCCAAAAATGTACTATAGAAATCCACAATGGGATATAATGTTGATACATATTATTTCTCATTTTTAACCTAAATTTTTTATTAAACAATAAAATGTGTTTATACTAATATGTGTAAAACTATAGAATATCAAAACACTAGAGATGTATAATAATAAACAATTTTGATTTGAAAATTTGCTAAATGTAAAAAACTTATATTTTAAGAAAGCAATAAAAATAAAATAACTTAGCTTAATCTAGGATTATTTTTATTTTTTTGAATTTCTGATAATGGCAATCAATAGTAGAGGTGACTGTGCATGTTCAAGTTCAAAAAAAAAATTGACTCTAGACAGGTCCATTGTAAGTGAAATGTAATGTGGGCCACTCTTATCCATTGACCACAGACTTGTCCCAATTGACTGACCAAAAGATACAAAAAGAAGTATAATTATATAAATGGCATATTATAGGTATAATTATATAATATTTCTAGATAAGACCACAATAATTGGATAGTATCATAGGCCATTCAAGTTCATTAACCATGGACTTGTTCTTATTGAATATGAAAAAATTGATCATTATGCCTTCTACATCTATGTCTACTGAGCAATCTAAGATATTTCTACTTGTATTATGCCACACATGTTTTTCTCTTTTTATTATCTTGTATTTAAAACCCTAAGGGAAATTTGATAACTTAAAAACCTAAAAAGAGAGGGGTGTGTAATGGGCTAAGCTATCCTCAATCATCCTCTTGATGATTGATTGATACCCATATATCTAATAATCTAAGGAGGTAAATCAATCCCACATAGTTCTCCCACCTAGAGTGATTGTGAAATTATGCTCCTTGAATATGCACATGTAGATAGAAATATGGTTTTGATACTTTAAAATATAGATTTTGACTTGTTTTGGAATGCTCTTGACTTATCTTATGGCTACTGATTTGAGTGATCTTGAATTTAGAGAGAATAGGGTAGATTTTCTCAATGTGATATAGTGTGAATGCTTGAAAGCAGTGAATACTAGGGATAATGAATATGAATATGTAGGAATACCAAGAAAAATATTTGAATTTTGGCAAGTAGCCATTATTTGGCATAGGTTATGGCTAGCCTAAGTGGACAAGAGCATGGCAATGCTCTTGTCTACCTAGAATGAACTTGTCCCAAGAGATCAGGGACACCTATTCTAAACCAGAAATGGACTAAGGGTGATTTTAATCATTTTTAGCATTTTACATGGAGAATTTTATGTAGTGATAATGAAAAACAAAGGGTCAAGGTCTGTATGGATAAATGACTTAAAGAAATGGTGACTAAGAGTCATGTATTTGTGTGCAAGTCATGTGGTTTATGATGTGTTAAGAATTACCATTGTCAAGTTATTTTGACTAAATTTATGTGTATAAATTACCCCTTTATTATATTAATGAAAATTCTAGAGTAAAGGATACATATTGGAACTTGAGTGTGTATAACACACTATGTATTCAAGTGGGAAATTCAATTGTATAGGGCAATCAAATTTATTAAACCTTGTAACAACTCAACAAGTAGTTATTTTATCCATTTTTAAATTTAAAAAATATTGAACTTTAAAAATTGAAAATTTTGAAAATAAATCGAGGGAATACAATTGTATGTAGTTGAAACCATAGCCTTATAACTTGTAAATGATTATGGATATTTGTGCCCCCTTGTTAAAACACTTGGATAATTTGAACCAATGGTGAATTGGGAGTAATTAAGTCCCATTTTGAATAAATAAATAATATCATGAGTTAGAAATGTGCATTATTCAAAAAATCATGAATGGTGAGTAGTACCCAATGTATTAATCCAAACAAGAGGAATTACGATGGGTTCACTAGAAGTAATGCTAAGGCCATTGAGTGTCACTATAATTGAGCATGCAACATCTACAACAAAAGATATAATAATCTATCAGTTCACCAGAAGCAATGCCATGGTAGTTAAGCATAAATGAAACTCAATGTACATTCCCCAAAAATACTTAAAATACATATTTGCATATGGATTTGGATACTAATTGTCCATGATCAAAAGAGAATGAAGAATATTTGTGCTCCCATCATGACCACATTTCTCATATATTTGACTTGAAATTAATATTTTGCCTTTAAAATGTGACTTTGAATTTATAAATTTGAAAAAACATGAGCATGAAAGATTAACATATACCCCTAAATTAGTGTCAAATGATATAAAATGTTATACATCTATATGCACAATTTTAACTATATTATCAACCTGCAACTTTAATCTTGTAACTGTTTTGCATATGAATTCAAGTGTGTATGACTTTTTACTTTGAGTCCTTGAAAAATGAATGCAGATGCATGTCATATGCCCCAAAGATATGTATCAATTTGATAATACCTATCATATGTTTGATTTCTAAATTACTTTGAATCTTTGAAAACTTGTATTCTTATTTTAAAATCTATTTTTGTATTACTTTAAATATTTAAACCATGTTTTTGTATCTTTGAAACTATACTCTATACCAAATATATATATTTTATTTACTCATGGAGGCTAATATCTCTAAGATGAGGCCACTGTGATGTCCCCATTTTGAGATGAAAGATGTAGTCGGTAAGTCACTCATCTCAAAAGAAGAGTTAAGCATATCATGTGATAAAGATATAAGCACATAGTAGTTTTGTCATCATGTTGGAGAGTATATCATCATGGAAATGTAATTTTTAATTAAATCTTGTATAAAAAATGTTAAATTTGAGGCATATAAGTGTCATGTATAGATATATCTAGTAATCAATCATGTAGTAAAGTAACCATATTTGATGTAGACCACATAATAAATGTGCATCATATGTATCATGGCACCACTAATCATGCTAAAAACACAAAATTAGAACACACAATGTCATATAATGCCATACAATAAGGCCAATGGATACATAAATGGACATGAATATGTTTAAACAAGCAAAGATGAGAGCCACATATAAAGGAGATTAAGAATGTTACAAACATGGGACATTTTCAAATGTCACACAAAATAATAGGCCCAAGGCCCAGAATCAATAGAAATATTTAAATGTCACATACCAAGATAAAATATTAGAGATGTTTAATCAATTTTCACACAAGGTCCAAGATCCACACATAATAAGAAAGCAATGTCTAGCCTATTATGCAAGAAATTAAATAGCATATTATATCCAAGTATATTCCATTGGTTTACATATATATGCTACTTGTATTAATATGGTAGTGAAAACTAGTATATTCCATTGGTATGTATCAATGCCATATTATATCCAAGTAGCATATATATGTAAAAAAATGTAAAATATGAGTGATTAACTAGACACTTTTAAGATATGTAACTCAATATTACATTTTAAGTCACACACACACACACACACACACGCATGCACGCACGCACGCACACACACACGCACGCGCACACACACACACACACACACACACACACACACACACACACACACACACACACACACACAACTTGTTGATTTAACCTTTTAGGGTTTTACACAAGTAATTCCTATGTTTGGTTAAAAGGTTGAGATGTCTAAATCATTAAAATAAGATGCAATAATTAAGTACTAATTTGTTATGTAATAGTGTACTCAAAGTGGTGCTAGTGTCCCCTTTATAGGACTATTCCTATTTTTTGGGAGCACCTATGCCTGTGTTTTTAGGTAATGTTCCCATGTGAATGAAATATAGAGATATATGTTGTGCTTGGAAAACCTAATTTAATGTGAAAACCCAAATCATCCTTGAAAGTATGGCATGGGCAATAATTATGTGTTCATTAGTAGGATAGGTTGGACATCCTCAACACCCCACTATGAAGAGAGTTTCCTACATACCAATACTTTGAAGAGGGATCAAGTCTAATGTCGCTCTCCCATATATTTCTTGATGCAAGTGAATTATATAATTATAGTGGACTTGGATGCCTTGAATGTGCTTAAGCTTTAAAATATTTGAAATTTGGGTTTAGAGTTGTATATGGTAGTATGTAGAAGTAGGGCAAAATAGGGATCAAATACCTTAATTTTGATCAACTTGTCTTTTGTTTGAATAGGATTTTGCATCTATTTTCCATATAGTAAATAAAGGTCAAATAGACTTTTATTTATAGAGATCTATAACTTATGTAGATAAAAAAATGTGTTTAGGCTAACCTTAGGAGGGACACACATTTGAAAAAGTATCCATTCAAGAGAGTTAGGGTAAAGGATAGTAGTGCCCAGTTAGGGACACTAGTGCCATGTGGTTTTAGTGTCCCAAATGTGGTGCTAATGTACATCTATAAGGATACTAGGAAAATTGGGTTTATATCTAAGAGAGTTGTTCTAGGTTTATGTTTTGGCTGATTGTAACTTTCTGTGGTCTACATAATGACTAGAAAAGTGTGTCTAAGGAACTAGGATAGGTTTAGGGATAAGGTAGGAATAATATAACTCAATAAAAACTCTTATCATCCAAATAAAAATTTTATGTGGTTACATATATCCCCCTTTATGCTAAAAAAGTATCAAAGTGAAATTACTAGTATAAAGGAAAAAGAAGTGTACCTAGAATTACCTTGAAAGTGAAGCCCATGTAGCTGAATTTGAGTATGTGAATCTAAGTCTACGTATGGGAAACATGATCCAAAGAAATGACCCTCAATGAAACATTTAAAAAATATTACTTAATATATGATCAAAATCAAAAAACTATGCTAAAATAAAGTAACTGAGTAAAGAGAGAGAGAGAGGAAAGGTGATGCAGGAGCATCCTTTTGTCTTATGTTTGTTTACACACTTTTGGAGTGATCAAGTACTTAGGATTCATGTATCTTGTTTGAGGATGTTTTAGGGCCTTGATGAGTCATATATTACACTTGATAATCTTCTTGAGGTGTCAAAGTATGCTTAAAATGGCTATAACTTGGACCTTGGCATTTTCTTGCCAATTTCCTTGATTTGAAATTTCAAACTTTCTTGTCAAGTTTTGGAGACTTCAATCATGTGTAAAGAATTTTCAACATTTTAATTTTTTTTTAGGATATATAAAGGGGTCAATATTGTTTCAATACATACATGGATCACATGTTAAGTCATTTTGATAGTCATGTTAGAGGTTAGGGTAGTTAAAACTCTCTTAATGTTCATGAGGGAATTTCAAATTAGTTAGATTAGTTATAAGATATAAAATACTTGTAGATGTTATGTTTTAATTATTTTTGGGGATGTATTTTAATTTTAATGGATATCAACCCCAAGGAAATTAATATATAGTTTCTTATTTGAAGACAAATTGATAACAAACCTTGTATTTCATGTATATATGCAACGAAACTTGACTGTGAATGAATGATCAGTGAAGGAAGATGTAATAAAAAAAGTTATAATGGTCTGAGTGAATTTTTAAGTTTGATTTCATGTACTATGAAGGTCCTTTATCTCCTTTTTAAGCTAATTTCACAAATATCATTGAGAAACCTAACACAGACCCTGTGTTGCTTGTATGATGTGAGAAGTAAGATTGAGTATGTATTCTATGTGAGAAGGATTATGGGTAAACTAAGTTGAAACATGAACATATATTTTTAAGTGATATTTTAAATCTTATTAATGTTCTTTATTTGTCTCAAAGTGTTTGAATACATATAGGTTTCACAAACAATGTACCCAAGCCTATAGACAACTGTGTATCAAGACACAATCAAACATAAAACATGTGTAAACTAACCTAAAGTGGCCTAAAAGAAGGGTTTAAATGAGTGAATAAGATATATTCGATTAATAAAGACCTAAAATAGTCATCATAGTCATTTGAAACCCTTAAGAAAGCTTAAAACACAAATTCATTCCTTCTCAGCTTGTTGTAGTCACTATCAACCCTAAACTAGGGTTTTGACACTAAAAACAAGATTATAAGAGTTTCAAATACTAAAAAAATCCAAAAAAAAATTTATTATTTGGGTTTACACATAATATAATATATTTTAGGGTTTTAAAGTTGTTACAATATAGCAATGTATGGTTTTGATAGGTCTATGTCTAAACAAGGGTCAAAGAGACCTAATTAGGCCTAGACAAAGCCTAAAAAGGGTTATAAAATTGATTTGAGAGTAGATATAGGTCATAAAATTTCATGGAGAGGAATAATATGATAGAGGGTGACTAAAAAGGAGTTTGTTTTCTTAATACCCATGTGTACTTGACAATATAATGGAAAATTATCTAAAAAAAGGCTACAAGGAACCCTGAACAAGAGAAGGAAATAATGAGTAGTATCAAGTTGAGTTGGAATGTTAAAATTAATATGAATAGATATGTAAATGATCATGAAAACATTGGAATGCAGTTTAAGAGCTATAAACAAGAATTGAGATCTTTAACCCTTTGAACCAAATTGAGCAAAGCAAGAATGAATAAGATATAGAAAGTGGACATGTAGAACACAAGATAGTGACATCAAGGTGATGACGGATAGAGAATAAACACATGATTTGTGTTTTTAAGTAGGGTAATTGGTTTTGATAATAAAAAATAATGAATAGTCTAGTGGAGACAAGTTTGTTAAGAGGTTAAAAAGAGACAGAGGCTAAGGACAAAGAAAGACAAGTAAGGATCAGATCTAGGTAATTTGTAGAGGTGAAGTGTATACGATTAATGTTTCCATTCATAATAGGAAAGTTTTATGAATACCTTTGAATCATTTGGTATCAGAGTTGGTTAGTTTTGTGGATAAGTTATGTTTGAGTTTTTGAAGTGTTGATTTAGTTTGTATGAACATTGTGTTAAATAAATATTGAAGGTTGTTTGAGATGTTACTATAATATTTATAATGATGTTGAAGTTATATAATAGAGAGGGAAAAAATTAAGTGTTGTGTGGTGAATCCCTTAATCCAAGAGGCTTAGAAAGAGAGAGAGGAGAGCCAGTGAAATCTCAAAGAAGGAAGCTCAGAAAGAGCTAAAGATAGAGAGATAAGTCCTAAGTGAGGACAATAAATAAAATAGACTCTAAGTGAGAGTCTCAAGTGAGAGAGACCCAAGTGAGGTCAAGGAGGAAAGTAAGCTTGTCAATAAAAAAAAAGATCAAGGTGATACCTAGAGAGAGAGTGAAGATAGAAAGAGTGTGAAGAGTAAAGGGAGAAAGAGAGATGAAGGGATTGAAAAATGAGGAATACCACAAGAAGATGGAAAAATAAAAATAAGTAAATAAAAGATAATTAGAGAGAGAGAATGAGATTGTTGAGATAAAGATGGTTTTGTTAAGGTTAGAGAAAGTCTTGGAAGAGATAAGACCAAGATTCTTGGTACACATCAAGAATAAAGTGAGATGGCCTCTCAAGTAGATGATAGATAAGAGAAGAAGACAATTAGAGAAATTGATAGCAAGGCAGCCTAAAAAAGGAAGTAAAGGGAAAAGCAAACCTCAAAGGTTTATAACTAATGATTTATTGGAATATGTATATATAGGTAAGGATTTGAATGAATATAAAGCCCATCTTGAGGTCATTAGAGTAGAAGATGTCAAAAAAGACAAATTATTGATGACAAAAGAGAAGCATGAACATCATGCTAAGGTTGAATAATAAGTTGATTGGATAATTAAATATAGTGATACACTCCTATGCTACCCTAAATAAGGTGAACCATTTGATGAAGAAGGAGAGAGTGAGTATGCAGCAACATAATACCTCATGGTAAGCATGAAATAAGAAGGCATGAGTCAAGAAAGCTTTGAAGAAAGCAAAGAATCACAAGGTAATAGTTTCAATGTTGTTTTTGATGAGTATGTTGATATGAACATTGATAAAGATGATTTTTATGAAGATACATTAAAGTTAATGGATATACTAATGGAAGGAACTAGTTGAAGCATTGAATCCAAGGAAGGATAAATTCAAAACAAGTTATAAGAGGAATAAGGAAGAGTACAAGATGATAAATAAGTGAGATAAGATAGTGTAATGGTTGAAAGTAATTCTAAGGTGTTGATTACAGGTAGCAAGGAGATAGTACAGCTAGTCAAGCATGATGAGAGCATATGATGTATATAAATATTTGTTGATATGGATGGTATATTGAAATAACTTATGAATGATCAGATAATGAGTGAAAAATAATTATAGAACAAAAAGTCAAGGTAAAATGTTGATAGTATTGCAAATGAGAAGATGGAACAACAAAAAATAATGTAATAGGTAGTAGATGCAGTCAAGGAGCAATCAGAATTTGAGAGAAATAAAGTAAACATAAAAAGGATAAGCATGAAGTTGTTTTGTTTGACTTGTTTATTCCATGTGTAGGTCCTTATAGGAAGGATAATAAATATAATTTTCCCATGATCATTTTGGATGTCCATGGCAAGAGAGAGATCATCAAAGAAGGAGCCATAATCACTTTACCCAAGATTAAAATAGGTATACATGCTTCAAATAGAAATTGGGATCTATGGGGAGATAAAATTTAAAGAGGGATGATGTAAATAACCTCAATAATATATCATTTATAACTTTTAGGGGAAAGTTTCCTTTTGTTCCTCGATAGTATGATGTGGGAGCATCCTTTTGTCTTGTGTTTATTTACACAATTTTAGATAGATCAAGTGTTTAGGAGTCATGTATCTTGTTTTATGATATGTTATGGGATTTTTTATTCATAAATTACACTTTATAATCTTCTCAAGGTGTGAAATTATGCTTAGGATGGCTAGAACTTGGACCTTGGCATTTTCTTGCCAATTTCCTTGATTTAAAATTTCAAACTTTCTTGTCAAGTTTTGGAGACTTCAATCATGTATAAATAAGTTTAAATGTTGTAATTTGTTTGGTTATGTCATATAAATGGGTTGAGTTTGTTTCAATACATACATGTATCACATTATAATTCATTTTTATATTCATGTTAGAGGTTAGGGTAGTTAGGATTCTCCCAACATTCATGATGGAGTTCAAAATCAGTTAGATTGGTTATAAGCTATAAATGACTTGTAAATGTTATGTTTTAATCAATTATGGGTATGGTTTGAAATTTTAATAGATATAAAACCCAAGGAAATAAATATATAGTTTCTCATTTGAAGATAAATTGATAGCAAACCCTGTATTTCCTGTATATGTGCAATGGAACTTGACTGTGAATGAGTGATCAATGAGGGGAGATGTAATAAAAACAAGTTTTTGATGGTCTGAGTGAATTGGTAAGTTTGATTTCATGTGTTACTAAGGTCCTTTACATATTTTTTAAGCTACTTTCACAAATATTATTGAGAAACCTAACACAAACCATCTCTTTCTTGTATGATGTGATAAGAAAGACTGAGTATGTATTCTATGTGAGAAGGATTATGGGTAAACTAAATTGAAACATGAACATATATATCAATAAGTGATATTTTAAATCTTTTTAAGGTTATTTATGTATCTCAAAGTGTTTTAATCCATATAGGTTTCACAAACAATATACCCAAGCCTATAGACAACTATGTATCAAGACATAATCAAACATAAAACTTGTGTAAACTAACCTAAAATGGCCTCAAATAAGGGGTTCAATGAGTGAATAAGATGTATTGTATTATTAAAAAGATAAAATAGTCATAAAAATCATTTTAAACCCTTAACAAATCTTAAAACACAAATTTGTTCCATTTTGGCCTATTGTAGTCATTATCAACCCTGAACTAGGGTTTTGACACCAAAAATAAGATTCCAAGAGTTTAAACTATTAAAAAATAACAAAATTTTGTTATTAGTTGGGTTTCCACATAATTTAAGTTATTTTAGGGTTTTAAAGTTGATATAGTATGATGGTGTATGGATTTGACAAGTTTTTGTCTAAATAGGGGTCAAAGAGACCTAATTAGGCTTAAATAGAGCATACAAAGGGTTAGAAAAGTGATTTGAGAGTAGAGATAGGTCATGAAATTTCATGAAGAGGAAGAATATGATAATGATTTAACTATTTTAGGAATATTTGAGTCTTATTATTAATTTAGTTAAGGGTCTAGAATAAATAAATTAGTAAATAATATTGCAATAATTTAACGACTGATTTATATAATTTACTATGCCTTTTAAACCTTTATAAAAATAAAAATAAATAAGGAAAAATGTAACTTAACTTAAAACTAGACTAAGATGGCTAAGATAGAGGCTAAAACTAGTTGTGTAATACTGGGGCAATGTCATGAACCTAGATCTTACTTTTATTTGATGAAAAGATAAGAGCACTAAAAATAGGACACTTTGAGGTCTCATGCTTTAGTCCAGGTCCTGCCGCTATTGTCTAATCTAGTCATAGAGATCTGAGTTTTTTATTTTTTCTGTTATCCATGTATGATCTTGTCTATGAAATTTTGAATCCTAAATGTCAACATAGATCCTTTTAGAGCTAATTTAATCTTGAACCCTAGACCTTCATTGTGCTTAAATGAAACTTGAGGAAGAAGGGGTGGTTACTATCTGTAAGATGCAATGAACATGTATCCACACCCCTTGTGTGGGAATGCTAACTACATACTAATACTTTGAAGAGGGATCGATCCATATGTAGTTATCCCACTTGATATGTTTTGTTCAATAGTGTTATGTGGATGCAAAAATACAAAATTGAGAGTGCTTGAGGTGGTTAGGGACTACTGTGAGGGTTTGAATATGTTGGTAGCTATATTAGATGGTTGTATGTAAAGAACAGGGAAATTTACCTCGATGGTTTTGCTTGTATTCTTATTTTCTTTTGTAATATTTTCCAACCCCTTATAAATGAACTTTGAATGGGATTTTATAGAGATCTATTGGTCATGGGTTAAATGTATTTGTGTTAGGTTGACACAATGAAAAATAGTAATCAGAAGGAAATGGTCATTTTAGATCAAAATGTGATTGGAGAATAGCACTAAAAATAAGACACCCTAGGGTTTGGTGCTATAATCCAACCCTAGTGCTCCTATCCTACAGGATTAAGACCTGGGGGGATGGGAATTAGCATGGGAAATAGAGCTTGGTTGAGCTAGATTCAATTTTTATAAGTCCATAGATGATTGGGAATAAGAAAAAAGGTGTCTATAAGGGTCAGCAGAGCATGAAATAAGGTCCTATGGATTGGGTGTCATAAGCCACACTTAAGCTACCAATTTAGAATTTTTATATGAATACATTTACCCTCCCCTTTATTCTAGTGATGTAGCAAAGTGAAATACTACGATAAAGGAAAGTAGAAAGCATACCTGAACTTACCTACAAGGGTGAGGCCCATGAAGCTGTGTGATTTTGAGTGTGTATAGAGAGAGCACATTGTGAATGTAAATCTACAAGAGAAAATAAGTAGATCAGTTCTTACTAGATATGTTATATCTAAAATAACAACATACAAAAGTTGGGTAAGAGAGAGAGGAAGATAAAGGAATTAATACACCTCACTGAGTATGTGAACCCATATAAAACCTGTTGTGATGTTGAGTGGTGTTGAGTGATGCTAGATATGTACTACACCAATATTAATATCATGAATGGAGTTGAGTGTTTAATTCCATGAGAGTGGATCAAGAATGCAAAGGCTAGCCCTTTGGCTCCATCATCACCCACTAAGTAAGTTATGTGATCATGCATATGATAATAAATGTTTGGACTATGTGTCCAATCCATCTAAGTAGGTGGCTCAATAATACAAAAGCTAGTTAGTTCTTTAGCTCCATCATTGCCCACTAAGTGAAGCTATAAACTAATACTAGTATGAATATGTGTCATATGAGATGGCTCTTGAAGCCCATGAATTCTTTGAAATATGATAATGTGGCATGGATAGCTAAATGTTTATTGGAAACTAGGCCAATCTTGTCCACTCTAGAAGGAGGAGATTAGGTTTGTATGAAAGTCACTTCAAAAATAGAAACTAGACTAATGTGGAAGCCACTTAAGAATGTAGAGGTTAGGCCTATATGAAAGCCACTCTGAAATGATGCCAACTACCTACAGATGGAATAAGGTATGTAACCACTAGGAATTCTTGAGTAATATACTTAACTTGAAAAGAAAAGAAGTAAAATGTGTTGTACACATTGCACCCAATCCTTGGTGGCTATAACATGGATTATGATCTAGAAGTTATACTAGATGTGCAATTTGAAACTAGAAGTGAGAGATATCATGTTGTGCATGATGCTCCCTATATCTATATTCTTTGAGAAAAACTATACTAAAACTATTGAATCTGATCTAAACTATAGGTGACAAAATTGTAGTTGATCTTACCTTTCTACCTGTTTCTAGAAAATTTGGGTTTTTTACTATTTAGATAGGAGCACCAAAAACAAGACACCCTGTTATTTGGCATTATTTTCCATGTCTATCATTGTTTTCCTTTGTTGAATTTGATGATTGTTCTATAATCATCACTATTTTTTTGGTCTATTCTACCTATTTTGACCTCTGATTGTTGTTCTGAGTGTTCTAAAAACTAATTTTTTTGACTGGTAGGAGCTCTAATCTCTATAACAAAACCTTTGTTTATTGCCCCCTCTTTTGAGGTTAGGAATGAAGACCCTATAATGATTTCCCTAATAATAAAGAGACCCTCAAGTGTGTTATGCTATTAAATACATGATATAGCCATGATAATCAAAAAAATGTCTCAAGATATAACATAGTTTGTTTTAGAGATTATTAGATCAATAGGGGTATGCCTAGATATATATAACAATGTAATAACATGTGCAATATACTAAATTGAAACTATAAATGTTAGTTGTTAGTTTTGAAGGAAGGATGGAGCATGATTTCCATCATGGCATCCAAGATAACAAAAAAATACATGATGTGGATCATGGCATTGTAAATATTGAGAAGCAAACACGTAACAAGCACATAAAGCAAGAAGTAAGAAACATATATGAGTGGCGAAGGGGCTTAGAAAACAAGGGACATGGGCACATGTCACTCAAAATATAAATAAACCATACAAGGCATGTTCAAATTTTACATACACATATAATTAAAAACAAACAAGGTTGGCATGAGGGCCACAATCACATAGAAGAGTATAGGCAAAAGACATTGGCAAATATCCTAAGGCACATATAAGAGACAAAATAAGAACTGATAAATGCAATCACATCTAGCTATGTAAAGTAAAAAAGGAAGGCATGTAATATGCTTTAAATACATTCACATCTAACTAATCAAAGAAAGAAGTGAAAGTATGCAATACATGTAGTACAAGACTATGTATATGCTAAGAAATACATGAGTGTTATATACAAGTGAGTGTCGATAGAGTAATCTATGTAATCATAGTAAGTAATGTACATCATCATGATAACTAGAGTGTGTGGTGTAGGAATGACATAACTTTGATGGTTTATTCATGTATAATATGTCCATGGTGGGCCGATATGTCGATTTATATCTTGAATGTAGAAGTAAGATGCCCCCTCAATGGGTAGAGTGAAGCAATCAAGGATCTAGATGTCACTGCACACACTCAAAGAAGATCAAGTGAAGCATGGTAATGTTGATAAATTGATAAATAATAGCATAAAATAGAAAATGTAAGTCGAGCATGGTAGTATAAATGTAAAGCATGGATAATGCATACAATTGAAATGTTTTTGGTATTTTGAATTATTTTAATATTTTTGGATTTTGAAATATTTGAATGTTTTTGGATTTTGAAATATTTGAATGTTTTTAATATTTTGATATAATCTATGTACAATCAATCATGAGGATACTACATATAAGTGATTGAGAAATTATATATAATAAAGACTGGGAAGAAATGATACTAATTAATAAAGGAATCATGCATGATTTGAAAGCATGAGGGAATGGTTGATATTATGATTTTGAATATTTGGATTCATTTTTAGTATCTTGAAAATCATAATAACCTATATTGTTCCACTCATCATTATCATCCTGATTTTGAGCCAATGAAATGCTAGTGTTGACTTTTATTGTATATGGATCCTTTCTTGTGATAAATTATGTCTATGAATGATTTGCCTTAGGATGTTCAATAAATCCCAAACCTTGGTGACAAACATTATTAATTGATAGAATAGGAGTAGTGATTCCTTGAGCATGCTTGCCCAGCCCTTGACCTTTATAATCAAACTATTGTAGATATTTTTGACCAAACTCATACTGCTTTGAATGTTGAGCCTCATTGTGGAGAGGTAGATTTGAATCTTTTTTGTGATTTACCTATGCTTGTGGTATTGGTTGTTGCTCTAATTTTTCTTTTTGATCTTTTTGTTGTTTTAAGTTATGCTTTGGTAACGAATTTTGTACCATTTCTAAATTTGACCCTTTGTGAATGTGTTCCTATGTCACTATAGATTGCTTGACTGATTTACTTTGTATAGGGTCCTCATTAGCAATTATTTGTTGTATATGTTTTTTCAATGCCAAACATGAATTTGAGCGATGCCCATGCATTCTATGATATGCATAATAATATCTGGATCTTCTCACTAGATGTAGAGGAGGTAGTTTGATCAACTTATATTTAATCATTTCTTTTAGTACCTCATTTGAACTCTTATTTGATCTTTGAATGCTTTTTGAATCACTAGTTATAGAGTTACTTTGTTGTGATTTCTTGTTTTGATATGTAACATTGATTGCAACCAATTGACTATGTGAAGGTACATATACATGATTGACACTAGGGTACCTTTGAGGTTTTTGTATTATAATATAATTTTCCAATGTTGTGATCTTTTCATGTAATAGTTGATTATACATTTGTAAATCTAAAATTAACTTGCTCATACTGGTGATTTGATCCCTTAGAGTCTCACAAGTGAAAACCCTATTTGCTTCTGATTGAACATGTAAGCACATATGTTGAAGAGATT
This sequence comes from Torreya grandis, assembly GCA_037957365.1. NCBI lineage: Eukaryota > Viridiplantae > Streptophyta > Pinopsida > Cupressales > Taxaceae > Torreya > Torreya grandis. Next base: position 1,477,922 of record JARHVA010001105.1, on the reverse strand, counting down.
TTGAAGAAGCTAGAGGCTGAATGTATACATTAGGAACAATAATATAGGCTCCCTCATGTTTTGGAGGGGTGATAGCATGGACCTAGCTAGAGGGATAGTAGATATCACCCTCTTAGGGAAGAGGAGGAGAAGGGATTAAGAGCATCGAATTGTGCACTAATGTATAAAAACTTTTGACTTGTGATATGACATTTCTAATATGTTTATCATGGTCAACTTGAAAAAATTTCCATATAAGAGATAGAAAGAAAGGGATAGAGAGCATGTAATTGTGCATGAATGCATAAAAAAATTTGATGTGATATGATATTTATAATATGTTTAACAAGATAAACTTGAATTTTTTTCTATATGAGATATAGAAAGTAAGTAATGAAACCTTGTATTAAATACAAGTAAACATTGCTTTGAAGGAGAGGGATCTTACTGTATTTAACAATAACTTTCTTAATATCATCTCATATTATGAAAAGTCAGCATGAAATGCAAAGAATGAAGCTTTGTATTAACATATGGTAAACTTCATCATTCATGTACATGATAGGACTGAGTATGGTCTCCTTATTGTTTGCAAAAAATGCAAGAAATATGTGTAAATAGTGAGATCCATTTTTTTTTTATGTGGACTCTAATTTTAGATGTAAGGTGATACCTCAAGCAAACAAAGTGACCTCGTATATGCAACTAGGGTTTTGAAAAATGATATTTTTAAAATTACTAAAGAATTTTAAAATTTAATGTGAATTTTTTATTTAAATATGCAAGTAAAAAATTTAAAAAAATGGAAAAATTAGGAAAGAATTTACCCTAGGGTCTCTAGGGTTTTTGTGCACCAAAGGACCTAGTAAATTCAACTAGGGTTGGGAATAAATTTTTTTTTTAAATTAGTATGTAATTTTTAAAATTAATGTGATTTTCTTATTTAAATATACAGGTAAAAAAAAAAAAAAAAAATTGGAAAAAATAGGAAGGAATTTACCCTATGGTTTTTATGTACAAACAAAGTAAGTTGTGTTCACCAAATGATTTAACTATTTTAGGAATATTGGAGTCTTATTCCTAATGTAGTTAAGGGTCTAGAATAAATAAATTGGTAAATAATATTACAATAATTTAACCACTAATTTGTATAATTTACTGTGCCTTTTAAACCTTTCCAAAAATAGCAATAAATATGGAGAAATGCAACTTAGATTAAAATTGGACCAAGACGACTGAGACAGAGGCTAGAAACTGGTTATACAGGATTAGGGTAGTGTCATGAACCTAGATCTAAATTTCATTTAGTGAAAGGATAGGGGCACAAAAAATAGGATACTTTAATTTTTGGCACTATAGTACAAGTATTATTGCTATTATCTAAACTAATCACAAAGATCTAATTTTTTTAGGTTTTGTTCATTGTCCCTGTGTGAGCCTACCTATGAAATTTTGAATCCTAGATGTCAACAAAGATCCTTGTAGATATGATTTAATCTCTAACGCTAGATGTTCATTTTACTTGAATAAAAGTTACTAAATATGTGGGGTTAATGTGCGTAAGATTCATTAAACATATATCCACACGCCTTGTGTGGGCACGCTACCTACATACCAATACTTCAAAGAAGGATCAAGCCATATGTAGTTCTCACACTTGATGTGATTTATACAATAGTGTTATATGGATGAAAAAATACCAAACTGAGAGTGCTTGAGGTGGTTAGGGATTGGTGTGAGGGTTTAAATAAGTTGGTAGCTATATTGGATGGTTATATGTAGAGAATAAGGAAATTTGCCTTAGTGGTTTTGCTTGTATTCTTGCTTGATTATGTAATATTTGTCAACCCCTTATAAATGAACTTTGAATGGGATTTTATAGAGATCTATTGGTCATGGGTTAAATGTATTTGTGCTAGGCTGACATAATGAAGAATAATAATTAAAAGGAAATGGTTATTTGGGCTCAAAATGTGATTAGATAGGAGCACTAGAAATGGGACACCCTAGGGTCTAGTGCTATATTCCAACCCCAATGATCCTGTCCTATATGCTTGGGACTTAGGGGGTGGAATTAGCATAGGAAATGAATCCTGGATGAGCTAGAATTAGGTTTCAAAAGTCCGTGGATGATTAGAAATAAGAAAAAAGGTGTTTATAAGGGTCATGAAAGCATACAAGAAGGTCCTATGGATTGGGTATCACAATCCACACTCAAGCTACCAATTTGGACATTTTATATGATTACATATAGATGGTAACTAAAAAAGGAGTTTGGTTTCTTAAAACCCATCTATACTTGATCGTATAATAGAAAATTGTCTAAAAAAGGCTACAAGGAAGCCTGAATAAGAGAAGGAAATAGTGAGTAGTAGAAAGTTGATTCTTAGGGGTTATGAAGTTGAGTCGGAATGTTAAAATGAATATGAAGAGATAGTTAAATTATCATGAAAACATTGGAATGTAGTTTGAGAGCTGTGAATAAGAATTAATATCTTTAACCCTTTAAACCAAATTGAGCAAAGCAAAAATGAATAAGAAATAGAAAGTGGACATGAAACACACAAGATAGTGACATCAAGGTGATGAAAGATAGAATAAAAATATGAGGTGTGTTTTCAAGTAGGGGAAGATGTTTTGAGACTCAAAACAAAGACTGAATAGTCTAGTGGAGACAAGTTTATTAAGAGGTCAAAAAGAGACAGAGTTTGGAGATAGAGGTTAAAGACAAAGAATGACAAGGATAAGAGCTAGGTATGTTTGTAGAGGTACAAAGTATTAAATTATGTTTTACATCCATAATAGACAAGATCACTAAAGACCTCTGTATCAAAAGGAATGAATACACCTCATTGGGTATGTGAACCAATTCATGAACCTGGTGATAACTTGTGTGTGAGTATACATAGTGATCATATCATTGAATAGCTTTGACTGAGATGATGGCTTGATCAATCCTCATATGGGTGGCTCAATAGCTCAATCTAATTTTGAATCCATCATTTCCCACCCCTACTTAGTATATCTTGATCTATGAATAGCTTGGATAAGATTATAAGTGTGTCTAAACCTCTCATGTGGTGGGCTCAATAACTCAAGTAGGTAATGACTCTATCATTTTACACCCATGTGAAGTAGATGCATCTATAATCAACTAATGCAAAGTGATAAAAACATCTACCTAAGTAAATATAACTATGTACTTCACAGCCACTTAGGTATATTAGGCAACTCAAGGCTACTCAAGAATGCCAACCACTATAGATGGAGTAAGGCATGAATTTGGTGACAACCTAGAATGTGATAGAATGTGTATACAGTGTAGAGAATGACATGGAGTTTTCCATTCCATCTAATCAACCTATGTGTAGCTGAGTATATAAAAACTGTGTCATGTACATGCCCCTAAATCTGAGCAACTGGTATGAATCTAAGCTGAAATGAGTGTATCTAAGTAAAATATAAACATAACTATCAAATTTATGATTGTCTCTATGTAAATATGTATTATACCCAATTTAACAATCTAAATAATTTGGACTATCTTAAAGCTGGGGCTAATGGATAATAGCACCATATAGTGGATAGTAGCACCCTATAGTGCTAGTGTCCCAATCTAGGTGCTAATGTTTATCTGGTCTAAAATCTAGGTGATCTGAACTATTTTATAAGCCTCTATTATTTTGTATGTTTGATCTTAAAAATGATCTTGTGTGTTAAAATTTATCTTTGAAATAGCAAAGTAGGAGCCTGATCTTTATGCCTAACCCTTGTGAATGCCCCTATTTTGAGGTTAGTTGTGAAACTTGTGTAATAACTATCCTCAAAAGAAGTAGTTCTGTAAAATGTGTTAGCTAGAGCATATATATGATATTCCAAAAAAATATACAAACATAACATTAGAATGTAAATGAATTTGAGCATAGGTAGGTAATGTAAGATGTATGTTATAATCTAGCATTGCACAAGGGTGTCAAGATAAATGTAATCAATATGTATAGTAGAAAATGTGAGTAACTACCTAGGGGGATGGGGTATGATGTCCATCATGGCTCCGAAGTAGGAAGGGTAGATGCATGAGGTCCCTCATGGCATCAAAAATTGGTATGTGTATGTAATAAGTAAATATAAGTATCATGGGGAAGAAGCATACATATAAGCACATGAGGCACATAAAGGTAGGCCAAAGGGACACAATACAAGGGACATGGGCACATTTCACTAAATATGAAAATGAAGACATATAAGGACATGTTCAAATGTCCACATATGCAAGTAACAAATAATTTATCTTAGATCCACATAGAAGGACATGTTCAAATACCCACATATAGAAGTAGGGAAACACACACAAGGGATATCGGCACATGTCTAAGGTATAAAAATCTATAAGTGGTATAGAGCCAAAGAATAATGTCATATTTAAATGCCCTCAAAGATAGAAGAAGCATAGGAAACATAATCAAGTATAATCTAGGAAAACTAGAAATGAAAGCATGTAGAACTATGTAGTACAAATCTATGTAGATGATAAGATATTTTTATACTGAGTCTAACTAGTGATAGTTAGAAAAAATTGAACAATTATTAGAAATTATCAATATTAATTCATAAATTGTAATGCATAGCATGTAAATATAGAACATGGTAGTAGCAACTATGTATGAGATGCCCTTGAGTGGGTGGATATATCTAATGTATAAACTTGGATCAATGTATATTACACCAGAGGGTAGAAGATAGCAAGTCTAGATCAGTGTAGTGGACCAGAGTCCTATATGTAATCTATAAGAACTCAACAATAATAATTGAAGCATCTATGTATGATAAAACTAATTATACTAGGATAGCTAGTAATATGTAATATCTGGCAAGTAGTATAAATGTAAACATAACAATGCATACAATCTTTAAATTTTATATTTTCAAAATATTTGAATGTTTTGTATTTTAATATGTTATATTATTTTTGTGTTTTTTGAGTATAATCTATGTACAATAAAATGAAAATAAACTATGTACAAGGAGCAAGAGAGAATAAGAAGTGTGTATAATAATAATGACAATGAAGAGTTCATTATTTATACGTAGAATATCCTTAGATGTATAATGTTTAGTGGATTTTTTATGGCCTTTCCATCGAGTGAATCTAGATGATATACTTTATGGCTAAGATTTTATGTGATGATGTATGGTTTGAGTCAGTTTGCTTTAAACTTTCCTTTATTTTATTCTTTAGTGTTGACATTTCTAAGATTTTATTTCAATACCAGATCATTGATTTTGAATTCCCTATTGTGAAATCTATTATTTTAGGTTATTTAGATTCACTTATGATAAGCTCAGATATGTTCTATAGCTTGGATATGTGTATGATCCAACTATTATAGTTCATAGAGATGTCAATCTTTATACTGGTCATCTGTGATGAGTCCTTTTAAAGATACCCATAAAGATGGGATTTGTAATTCCAATAGAAAAAAAGATTCTATGCCATATATAAATGAATAAGGAGTTACTCCTATTTTTGTACGTATACTGGTGTGGTAATCCCAAAGTGTATAGATGATTTTATTGTGCTAATCATCACCAAATTTGGTAACTATTTTGTTGAGAATACTATTAATCATCTTATTCATTTCCTCTACTTGACCATTACCTTGTGGGTAGTATGGTGTAGAGAATGTGTGTCAAATTTGGTATTTGGTGTAGAAAGTTTTCATTATTTTGCTCTTGAAAGAGGTTCCATTATCTATAATTATGGTTGTTGGAATATTAAAGCATAAAAAAATATTGGTCATGAGAAATTGGCAAATATCCTCCCCTTTATTTATTGTAATGGGATTTCTTCTCACCACTTTGTAAAATATTTTGTGGATGTGATAATGAATTTATGGCCTCTTATGGATTTTGGGTTAACTTATCGATTAGATCAAAGTCCGATAACATGAATGGCCATGATGATATGATAGGTTGAAGCTGATGCAAAGGTACATGGTGTAAGTTTCCATGACATTATCATTTGTCACATAATTTTGAATACTCTTAACATTATTGTTTCATAGTTGGCCAATAGTAACCTTGTCTAAATAACTTGTGTGACATTTCCTTACTGCTAAAATGACCACAACAATCATTTTCATGTATCTGTTGAATAGCCAATTTAACTTCCTCAACTTTTAAACATCATAGTAAGTATCCATCAAAAGATATTTTGAATAAATCACCACTAATGATGACATATCAAAGAGAGTTTCATTATAGTTTTTATTTTTCATTCTTTTTAAAAATATCTGGTGTGATAGATTTATTTGAAAAGTTGTATATATTAGAGAACCATTTAGATGGTGTTTAATTGGGTGTGGTAACTAGGACTGTTAGAGAGATAAGGTTTGCGTGGGATATTGACAAAGATTATAATCATTTAATAATGAATATAGCTTATTCTACATCCATCTCTATGGGGATCAATGATGTGACACTTTCCATTGCATCAGTGTGATGGTTGTCTTTGTGTGGGATGTTATTGATAAAAAATCATCAAACTGAGCACGTAGACACTGAACCAGTCCTTATAAGGAATCAAGTGTTCTTATTTTATTTGGTAAACATCTAACTTAATCAATAATTAATTAGAAGTCCCCATAAATGTTTATTTATTTTTTCTTGAGAAACTGAGCTACTCGAAGGCCTAAGATGATAGATTAGTATTTTGTAATATTATTGGTGCATGAAAAACTAAGTTGGTATGCAAGAGGTACTATGTGTCCTATAGGATCAATGAAAATTATTCTAGTGACAACACTAGATGTACATTTACAACCATCAAAGAACATTATCCATGTATCTACAATGGTATTGTATGCTATGAAATCATCTCTAAAATCATCATTAATAGGATTTATATCTAGTAATGGAGTCATCACCAATTTTTCTATGATTATTTATCCTTTTACCAACTTTTGTAATATGATTTTGAGGTCAAAATATGTAAGCAACATAACCCATTTTACAATATGACCCGAAAGATGTGGTTTTGACATGAGGAATTTTGTAGGATCAATCTTGGTAATGATTTGTGATTCATTGTTAGTCATGTAGTGACAAATTTTTTGAGAAGTGAATACTAGTGTTAAGCAAAGCTTTTCAATTTATGGATAATTTTACTCATAATTAACTAGTGTGTGATTGATGTAGTAAATTACTCTTTCTTTATGATGGTCATTGTGTTGTGTTAGAAGTGCTCCCAGTGCATGATCTATAGCAAAAAGATAAAAAATGAGTTGTTTACTAGGTATAGATGGAACCAATATGGGAGGGTTGAGTTAGTATTGTTTAACTTTATCTAATTCTTTTGACATGTGAGATCCTACTCAAATTTCACATCCTTTTTAAGTAGTCTAGTGAATGATTGGGTTTTATCTATGAGTTGTACCATAAATTGATGAATTTCCTAAATTTTCCCTTAGAGGGACCAAAGTTATTTTAGATTATTAAGAGGAGGCATATCCATGATTGATTTGACCTTCTTAGGGTCAACTTATATGTCACATTGAGATATAATGAAGCCCAAAAGTTTCTCTGAGGAAACTCCAAAGACACATTTCCTAGGGTTGATTAGAATTTTGTATTTTTTGAGTCTTTCAAAAATTTATACCCAAATCAATTGCATGATGTTGTCACTCTTTTGAATTTTCCAATAAATCATCAACATAATCTTTGATTGTCTTATGAATGAGGTCATGAAAGATATGCATCATAGTGCATTGGTAAGTTACACCAATGTTCTTTAATCTAAATGGCATGACTATATAGAAAAAGGTGCCCCATGGTGTGGTGAAATAAGTTTTTTCCTGATCTTCTTTAGTGATCATGATTTGATTATACTTGGCAAAACCATCTATAAAGGAGATCATGTCATAGCCAAATGTGGAATCGATTATCATATCAATGTTTGGTAAAGGGAAATCATATTTAGGACATGTTTTTTTGAGGTATTTGGATTCACATCCACATGAAATTTGTCCATTAGGTTTTACATTAGGTATAATATTGATAACCCATTGTGGATGTTCAATTGGTTGAATGAAACCAACATCTAACAACCATTAGATCTAATCTTTGACAAGGAGAGCCACTTTAGGATACATTTTATGAATATTTTACTTTATTAGTTTGGCATTAGGATAAAATTTAATTTTGTGTACTATGATTGAGGGATCAATGCCAAGCATATAGGAATAATCCCATGCAAATACTTAAGGAAAGTTAGTTAAAATTTGATGAATATCTATGTCTTAAAATTTATGTAATGCAATAACCAAGAGCATTATGCAAGCATCAATTTTAGTGTAATAATTAAATTCAATTATTTTTTCATTAAGAAAATTAGATCAATCTAAAGTATATGGTGTTGTAAGGATTGTATCATATGTGTTAGGTAACATATGATCCAAATCATCTAAATGCTCACCAAACTATGCTTGGGCACTTGTGAAATCAGGAAACCTATTCTTATGATAGAAGGAAGGGAGATCCTCATATGCACCTAAAGATTCTAAGAGAGCTTTATCATTAGTAAATTCATTAAGAATTGGTAGATCTAGAGAAACTATATCATTGATAAGATCAGGGTATATGACTAAAAGTATAAACATGGTTCACTGTATCAACTAGTTAGAATAGGTGGATAAAATGTGATGTGTTGAAAGGCATTATGAGAGGATTTGACATTAGTTATATCATTTATATATCCAAGTCCTTGTTTTCCCTATTGATTGTATGATTTAATATGATTTAGGATTCCCTACTCATGTTTTTTAAGGTCCTGACTTGTGTAACCCATCTTTTGAAAATATCATAATGTGAAAGGTGAAGTAAATTTATTACCCTATGTACTAGAAATAATTTATGGAGTTATATTCATCTTTTGAATTATATCCTAAGGTGATGTAGTATCAAAATCCATGTGTGGAATATAGTTATGTGAAGGCTTTGTATGTTGAAAATACTTAAATATTTTTTTATCCATAGGGAATGTGTGTGTGTGTGTGTGTGTGTGTGTGTGTGTGTATATATATATATATATATATATATATATATATATATATATATATTTATAGCCTCTAGAGCTAAATTTTAAACATGCATGTAACATTGGTAGAACTATGTGCATAGCATGGATCCATGGTCTACCAAGTAAGAGATCATTTGGCATAACTTGGCATGTTGTAGGTAGTGTTCAGGGTATGAGGGTAAGGTTTAATGTGATTTAACCCAAAAAAAATTGTGGAATGTTTTCAAACCCTCAGATGCTCATATTAGAAGGATCCAAATTAGTAGCATAGATGTTGCAAATGTTTAACCCTAATCCATTATCAATTAGAACTCATTTGAAACCTACCTCATTAATTTATAAATCAATATAGATAGGTAGGCATAAATCTATGATGTGATGAGGTATAAGGTCCTTTATCTCAAAATAAATATGTTCTTTATCCATTTCATAGTGTTGATAATAGAAGTAACATAGGTAGGATCAGATGTTTGAGGTGCATGAGTGCCATGGAGTGATACATACAAAATATCTTTATATGTGTCAGAGTGTTGTAAAATATCTAAAATGGAAATTGTACTTGAAGGATTACTGTTAAGATCCATAAATATATAGCATGGGTATTGAAAAACCTTCCAATATTCATGACCACATGAGAACATAATAACTTGAACCGTATGGTTTACCAAGAGTATAGAGATAATAGTATATGCAGGATGTCAGCTAGATGTTTATAATCGAGAAGGAGGGATAAATGAGACCAATTATGTTCTGATATGTCTAGGAATGATGGGAAAGGAATTGGAATGGACCAAAGATCAAAATGCATCTAAGGGAGATTTATTGATTTTAGGTACTATAACTATTATTTGATTAAGTTATCTATTTGTTGAAAAAATAGTGTCTTAATTATATTTCATATATAATAAAGATAACATGTGAAATAAATAATGCAACATGGAAACATTTGAGTTGATATGAAGCATCATGTATACATAAATCTATGTGATTAAAGATTAATGTGTTAATTGTATTGCACATAGAAGAAAGATAACATGTGAAAGAAAGAATGCAAATGTGAAAAACATTTGAGTTGATGTGTGTGTGTGTGTGTGTGTGTGTGTGTGTGTGTGTGTGTGTGTGTGTGTGTGTGTGTGTGTGTGTGTGTGTGTGTGTGTGTGTGTGTGTGTGTGTGTGTTATTAAAGAATAATTTTTTAATTATATTACACTAGAAGAAACAAAAAATGCTATGAAATATGATAAATATTGCATTTTATAATAACCATCATCTATACATGTGTTTATGTCTTATCTAAGTTCATTTTGAATTAAAGGGAACAATCATGTGAATCAAAGTATTAAACTTTGAAAAAAAAGTGATTAATTTATTCTATCATGATGATCATGATTATAGAAGAAATGTGAATCTAAAATTTAAATTCTAGTAATGTAGACCCTAGGGTTTGGTATTACTAGGGTTTTGAATTAGGGTAAGTTAACCAAATATTTAAATAAAATTTAAATAAATGACACCCTAATGTGGTAATGATTAAATGGGATAGCTTATGCATAAAAAATAAAAAATAAAGGAATTTGTAACACTAATATGATGTACAAAAATGCAAAAAGGTAAACCCTAGGAAAAACTAGGGTTTTAAGTAATGTTTGAAGTAAGTCAGGTTCACCAAATGATTTAAACGTTTAAGGTTTTACACAAGTAATTCCTATGTTTGTTTAAAGGGATAAGATGTCCAAATCAGTCAAATAATATGTAATAATTAAGTAATGAACTATTATGGATTTTGACTTCTTTTGAATTTCTAAAAATAGTAATAAATAAGTTTAAATATAAACTTATATGGAAATTGACTTTCATGGATGATCTAGGTTCTAAAAACTAGCTTCTAGATAATTATGAGTGTCATCAATAGGGTCTTGGAATTTATTTTCTCACTAGATAGTAACACCCCACCTAAACACTAGTACCATGTTATAGTAGTGTCCTCAAAGTGGTGCTAGTGTCCCCTTTACAGGACTTCCTATTTTTTGGGAGCACCTATGCCTGTGTTTTTTGGTCCTGTTCTTTCATGCACAAAATTTGGAGCTCTATGTTGTGCCTATAAAACTTGATTTAATGTGAAAACCCTAATCCTCCTTGAAAGTATGGCATGAATAACAATTATGTGTTTATTATTAAGATAGGTTGGACATCCTCAACACCCCACTATGAAGAGAGTTTCCTACATACCAATACTCTAAAGAGGGATCAATCCTAATGTAGTTCTACCACCTAGTGATTGATGCAAGTGAAAGTGAACATTAAAATGATTTTGGAATTATATGAATTGAATGTGATTGAGCTTTAAAATATTTGAAATTTGGTTTTAGTGTTGGTGTAGATGGTAGTATGTATAAGTAGGTCAGAATAGGGACCAAATACCTTAATTTTTCTCAACATATCTTTTGTTTAAATAGGATTTTGCATCTATTTCCATCTAGTGAATAGAGGTCAAATATACTTGTATTTATAGAGATATTTAGCTTGTGAAAATAATAAATTGTGCTTAGACCAACCTTAGGAGAGTCACACATTTGAAAAAGTATCCATTCAGAAGAGTTAGTGCAAAGGACAACAGTGCCTAGTTCGGGACACTAACACTATCTAGCTATAGTTTCCAAAATGTGGTGCTAATGTCCACCTAGTAGACTATTGGGAAAATAGGGTTGGGATCTGAGAAAGATGTCTTGGGACTATATTTTGGTTGATTTTAACTATTTATGGTCTACACAATTTCTAGAAAAGTGTGTCTAAGGCTCTCGGATAGGTCTAAGGCTAAGCTAGGAATAGGCTAACTCTAGCAACACTCTTAGCATCCAAATACCAATTTTAGGTGATTACACCTGTTATGGTTTATCTTGTAGATATAGATGCCCCTAGCATAGGCTTGGCCATTAGGTAGAAGTAATTCCAACATCTAATAATGCATATATGTCCCCCAACAAACCCATATACCTTAGAAAATGCATGTGTATATAAAAATAATAAGATATCTAAAATATGTGTTAAATAACATATGGAAAGGAGTAAATAACATCTCATGTCATGCTTAGGTCCTAATGTTTTTTTTAAATTTTGAATACTTTTGTATTTTTCATAATATTTGATTTTTTTTTAATTTTTTATATTTGTTTTTGCATTTTGATATTTTTTCATTTTTTATATTTTGTATTTTTTATATTTTTTCATTTTTGATATTTTGGAATGGAAATTTGCTTATGATCCCATCAATGGGAGGATAATAATGTGTGCTTAGGTCATAGAGTTGAAGAGTAAATTTTCATGGATGAAAAGTACTACTTGTGGATGTATATGAATCTGAGAAGGCATCAAGTGCTATAGCATAATCATCTTGATCACTACTCATAGAATATTTTATATAATGTGTAACTTGAGATGGTGTAGGACTTGGTGGAACCTATTGTATTGTAGGAAAAGGTTTCATTGTTTTCTATTCTCGATGGAACATTTTGAATTATCCAATGTACTACCTTAGGATGCACTATAGAAGTATTAGATTTATTTAAACCTTGAGATCCCTTTTAATATGAATTTTTCTACTTAGGTAGATGTGCCATTTATTTTAAACCATTTGAATAGAAAGGTTTTATATAGGTGTAATAACTTATTATGCATGATGCTCTTGAATGGGTTCACTAATTATATTTGTATTATGATTTTGAGTAGGTTCTATAAATTTATTTTTATGGTGCTCTTGAATAGGATCCACAACTAGTCATGGTGGTGTTGGAGGGGAGGAGAAGTTACCACTGATTATAAAGGGTATTCATATGAAATGCCTTGAAATTTAAACACTTGATTAAAATGTATTTAGTTGAGGCATTTATGTAATGTATAAATTAATACACATATATTATATATACAAGGGCATCTAAATAACATGTTAAAGACCCATGTGCTTGGAAAGACTAAAAATGGAGTATCCACTATTGTTAAATCAAATTAGACAGGTAGCACTATATGCCTGAGAGTGTTTTGTGTATGACCATTAAATGCTTTGATTATTTTTAATGTATCTTTTAGATATTTACTATGAAGGAGTGTCATTGCATATACATTTTCACTTAACCCATTGTTAATCATGACACTACATATAGGTTGTTTGTTGATGTAAGCACATATAAAAAATCATGCCTATATGAATCATCATCATTGATTTCACTATCATAAAATGTGATCACCAGACATTATGATAATTTTCCTATAAATATACCAATAATTCCATATATTGGATTCTCATATGTCTTATAGTATGCATAATACACATGGCACACTTTTGAATTGTATGTATTTTTTGTTGAACCTTGATTTGGGAAAGTATAACTGAATATTTTCAAATTTACATTATCATTATGTTGTGGTTTGACATATTATATGGGTGTGCTTAATTTAATAGTATTACCATTGATAGTATATATTAAAATATGCCTTATCCTATAACACATATTTTTAGAATGCATGATACATATCCAGTAGTCATAATATGCCTTAATTTCAAATTCCTTAGGTTGAGGATTGGTCAAATCAAGCTTGAATCGTGGATGTAGAGATATGAGATTGTAATCAATTAATATCAGTAAAAAGATATGAAGAGGTTATGGTATCCATTTACATTTTCTCCTTGGTGGATCTATCAATTAAGCTTGTTCAATGGTTGTGATATTTCATTAGTTGTTACTTTTGATTCATTCTTTATTTCCTTAAATTTTACCTTCTAATTTGGCTTACTTAGAAACTTGATATTTGAAATATATGGAGTGCTTAGTTTAAATTTTTGCTTATTTAATGTTATGTACTTGAATTATCTTTATTTTAATTTATGTCATAGCTCATAAAAGGATTTGAATTTATAAAACTTTATTGATTCATGGAGTTGTGCTAGAAAGCTCTGTGTGAAAATATTTTGTAATTTATTATTTGCCATGGAGTTTGTCATCTTATCTAACCTGATCTTGTAATAAAAAACATATTTTTTGATTAGCTCATTTGACCCTTGATTTATATTATAAATTTATGCATAAGATAAATTTTCATAAATTTTTATTGACAATTGTGTTGGGAAATAATTTTCCAATGGGTTGAATGATCTAATTAATTCGAGAGGGAGATCATAGAACCATCATAAGGCATAATATTTGAGGCTTCTTTGGAATAACTTGGTAATTAATTTGTCATTTTAAGTCTAATCTAAGCATGTTACATGAATGATCAAAGATGTTTCTTATGATCTCCTTTACCTTCATAGAGTGGTATCTACAAATCATGTTTGTGGTGGGTGAGAGGCTTTCTTGGGTGCCAAAAATTTATAAAGTAGATTATAAGAATTCATTGAGTGAGAAGATTTAGAGGCACCTTGATATATTTAAAATACTTTGGCATGTAAATATAAAGCACTTTATTCAAAAGAGTATGTAAGAGGTGAATTTGGAAGTGGATCTTGTATAGTAATCAAGGGAGGTGTGTAACATGATTGTGTAAAAACAAGCATGTGAATCTATTATAAACTGAGTAATGTCCCCATACCTAAGTATGATGACACATATGTAACTTTCTAGGTTAATATAGGAATAGAATAATTAATATTACCTATAACATTTGAGGTATGAGTGGGAGCTTGAGTTTTTTTTCCATCTCTTGTAATGTATAAGAATGCACCAATATTAAGAGGGTTGTCATTAAGGTGTTTAGTAAATTATTTATCACTAAATTCATTCACTTGCTCTTTATTAGCTTTATCATTTTTGATATTCATGATAAATCTATAAATGGGGTGTGTAGTATACCTTATATCATTTTGTATTTATAATTGTTTTTATTCCCAAGTCATGCTAGAATTTAGTAAGATTTTCCTTGACTGTACTTATGACTTAAGTAAGGATTGAGTGTGCACATTATTTATTTTACCCTTAAGGATATTTGGATTTGATTAATAAACATATATAATGAATATAGATAATAGCTTGGAAAGTAAGAAAAAAAATTAATGCTAAACTCCAAAATATGTAAGCATAATGTATTTATTGAACTTTGATATTTTGCAAGAAAAATTAAGGGTGTGATTAGTCGATGGTGTATTTGCTTTGTAAGATTTAAGATATGCTAGTCACAATATTAAATAGTGAACACATATGGAGGATCCCATAACTCCCATATCCATACTATTTATTCTCTAGGATATATAGTAACTTATCGAGATTAACCACTTATCGGTGCACTACAAGAACAAACTCTCAAAGGCTTCCTATAGCTGAAAAATAAAACATAAGCATTTATGATATAGATTAAAGTATGTGGAAACTAAATTTTGTATATAGTGTTATCTAATGGATTGAGTATTGGGTAAATACCCCTCACACCATGGCTCAAATAAAATTGAATACCGCTTCATTAAAAATGCAACTCTTATGAGTTTTAAAATGACCAAAACATAATTTATAAGGAACAAAAAACAAATTAAAAATGAAAATAAAAGCCAAATCAAAAAATCAAGGGTTTGAAATAAATTTTCAAGTACACCATTATATTTTACCCTATTTTTTCTAAAATAATAATATGTGTTTGTACTAATAGGTGTAAAACTAGAGAATGTCATAGTGCTAAATATATATAATGATCAACAGTTCTGATTTTGAAAATTTACAACTATGGAAAAATACTATTTTGAGAAAACATTACAATGAAAATAACATAGCTCAAACCATGATTCATGATAATTATTTTGAATGTATGATACTGGGAATCAATATAAAAGGTGACTATTCATGTTCAAAATCAAAAAACCAAATTAAAAATTTAATATGGATGGGTTTGTTTAAGTGGATTGTAGTGCAGTATGCTCTTATCTATTGACCACAGACTTATCTCATATGTTGATTGACTAACATGAAGATATAAAAATAAAAATAATTATAGAAATGGTATATTAAAGGTATAATTATATAATATTCTTAAATAATATGGTTGTAAGTGGACAATAGTGTAAGCCAATCAAGTCTATTGATCATAGACTTGTCCCTATTGATTGTGACATAAAATTGATAATTGTACCTTTTACGCCTATGTCTATTTTGAAATATAAGATATCAAAACATGTATTATATCCCAAAAAGTATTTTATTTTGATTATCTTATATTTAAAACCCTAAGGACATTTTGATATCTTGAAAATTTAAAAAAAAGAGGGGAGTTTAATGGGTTGAGTTGACCTCAATCACCCCCTTGATGATTACCACCACCTACATATCCAAAACTCCAAGGTGAGAAATCAAGCCCACGTAGTTCTCCTACCTAGAGTGATTATGACATTATACTCCTTTATTATGTGTATTTAAATAGAAATATATTTTAATACTTGATAATTATATCTCTTGACTTGATTTGGAATGCTATTGACTTGGCTCATGGCTGATCCTTGTGAGTGATCTTGAATTTGGAGAGAACAGGGAAGATTTACTAAAGCACAATAGTGTGAATTCTTGAAATAAATAAATACAAATTATGGATAATTCAAGATGCTTGATGTGTATTTATATGTTTTTTTGATAAATTTCTTTATCTAACCTTATGAATTATGCAGGAACACCCTAAAATATGGTTTGAATTTTGAAAATTATCTCTTATTTGGCATCAAATGTGCCTAGAATGCACTTATCTCAAGAGATTGAGGACACCTATTATAAAATAAATATGGTCTAACAATGATTTTAAGCAATTTAAGAATACGACATTAAGAGTTATGTATAGTTGTAAAAATAAACAAAGGGCCAAGCTTGCATATGGATAAATGGCTTAGAGGAATGGAAAGTAAGAGTCATGTGTGTGGAAGACATGTGCTTTATGATGTGTTAAGAATTATCATTGTCAAGTACCTGTGACCAAATTTTTGTGTCTACACCCATAGACATATGCAGAGAGCCTAATGGTAAAACTAGGTTCTCACTATTTTTGTTTTAAAAATTTAACATTTCGATTCCTAACATTGAATACTAGATATTAATGACTGACTTATTTGTAACATGAAAATTACACCACAACACAAATATCTAAAAAAATAAAATTAGAACTACATTGGCCCTAATTATGTAGTATTAGATACATAGGTCACCTAAAATAATGGACCTAATCCATGTTATAATTTAAGTATATAACATCACTAGACACATAAAAAATTTCAACCTTATTTCCATGATATAATTTATTTTTGCTAGTTTAATTATTTATTCATATTTAAGATTTGAAAATAGTTAGAATTTTTAATATGAATATATCATTGAACTCACTAAGAGAAATTAAATCATGGGAATAAAGTTGAAAAAAATATGGCATCTGGTGATGTTATGCAAGTGATATAGAATAAGAAGCATGATTATTATTAGCTCTAATATTTTTATGTAATTATTTTTGAGAATAATTAGGGCATAATTTAAGACAATAATCATAAGTCAAAATGATCACCTTGTTGAGAGATAGTGGCTACTAGGTTACTAAAATTTTTAGAAGGCTTATAGATGATGTGAGTCCAATTTCATGGAGGAAGGATGATTAGGTAACACAAAATTTTGGTGAATAGGAAACATACACACATGGAGGAAAAAAATATAGAGATGTGCATAGAAAGATGCATGTAAAAACATGTGAAGGAATAAAAAATTTAGGAGACATAAAGGGAGGTACATTTAAGACATGAAACATATATGAGCTAAGCCTAGATTTGCACAATCAAAGTGCAAAATAAAAATTAATGTGTAGAAGAGTTGAGAAGTGTGAAATGGCATAAAGAATAGAATAAATAACATGAAAACCTAAGGAATTAGAGTGCATAATTTTTGTACAGATCATAATACCTAAGGTAGAGGGGGACAATTAGATGAATATCTAGGTAAAAGGATCAACACTTAGCCATATGCAAGCTAGGCCAAGAATATAAATAATAATATGGTAGGAAGGGATAACAAGATCAAATAACATAGATATTGTTGACCACTTTCTAGTTCAAACCTAGAAAGGGGTCAACCTAAAGTCCTAGATTCTCAATCTACCATTAGTTTCCATGGTTATCATTAACCCTTGTGAGATTGGGTTGTTTAAATAAGATCACTATTTATTCATGTTATAAGATGCTTGATGATCCCCCTCACTTCTATTTCAACTAGTGTTAAGTGTTTTGATAATGTGTGAATATGTATAAAGATCCTTGGTTAGTTTGATTAAGCTTCAACATTCACAAATTTCATGGTGGAGGTGAGTTGATAAGGTACCCTAGTGAAGAACCATGAACACCTCTGATCTACCCTATCACATAAGGTATGTCCATTTTCAAAATTTTAAGAAAATTATGGAAGTGTTTTAGGGTCTAATTAAAGTATTTAGTAGGTTATAAAGGTCTCCTCATATATGTCTGCATGATATCCATTTTCTATGTCTCTTTAAGGTTATGAATATGTCTTAAAAAGTAAGATTCTTGACCATAATGAGATATAATTTGACCTTGATGGGCCACAAAACCACCATACACACCTTCAAGATCCTTAATGAGGTTTATTTGGCCATAAATAAAGCACTTCATGCACTATTAAACAAATTCCCACAAAGGTCAATGTTTAAATTCCCTCTAATGGGCCCAACACATGCCAATTTATGCCTTTTCAGGTTCCCTAATTTGTCCCGTAGACTTTAAAACATCACATGACTCCTACTTTCCCTCTATTATGCCTGTTAATAATGTATTTTGGTCTAAAACATGATAAAATGTAGGTAAGTTATAGGTTTTAGAGGTTTTTCAAATGGTACAAATATGTACAATATAGACTGACTTAGGCGGAGTCAAATATCTATAGGGGCAAGTCAATAATGGCATGTTTGAAATAAACTAGAGTGTTTCAATGCTTCTAGAGATCAAAACCAACCCACCTTTCCATCAATATTATTGGTAGGATTAGAGAGCACTTCAGGTTTGTGCTCAAACTATATGAAGGAGAGAGAATGAAGACCCAAGCTCTTGGCTAGAGGAAGTAAATTAGGTTAGATTTCATTCATGGGAATTGGTTTCTAGATTGGTTTCTTGAGCTCTATGAATATTATTTAAGAACTTAAGGGGTTTGAGCATCATCATTTTTTTACAAGCCAAATGGAACAAAATGCTTTTCATGGGTTTCTAACTTGTTTGGATAAACTAATGGTTATTCCTATTTCCTTAGGTCTTGATAGAACTTCTCATGGATATTTCAGTGTTTGGCCAACATGTGTGAGTTGATGGAACTAAAAAACATATAAACTAGTAAGGTATGTTGTTTGTAGGTAGATTTGGGTGACAAGTGGAGTGTTCAATGTTTTCACCAAAATAAGTTGACAATGTTCAAGGATCAGTTGTGTGTTATAATCTTTCATATACCTATTTGATCCAAAGTGATGTTCACACTAGTCTCTTATCCTCTTAGGGTGTCTCCAAGGAAGGGGTACATACACATATGGAGTTCACTACATGGAAGGATTGTGCATTATTCAATGGTACCCTTCGAGCCTTCAAACATAGTTAAGAACATGAAATGGAGTGTTAAAGTCATGATAATCTATCATCATATCCTTATGAGTAGTTTCCTTAACTTCCATGATAGCCCCATAGGCCCTAGAAACACCTCCTTTCCTCCAAATCTCACACATGCAGTTTAACAAAATTTAAGGTTTTTTATCCAATGTAAAGGTTCCTCAGAGATTTGTAGGTTTCACTTTTTGACTGTGTGTGCCCTTCTCCTGCATCCAAAGTTCTATGTTTTTATAGGTATGTGTATTAAGGTCTTAAAGGTTCCTATGGGTTATCTTTTAAATATTACCCTACTCCATTTCAATCCATGAATAGACCTCTACCATTTCATGTTGTCTTCATTTCCATTTCATTGTGTTTCAGCTCTACATTCTATGTTCAAACCCCCATATCACTCCAAAACCATCCCCATCAATTAATACACCTTTATTTCCAAGTTTTAACAATGTGAAACAGAACTAAATACCCCTTAGGACCATAAAAAATGTTAATATCATAAAAGGATGGATCTATATAGGTCATACAAGAAGCTAACTTTGGCCTATAGTACAAAATTCTTCAAGACCAATATGTATAAAACATACTAAGTTTAGAGAATGGATGCACCAAGGAAGTAAATGAGAATTTGAACAAGTCACAATGGGTTCAAATAGTTTTGATTCACCCTCTTCATATATAATCTTGTTGCTTAGACCCTTACATATAGATAAAATAGGCAAATGAATGCCTACATCTCTGATGGTGTGCATTGAGATATACATATTACATAGGGTAAGAGACAATGTTCATAAAAGAAAAGAAAAGATTCAAAATAAAAAGGAGGACAAATCTTGGTGATCATATCATCCAATGGGGAAAGGACATCAAACATAGACCTAAAAATAACACAGGCTTATTGAGCATAAACCTAAACTTGAAAAAGAGAAGGTATGCAAAAAAGATGATGTTGGAAAATTATTATCTAAGAATGTCCCTAGTCTTGATATAGGTGATTTACATCCTATGACTATGGATTATTTTTGTTATTGATCTTCTACCCTAACCAATGTATGTCATTGATCCATAGGAAAGTATGATGGCAATCTACTGCCTGATTCAATCAACCTTAGGAAGGGATTGATGTTCAAAATAGTCTTCCTCAAATCCTATAGTCATGATAATGTCTTCAAATACCATGAAATTGTTTTTTCCATAATAAATGTTCTCTTCCTCATAGCTAGGGCCATAAGAGACCCCACTATGAATGTACCTTTCCATCATGTCTAGAGGATTATTATCTACATTTTCCAATATTTAGAAAATGTTTTGAAAACATTAACAAGGTGTGTTTTGATTTTATCCAAACAAATGACAAGGCAAAAGAGACTATAATAAAAAGGAAGGTGGTGTAGTACCACATAATTAAAATAAATAATCATAAAATTACTCAATTTTGGTGGGTTAAAATCATCAAATTGGAAGAAGATATGATAACTTTGAAACCTGAAGTATAAACTAGTACACCAAACATAGGTCTAAATATACATCATGTAAAATCTAGGGACAACTTCAATGAGTTACTACTAGAAAATTAAAAGAGAGTCTTTTTGATGAGGAAAGTAACAATTCAAACCAGGAAGCTCAAGATGTGAAAACACATAACAATTCCTAAGTATAAAACTAAAACCAAACAAACAACATAATACCACCAAATGGTAATAAGAAGTAAAATTGGTTCTAATACTTAGAACGTGAGTGATATGCTAGATAACCTAAGTTCACAATGATTGGAATTATGATGAATCTATAAAATTGCCTTCAACATAAATGAGAAATTGTACCCAAGTTAACTCAAACCAAGTGCAAATGGTAAACCAATTAACACATTGGCCTAGAACTTAGAAAGGTGAGATTCTAAATTTGAATTAAAAATTAAGGACTTAAATATTTTTTCAAAATGGTTTAGACTCAAATGGGAAACATAAAAACATTATTTAGATAAAACAAACACAATGTTTCAAATGAGGATTTGAATAAGGCAAAAGATGATTTTGATTTGATCAGCATAACACCTCCTTGTTCAAATAAAATGGTGGACAACAAATGTTTTTGGCTGACGTGTTTTGGTTTACAAACAAGTTTTAGACTACAATAAGACCAACCAAGTAAAGGAAAAGATAAAATATAACTAAGTATAACGTCTAAAGCCCTAAATTAACAAGGTTGCTTTATATCGCTAAATTTTGTCTATATGCATGCTCTTAGGAGGATTTTAAGTGTTAATCCAAAAATAAAAGTGCATGAAGTAGTAGGGTTTTAACACCCCCTTCTCCCAAGAGATTATACAGTGATATGGAACTTCAAGATACTTTCCCTACATCAATAATATGTCCACAATAAGTGGGTTTATTCTAAAACTAAATTTTTGGTCATCTAGATTATCCCAAAAGTGATTAACACTAGAGATGCCTCACATCAATTGATTTCATACCATTTAACTTACTATACAAGGGTCTAATCTTTTACATAGTGATTCCATCCATGTACTTCTTAATAGAATCCCCTAGTTAACCAAACCTGACTTAGGTTTTCATTATGATTAGAGAGGTTAGCCATTTAACCCCATGGAAATCATAGTCTACGTGCCCTAATTTATATACCCCATCATGGAGTGGGGTTAAAATAATGTTGGGAGATGAAACCATAGGTTAAAGCTTCCCTGAAGAACTCATGATGAGGCTATGAACTCCTGCTCACAAGCCAAGCTGCATAAAAATGAAAGATAAAGTGAAAATACTTTAAAGGCTGTGTTTAGATCACCCAAACCATATAGGTTTTTGGTATATCCTCAATAACATTCTTTTCACACTTTGGAAAAGGCATAATTTTCAAGGAAAGAATGATTTTGGTCACCCAAGTACCCTAGAGGGGATGGGGGGTGATCATACATGCATCTTTCATTTGTGAAAACAAAAAAGTATAAAATGATCTAGCATAAAACAAAACATTCCAAATAATTTATGATTTTAAGTGATGTTTATTTTATGCACCAATTTGAAGTGTTTGTGAATTTTTTGGCCCCTGTGCCTTAGTTTCAAACTTGTAAAACTTTCAGAAAACAAACTAAATATAAGCCATCTAAATTCATTTTAAACACTAAATGGAAGTTTTCAAGAATTAAACATGTTAAAATTTGGCACTTTTCCATGCATGTCCTACAATTTTTAGAGGGTTTCCTTATGTGTTGAAGCACAATTATCAATGAAAGAAGCAAGATTTGAAAACTTGCTCTCAAGATTCTCTATTTTTATTACACAGAGATTGACATCAGTCAATAGTGACAGATGTTGATTATAATATAACTAATGTCGGTCTATAAAAATTGATGCCAGTTACCTATGAACCCTTAGGTAAAAAATGTTTTGCCAAAAGACATTGGTTAGCCCAAGTTAGTATAAAATCTTCAAAAAAAACATTTAGATACTACAATAAAATATCTAGACAGAGACTTAAAATTCAAAATAATAATTTGTAACTTTAAATAAAGCTTAAAAACCTAATTTTTTTTTCATGTTCTACCCTACACAAGAACTGTTGTCAGTTAAATAGGACCGATACTAGTTAGGGTAAAGGACATTGTGTAAACTATGGCAACAAAAGCACAAAAACATGGGAAAAGTAATGTTAAAATTTGATTTCAATGGATTTTAAAGGAATTTTTAGCAAATATAAAGATACCAAGTTGTTCTCCTTGCTTGTATGGTATGTGTGGTCCCACTAGGTATGCCAAGATGTAAAGATGGAATCCAAAGTGAGTTAGATCTAGCATTAGTCAATAAAACTCAAAAAAATTCATAAGAACATAACTAACTAAGCCAACTCCTTCAATGGGGTTTTATGAATGATAATTAAGATATATTGAAAGAAATCACATACATTAAACCTTCCCAAGAGTATCCCATCATCCACATACGCTCAAAACATGATTTTCCCCTTAATTTGGTGCTCAAATTTTTGTTAATGATGAATGCTTTACTCCTCCATCATCTCAAGTGCACCAATGAAACTAAGTTCATGATATTTGAATCAAATGTATACCTATCTTTAAGTTATCTTGTTATAAATTAATGATTATAACACTACACACAAATGACTTGTAGAGATAATTTTGCATAATAAGTTTACACAAATCAAGCATAAAAATATGAGAGAGAGGCCTCCTATTTATAGATTTTTTAAATTGGTTAGAATGAACTATGATCATCCATCTTGAGATCAAGATGTGTGGCCTTGAATTAATTCAATTTTGGATTCTGAAATCATAAATACCCTCATCAATATTTAGAAGAAAGGGGCATTAAATAGGTATGGGAGGCCTTAAACTTGATATTTGTTGTATTTATGGCTTATGGATGCCACCCCATAAATGATGTCACCTAATGATTCACATATTAGAAATTAATTTCCAATTAATAAATATTCAATAACTTTCATGGATTTTCCACTTAAGCTCTTAATTTGGATTAATTTGCCTAAGTGAGATTAATTAAATCTTATGCAATTCTTCAAAATTGGTTGCCCACTTAATCAATCTCTTTGAAACATCAAATTACTAGGTCATAATGTGACTGGTGACAAGTGTTGTTTAACTCCTCATTTGATCAATATTCAATTGATGTCTTATCAACCAAGGCTAGTGTCCAAAGCTGTCTACAATAAGGTATGGGATGGTTGATCTAGAAGGCTACTTATGGGGGTGTTTGATTGTCCTATTCTAACTTTGACTAGAGAAAGAAATGTGTCCTAACCTACATGATTCACTCTTTTGTTGAAAAGGAAGAAATTAAATAAATCCACTCTTTTGCTGAAAGTAAAAATCACGCTCCTATTTACGCTTGTGTGGAAAGTAAAATCACACTCTTCACTAACAAAAGGAAATTTGTTTCACACATTTGACGTAAAGGAAAACACACATTGCTTAGAAGGAAATGACTTTGAAATAAGAAAATGTTTTTTTTAATTGTGAATTTATTTTGATGTTTTTATGAATAAATGTAAATATTAACAAGATTCTAATTAATTATAACAATGAATTAGTAAAACATAACATAAATACCATACACAGTTCCTGGTTCTAAGGAGAGTGGGCCCTTGCTCCTCTTAGACTTAGGAACAAAGGTTAATCAATGTTGGAAAATGAAGTATTAATTCATAAAGCTAAAATGATTACAATCTGGCTATAACCTATAATATGCTCATACAAATTTTCCTCTATTATCTGCTCTCTATCATCTGATATCTATTATCTATAATATATGAAAATCTTACATTTTATACTAATATAATCAACTCAAAATATGATGTAAAGGAATAGTATTCCTTGGTCGATCCATTCATCCAAAGATAGGAGATTGGATTTTCAAGACATCTAATTATTCTGATAAAATAGATATCCTATCCTATAATAATCCTAAGATCCAAATATATATACAACTTTATCAAAGGTAAATCTTAAAAAATAGTAGGTGGTTATTTTCCTTATTTGATTCTAGTTGGAATGATTCTCTCTTATCCTATCTGGCTTCCAGCTTCCCCATTTGTAGCTTCATCCTTACAAAATTCTTGAAATTAACCCTACAGAGTCGAGAGGAATGAACCTATGGATTCTATATAAGCAAGCCTATGGATTCCATAGAAACAAGCCTATGGAGTCTATAGAAACAATCCTATGGAGTCTATAGAAACAAGCCTGTAGAGTCTATAGAAACAAGCCTGTAGAGTTCATAGAAACAAGCTTGCAGAGTCTATAGAAGAAACCCTGCGGAGTCCGTAGTTTTACTAGATGAAGATCAAAATTGCACATTTATTATACATCACATGTGTCTTTTTTATAAGCATTATTCACAAAAAAAATCAATAAAACATGATATGTATTAGACATTAATGAAAAAGTAAAGGTTTAGTCTTTGGTTCAATATAAACAAGACAAATATCTATTTTCCATGTGATAGCTATCTAAAAATCTAAGATTTGCATAAAAAAATATCCTTCGAGTGATGAATTGAAGGAAATAACATGTCAATAATGAGCCATATTCTAAGCTCATCATCTCCCCCAAGTTTTGCCTTTTGCAAGTCCCATTACAAACATTTATTGGCATTCATAACTCTGGCTTCTACTTTCCACACTCTGACTCAAATCATATTCATCAAATTCATCTATTATATGCTTGTCTGAATTGCTTGTAAATAATTTATGTGCTTGAATCATTTGTTTCCATATATTGAATTCTTCCTCTAATTGTGGAGCCTAACTCTACCATCCTGGAATAGGTATGATCAGCAAAGGGGGTCTATATCTCACGCCAATCTATTTCTACTGGAATTAACAACCTTGGTTAAAATGGTTTCTAGTTCTCTGTTTGTGACTTCAACTTGCCCATTAGCCTACATATGGTATAGAAATGTTTTTATGTGCTAAGTTTGATATATTTGCATGAAGTGCTTTATCATGTTTGACATGGATTGTGGTCCTTGATCTGAGACTATCTCTCTTGGAGCACCAAATCTTTTCATGGTTTTAAAATATAAGAAATCAGCTACCATCTCTTCTCTTGCATGAGTTAATGCTTCCACTTTTTCCCACTTGGTCATGTAATCTATACATAATAGAAGATATTCTTTTCCTCTGGAAGGAGGATCCATAGGACCTATAAAATCAATTCCCCATTTCTCAAATGGTTCTAAAACCAATTAAGGATGAGGGTGAAGAGGCATCTCTATTGAAAGAGTAGGCTATCCAATTCTCTAACAATCATCATAGTGTATGACATATATTTTTACTTCTTGATGAAGGTGAGGCCAATAATATCTTGCTCCTAAGATTTTATGTATGGTTCTTTGAGATGAGTAATGACCTCCTCTTGGTTCATCGTGACAAGCTCTAATGATATCATAAGCTTCACCATTTGTCACACACTTGTGAAACACATGGTCGGGTCTAAGTTTAAATAGCATTCCATTAATACATTTAAAAGAAGAGCTTTCTTTGATTAAATTTTTCTTTTCTTTTTATGAAAATTGCAGAAGAAACTTCCCTATGGTGAGGTAATTGGTTATATCAGTAAACCATGGAGATTTTGATGAAATAGAAAATAGTTTTTCATTTGGAAAGTCATCTTCCACTATTTCTTCTTCACCTATAGTGTTCATTCTTGATAATAAATTATCCACCGCATTAAACTTCCCTAGTTTATCTATAATAGTAATATCAAATTCTTATAAGAGCAACAACCATCTAATTATCCTACCTCCCACAATTGGTTTGTTGGTAAGATATCTAATAGTTGAATGGTCTGTATAGACAAATACCTTGTAGCCTGTCATGTAGTGTCTAAATTTGTTAATTGCATAGACTACATCTAGAAATTCCCTCTCAGTTATGGTGTAATTTCTTTTAGCAGGTGTCATGTTTTTGGTAATATAATATATAGCATACATGTTCCCCTCTTCATCCTTTTATCCAAGGACTACTCTTAGTGTTGTATTGGAAGCATCTATGTATATAAATGGCTTAGTCCAATCTGATCCTCTCAATACTGGAGCAATAACAAGTTTAGCTTTGATGGTCTTAAAGGCCTAATGGCAGCTATCACCCCATTCGAATGTACTATCTTTTGTAAGCAAGGCAAACATAGGGGTAGCTATTTGGCTAAACTTATCTATGAAGCGTCTGTAGTAACCATCATGTCCAAAAAAACTCTTAATTTTAGTTTGTGTTTGTGGAATGGGTAAATTATAGATTATTTTGAGTTTCTTTGGATCTACTTGAATGCCTTTTGTAGAAATATGGTGTCCCAAGACTATTCCTTCATCCATCATCAATAAACATTTCTCATGGCTCAAAGATAATTGATGTTCCTCACATCTAATCAATACTCTTTCCAAGTTGGTAAGATCCTCTTCATAAGTTTCACCATAAATGGTGAAATCATCCATATATACTTCAACACAATGATTTTTAAGGTCAAGAATATTGCCAGAACTACTCTTTGGAAAGTTGTTGGAGCATTACAGAGTCCAAATGGAAGTACTCGATAAGTAAAAGTTCCACAAGGGCAGGTAAATGTGGTTTTATCTTGATCTTCAGCTGCTATTGTTATCTGATTATACCCACTAAATCCATTCAGAAAAGAAAAATATCTCTTTCCTACCAAGTTGTCAAGAACTTGATCAATGAAAGGTAAAGGAAATAAATCTCTAAGTGTTGCTTTGTTTAATTCCCTATAATCTACACATACCCTTAATTTTTCATTTTTATTGGGCATAATTACCAGAAGTGAAACCCATTGGTTGTCTGAGATGGGGTAAATAAACCCAGCTTCTAGCAACTTTTGGATTTCTATTTTGACTATTTCCTTTAATGCTAGATTTATTCTTCTTTGTGGTTGTTTGACCAGTTTGATAAATTATATGTAAATGTGATGAGTGCATATGTTGAGATGAATTCCATTCATGTCAGTATAATCCTAAGCAAAAGCCTTGGTATGCCTTTCCAGTACTTCAAAGAGTTGATCTTCCTCTTCATTATTTAACCAATAATTGATGTTCAAAATCTTTCTAGGTAATACCATGATTGGTTTTGTACCTGGGTAGTTGGATTCTATTTTCTTAAACTCACTAATCAATGAGTTTAAAGGACTTGGATGAGGAAGTAGCTTATGAAATGTGGTTACATTATCAATAAACTCTTTTCTACGAGGAATCAGTCTTGCTAAAGAATAATGGAATGCATCTAAGAAATGAGTTTGTTATTATTTTTCCAATTTCCACACACTTTCCTGAATCAATTCATGATCATATGGTGAAGAAATAATAGAAGTAGAAGTGGAGGTTTCAAAATATTCTATTTGACCCAAGAATCCTAAACTAAGGCAGTTCATATTTTTTGGACTGGTCAAGTCTGTAGCTTTCAGACTGGCAGAGTCTGTAGATTCTGGGTATACGTCTCCATTCAATTCTTCCAAGTGTTTTTTAAATGTGATCATAGATAACAAGGAAATGTTGTTTAATGTGTTGTCTGATATATCCACCCAAAGTTCTTGTATGTAATTTGTTGATGGTTTTGCTGGAGGATACAAAGAGATGCATTTGGACTTTATCCCATTAGAAATGGTCATATTTCCTAACCTGTAATCAATCAATGCTACTACAGTAGCCAACCATGGTCTACCTAGGATTATGGGATATCCTATATTCTTTATTTTAGGTTTCAAAACTATGAAATCTACTGGATACTTCCAAGATTCTATTAGTACTTCAACATTTTCTATAGTCCCTTCTAGTTTTGTTACAGACTAGTCCACCATTTGAAGAATGGTAGTTGTGGGTTGCATTTTCATAAGAGATAATGTATGGAGAATATCAGTTGTCATAACATTGATTGCTACTCCCAAATCTACCAAGACGTTAGGAATTTATTTACCTCTGATTGTAACTGTGATTATTGGGCTTCCCAGATCTACATATTTTGGAACTAATAGTTTTCCTGCTGATAAATCAGCAACTTTTCTGTCAACATGAATAGTTCTTAGATATTTTGCTTTCCTCCCAGGTGTCTTGATACAAAGGTTTTTGATGATCTTGTTTAATTTAGGTATATCCTTAATATATTGTAGAAGGGGTACCTCAATATTGATCTTTTACCACTCATGGACCAAGTTTGATTATGGTTTAATACCAATTTCTTTTAATCTTTTGGGAAAAGGAACTATTGGGGTAGTAGTTTTTTCTTTGTTTGCTTCAGGGCTCATTTTGAGTTTGGCCTCTCCAGTGTTTAATTAAGATTATTCTATTTTTTTCATCAGATATCTCAAAAATGAGAACTAGAGGTTTTTTTATATTTTTCCCTAATCTTAAATGTATGTCTGAACACTCAATAGCTCCAATATTGATTGTATCTTCCTATTCATTAACATAAACATGTGCTAGTTATTTATTTTTAAGATTGGCTATTGGTTGTGTGGGCATTGAGGGTTGATTGATTTGCCCTTATTTCTAAATAACTAGAGGTGGCATAATAGTTTATTGTTGAAGTGGTCTTCTTGGTTGGGTGAATTGTGACTGTGGGTTTCACTATTGATTCCATTGTTGATATGGCTATGGCATCCATTGCTACTGTGGTATCCATTGTTGTTGTGGCTATGGAACCATCCATGGAGGTGTTGGCATCTAATCTTATCTTGCCCATAGATTTTGAATTGAAGAAATTTGGGGTTGATTCCAAAATGGTGAAGGAACTAAAACATTTTATGGTGCCATCCATGGATTAACTAGATTTCTTGCATTAAACTGTCTTTGAGCCTAGTTTTGTGGGGCAAAGTTTTGTCTCTAAATATAATTTACTTCTTTAATGGACTAGACTTGTGTTTTCATTTGATTCTTTAAAATAGGCAGAAGGGTGCAATGTTTGGTATCATGATCTATTGCATCACAGATCTTGTAAGATGAAACATTGGTTCTATCTAGGGGATAGTCTTTAAGGGCATGTTTCTGTCTACACTTAGGATAGTAGATTGTTAAGGGTTTTTTTGCATTTACCTTAGATTGAAGGCCATCCAAAGTATTGTTTAGTGTAACTAATATATCTATCTTTAGATTAGCAAATTCTTCCATTAACTTGCCCACTTTATTAGACTTCCCAAATCTTCATTTCCTAATTCTATGTTTTGTTCGAGAGTAGTTGGTACAAAGCTCAAAAATATGATTGAAAGCCAACTTATTTATATCTCCATCTCCCATCAGATTTAAGGCATATCTAGTATCTTCATCCAACCCTTTCAAGAAAACCAATTTCTAAACATCTTTAGTGAGTGGATAATTGCTTCTTTTATGAGTGAACATGAATCTATCCAAATAATCTTCTAAAGATTCATCCTCATTCTATTTGATTTTGAATAAATCCTCTTTTCTTTCTTGCACTCAGTAATAATCTTGGTATTTGTTCAATATTTCTATTTCCATGTCATCCCATGTTCTAATAAAATCGCTAGGTAAACCCATGAACCATCTCATAGTTGCATCTTTGAGTGTAGAGGGAAATAGTTTTAATTTCTTGCCATTGATTGTGTAATCATAGGTTTGACATAGCACCTTAAACTCAAATAGAAATTGATTAGGATCTTCTGTAGATCTTCCCCAAAAATTTGGTAGACTAGCTGGTGAAATATTTTTCATGGGGCTTTGATCATTAGGATCTACAACAATAGGAAAGGAAAAATTCCTTCCTGGTTGTGCAAGTTGTTGATTTTGTTAGAGAGCCATTTCTTCAGATGATGATGTTTCAAAACTGGGATGATCTTCCCACTAAATATTTGTGGTATTAGTTATGGGTTGTTCAAAATTTTCTTCAATTACATATTTTTCCAATGCTTCTTCTAAATCTTTGGCAACTTCTAAATAGTGTCTTCCTGTAAGATATTGATCCTAAGGAATTTGTCTTATGGGGCTTGTTTGTGGTAATGCCTTGG
Organism: Torreya grandis; assembly: GCA_037957365.1. Taxonomy (NCBI): domain Eukaryota; kingdom Viridiplantae; phylum Streptophyta; class Pinopsida; order Cupressales; family Taxaceae; genus Torreya; species Torreya grandis. Next base: position 1,446,762 of record JARHVA010001105.1, on the reverse strand, counting down.
TTTCTATCTAAGTTTCAAAAACTTCTTGCAAATAGGTTTCACTTGTACTTTCTGGTTCACTACTTAGAGATGTTAAAGGAGTGTCAACTTGTGTTCTTTATGGAAACTTTGGGATGAATCATCCTTTAGAATCTCTAGGATGGTACATCAATTTATTGAATTTTTATGGGATTTTATGGGTTTTTACAATTTTTTCTATTTTTCACTCTAGACCAATAATTATTACCTTACTAACACCTTATGTTCCCTAGCGATGGCACCAAAAATGATGAGTGTCATTTAAATCCTCATTTAATCAATATTCAATTGATGTCTTATCAACCAGGGCTAGTGTCTAAAGCTATTTGTAGTAAGGTATGGGATGGTAGATCTAGAAAGCTACTTATGGGGGTGTTTTATTGTCCTATTCTAACTTTGACTAGAGAAAGAAATGTGTCTTAAACTACGTGATTCACTCTTTTGTTGAAAAGTGAAAAATCAAATCAATCCACTCTTTTGCTGAAAGTAAAAATCACACTCCTATTTACGCTTGCGTGGAAAGTAAATTCACACTCTTCACTAACAAAAGGAAATTTGTTTCACATGTTTGCTGTAAAGGAAAACACACATTGCTTAGAAGGAAATGACTTTTAAATAAGAAAATGTTTTTTTAAACTATGAATTTATTTTGATGTTTTTATGAATAAATGTAAATATTAAAAAGATTCTAATTAATTATAACAATGAATTAGTAAAACATAACATAAATACCATACACAATTCTTGGGTCCAAGGAGAGTGGGCCCTTACTCCTCTCGAACTCAAGAACAAAGATTAATCAATGCTAGAAACTAAAATATTAATTCATAAAGCTGAAATGATTACAATCTAGCTCAATTTATGCTCATATAAATTTTCCTCTATTATCTACTCTCTATCATCTGATATCTATTATCTAATATCTATTATCTATAATATATGAAAATCTTACATTTTATACTAATATAATTAATTCAAAATAGAATACAAAGGAATAGGATTCCTTGGTCAATCCATTCATCCAAAGATAGGAGATTGGATTTCTAAGAGATCCAATTATTCTGATAAAATAGATATCCTATCTTATAATAATCCTAAGATCCAAATATATATATATAACTTTATCAAATACAAATCCTAAAAAATAATAGGTAGTTATTTTCCTTATTTGATTCTAGCTAGAATGAGTCTCTCTTATCCTATTTGGCCACCAGCTTCCCCATTTGTAGCTTTGTCTTTACATAATTCTCAAAATTGACCCTATAAAATTAGGAGGAATGAACCTATGGAGTCCATAGAAACAAGCCTATGGAGTCTATAGAAACAAGCCTGTGGAGTCTGTAGAATCAAATCTGTGGATTCCATAGTTCTGTTGGATGAAGATCAAAATTGCACGTTTACTATACATCACATATGTATTTTTCCTAAGCATTCTTCACAACAAAAATCACTAAAACATGCTATGTATTAGACATTAATGACAAAGTAAAGGTTTAGTCTTTGGTTTAATATAAACAAGACAAATATCTATTTTCCATGTAATAGCTATCTAATAATCTAAGATTTGCATAAGAAAATATCCTTCGATAGATGAATTGAGGGAAATAACATGTCAATAATGTGCCATATTTTGAGCTCATCAACTAGAGCAGAATTAAAAAAAGGTGTCAATTATGTATGGACCAATACCCTATTTAGGACATTGTCAACATGAAACAACACATGCACGTGTCATGTTTTTCCAAATTAGAAGAATTCAATGGTTCAGAGCGTCAAATTGCATTTTTTCCATTTTGACTTGAAATGATTTGAGAAAAGTTAATAATCACATAAAATTAATTATCCCATTTAGGGATACATTAGCCTAAATTGACACTTGTATATGACAAACTAGAACCATTTAGTGCATTTTAGTGATTTTGGCCCAAATTGTGTGTTTTCATAGATTTCAAGTAAGATTGAAAATTTTAACACAATGGTGTTAGGAATTGGATGTATACAACTTGATGAGGAAATCTAACATAATCATTTATAGGAAGTAGCTGAGTGAAATAAGGGAAAGACAGTGGAAGAATAGGTAGAATCACCAATAGAAGGCAACTAACAACATAAAAGTGACTTGATGAGGGAAAATTATAGATTGCTTAACATGAGGTAATTAAGGTGTAAAAGGATTTTCTAATCAAATTATTAGGTAGGTGATAAGAGAGTAGTTATCCATAAAGCATGGATGGGTAGAGAACAAGGAGTACAAGGAATGACTTAGAAATAAATCAAGATGAGACATGACCTAGAGGCATAGATATCAAATAAGATAGAGGAGATATCATACATTATATGGGTGCTTCAAAGTAGAATAACATAGGGAGAAATAAAATCTCCTAGAAGGAGATTTTATATAGAAGAGTAGAAAGATACCTGTGAGAGAGAACCCCTGAAGAGTTGTAAGCACATGGGGAATGAGCCAAGAGCTAACACATGAAATTTATCAAGTGGAGAATACCTAAGGGAAATTTTGGAATGGGTTATGGATGTTTAGTTCAAATTCATGATGAATATCATAGGGGACTTTTTGGGAGTGGAGTATGTAAATAGAAGGTTGTGTGGTAACATAGCAAGGGGATGGAGTGACTTCAACAATAAAAAGATATGGATAGGAAAAGAAAGGGTATGTAGATGTAAATAGATGGTTTTCACACTATTTCACCAATTAGTACATTTAAAAGGCCACATCAAATAAATGTGAAGTCTCAAGAGTTTTAAGAGGGGACATGCAAAATGTATCCATCAAACTATAGAAGAGATAGTTGGAAAAAAATAAATGCACAAGAGTCACCAATATAGGAATAACATCAATGTCAAAATCAACCCTATGAAATGATAGAGTAACCCCATGAATGAAAGGTGGATATCATTCCACTAATCCAATATATGCATCAGATAATGTACAAAGTATAATAATAACCAATGATATGAGACATAGATGTAGGGAGGAAAATCTTGATAAAATCACAAGTGTTATTATGTGTAACATGGAGGATATGCTAGATTATGAAAGGATAAGCATAAGTGGTTTTTTGTGTAGTGTGGAAGACATGCCAAAGGGAGGAGTTTTAGAAAGCATAACTAGGATCTGTTGATCAAAGTGGAATCTAGGGTGATGCACGTACACCCAAGGATGCAAAACTAGAGCTAGTAACCAATATAGGAAAGGTACCCTTTGGGAAGGATGGAAAAACCAAGGGTGAAATTTTAGAAACACAAGATAGTTTATTAAATCCCAAAGTAAGGAAAGTGAAGAGGTTAGCCTGTAATTGAACCTAATTTATCTATAAGATAATAAAACATCATACAGGGAAGTAGGGCACTAAATGAGAAAGAGAAAGGTTACGAGAGGCTAGTACAAATTTTTAAAGAAATGATTTATGCCAAAGAGAAACACTCATAGAAAGTGAGCCAAACACAACCTTGTTAAAGGCAACATGATGATAATAATAGTGGCCTTGGATAGAATTATAAATATGTATGATAGAGAAAATGGATTAGTACATAGCTAATGAGGGTTTAAACTTGATTACATAAATTAGAGAGTAATTTATATAAGGATTTGGCTAATATAAACCCAAAGCTAATATGGAGGGAAAAATGCATATTACATGAAGGAGGATCACTATCAACCAAGGGTAGGAATTTATAGTGCCTAGAGTCGATGAGGAAAGAGTGATTTAATTGGATGATAGTCTAAGTGCATGAAACAAAAGAAAAAATCATAAGAAGAGAGAACAAGAATCAATGTAGGATAAGAAAATAAAATATGGTATTAGAATACCCATACAAACATTTCTATGAGAATAAGATGGAAGATAAACACATGAACTTGTTTACTTACCATAAAGAAGGATACATGATTAGTACAAAAGGAAGTGTAGATGAAGGAAGTATCTAGAGATGTTACATAAGAGAATAATGAAGAAAACTTTTTTTGTGTGCAACTAAAGGTTGGTAGAGATTAAAATGTGAGACAATTAATAGAGGAACAAATTTATAAGGACATGCCAAGAGAGGGAGAGCTGGATAAAACACTAATTTAAAGTGATGATATTACCCAAGAGAATTGCATAAGCATAAACTGTGTTTAGCCCTAAAATATAGATTGAGGAAACTATAGTTAAAGGGGTTAGAGATAGCCTAGGGCACAAGGATAGTTGAATATCTCTAAATAAGGCCAATTAATTTTTAAACATAGATAAACATATACTAAATTTACTATGCTAAGATATGCTAAATATAAAAGTACAACTATGCTATATATTACAATGATAATGAAAATAATATACTTAGATGGTTTTGATGCTAATACAGATCTAGATTTAGATCAAGAAGAAAGTATACTATATCTAAATTATTGATCAATCACCTAATTTTATAAATTTTACCTTTGTAACCATAGACACTTGTGTCAACTTAGGATGGTTGTGTCGATGCTTCCATCTCACTTAGACATAAGTGTCGAGTATAGAATACTTGTTAAAAATGGATGTAACCAACTTGATGATTTTGGGTTATGTGTTGCCTTTACTCTAGTATATTCAGATCTAGGTTATGGACTATCACTCCTTATCAAAAATAAAAACCCTAGTTCTTCATCTTCATAATGGTCTTGATAAAAATAGGTTATTGGGCACACAGTGTCAAATTTCCATAAGTACCCCTCTATAAATGAGCACTACTTACATATCCAATGCTCTAAAGAAGACCTCAATCTTATGTAGTTCTCTTATGTATGTTATCTTGTGTAGGTATCATACAATATGTGATAAGCAAGTACATATATTGACCTATGGTCCATGGAATGTTCCTTCAGTAATTCAAACCTATAAATGTGTTATCCCTATGACAGATATGGAGATAGGATAAAATAAGGAAGCTTTTCTCATTTGAGTGTTTGATTGAATGCCTTTTGTAAGTTGCCATGTGAGTTTTTATGTCTATGCTAGGTGATGAATGAATGAGGATTGTTCTTATATTTATATCAATCCCTTTAGATAAAATCTCACATTAAAGCACTTAGGTCAACCATATGAATATGTTTCATTAAAAAATTATAGGAATTTAAGGAATTAGACACTTATGTTGGGGTATGACACTTGTATTGATGTAAGTGTATAACTAGGACACAAGTGTTTAGGTAACTCAATAATAAGCACACATCTAGAACTTACATAGATAGATGATAAGCAGGTTGATTCAACTTATAAAGTTTTATTGAGTTTAAGCCCTAGGTTGTTAAAGGGTCTAAGTACAATAAATTAGGGTAAAAATATGCAATAAATAGCCACTAATTTATGAAACAATTTACCTAATCTGATATTTCTAAAACTAACAATGAGTGACACAAATAAGTACTTAGTTATAAATTAACTGAGACAAATGATCTGGAGGCCAAAAACTTTTATAGAAGTAGATCTGAGTATAGGAAATAGGTATAGTGTTAGAAACCTTCGTGGATAGTAGTGTAGGGTGATAGTGTCCTACTTTTAACACTAATGTCCTTTGAGTAAAAATTTATTTGATCTTCTAGGTGTACCTTTGACTGAGCCTAACCTACATGTACCTATGTGGATGAGCTCTGATACACTATCTATGCACTATTTTGAGATGATTTAGGAGACCCCTAGACCTCCATGTTGTTAGGGTATTTGAGTGGCAAAAGTAGTAAAAGTTTGATTTTAGATGGGTAGGCTAGACATCCTCAACACCCTGTTATGTTTAGAGTTTCCTACATACCAATACTTCGAAGGGATCAACCCTAATGTATTTTTCCTGCCTAAATGTTTGGTGTAAGTTCAAGTGAATGCTAGTATGAGTGTCAATTTGAGAGCTTTTAATGAGGCTTGAGATTGGAAATCTATGTATTTTGGGTTTGTGATGGCTATAGATAATTGTATACATAAGTAGGGTAGAATAGGGATCAATAACCTTTATTATGCACAACTTGTTCTAAGATTTTTTGTGTATTTTACATCTCATTTACATCTAGTGGATAAAGGGATAAAAGTCATGTATTTATACTAATCTAGTGATTTTATGGAGTTTGACGTAGGTCTAGGCCAACCCTAGGTGTTTTAGGAATTAAAAATATATTTGTTGGGGTTAAAATTAGGCAAGGGACATTAGCACTAAAAGTGGGACACTAGTGCAAGGTGATAATGTCCAAATTAAAACACTAGTGTCCAGGTGTCATAACCTAATGCACTAGGGGCTTGAATCCCTAAGGGAGGGTCTAAGACTAATTTTGAGATGTCTAAAAATGTGTAAGGTCCACATGAAATTTAGACAAGTGTTGAAAGAGGCCCTAAGATAGGTCTAGGACTAAACTAGGTATGAGTGGTCTTAATTAACACTCATTGCACTAAAGTGATAGTTTATATGACTACATTTGCCCCCCATTTATTATAGAAATGTAGTAAAGCAAAATGACTAGAATAAAGAAAAAATTAGTGTACCTATGCTTACTTATGAGGTGAAGCCTATGAATCTGGGTATGAGTGTGTGAAGTGTGCTCCATTGCATATCCTATAAATGAAACATGGATGAATCACTCCTTACTTAATAGATATAAAAAACAAAGACAAAATTGAGTAAAGAGATAAGAGAGAGGAAAGGAACAAATACACCTCACTAGGTACATGAACTAATGCAAAAACCTGGTGACGTGTTGTGTGTGTAACTAGTGATCAAACAATGAATAGATTGTATTCGGTTGATGGCTTGCTCAATCCCCATGTGTATTGGATCAATAACTCAATCCATTTTCTACTCCATCATTACCCACCCCTACTCAGTAGACTTTACACTATGAATAACTTGGATTAAACTAATGGCTTATCCAACCCTCTTATATAGGTGGCTCAAGAACTCAAAATAGGATATGACTCCATCATTTCCTACCCATGTTTGGTATATGAATCTATAAATTAAACTATGCAAAGTAACTATAACTATATAGGATGTCCCTAGGGCCATTTAGAAACTAAAATGAAAAATGACCAAGGGGCCTTTCGAGCACTTAGGAATATAGCTCAGGGACTAAAAAAAAATACCAACCACTAAAAATGGAATAAGGTATCAATATGTTGTGGTACCTAGTGAAAATGGTTTCTAAATTATATGATGTATAGAATTACATGGTTTATTCATTCCCCCTGAGATGAGCTGGTGCAAAACTGATCACGTGGAAACAATGTAACACACATGCCCCCAATTTTGATATCTATGTATATGGATTTTGGATTGAATTTTAGAAATATATGTATGTGTATTTAAAACTAAAATTTGAGTGATCATGTTTTTCATGATGACCCAAATTTGAGTAAACTTGGTATGATTTTATTCAAAAATGAGCATAAACTGGACAAATCTGATAACCTATTATTGAAGCTATGCAAATCTAGATTGTAACTACTCTTTCATTCTATCAAACCTAAATTTTCCTATTTATAGGCTACTAGATAGAATAATTTTACCTTAAAGGTACAATAATATCCTAATTATAGTGCTAATGTCATTCTTTTTTTTATATGCACACTAAAATTGATCTGTGTCTGACTATTTTTTTGTGTCTACTTGATTTTTTACTTTGAATTCTATGTCTTCATGCTAAAAACTATATTCTAAGTGAACTTAGATGGACTAATCTCTATGACCAACCCATATTAATTCCCCCTCTTTTTCATAGATTTATTTTACCTATGTAATGACTATCCTACAAATAAATGATTTGCATGATGTATGTTCGGTTGAAAACATATGATATCTATAGAGTAAACCAATATGATGTGTATACATGAAATCATAATGTAATATAATATAAACATAATTTGGTAATGTATGATGTATGTTAGATCTAACATTCATAATATTATCAAGATAGATATAGAAATGTAATCATGTGCATGAACTACACAATCTGAGAATGATCTGTGTAAACTACCTAGGGGGATGGGGCATGATGTCCATAAAGGTACCCATAGCGAAAAGGGGAGATGCATGAGGGTCATGGCCATGATTCATATACTAAATCATACATAAAACACACATGAGGTACACAAAGTAGGCCAAGGGACCACAATACAAGGGGCATGGGCACATGTCACTAAATCTAAGAAATCAAGACATATAAGGACATGTTCAAATGTCCACATACATAAAAAACAAACAAGGTTGGCTTAGAGCCACATGGAAGGACATGTTCAAAAGTTTACATACATAATCAAGGAACATACAAGGACATGTTCACATGTCCAAAGCATATATATAATAAAAATAAGTAGCGTAGAGCCATAAAACAATGTCATATTCAAATGCACTCGAATAGATGTAGAAGCAAAAAGAAAAAATCTATTCTAAACTAGGAAAGCTAGAAATTAAGTATGTATGAACATGTGGTACAAATATATATAAGAGAAAATATGTACATAAACTAAATATATAGTAGTTATAGTCAACAAAAATTTGAATAGTATATAATGATTAATATCAGGATATAATCAATGTTAAATCTATGATATAGAGTATAAAATTAAGTAACCTAGATAATCAGAATTTGTGTAAGATAATGCCCCTAATGGGTGAATGTATCAATATGGAATCTATGTATGTGCCCCTAATGGGTATATAGTATAAAATCTATAACTATGTAGAGGACCTAAGTCCTACAGTATTCTATGAACACTCGAAGAGAACATGGGAAGCATGTATGTATGATAAAACTAATTAGACTAGCATAGATAGCATATGTAGTATCTATAAAAGATAAGGAATGTAAACATGGATATGAAAATAATCTAGATTTTGTGTTTTTAAGTAACATATAAATGTTTTTTTTTTTGTTTTATGAGTATATAAGCTATGTACAATAAATAATGAAAATGAAACTAGGTAAAAGGATAAAGATAAATGAAACTATGTAAAAGAAGAATCATAAGTGAAACTATGTACAATTAGGCTGTAAATGAGTCAAACTATGTGCAAGGAGAGTGTTATGGATAAGAATCTATGTGCTGGTATGGAATGGTGATAGAATCCCCGAATGTCATTGATGGGATGCCTCTATGTAACTATTATACTCAAAACATGCACCTGTTGAATTGGAAGATTTGTTTAAGTGAGACAATAGGATCATCTCCCAAGGTGTTGGACTCTTACTCTCTTTAGGATGAACCTCCAAAGAAGGTTGACTTCTTTATAATATAAATGCATCTAATTTAAGATCAACATGCATGCCTAAAAGAGTTGAATGTAAATCTACAATTGATCCTAAGTCTAAAATTTTTTTAGGTGAAAATAAAGATGGGGTTGTTAAAAAAGGAAATAATGGTGATGCACCAAGAATAGATAAAAAAACTCTACAAGCTTTAAAGAGAACACTACATATTGCAAAGGATAATAAAATATCACATATGCTCTGATATAAACACTTAAATTGAATAAGTAATTCACATAGATGTGTGAGACACAAAACAACACTAAGATGGATGATAAATGATCCATAAATAGTGCCTACATAGACCTATATGCATATAGAATATGACCTACAATAAAATATCCAAGTTTTGCACAGAGGTGTGAAGGAATGGACAATAATGAGAGGGGTGAGAATTACCCATAAGAAAAGATAAAAAAAATTCCCAATCCTCTCAATCATATAGCAATCCCATATATATATATGGGGATCATGTACCAATCCTCTCAATCATGTACCAATCTTCCTCTCTATCTAGAGGGTGAGGCCCTTTATCGACCAATCGAGGGGTGAGTGTAGTTCAGTTTATTGGCCAACTATATCTAGGGGCCCACCTAAACCAAAATACACATAGAATGTATAACAATAAAAGGAGGTGAACTTAATTATCATTAAAATGCAAGGTTTAAGTATTAAAGGGGCTCTTGGAGGGCAAATCTTGATAGCATTACTTTGCCTAGAAATGTTGACCATTTTATAATGAAAGACCTAGGAATTTATAGGTAATGAGAAGTCCATGGGTCAATAATTAATCTTACTCACTACTGGGGTGGTTACAATGATTCAAGGTGATTTAAAAAGGGTGGTTAAGTGGTTGGACATAATTTTGATAGTTTGAAGGCATAACCATGATTCCTACAACTAGACCACATCTCAATTGAATTCTAGTAGCTAAAGGTAGTTAGGATTTTGTTGGCATCACCAAATTCCCATGACCTACATAGTTATAACCATACATATTTAATGATTAATTGATTTTTTATACCCTAAACTTGACTCCAATGTGCACACCATAATTTAGTGGGTGCTACTACTTAGTTTTGCATTGAATTCTACCTCCCATTTGACCATTTTTTGTTGAGGAATCAATCTACAACTTGATTTTTACAAATCAAATTGACTGCACACTTGAATCATGGATTTTTAAAGTTTTGATGATCAAATGGGCTATCAAATTTAATCTTGTGCATGGATGATGTGGTAATAATTCATTCATTGTTTCCTTTGTTACTTGGTCACCTCACTCTTTTAACCCATTGAGCCTATGGCCCAGTCCATGGCCTCCACATGTCATCTCCCCAATTACTTTAGGCTAAGTTATAGATCTATCAGCTAGACCACATGGAAATTTTTATCACTTGAATTTTTACCCTTTGAAGAGATGGCAAATCTCTCTTAATCTAAGTGACATAATAGAAACACCTCTAGCCTTGTGGGTAGCCTAAGGATGAGGTGAATCTCTAGATAGGGCTAGCTCCCTTAATGTATCACTTTAGATCACAACTAAAACTAAACTTAAGGGGTGAAAATGGAGAGAGATAAATAAAAACAAACTATCCTAAGGGAGGTGATACACCAAATAGATTGATTACTTCCAACCATATGCATGTTATACTTGAAATCAAGGGACAAACTGAACATACACTTCTCCAATCTTCAACTTCTCACATCAATGTTACATTGTGAGGTTATAGATGAATGTGTAAAGCTAGGAGGACTATACAAGACATTTATGAGGGCACTAATGAGTATAATAACTCAATCAATCCTTGACATTTCCTATAACACTTCACATGCCCTTCAAGAAGCTTTCCAAATGCAAATAAATGATAGAATGAAATAATCATGCTAAGGAAACAAGAGTTATCACTTATGAAAAATCAAACATTCCAAAAGAACACAATAAGAGTAGTCATGGAAGAAGTAATAATCACTATTATTATTGATCAAAAGGTATAAAAATGATCAGGGCTTCTCCATACTCAAGTGGAGCATCCATTACAATGGTCAAAAAGGCTAGTTCTTATAGAACTTGAGAGAGAGAGAGAGAGAGAGAGAGAGAGAGAGAGAGAGAGAAGAGAGAGAAGTCCAAGGGTCACAATAACAATTTTAAAGATAATAAAATAAATTAATCATGCATTAGAAGAGGATATGGGATGAACCATGCAATTTTAGGAAGCCCAAGAGTCCATCCAAGTCATCAAACTCTTGTAAAGTGGCATAAAACTCCTCATTTTGACTCAAAAAAATTGCCCACATGATTGGCCTTATTTGAATGCCTCATAACTGAATAGGACCATTTCCAATGATTTGAATCAAAGATAACAGATTTATGCATGCCTCTCCATGCATTGCTTATAGTTCTAGTCCTCTAGAAACACCTGGAAAGGATCTATCATCATCTGCAATCTAGAAAACTCTTCTTTCATGCACCCTACACACTTGTCCTTATAATTAGCATTAGTTTCTCATGAAATATGTGGAGGGAGTGGATGAAAATTTTCAAGACCCTCTATGCCCTTAGAATCATCATGGACACCTTAAAATAACTTTCCCTTAGAGTTTTCACACTTCTCACTAGCTTGTCCAATATGCCAATTTTGATTGGCTAAGATAAGATCTCTTATTGAGGGACTTAGGAGTTTTTATTAGGCATGAAATGAGCATGAGGATTTATCACAAGTATTAATATTTCTCTCAAAGCTGGTTTCATTTTTAGACGACTCCTATAACCTCCACAACAAAAAAAATGGTAAAAAATACCCTATTTTCACCCCATCTATATAAGTCTATGCAAAAAAAACCATGGTGAGTATCTTGAAGGAGTATTATATAATTTCCAATGTTTTTCATGGCCAACATGTTCCATTAGATAAGCTCAACAACTCCATTTCTCCAAACTAGTCCTTAATCAAGGATTAGTAGGGTTTTAGGTAGTTTTTGGTCTTAAGCTTTGTTCATAAATATTTGACATCCAACCTACCAAAAAATTACACAAATTCATAGTTAAATACCCTCCTCAACATCCCTAAACTCCTTAGACTCCCATGCATAGCATCAAAAAAGGTGTGAGCTTCCAAACTTCTCTTATCGAGCCCCTTTCTCCATTCCAACAGGCCTAATGTTGTTTAAGGTCCAAAAGGTGAATTATTTGATGTTTATTTTCATCCCAAAAGATTTTTAACCTCTTTTATGACCCCATAACTAATCTCCAATCCATTATAAATCTTTTTTAAGGGTAGAAAATAAAATAACCTATCATTTGAAGACTAGGCTTAACCATGTCAAGCAGGTTTGAGTTATCCTTGAAGCCCAAAATGAGTTATTTATAGTTCCTATTCATATAAAAATCTCAAAAACCTCCATTATTATCCAAAAAACATACTTTGGCCTATTATAAACCGTTACTAAAGTTAGAGATGTCATTGATCTATCAAACTAGCTCCAAGTCAAACCCTACCCAATGGGCTTGACTGCAACCTTGGGTCTTTTTAGAACCCTATTAAGTTTCCTTCCTATATTATTGGTTTACATGATTATTATAGGTGTTATGAAACTCTCCACACCTCGTTCCAAGGTTTTCTTAACTCCTAATCTATTTCTTGCTCTCCACTTGACAAGACTGTAAGGTTTATGTATGGGGAAAGTACCCTCTTTTTGAGACAAAATATAGGGTACTTCCCCTATTTTTCAAAGAAAATTTTATATTCTAGAGGCTTCAAAAATTATTCATGATTCCCTCCACAAAATTTTATCCTTTTATTCTAAGCATAGACCCTCCAAAATTATGAAAGTCTAAGACAGACTTGTTAAGGAAACTATGTGCAGGGTTTGCTCTCCATGGACTGTGAATGATTTGCTTAGAGCCCTTTACTTGTTCCATATCCTCTCAATATAGTGTCATTATACCATTTTCATATGATAAAATTCATTCATATTTTTTTCACATCATTTCCCTTCTTCATCTACCCCTTTATACACCTTGCATGGCTAGACTGAGTTCTTATTTGATTGTGTTTCTTGTCAGTACCATACCTATAGGTGTTGCTTTGTATGAACTAGGAATTATAATGGTGTTTTAATGTATCCTTACCACCTTCCAATATCCTTATTTCACTGACACTTCTACTTAACCTTATACCTTGGGTTTTGAAATGCTCTTAAAGCTAATTACAATTAGCTGATTGTGAACTCTGATTATTAGGGTTTTATAGGTGCATACCTCTCTATAGGACCATGTTCATGATGTGTATAGGTTTATTTGAAACCTAAAAATACACTTATTATTTTATCTTTCCTTAATTTACTTTGAAATTTCCAAAACACTCTAAAAACTCCAACTTGGGTCACTGTCTGTCTCAACCACTCAAAGTTGGTTGTAGGTGTGCATGTTTCACATGAAGGAAGTCTTGTAGGTTTACATAGAGTTAAAAACCTCACAAACTACTCTTCATAATAATATGTATGCCCTTATTATTCCTTTAATCACCCACATTTATATCTCAATGTTTAAACTCCATTTCATAAATGATATGGAGATTATGTCTTGGTTGTAGGTGGACAATTTTGGAGCTAAACATGCTTATACGTGTAAATGAAGCTATAGACACTACATGCCCATGTCACAACTATGATCATCATGTCCATTTAGTATATATTTTATAATTAATCCATCCAAACATAATATTATGCCCTATTTTCTCCCTATACAACCAATAGCCACTTCAGGTTTCAAAACTATAGAATTCATTGTTTGGTTTTAGTATTTTTAAGGACATATTTGAGGCTTGAAATTCCCATCTTCCATCATTAATTTTGACTCCATGTTTTGTATATTTATTTTCCATACCATAGGTTACAATATTAAACCCTTTATATTCCTTTAAACCCTTCACCACCATGTTTTGAGATGTCCATAGGAAGCCTCTGGACCTTTGTTTTCCATTTTTAGGGACTATGTCCCAGAATACTGTAGTCATCTTCTTGAATGTGGTTATAACTTGTTTAGTGGTCTATCCTCCTTGAAATTTATGTTATGATCATTTTGTCATGATATAACTATAATAAGGGATTAATTATTGGTTATGACATCTATAAACAAGTACCTCTGCTCTCTGCCAACAAATCATGTAGGTGAACATTGTCAAGTTTGTAGGCAATAACTGCAAGTGCGAACAATGAGTATCATATAGATTTTAATCAGTTATAAACTCATCTCCATACATAAAAAACATTATTCACATTTAAACCCACTTAAAATAAGTGTTAAAACCTTTTCTTCAATGTGAATGCATCCATGAGATCACCTGTACATGTTCATTAATGGTAAAATTATGTGAATGTTGTATATGATTTCAACTCATGGAGATTTTGCCTTAGACGATGAAATTTAAATATTAAAAAAAGAAGACATTTAATACATTAAAATAAACCTATCACAACCTTGGAATTAGGATCAAAACATGAATATTCTAAAAATAAAGGAAAAGTTACCTGTAACATAGAATGATGCTTCCTTTTGCAACTTAAGATGATTAAGATATCGAATATTCATGAAACTTGAAAAAAATCATGAGAATCATATTAAGATGATTTAAAAATAATTTTTCATCAAAATCATCAATTTTTTCATACGTATTTGACCATAATTGATCAAAACCTATAGTGTACACCGATTTACAAGTAAAAAAGTATAGTCAACTTAATGAGGATGGCTAATGAATAAAAAGACACCATTCTTAAAAATTATTATATTTAAATGAAGGAATATGAGTGTACTAAAACCTCCCTAAGGATTTTGAGCTAAATTATCTATATTTGTTTGTACTAAGCATAAATCTGAAGGTCACTTCTACTTGCCAAGAGGACTAAAAAAGGAGTAGAATGGATTTGGGGAAAAAATGGCACTTCCAGATAAAACCAAACATATAAATAATATTTTGGAATCTAAAAATACATACCATTATCATTTCCCATGTGTCACACTTCCCAAGGAGTCATACAAGTGCCAAACTTCTTTTCCTCAAGAAAACTACCCTTTTGCTAAGGAACCTACCACTTTTCAGTTGGTTTTAGTTAATTAAGACCTCTTAGGACACATGGGATTTTAAATCATCTATTAACACCTTCACACTTCCCAATAAATTTTTACAAGTCATTAAATGCACCCTTTTTGACCTCAAAATGACCCAAAATGACTAAAGAGACAAATAATTAAATACCAAGGCTAGTACAACATTAAATGACATAAATTAGCTATAAAACACCTTTTGACATCTATATTAGACCCCTATAACAACTAAAAGTCAATTTTTTACCTAATGGTACCCCAATTTGACCTAAAAGTCAAATTTAGTCAACAAATTGGTGACACATAGGGGTAGCATGCTTGATATGCTAACTAGACCAGTAGCCTTATCAGTCCATTGGGATTAGGATTCATCTAAATTTTTATATAAACAATGAAACCTTTGGCCATTGACCATTAATACAAGACCACTAATTACCTTAACCACTCAAAGTAAGGACGCACACAAAACAAGACAACAAACTCGTGCTTCATGAGCACTTATGGAACACACACACTAAATTGAACAAAATAATTCAAACACTAACTACCCTAAGATGAGAAATTCCTCCTAGATCAAAGGGGAAGTTTTAAACTCTTATTGTTTCATGACATGAAGCATTTAGTTAGACATGTATCCTTTTGACCATTGGCATCGATGCCTCCAAATTTCTCATGATGTTTGCCAACTCCATTAGCATGATGGTCATTAAAAACCAGGTAGATTCAAACATTTGGCTATATAAGTTAACTCTTATTTCATCCAAATAGCTTCAACCTTCTTATGTGAATCCTTAATTTCAACCTCAACCTTGATTTCCATAGGGGTCTCAATAATATTGGGTTTCTTCTCAGTTACAAGTTCTTCTAGCTCATCAAGAAGATTTACATACTCTATCCAATCTTGATCATTGTCCTCCATGGAAGATTATTTCTTCACCTTTTCATGTAATTTTCCCTCAACTTGTAAAATCTCTTCAAGCTCTTGAAAGAGCTTCATTTGTAGCTACTAATCATCTTTGTCCTCTTCATCCTCGAGAACCACTACCTCTTCAATCTTATCTTCTTGATGTATGATGTCATCAAGTTTATTTTCTTCAATATATAATGAATCTAATGGTTATTTAAGATTAGGATGAATTATTAGATCATCTTAAAGAGTAAAAACTCCCACATTGGTCTCAAGAGATTCTTCTAAGACTGCCACCTATTTGGGGATGACTTGAAACTATTCTCCATCCTTAATAACACATTCATCTTCATGCTAGATATTATCATATACAACCTTTAATCATATTTAGAGTATTCTTCAAGGGTTGTAATATCTTCCATCTCTTTCTCCTTCATGGTGATACCAAGACTAGGCATCTTGAAATCATGTGACCTAGTCCAATGTGGCTGCCAAGGAGGTATGTTTTCATCAAGAAAGATTTCTCTTTCCTTATCAGCCAAATTCCCCTCTTTAAGTTCCCATACCATGGGACCATCAATGCAAATGTTTATGGGGTGAGGATAAGATGGACTATTTGGTGGAGGTAGTACATAAAACTCAAAATCAGATTGCGAATGGAATGTAGGGGGTTCTTTTGGAAGCTCATGAGGAAGGGGAGGTAGACCTTGGGCTAAAACCAATTGATTTTATCCCTTCCACTTGAAAAACACCTCATTCACATTTGATTTAGCTTGAGGACTCTCTTGAGGAATGGTATATGGGGTGTGTTTAGGTATAGGATCTTCTTTTGGGTCTAAACCTTCCATCACACCTTGACTCAACAATCTCATCTTTGACTCTAACTCTTCAATTTGACTAGCTAGGTTCTCTTGGAAAATTCCTTGAAGTTCATATGCATCATCATGAGGATGAGGAATATAAGGGGATATATATGGAAGACAAGATGTTTCTTGAGTAATGGTGGGATGAACTTGCAAAGGGTCAACTTCATTCACAACCTCAAACTCCTTATCAACCAAAATTCTATCTTCTTTCTTTCCCCATGATTCAATTATCTTATTCCAGCTTAGGATGTTAGGATTAGAAGTATTTTATATAGGCAGGGTGGGATGGATTTGTATAGGATCAAGCTCCTTCTCAACTTCACACTTTTTGTCAAGACTTTTCTCTTCTTTCCTTCCCCATGACTCCACTATCTTATTCTAGCTTAGGATGTTAGGATTAGAAGTCTCTTTTTGAGGTGGTGGGGATGCAATGTGAGAGGGAAATGAGGGCTTGAATTCTACTTATTTTGATACTAAGATGAACTATTTTATTTTCTTATTGGCCAACTCAATTTATATATATCAAGGTTTTCTTCAAACACAAGGCTAGTCTTTCTAACTCTCTCTTCCACTTGATTTGGAAAAGGATGAATTTGGCAATTTTGATTAGGCTTATGAGCAAGAATCAAATATGGCTGATAGAAAACATGGGGAAGTGGATATTAAGGTTGATATACTTGGTAATTCTTCCTTTCATGAATGCTTAGCTTATCCTCCAAGGATGCCATCAAACCACTCACATCTAGCATCTCATTTGTAAGCATTTTCTAATTGGCTCTTTCAATAGGTGCCCACTCTCTTTTGATTGAATCTAAGGCATCTCTCACCTTGTGAATTAAATATATATCGATATCTTAACCAAATCCTCTTAGAATATCAAGCTCCAACATATACCTCTCATATCCCAAAAGTGTTTACTTGAAGGTGGAAATCGATGGAGTTGAAGAGTGGTTAGGTTGACTAGGAGAAGCAAGATATTAAGGAGGCTAGTTGTAGGACTGATATAACTCATGAAAAATCTATCTATAGTGTTGATAAGGATCATTATGGGGTTTTAAATGGTCATTAAAATATTGGTAAGAATCATACCAAGGTTGATTAATAATTTGTTGTTGTTGATAGGGAATGGTACAAGCTTGCAATGTCTCACCAACTTGTAAATAACAAAACTCAATGCCAAAGTCAGCCATGAAACTTCATTAAAATAAAGAACACAAAGTAAAATATTACTAACAATATTCAAAATTAAACTTTGTCTACTTGACTAGCTAATGTTTCTTTGGAGTTTCCATTGATGCTTTGATAGATGCCTCAAAACACTGATTGTTGAAAGACAACACCAAAAATATCTCAACCTCTTAGACCAAAAGTCCCATTGGGCATGCCAAAAACTATTTTTAATTATATTTTCACCCTTTTAGAAGATTGCAAATCTCTCCTAATCCAAGTGGCATAATGGAAACACATCTAGTCTTGTGGGCAACCTAAGGATGAGGTGAATCTCTAGATAGGGATAGATCCCTTGATGTATCACTTTGGATCACAATTAAAACTAAACTTAGGGGGTGAAAAGGGAGAGAGATAACTTAAAATAAACTATTGGAGGTGATACACCAAATATATTGATGAATTCAAACCATATGAATGTTACACCTGAAATCAAGGGATAAATTGAACATAAACTTCTCTAATCTTCATCTTCTGACATCAATGTTACATTGTGAGGTTATGAATGAATGTGAAAAGCTAGGATTAGACAAGAGGCCTATGAGGGCACTAATTAATACAATAACTCTCTCAATCCTTGATATTTCCTATAAAAATTCACATGCCCTATAAGAAGAAGCTTTCTAACTACAAATAGATGATATAATGAAAAAATTATGCTAAGTAAACAAGAGTTATCACTTATGCGAAATCAAACATTCCAAAAGAATAAACTAAGAATAGTCATAGAAGAGGTAAAAATTAGTAGTCTTATTGATACAAAGCTATATAAATGAGTAGGGATTTTTTATACTCAGGTGGAGCATCCGTTACAATGGCCAAAATGGCTAGTTCTTATAGAACTTGAGAGAGAGAGAAGTCCAAGGGTCATGTTGTCAATCAAACTCACACCCTTGTGAAGGTAGTTTCAGGCCTTCAAAGTCTACTAAAACATGGAAACAACCCTAGGCTATGGGTGGCTTAATCATTGAATTGAGTCTCTAGATTCTAAGGGCTAGCTCCATTTGGTGTATCAACTAAGATCTCTACTCTATGCTAAAAACTGTCAGGAAAGGGGAAGCAAGAAAATAGAAATAAAAATCCTATCTAATGATGGTGATACACTTGAATTTTTATTGATCCACTCAATTTGAGCTTCTAAAAACACTGATCAAACAATAAAAAAACACTAAATTTTTAACTCTAAATGACCCCTACACATTAGTATTTCATGAAAAGATTCTATCTTGCGATCAAAGCTATAAGGAAATGATGGAATAGGCCTGATTCAAGGCACTAAATAGCCACTTATATCCATTTTAACTTTATCCAAAATATATTAAACGTAGAACATGACCTACATAATCTAATCAACTAGTAACTAGGTAAGAATTAGGACCTTACAAAGAAGAAAATTCTATCACATATGCAAATCACTGACATAAATACACTATACCAGCACCTTGGAGTCTAAAAATTGTCTTTCTATTAATCTAAAAAGGTTACACAACACAAATTTTGGTATATTATGGTCTTGCCAAATAGAGGATACATTTCAAGGCTAAAAATCCAACTTATATAGAAAAATCATATAACAACCAAGAGATTGGTGCTAAAAATAGAAGAAGAGATCAACCAAGTCCAACTTGTGATATCCAAAGATAACACATATTTCTAATAAATAAATTGTCTTTTGTCTTTCATGAAAATATCTTTGGCATTTGAAAATAATGGTGAGCTCAAGTTTGAGTCAAAACTTTCATCATGCATGATGCTACGCTAATCTCTAAATATAAACTCCTCTTGGACTACCTGAAACAAGAGAATGATTTATTTTGCATGAATTCAATACTAAAATTTAATTTAGAACTCCACTTAAACTTCTAAAAATTTTGAAATCCTTCAACAAGATAAACAAGGTCACATGCATTACTTGTCAATTAAACAAAGTGCAAGACTAGTCAACTCTAGAACTGAAGCATGCATGAAATTCCATGTTGGCGTAGAAGGGATGAGGTAGACCCAAGTTTGACAATTCAACCTCCTACATGGAAAGCCATGCCACAATATTCAAATAAATATGCCTCTTAATTGAACTTGAAGCTGAGTTGGACCTTTGAATGTATGAGATGACTAGGAGATAAGCATGACTTCAACAAATAGTCAATTAAAGCTTTGACCAATCAACTATAGATAGCCTTTGCCAACATAGAAAAGGACCTTGATGAGTGAGAAGTGAATAAAAAATCCAAGATAATAGCATATAAATGGCCTTGAAACTTATATTGAATTATTTTTTAGCTTATTATCATTCTTGGCCTTCCACTTTCACACTCTTCACTTTTGTGCATATATTCCTTCTATTTGTCTATGACTATTTCCTTCAGCCTCTGGCTTTGTTTCTGCATGTGTTCCTTTAGAATTTTCTTCAATGGTCTTCTTATTTCATTACCTTTAGACAAATTATTGAAAGGAATTATTTCTATTTATTTCTTTCAGAACCTTTCCTCTCATTCATTTCCTTTGGACAAATTTTTTGAAGGAATTATTTCAAGATTTTCGACCTTAGGACTTTTCTTTCAAAGTTTTTGCAATGGACTATTCCTTCAAAAAAATTATCTGAATGAATTCACACCCTAAAATTTCTTGATATGGTCCTTAGCATTTTTAAATACCCTTTCAAGTTTTCAAAAATGTCCCTTCAAATAATTTTTGCATCCCTTCAGACTTTGATAGTGGACTTTCTCGAAGGGAAAGTGCCCTTCAAGTTTTCTCAAACTAAACCTCTTAGCCTTTTTTTAAGTGTCCTCTCTGTAAAATTGAAAGTGTCCCTATTTATGGAAAATAACCGTTAAAAAAGGTGAAATGGACCTTCAGAACAATGAAATGATCCAATTACCTTTCAAAATTATTGGAAAATCCTTTCGAACTTTTTAGAAATGACTTTCTCGAAGTGAAGGTGTCTTTCAAAAAAATTATTAGACCCTTTTCAAAATTATCCCTTTTGTAAATTTATAATGATCCCTTTAGGAAAATGAAATGGACCTTTGCTAAAAATTTACCCTTAAAAACTTTTTTGAATGACCCTTCGAGAACTTGGAAGAGCCTTTTAGGAATTTTAGAAATGACTTTCCCAAAGGGAAAGTGCCCTTTGATTTTGTTCAATAGATTATTTACTTCTGATAATTCCTTAAAAAAATTAAATGGACCATTTTTTGAAAGGAAGGATCCCTTCATAAAAATTAAAAAAACTAATATTTTCCATTGCTTCAAAAAGGCATGTTTATGCAAAGATTTGAATGATAAAAGTGACAATTTGACCTACAGGGTCAAAATTGTCAACAGGTCACAAGGATAATTGTAAAGCTAAGAGAATTAGTTACTCATGCATGAGAAGAGGATATTGGATGAACCATGAAAGTTAAATAATCCCAAGTGTCCATCCAAGTCATCAAACTCTTGCAAAGTGGCATAAAACTCCTCATTCTGGCTCAGAAAAACTACCTACATAATTGGCATTGTTTAAACACCTCATACATAACTAGGACTATTTCCAATGATTGAAATGAATTTTAAAGGGTTTATTCATGCCTCTCCATTAATTTATTGTAGGATTTGTCCTCTGGAAACAATTAGAAATGAGCTATCATCATCTATAGTCTATAAAACTCTTCTTTCATGCACCCTACAAACTTGTCCTCAGAATTGGCATTAGTTTCCCATGAAAATCCATGGGAGGGAGTGGATGAAAATTTCAAATACCCTCCATGGCCTTATAATCATCAAGGACATATTAAACTAACTTTCCCTTAGACTTTTCACACTTCTCACTAGCTTGTCCAATATGCCAATTTTGACTGGCTAAGATGAGAGCTCTTATTGAGGCACTTAGGAGTTTTTATAAGGCATGAAATGAACATGGGAAGTTATCACAAGTATTAATATTTATTCCAAAGTTTTTTTTATCGTCAAACTCCTCTTAGAACCTATACAACACAAAAACTGGTCAAAATAACTTGTTTTCACCCCATCCATATAATATCATACAACAAAAAAGCATGTGGACTAGATTTAATGAGTCCTATACAAGGTAGAATATTTTTTATAGCCAAAATATGACATTATATAATATATATAACTCCATTTATCCAAATTTGTCCTTAATCAAGGTTTAGTAGGGTTTTAGGCAGTTTTTGGTCTTAAGATTTGTTCATAAAGATATGATGTCCAAAATACCAAAAAAATCCAAAAATTCACATTTAAAGACCCTCCTCAACATCCCTAAAATCCTCATACTCTCATGCATAATATCAAAAAAGGTGTGAGCTTCCAAACTTCTCTTATCGAGCCCTTTTCTCCATTCTAACAGGTCTAAAGTTATCTAAGATCCAAAAGGTGGCTTCTTTGAGGTTTATTTGCATCCCAAAATCTTAGTCACATTTTTTATGACCCCACAACCACTCTCCAATCCATTATAAATGTTTGTTTAGGGTATAACATAAAATGGCCTGTCATTTAAAGACTAGGCCTAACCATGTCAAGTAGGTTTTAGTTATCCTTGAAGCCCAAAATAATTTATTTACAATTGATATGCATATAAAAATCTCAAAATCTCAATTATTATCCCACAAACATATTTTTTCCTATTATCAACCATTACCAAATTTGGAGATGTCATTGGTCTATCAAACTGGCTCTAGGTCAAACCTTACCAAATAGGCTTGACTGCAACCTTGGGTCTTTTTAGCACCATGTTTGGTTTACTTCATATATGATTTTTTTTCATGATTTTTATAGGTTTCATTAAAATCCCCACACATTTTTTCAAGGTTGTCTTAACTCCTAGTCTATCTCTTGCTCTTCACTTGACAAGACTGCAGGGTTTATACATGGGGAAAGTACCCTCTATCTGAGATAAAATAGAGGGTACTTCCCCTATTTGTCCAAGAAAATTTGATACTTTATAGGCTTCCTCAATTTTTCATTATTCCCTCCACAAAATTTAAGCCTTTTATTCTAATCATAGAACCTCCAAAAGTATGAAAGTCTGAGATAGACTTGTTAATGAAACTATGTGTAGGGTTTATTCTCCATGGACTATGAATGATATATTTATAGCCCTTTACTTATTCCATATCCTGTCAAGATAGTGTCACTATACCATTTTGATATGATAAAATTGGTTTACATGTTTTTCACATCATTTCCCTTCTTCATCTACCCCTCTATACACCTTGCATGGCTGGACTGAGTTCTTGTTTAACTGTGTTTCCTATTTGTACCATAATTATAGGTGTTGATTTATATGAATTAGGAATTAGAATGGTGATTTAGGGTATCCTTACCACCTTAAAATATCTTTATTTCACCTACACTCCTACTTAAGCTCACACCTTAGGTTTTGAAATGCTCCCAAAGCTAGTTATAGTTAGCTGATTGTGAACTTTACCTGTTAGGGTTCTATAGGTACATACCTCTCTATAGGACCATATTCATGATGTGTACAGGTTTCCTTGAAACCTAAAAATACACTTAGTATTTTATATTACCTTAATTTACTTTTAAATGGATAAAACACTCTCAAAAACTCTAACCTAGGTCACTGTCTAGCTCAGCCACTCAAAGTTGGTTGTAGGTGTGCATGTTTCACATGAAGGAAGTCTTATAGGTTTACATAGAGTTTAAAACCTCAAAAACTACTCTTATTAATAATATTTATTCCCATTAGTATTCCTTTCATCAGCCACATTTATATCTCAATGTTTAAACTCCCTTTCATAAATGATACGGAGATTGTCTTGGTTGTAGGTGGATAGTTTTGAAGCTAGACATCCATGTAGGTACAAATGAAGCTTGAAACACTACATGTCCACATCACCTTGATGATCCTAATGTCTATTTAGTATATATTTCATCATGAATCCATCCAAACATAATAGTATGCCCTATTTTCTCCTTAGAATACCAATAGCCACTTCAGGGTCAAAGTTGTAGAATTCATTGTTTGGTTTTAGTGATTTTAAGGGCATATTTGAGGCTAACAATTCCCATCTTTCATCACTCCTTTTGAATCCATGTTTTATATATTTCCTATCTATATCATAGTTTACAAGATTCATCCCTTTATATGCATTTAAACCCTTCACCACCCTATTTTGAGATGTCTATAGGAAGCCCATGGACCTATGTTTTCCATTTTTGGGGAATGTGTCCCAAAATACTGCAGTCATCTTCTTGAATGTGGTTACAACTAGTTTATTGGTCTAGCCTCCTTGAAATGTATTTTATGATCATTTTTTAATTTTATAACTATAATAAGGGCTTCATTATTGGTTATGACACCTATAAATAAGTACCTTTGTTCTCTACCAACAAATCCTGGAGGTAAACATTGTCAACTCTGCAGGCAATAAATGCAAGTGTGAACAACGAGTATCATCTAGATTTCAATGAGTTATAACCTCATATCCATACCTCCAAAACATTATTCACATTCCAAAACACAAGAAATAAGTGTCAAAAACTTCTCTTCAACGTGAATGCAACCATGAGATCACATGTTCATGTTCATTAATGACAAAATTGTGTGAATGTTGTATACAACTATAACTCATGGATATTTTGTGTTAGAGGATGAAATTTAAAGAGGATGAGACAAACAATACATTTAAAACATTTAAATTAACCTATCACAACCTTGTGATTATGATCAAAACATGAAGATTCTACAAATAGAGGAAAGTTGCATGTAACACATAATGATGCTTCCTTTTGTAAATTAAGATGATTAGCATATCAAATATTCATGAAAATTTAAACCAGGCATGGTAATAATATAAGTATTATTTTAACATCATCTATAATCAAAATTAGTAATTTGTTCATACATATTTGACTAAAATTGAGCAAAACCCATAGGGTACATAGATTTGCAAGTAGAAAAAAACAATCAAATTCATGAAGCACATGCCACCATTATTTAAAATTATTATATTTAAATTAATTTCTATAATTACACTACAACCTACCCAAGGAATTGGATCTGAAACCTCCTGAGTTGTTTGTACTAAGCACAAACCTAAAGGTCACTTTTTCTTGCCAGGAAGACTAAAAAAGGAGTGGAATGGTTTTGAGCCAAAACTAGCACTTCCAAAGAAAAAAAACATGTAAATAATCTTGGGGAATCTTAAGAGACATACCATGATCCTTTCCCACATGGCACACTTCCCAAGGAGTCATACAAGTGCCAAACTTCCTTTTTTCCTCAAGAAAATTACACTTTTTCCAAGGAGCCTACCACTTTTCAGTTGGTTTCAGTTACTTAAGACCTCTCAAGACACATGAGATGTGAAATCATCTATTGAAACATTCACACCTCCTAATAAATCTGTACAAGTCATTAAATGCACCCATTTTGACCTTAAAATGACCCAAAATGACTAAAGGGACTAAAATGACTAAAGACCAAGGCTAGTACAACATTAAATGACATCAATTAGCTTATAAAACACATTTTGACATCTATATTAAAATAATATAATAACTTAAAGTCAATTTTTTACCTAGGGGTACCCCAATTTGACCTAAAAGTCAAATTTGGTCAACAACATCTTACTTGCCTACCCTTTCCTTTGATTATGTCAACTAGGCTCTATCAAGTGCCAATTAAGGATCTCCTATTCATTAGGTGCTCTTTACACTATGTACTTGGGGCCTTTCATTTCTATTTGGCTCCTTCTCACTCTTCTTATGTCTGTAAGAGGCTTTAAATAGATGTTGATTGTTCCTCTTATGGTAAAGTGAGATTTTTCCACCTAGCAACATCTCACTCACCCATTACCATGACACACTACTAGGATTATGTGGACCACCCTGGGGCTATGGCACAACATGTTTGCAATACATGGTTCCATCCTTTTCACCTACTATCCCAAGACTTTGACATCTCTTTGGGTTGTATGGAAATCTCTAAGAGAGTAGAGCAATGGTATTTCACCATGTGGCATCATCTTGTTAACCTACTAGTTGGAGGGCTTTGAATTATATAGATAGTTCCATAAGTTCTCGAATGTTGGGACACTAGGATTATGACACATGGAACATCCCTCTTTCCCACTTTCTTGTTACTTTGATGATGTCATTGCCTCACCGGGTAATTTATTTAACATTGACTAAATGTCAAAAAACATTTGAAAGGGTTCGGGACTGCTGCAAGATTGACATGTAGCATTGAATAACCTTCAAAATAAAAATCTAAGTCTTACTATGACTAAAAAACTAGGAAGCCATAAATACATCACTACGGGCCCATCAAATTTAATATTGTCACCTCCCAAAGCTATCATCAAGAAAAACCATGAAATTGCTAAATGTTGAAGTGCTTCTTTAAATAAAAATGGAGTTACTAAGAGACCAAAACTCATAGATACTCTAATCTTAAAACTTTCCTTTGAGATCTCAAGTGACTATGTAGAATCAAATAATTAATAGGACTGATCAAATAAATCTTAAGAAGCTTGTGAGTGATCTTGAATCTTTGAATGGAATTTAGACACTACTCCTTCATGGTGACCAAAAATGGTCAACATTATAGTTACCTCTATAGGATGTTTACCTACCAAGCATAAATCTAGTATCCTTTGAAGCAATCCATTGGGTATGGAGTCGTAGAAGCATTCAAAACTCTTAATTTTGAGAACACAATCATGTTATAACCTACTTTTGAATAACTAAACTAAGAATTACTTCACAAAGTATTTGAAAATATTCTTAAGGTTTGTCTTTGATATACTCCCTAAATTTATCAAAGATTCATGATCACCTTCAGACACCATTCCATCTACCCCTATTTCAAACTTGATCCTTGAGCCAATATGAAACTAAAAGTGTCCCCAACAAAAAGAGAGAAAGAAACACACAATTGTGCCATATGCGCTTAGAGGAAAGAAGAATGACTAAAACTATTTACAATGTGCACATAGGAACTTAGGGATTATAAAAAATCTAAACTAATGTGCCAAAACACTTGGAGGAAATAAAATGTAGCTAACCTACCCTAAAATAACTAAACATAAGGCTACCTAAATGAACCCTTTCACTGGTTGTATAAAATAGCTGCCTTTTCTTACCAATCTAGAATACTTTTCATGATTTATGGTAGCCAACCAAAGGTGGAGGATTGGGTTCTCAATGAATTGATGGATTAATTCTCTAAGGATGAAAACAAAAACAAACTCACCATCCCATGTAATTTGACTAAAAATAGTCATTTTGGAGTGAATAAGTGGGTTGATTTTGGCCTTATTGATCCTCAATATTGTGCTCTAGATTAAACATAACTTAGGATGGCTTCTCTGTATTAGCCTCCAACCGAGCTAGGTACTTGATAAGTCATCCTCTTGACAAGAAAAAATTTGAGAAATCAAAATTTCCCTCACAATTACATTATCCTATCCCATCATTCTGCTAATTAGGATGTGCATGTCCTAATGATTATCTTAGAAACACATCCATTTCCACTTGATGTGCATGTTACTAATGAGTTGATTATTTAATAGATTTTGGTTTGGTTTCAATGCTTTATCATAAGTACTCTATCTCATCCCAAAAAATATGTTCTTCTAACTCCTCTCTGATCCTTTCAAAGCTAGCTTCTTGCCTTCAATCAAAATTAGAGAGCAAGTCTCCCTCGAGAGGCTGAATTGAGATGTATTAGAAGTGGTTTTTCATGGGATATTCCTTGGTAATGAATTAAACATACCCTTAACCCTAATTATGACCTCTTGGAATGATTCAAGACATTCCTCCAACTCGTCTTGACCATGAGGAGTGATTTCCTTAATTTTAAGCTCTATTTCTTCTTTGCCTTGATCAAACTCATGCCAACTAGAATGATCTTCTTTTTACATGATAAATGGAAGATCATTTGTCTAAGTGAGCACCTCATCATCTCTCCACATAATTTATCCTTTACTACATAAACATGGCCTCTCTTGATGTTTAATTTTGTCTTCTTTCTCTCTATCCTTTCCCACTTGCTCACTATTATGCTACTTTAGCTGATCATGTTAATATTCCTCCTGAAACAAGTCTAATTTCTCTAATTTAGTAGCACAAAGAGGGATGACAATAATTATTTCCTCATCATACTCACTTAAATCACTCTCTTCTTTCCTCATATGATATTCACTCAATCTCCATATACTGGGTCCTCCTTTGAAAAGGGAGATGGTGGGAGGGCAAGAGGTTTCAACAGGTGAAATATGAGCATAAGGCATTATGGGATTCTCTTGAATTGGCTTTGGGGTTGAAGAGGCACTCTTAAAACTTAGAAACTTCCTTGGTTGAAGAGTTCTAGGGACTTTAGGAAGAATGGGTGGAGTTTACACGAGCATAGACTCTTTCAAAGAATAAGAGCCTTTAAAACATGGGATTCCATTTGATTCAAGTTATATACCCATTTTATTTTCTTTACCAAGAGTGGATTTATTTAGATTTGGAATGCTAAAATCAATATGTCTAATCTAGGAAGGTTTTCATGGTTGAGTAGTTTAAGGCTCTTGAGGAAGAATGGGATTTTGAGTTGGCATATGCACAAGCTTCTCCAAAGAAGGGGAACTTCCAGAACTCAAGATTTTAAAACTAGGAGGCCCACCTAATGTTTCAAAAGGCTTACATTATCTAAATCTATGGACCTTGAACATAGAAGGTTCCCACCTTATAGGTTGGTCTATAATCAGAGGAGAAACTTGTTTGAATTTGGGGATAGAAGGGACCGATCAAGGTATAATTTATTTCACTTGAAGAAGTAATTAATGTATCTACTTCTCTTTGGATATGATTTTTCTATCCAATCATTCCTTTTTGTACCTTCTTTGAATCTCCCTCTCCTATTGGTGAAGATAATATTGATGAGTAATCTATTTCTATTGCAAGTCATTCTCCTACTCTCTTTCAATCTCTTTCATTGATTAGTTGAAGTCCAATAGATGTCTCTAATTATTTTTGGGATCTAATTCAGAGGGCCATAATACTAATTGGGATCAACATATCCCTTGAAAGGATTATTATAATCATCATTAGGCTACCAAGAATGTTGAACAGGGGTGGGAGGGAGGAAAACACTATGATAATGAGGGTATCTTGCTAAGACAAAGCTATTTGGGATAAATCCAAAAACATTTTCAATCTAATATGGGAAAAAAGGGAAGCATAATAATAACATTTTCATGAAATGGGGGTGAAAATATATTTTTAGGCACTCAAACTACTTAAACTAGTATATTTGATACTTGGAGTTGTCATGGTATTGAATAAACTACCCTGAAAGGCAAGATGCACTAAAGAATGGACCAAAATTCTTCAAAGGATGATGTGAGGATCATATAATTGTGTCCCACTAGGCATGCCTATAAATGTTATCACTAAAATCATGCACCCACTAAATAGAATATTTAGTTCAATGAGACAATGGGATCATCCCCCAAGATGTGCGACTCTTGTGCTCCTTATGAGGAACCTCCAAAGAAGGTCAGCTTCTCTCTAATCTAAATGAAATTGAGTGATGATCAACATGCAAGCCTAAAAGAGATAAATGTAAATATAAAACTAATTATAAGTCTAAAATATGTTTAGGGGAAAAGAGATAAGGGGTTGGAAGAAAGAAAATAATGGTGATACACCAAGACTAGATAGAGCAACTCTATAAGTTTTAAAAAACACACTACATGTTGTAGAGGACAAAAAAATATCACAAAGGCTTTGATATGATCACTTCAATTGCATAAGTGATACACATGGATGTTTAGGACAAAATACAACACTAAGAGGGATGACAAATGATCCACATATATTGCATGCATAAACCTATATACACATAAAATTTAACCAGCAAGAAAAGAGCCAAGTTTTAATAAAGGTGTGAAGGAATGAACTATAATGAGAGGGGTGAGAATTTCCCACAAGAAAACATCAAAAAACCAAAAATACACATATAATGTAGATAATAGAAAGAGGTGAACTTAATTCTCATTAAAATGCAAGGTTCATGTAATAGAGGGGCTCTTAGAGGGAAAATTTTAGCAGCAATACTGTGCCCAAAAATGTAAAGCATTTTACATTGAAAGAATCAAGATTTTATAGCAATGATAAGCCCATGGTTCATTTATTAATCTTACCCACTATTTAGGTGGTTATAAATAGTCAAGGTGATTTGAAAAGGGTCATTGCGTAGGTAGATTGAAATATCTGACAACTTGAAGGTATGACCATGATTCCTATAACTAGACCACATCTCAATTGAATTTTATAATATGAAGGCTATTAGAATTACATTGGGATCACTAGTCACCAATGAACTACATAGTTAAAACCATACATATTTAAGGAATAATTTATCTTTTATGTTCTACACTTGATTTCAATGTGTATGCCATGTTTTAATGGGTGCCACTACCAAGTTTTGCATTGAATTTTTCCTCCCACTTGATCATTTATTGGTGAGGAATCGATTTATAACTTGATTTTTTCAAATAAAATTGATTGCACAATCAAATCATGGATTTTAATGGTTTTGATGGTCAAATGGGCCATCAAATTTAAGATTGTGCATTGATGATGTGGTGTTACTTCATTCATTATCTCCTTTGTTACTTAGTTATATCACTCTTTTAACCCATTAAGCCTCGAATGAAATCCATGGCCTTCATATGTCATCTCCCCAATTAATTTGGGCTGAGTTGTAGATTTATCAGTTGATCCATAAGGTATCATCTTACTTGTCTACCCTTTCCCTACGTTCTACCAATTAGGATCTATCAAGTGCCAACTAGTGCTCTACTGCCACTATATACTCTAGCCCTGCCATTTCCACATGGCTCTTTCTCACTTCTCCTTTGCCTAACATATGATTCAAATTAATGTTGACTGTTCCGCCTACAGTGAAGTGAGATTTTACCACATGATTACATCTCACTCACCTATTGCTCCAACACACTATGGGCTTGTACTAACCACCCTATGAAATTAGAGTAGTGGGATTATGATACACTCCATCCCACTCAACTACAAGCATGAGGCTTTGACATCTCTTTATGCTATATGTAAATCTATAGGAAAGTAGGGTACTAGGATTTCTCCACATGGCATCATCCCACTAACCCATTAGTTCATAGGGATTTGAACTATATAAATGGTTTTGAGAACTCTAGGATGTCAAAAATTGAGATAAGTGGAAGCATCCCACTTGCTTGCTACTTTTCTAACATCAGTGCCTCATTGGTAAATTTCTTAAAAATTGATTAAGTGTTGAAAATAATTTAAAAGGGATCATAACCACTATAATATTGACACATGGCATTGGGTAACCTTTAAAAGAAATGGATAAGTCATGTTGCAACTAACATATCAAGAAGTTGTCAAGATGTTTCCATGCATATGTCAAATTTAATCTTATCACCTCTTGAAGCTATCACCAAAAAAAACCCTGAAATGGATAAGTGTTGAAGCACATCATTGAATAAAAATAGAACTATTGGGAGATCAAAACTCATAGATCCTCTAAGCATATAACTTTCTTTTGGGCTCTAAAACAACTATGTATAATCAAATAAGTCTTAGGACTTATCAACTAAATATTAAGAATATTGTGAATGGTCCCAAAGCTTTGAATAGAACTCAAATGTTACTCCTCCATGGTGACCAAAAATGGTAAATAGTAACATACATGGCATCTTCCTTTCTGAATATTCTACATCATAATAATCTAGGTTGTTCTAAGCATCTTATTAATTTTGATTAGTAATGTCTAGATTATTGATTAGGATCTTTCCATCTAAAATTGTATCCACCATAGGTATATCTTACCTTGAAGGTTCCATTGTTAAAAACCTTCTTTTGAGATTGGTTGTTGGATTAGCATGATTTCATCTTTGTGATAGCTATTACTCTTGTGCTTGTTGTGATATCACCTGTGTATCTTGATATTTTTCCTTTATAAACTATGTCTATGAATAGTTTTCCTTATTATATTCCATAAGTCCCAATCCTTCTTGACCAATATTATCAACTATTAGAATAGGAGAAGTGATGCCTTGGGCATGTTTGCCCAACCCTTGATCTTGATAATCAAACTGTTGTAGATATTTTTGACCAAACACATACTATTTTGAAAGTGGGACCTCATTTAGAGAGGTATATTTTTATCCTTAACTTGTTTTACCTATGCTTTTTTTATAATTTCTTGTTTTGATTTTGTTTTGTAAACCTTTTCTTATTCTGATTTATGCTTTGGTAACCACTTTTGTATTGTTTCTAAATTTGACCCTTTTTAATATGTTCTTGTACCAATGTGGATTGCTTAACTTATTTATCTTGTATATGGTCCTCATTAGTAATTATCTATTGTATATGATTTTTCAGTGCTAAACATGAATCATTGTGATGACCATGCATTCTATGTTATGCACAATAGTATCTAGATCTCCTTACTAGATGTAGAGGAGATAGGTTGATCAACTTAACTTTAATCTTTTTCCTTAAAATCTCACTTGAGATTCTATTTGATCTTTGAGAAATTTTTGAATCACTAGTTGTAGATGCACTATGTTATGATTACTTGTTTTGATGTGTAACATTGATTACCATAAATTAACTAGGTGAAGATGCATATACCTGATTATCACTAGTGTGCCCTGGAGGATTTTGTTTTGTAATCTAATATTATAATATTTTTATGTAATAGCTTATTTTGATTTTGTAATTATGAAACTATCTTGTTCATATTGATAATTTCATCCCTTAGAGTCTCACAAGTGCAAACCCTAGTTGCTTCCGATTAAACATGCAAACACACATCCTGAATGGGAGATATGGTATGGGAAGGTTTCAAAGATGGATAGTATGAGTATAGACATTTGAAACATTAGTATAGTATGCCTCATCTCTTGGAGGAGTGATAAGATGGACCTGGTTAGTGGGAAAGTAACTATCACCCTCTTGGAGATGAGGAGGAAAAGAATCTTCTTTGTCTATGAAATTAGGCAATGCAACTTGGAAGAGGGATATAAACCCTAAAACAACCACTAAAAATAGGAAACAAAAGGATAAAAACCCTAATATCATCTAGGGCTATGGTTTTTTCACTATTCAAAGTAAGTTGGGTTCATCAAATGATTTAATTTTTAAGGGTTTGAGTTTAAGCTCTAGGTTATTAAAGGGTCTAAGTACAATAATTCAAGGTAGAAATATACAATAAATATAGCCACTAATATGTGCAAGAATTAACCTAATCTTGTATTTCTAAAAATATTAATGAGTGACACAAATAAGTACTTAGCTAAAAATTGATTAAGATGGATGATCTAGAGGCTAAAAATTGGACATCCTCAACACCCCATTATGTTGAGAGTTGCCTGCATAACAATACTCTAAGGAGGGATCAAGCCCAATTTCATTCTCCTACATAAGTGTTTGGTTCAAGTTTTAGTCAATGTTAGTATGAGTGTTGACTTGAGTGATTTGAATGAGGCTTGAGACCAAAAATCTATGAATTTTGGGCTTGCAATGGTTGTCGATGATTATATGCAAAAGTAGGGAAGAATATGGATCAATAACCTTGATTGTGCATAACTTATTTTAAGATTGTTTGTGTATTTTTCATCTCATTTCCATCTAGTTCATAACAGGTTAAAAGTCATGTATTATAATGATTTGTTGCTTATTCAGTGTTTTAAATAGGTTTAAGCTAACCCTTGGTGTATTAGGAATTGAAAATATGTCAATTAGGCTTGAAATTAGGAAAGGGACATTAGCATTGAAAGTGCAACACTAGTGCATGGTGAAAGTGTTCAAATTATAATGCTATTGTCTACATGGTAGAACCTAAGGCACTAGGGGCCTATATCTTTAGGGGATGGTTTGGGACTAATTTTGAGATGTCTAGGGATGTGTAAGGTCTACAAAAAAGCTAGATAAGTGTTGAAAGAGGCCTTAAGATAGGTCTAGGGTTAAGTTATGGATGGGTGGTCTTTAGTAACACTCATTATAATCAAGTGACATTTTCTATAACTATGTAGTTTTATAACATTCTGATCATGATAAAAGGTCTAAGTCATTAGAATAACATTGGTTAGACTAAAAGATAATTAATTTGGCATAGAGAGATAGTGTATGTGAGCCTTTTGGAAGCAGGAAGGTCTAAAAGATGAAGGTACATCCATGGTATGTATTTTCTAAGTGTATAAGACTTAGGTGTTATATAATTTTAAAATAGTATCTACACATCCCCCCTTTAATCTAGTAATGAAATTACTAGTTTAAAAAAAAGGAAATGTGTACTTGGATGTGTATAACACACCTTGATTTTTCTTGAGCCCAACTTGAATTACTTAATGCTGACTGACCTACAACCAATAGCATGTTAAAATATATAATTAGTGCCTATAATATGAAACTGAAAGTATTGAAATGATTTAAACTAAAAGATAATAAGGTTTAGGAGTACCCCTATGTATCAATGTAACTGCCTTGCCTTTTGGCAATTTGATTTGAAAAAAGTATCATTATGAATTATTAGAGTTGTGATTATGAAAAATATAAGATATAGAAAGTGCTATATAGATATTCAAGGACACATGCCCCAAACTTTGGATAAAAGGTGAGTTTCCACATGGTAGTTGAGATTAACATAACTATGCAACTCAATCATACTTATAACTTAGTGATCATGAGTGAACCAATTCAACTCAAACTCTATATCTTGTGAGGTTGGATGATTTAATCAAGTCCAACATATAAACTTATCAATATTGAGTGATTTAATCACCTTAACCATACAAAAAGAAAACCAACTACTACAGTAGATTGGATCAATATAGTCTGTAAAAGTCTAACTTGGTGGGTGATGACAGTCCATGAAAGTGTTTTAAATCTAAAAATATGATTTAATTTTTAAATTTAGGTTCCCTTTGCATAGCATA
Source organism: Torreya grandis (assembly GCA_037957365.1). Taxonomy (NCBI): domain Eukaryota; kingdom Viridiplantae; phylum Streptophyta; class Pinopsida; order Cupressales; family Taxaceae; genus Torreya; species Torreya grandis. The sequence continues at coordinate 1,411,415 of JARHVA010001105.1, read as the reverse complement.
TGCACATTATGTATGTCTCATGTTGAAACATGGGTATAATAATGGTACCAATGTATATAATTATACCACAAATGTGTATTTGAATCATATAACTTTATAATTTGGCCAATTTTCAAACTATGTAAGTGTGGATAACATGTTTTCATAACATGCCTCAACTATAATCTAAAACTAAAAACTAGTGTAAGTGTGGATAACATGTTTCCAAAGCATGCCCCACTATATATCTAAATTTGAAAACTAGTGATGTGTGGAGAACATGTTTCCAAAACATGCCCCCACTATATATCTAAATCTAAAAACTAGTGTAATTATGGAGAACATATTTCTAAAACATGCCCCCAATATAATTTGAATCTAGTAAACTATGAAAAATATGGAATCCATGCCTCTATGGCATGCCTACACTAATATGCCCCTCCTTTTAAGGTGAGGGTAAGTACAAATTAGTAGTCACCTAACCTTAAAAGGATAAGGTAATTGTATAATTTGTATATGAACTAAGTAGCATATAAAAATAACATGTCTAGGTAGATATATCATTAAATCCTAAAGAATGTGATCACATCAAGTCCTAAGATGCATTATATAGATCATTCCAATGTCTAGATAGTAACAATACAAGCTCAATAAGCAATCAAACACCAGAGCACTTAAAATCAAAATAAAATACAATGGTTCAGGGAGACCACAAATAAGGGGTATATTAAAATGCCATAAAATTTAAGGGATGTGACTTACACAAATTTCCACAAATCAAGAGTGACATATTCAAATGTCCATAGAAAAATGGATGACATATTTAAATTTCAAAGAGTCAAAGGTACAAAGGCTAAAAATAATGGATCATATTCAAATTCTCAAATGATCAAGACAAGACACTCAAGGAAGTGCATAAAGGAAAACATACATGATAAACAACCAACATATAACACCATACTAGCCTATGCATCATATGTGTTAGCAAAAAATGTTAAGTTCTTAGTATATCAAGTACACGACAAAAGATATAAACATGGATAAAAACATGTGTAATTACATAAGCTCAAACATGATAATTTAAAGTTACCATAGAATGATATAACCTGGATGTATCATGATCAAAGAAGTGGATGCCACCAATATCCATATGACATGAGTAGAGGTATGTCCCAACATGTTAAAGTGCATAGATCATGTATCTTTATATGCTTGTATCACACTCAAAATATGTATGAAACACATGTGTATATAGGAATAAATGATATTTTATCCACTAACATGTAACTAATAACATAGATGCCAAGGAGATAATTAGACATGTAAATGCTAATAATAATTTTATATTTTTGAAGTTTTTTATTTTTTTGGTATTTTTGGATTGTGTGACCTTTCAACCTTAATTTGGATCCTTTAAATTTTTTAAATCATGGTTGTATAAGTGTAAATGGTGCATAGCATGGTATTCCTCATGATTTGCATATGCAGTATAAAAATCCTTGTTATCATTTGGAATATGAATTAATTTTCCTTCATGATAAAAATAAATACCTGGCTGATTTTGGTCTATTTTTTATTCCATGTGATGTAGCCAAAGAGTGCCTAATGTAAATGCATATGGACATTTTTGTTGAATAACCCAAACTTGTGTTTGAACCACTTTAGGACCACAAGAAATTGGTAGTGTTATATTACCCAAGGAGTATTTCCAACCTCCTTTGTTTTATAATTATTTTAGATCAAACCCAAGCTATTGAAAATGTATTATATTACAAGTAGTTTTTTTCTTTGTGTAGGATCAATATGGTTATGCCAAAAATAAACACCACTAATGAATAATGTGATTGTTAAATCTTGTTGGTGTGGATGATTTATGGTTTTTTCAACTTGGGGTGTTTTCATAGGATGTGGACCTTGGATTGGTCCTATATTGAGTAAATTTTGTAAATCTCCCATATAAAGGTTAGGAAAACCACATTTTTGTTCATAACGTTTATTTGGTAATTCATCTCCCTCCTTCATGTGAAGCATAAAACTTTGGTATTTATAAGGGGATATGTTAAGCTCCTTTAGATGAGTAAGTATCAATGAAGCATATCTATGCACATACACACATAAATAGGTAAATGACTCATATTTTTTATGCAATTATTTTTCTTTAAATGGAGAAATAATACCTCTACTAAAAATTAATTACAACTCAAAATTTGAAGGTATAAATGATAGCTCATGTGATGTACTTTTGAATCAAATGGTTATAATATTGAAGGGATTTATCATCACATTATTTATAATTGTGAAAATGTTCTAATTTCAGTTTTGGTACCTTATGGATATTAAAAGCCATGAAGAATACATCTTCCAATTATGAAAAAGTGGTTAAGGAACCCCTTGGTAGGCTATAGAACCAATTTTGAGTTTCATTAGAAATGCTCATATGAAATACCTTTAATAATAATTTGACATCTTTTGCACATTGACCTAAAGAATGTAAAAATTTAATCATGTGGTCAAATGTGTCTTTATGACTCAAAATGAGAGGTAAATATAGTAGTTTAAAAACATGTGGATACAGATATTCAAGTATAAATTATGCAAGAGGTTGATTGTTGAATGAGGTAATATTTTCATTGGTATTATGGAAAGCCATTTACATTTGTAGTGTATAAATATTTGAAGATCCCAAATAGTGTTCATCATAGAAATAAGATATTGCATGGGAATGGTGGTGCTTGACATAGGTGTTATCATTTATTATAATCCACCACCTCTCTTGAATATACGCATATGAGTATCTTCATCCTAATGGATAAAAAGTATAAGTTATAAATCATTAAATTTAGGATACTTTGGTAACGGTATTGGATCTATGAATAGTGGTACCCTTAGTATGTCTTTTGCAGAGCTGGAACATTAGGAGTCTTTATTACCTTAGGTTTGTAATGATTCTTTCTTCTTGGTGCCTTAATATTATTTGATAAGGATGCCATGATGTCTTGGTTAACCTTTCAAAAAAATTCAATGTCGAATGAAGGGAAAAGAGAATCATCCCCCTTGATAAGGGGGATATTATTGGGAAAGTTGGAATTATAGAGGTTTGAATTGATTTAATTAAAGGAATATCCTCCTTATAACTAGTTTTCAAATCCTTCATGATATCCTAATGGATTTGGTGAAATCTATCATGATCAAATGAAGGAACATCTTCACCATGTAAGACCCATTTTGGTGTAAAATCTAAAGGTAAAGCTTTTTTATCTTCCTTGATATGTGATTTAACATTTTAGGGTTTTACACATGTAAATACCTATGTTTGGTTAAGTGGCTGAGATGTCTAAATCATTTAAATAATTTTCAATAATTAAGCTACTAATTTGTTATGACTTTTGACTTTGTTTGACTTTTTAATAATAGCAATAAATTGGGATAAATAGGGACTTAGCTAAAAAATGACTATCATAAATGATTTGGGTTTTGAATTTTGAGATCTAAGTAGTAGTCTATATCATCAATAATATTCTAGTATTCAACTATTTACTGGATAATAGTGCCCAGTTTGGATAGTAGTGTAATTTATGTGTAGTGTCCTCAATGTGGCACTAATGTCCCCTTTACAAGACTATTCCTATTTTTGGGGAGCACATGTGCCTATGTTTGTATGTTTTAGTCCTGCATGACCAAAACCTGTAGCTCTATATTATACCTAGAAAATATAATTTTATGTGTAAACCCTAATCTTCTTGCAAGTATGACATATGCAATAATTTTGAGTGTGTTAGTAAGATGGACTAGACATCCTCAACACCCCCTTATGTAGATATTTTCCTACATACCAATACTCTAAAGAGGGATCATGTATGATGTATTTCTCCCACCTAGTGTTTGATGTATGTGCAAGTGAATGCTAGAATGAGAACAGCTTTAGATGCCTTGAATTTACTTGATTTTTGAAATGATTGAAAAGTGGACTTAGGGTTTTTGTATATGGTAGTATATAGAAAGTAAGGTAGAATAGGGATAAAAGTACCTTGATTTTACATAAATTTATATTTGGTTTAAATATCTTTTTATATCTATTTTCCATCTAGTGAATAGAAGTGGATTAAACTTCTATTTATAGGGTTTTATTTCTTGTGTAGATAAAAAATGAGCTTAGGCTGACCTTAGGAGGGGCACACATTTGAAAATTATCTTTTGGGAAGAGTTGGCGATAAAGATAGTAGCACCCAATTGGGGACACTAGCGCCATGTGGATATAGTGTCCCAAATGTGTCACTCATGTCTTTTTGGAAGACTATTGAGAAATTTTGATTAGGATGAGAGGTGACAATTTTTGGAATGTATCTTGATTGGGTGTAAGTGACTGTGGTATGCTAAATGATTGGAAATGTAAGAGTAAGGCTCTAGAATAAGTATATAGATAGACTAGGGATAGGTTAACTCAAGTGACACTCTTAGCATCTAATTACCACTTTTAGGTGATTACATTTACCCTCGTTTATGCAAGTAATGTAACAAAGCGAAATGACTAGTATAAAGGAAAAATAAGCATACTTGGACTTACCTTATAAGTGAAGCCCATATAGCTAGGTGTGAATATGTGAATTTGGGTCTCTGTATATGGAACATGATCCAAAGCTGTTAGGACCTGGAAGCACAATTGATCACCTTTGTATAAGCAACTAAACATGAAATTAAACCAGAATGCACAAGTAACTAGAATTCAGAAATAACATAGAATATGAGAGACAATACCCAATTGTATTAATACTCTTCCAGAAGGAAATACAATAAAGAAGATGCCACAGTCTTCTTCCTTACACACCTCTAGGGCTCCCACAACTCTAGGGCACTCTCTCTTACGGTCTCAACACACAACTCAAACACAAAGTTGTTGTTCACCTCCAACCAGTCAGTATCACTACTGCCAATACCACCAGTTAGTATCACTACTACCATTACACAAGTGCTCCACACACTCCAAAACCGAGTACTCCATGCACTCCAAGTACTCAACGTACTCCAAGTAGATCTCCCCTGATCTTGCTACTTGTTGTGTTGCTGTCACCTTTGATATTGCTACCCCACAGATCTCCTTTAACCTCACACACACACACACACCTACAAATCAATGATCTTACTTACCATGTAGATCTCTCTACACCTTGAAGAACCCTTGTCCTTGCCTCACCAAGTCCTTATGATTCTCCAAACTAGTACCCCGGTGGATCTTCTACTTGATCTTGCAACAACCTGTAGATCTACCTGATCATACACACTCGGCACCCCTATGGAACTAGGAGGAACACACCTTACTCTCTTCATTCTGAAGGAGCTAACCTTGCTCAACTCAAACTAGAAAAAATTACAATATAGCCCATGTGTCTATTATATAGATCTCATGCAAATAATAATTAGACATCTAATTACAATAATTAGATCCACAGCTCAAGACTAAAATTAGCCTTTCAACATGCAAACAACCGGTTCATTAACAAACTGTTCATGTAAATGATAGTTTCATAACCGCATAGGCGACCGACGTTGGTCCCTGTCTGGCTAGAGATGACCGACATCGGCTGATCCCTGACCGATGTTGGCTACCCTATTGTCTTCCCCTGACCGACGTCAGTTGGTTTACCTGACATCGATAGCTGTGACACTCAGACCTCCTCCATGTTTGCATTCAGGTGAAGCTTTTAGCTCCACACCCTAACAATCTCCCACTTGGAGATAAATAGTTGCACTTGTACATATACCTATACACCATCTAATCTATTTCCTAGCTTATATCCCTCTTCAAGCTCAATCCTGAAGACCAACCACCACACATCTTGTGGTGCAACACCTGTCATCCAAGTAACCTGCCATATCCAAAGTGCCTGACCCTGCATAACATGAATACCTACTGCTGGTCCCTCTCAGATACCTAAGAACCCACTGAACCACTTTCCAGTGCTTCCTTCCCAGATTGACTACAAACTTTCTGACAGCACCCACTGCTTGGGAAAACTCAGGGAGTACACATGTACTCAACCTCATCATGTGAATCAGGACACTATTCATAGAACTATCCAACCCTTGGCGTGCTGACTGGTTTCACACAATCATCCGGAGACAAAATCAACTTGTGACCTTCCATGTCTCTAGAAGACACTTATGCTAAAGAATTTCACTCCTCCAAATTCTTCATGACACACCTCTGAACTAACTTTACCTTTAGCTCAGAAAAACCCTGTATGTGTAACCCTGCATCAAGCAAACACACAACATATAGTAACAAGATGATGTTGTAATCATCACCCACATGGTAAAGAAACCACAGTAGTTACAATAACATTGACCAAAGCCATGCTTTGTCATCCACTTGTCAAACCTGTACCACTATCCTGGAGCTTCCTCAAGACCATATAACCTAGCCTTCCATCTCACGTGTCCATTCTCTATATTCTTTAACCAAGGAATCCATTCATCTTTCAGTGCTTTTATCCCAGCTGGCAACCCTACCAAATCTCTTGTTTGGTTCTACATCCTCATTCATGCCATGCTTCCACTGTTTCCTGGATCCTTCCTGCTCTGTAGTGAGTAACGAGTATAAAGAAGAGGAATAACAAATTTGAGGCTTACTTACCCTTTCAGTCCTCCACATGGGTGTTTGAGACTCCTTGATAGCTTGTTGTCCACCCAAAATCTATTCCAGTGACTAACCTTAGTCACCACACAGTCTGCATCTGACTAATGTTAGTTCCATGTGACTATCCAGGTTGCCGACGCTGGTTATCCTACCGACATCAGTCTCGACCTGTCGACACCACCAACTCCTCTGGTCTACACATGACCAATGTTGGTACCTGTCTATTCAATGCCAATTTTTCTTGATCGATTTTGGTATCTGTGTTCTCCTGTGAGTGATGACTTTTTACCTACGAGCTCTCTTTGGATCAAACCCTGTCCAAACTGCCCTGCTCAAAGTTACTCAGCCTTCTCCACTGATCTCTGTCCATCATCTCCTCCATAAACACTAAGGCTTTCTAGTTCTTAAGTTTGTCAAACAAATGTGACTTCCTCTTAAGAACATGCATCTCCTTCTTGCTCATGTGACCAAGCCTATAAAGCCACGTCCTTGCAACAAAAGAAGAATCAGTAATACAAGCAAGTAGATAAAGAGTACCTACTTTATTACCACATACTAATTCAAGTGCATCCACTATGAGAGTTCCTGTGCATCTCTCATCACCCAACTTTTCTAAAGCAATTAGCCGCATCTCCAAGACTGGGACCTGCATGACATTCTTCAACACCCATGTGTTGGCCACTTGCAATTTTAGCAACACTTCCCCTTTGCCAATACTTTGACAAGGCTCACCAACCCCTCTATTTGGGGTTACATGGAAAGAGGCAATAGAATCTATAAACCAAGATTCTACTTTATTCAAGGAACATCCCAGAGCATCCTGTGTAACAACACCTGCAACATCTGCTTCTTCAGTTCCTTCATGTTGATCTTCTACCAACCAGCAATTTTCATGTACCTGCTCTTTCTTTCCATAACACCGTAATTGGCCATTCGTGCTTTTCAATTCCTCCATTCTTAGTGTACTTTCTTCTGCCATTGCTATACTCCCACTCAATCAGAAACCCCTGAGAGTGACCTGTAATCAAACACAAAATTGCTCCCTACAACCTTAGCTCGGATACCACTTGTTAAGACCCAAAAGCACAATCGATCACCTTTGTATAAGCAACTAAACATGGAATTAAACTAGAATGCACAAGTAACTAGAATTCAAAAATAACATAGAATATGAGAGACAATACCCAATTGTATTAATACTCTTCCAGAAGGAAATACAACAAAGAAGATGCCATAATCTTCTTCCTTACACACCTCTAGGGCTCCCACACCTCTAGGGCATAAATAGTAAATCTCTTCAAGAGCTCACTCTCTCTCTTACGGTCCCAACACATAACTCAAACACAGAGTTTTTGTTCACCTCCAACCAGTCAGTATCACTATTGTCAGTACCACCAGTCAGTATCACTACTGCCAGTACACAAGTGCTCCACACACTCCAAAATTGAGTACTCCATGCACTCCAAGTACTTAACATACTCCAAGTAGATCTCCCCTGATCTTGTTGCCTATTGTGTTGCTATCACCTTTGATCTTGCTACCCCATAAATCTCCTTTGACCTCGCACACACACACACACCTCCAAATCAATGATCTTACTTACCATGTAGATCTCTCTACACCCTGAAGAACCCTTGTCCTGCCTCACCAAGTCCTTATGATTCTCCAAACTAGTACCCTGGTGGATCTTCTACCTAATCTTGCAATAACCTGCAGATCTACCTAATCATACACACTTAGCACCCCTGTGGAACTAGGAGGAACACACCTTGCTCTCTTCACTCTGAAGGAGCTAACCTTGCTCAACTCAAACTAGAACAAATTACAATACAGCCCATGAGTCTATTATATAGATCTCATGCAAATAATAATTAGACATCTAATTACAATAATTAGATCCACAGCTCAAGACTAAAATTAGCCTTTCAACATACAAACAACTGGTTCATTAACAAACTATTCATGTAACTGATAGTTCTAGAACTGCATAGGCAATCGATGTCAGTCCCTGTCTAGCTGGAGATGACTAACGTTGGCTAATCCCTAACCAATGTCAGCTGCCCTGCTGTCTTCCCCTGATTGGCATCGGTTGGCCTGACCGACGTCGACAGCTGTGACACTCAGACCTCCTCCATGTTTGCATCCAGGTGAAGCTTTTAGCTCCACACCCTAACAAAAGAAATGTTTTGTAATGAAACATTGCAAACCTCTATCCTTACTTAAGAGATAATCAAAAGCAAAAGACTATGTTGAAATGAAATAACTGAGTAAAGAGAGAGGAAATGAATGAATACACCTTGTTGGGTATATGAATCATGCATGAACCTAGTAACAACCTATGTGTATGAATGTGCATAGTGATCATATCATTAAATAACTTGAACTGAGTTGATGGATTGCTCAATCCTCATATGGGTGGCTCAAGAACTCAATCTAGTTTTGATTCTATCATTTCCCACCCCTGCTTGGTGGATATTGAACTCTATGAATAGTTTGGATAAGACTATAAGTGTGTCAAAATCTCTTATGTAGGTGGATCAAGAACTCAAGTAGGCCATGAATCTATCATTTCCCTTGTGTGAATTAGATACATCTATAATTGTAATACAAAAAGTGGTGAAAGTATCCAACTGAGTAATCTAACTATATATTTGGTTTTGTAACCACTCAAGTATATTAGGTGACTCTAGGCCACTTGGGAATACCAACCACTATAGATGGAATAATGCATGAATATGGTGACAACATGGAATGTGATAAAAATTGTATACATCATAGATAATTACATGGAATTTTCCATTCCATCTAATCAACCTATCTAAAGCTAAGTATATGGAAACTATGTGTTGTACACATGCCCCCAATTTGGTATCTGATTATATTGAATGAATCAAGTGATGAATCTGTGTAACTTATCTAAATAAATGAGTGGTCATGTTATACATGACACCCCTAAATCTAAGCAATTGATATGAATTTGAAATGAAATGACTGAATTTGAGCTAAATCTAAACATAACTACCAAACCTGTGATTGTATCTATGAAAATCTATATTATACCTGGTGTACTGGTCTGAATGATCTAAACTATCCTAAAGATGGGTCTACTAAATAGTATCACCTTATAATGGAAATTAGTACCTTGTGGTGATAGTGTCTAATTTGGGCACTAATGTATGCCTGGTCTGATTTATGTGTGATCTAAACTAACTATTAAACCTCTATTCTATTTTGTGTCTACCCTAAGTTTGATTTTTGAAATTAAACTTGTGTGCTTAAATTTGTCTATGAAAAGCAAAGTAGGAGCTTGATCTTTATGATAAACCCCTGTGAATGCCCCCTCTTTTGAGGGTATTTATGAAATCTATGTAAGAACTACCCTTTAAAGAAGTAAATCTACAAAATGTGTTAGCTAGAGCATGTGCATGATATTATAATATAATGTACATATATAACATTAGAATGTAAATGTATGTGAGCATAAGTATGAAATGTAATATGTATGTTTTAATCTAGCATTGCACAAGGGTGTCAATATAGATGTAAGCAATGTATATAACATCAAAATCTAAGTGACTATCTAGGGGGATGGGGCATGATGTCCACCAAGGCTCCCAATTAGGATAAAATAGATGCATGAGATCCATCATGGCATCAAAAATTGGTGTGTGTGTGTGTGTAACAAGAAAGTATAAGTGTCATGGTGTAGAATCATATAAGGAGGCAAGCATACAAGCACATGAGGCATACAAAATGTAGGCCAAGGGGCCACAATACAAGCGACATGGGCACATGTCACTAAATTTGAGAATGAAGACATACAAGTAAATGTTCAAATGCCCATATACACAGGCAACATGCAATTTGGCATAGAACCACATAGAATGACATGTTCAAATGTTCACATATATAAGCATGAAAGAGCACACACAAGCGATATTGGCACATGTCCAAGGCATACAAATAGAGAAGTAGCATAGAATCCAAGGAACAATGGCATATTCAAATGCCCTCAAAGATGTAATAAACATAATAACACAATCAATTCTAATCTAGGAACTAGAAATGAAAGCATGTATAACTATGTGATACATATCTATGTAGATGTCAGGGTGCATATATACTAAGTCTAACTACTGATAGTCAATAAAAATCTAATAAATGATTAATATCAATATAAATCAATGCATAAATGGAATGTATAGTATGTAAAGATAAAACTTGGTTATAGCAACTATGTAGGAGATGCCCCTAGTGGGTGGATGTATCAATGTATAAACCTAGATCAGTGTAAATTCCCCAAATGGGTAGATGATAGCTACTCTAGATTAGTGTAGTGGATTAAAGACCTATCTAGAATTTTTAAGCACTCAAAAATAACAAGTGAAGCATATGTGTATGATAAAACTGACTATACTAGGATAGCTAACAATCTACAAGATCTAGAAATTACTATAAATGTAAACATAATAATGCATACAAACTATAAAATTTTATATTTTTGAGACATTTTAATGTTTTTTTATTTTTATATATTATATTTTTTTTGTGTTTTATGAGTATAAGTTATGTGCAAGTATATGAAAATAAACTATGTACAAGGAGTGAGAGAGAGAAGGAAGTATGTACAATGGTAGGAACCATACTAAACTATGAATCTCATGGGAGACTCACCATCACTATGACCTATGTTTAAGAGAGTAATTTTGATCATGCATGTGGTGTGAAAGGGCAACTATGAGCCCATGATCTGGTGTGTTGTATAATCTAAACCTAAGGTTGTCTGGGTAGTGATGTTATGATGTTGTATCATTGATTGTGATACCCAGTGAGTTTTAAGGTTTTTAAGAACCCATATAGTATATTTATAAGTTGTAGGTGATGTAGGTTCCCTATTTTGAGAACACCTAGACACCAAAATAACTAATCTTAGTGTAAACTATGTAGAGGAAGGTCATCTAGAATCTGTGACATATCTTTGATGTAATGGTCTCTCTAATAATAGTTCCCAAGGGAAAGTATGCATGCATTTAGACATTGTAGAAGTGGACCTTACATAATTTGAGGAATATTCATAAATTTATGTGTATTATTTGTAATATCTATTTCAATGGATAGCCATGCAATATCTAGCATTAGAACTAGAACTATAACTAGTGTCAGTGTTAGAACTGTAGTTGTAAATTGTGTTGGAAATGCCTATGGGATGGGAAGATGATACTAATATGGGAAACCCTTAATATTTACCACTTGGTTAGCATGTATATACTTTAGGCATTGATTTACTATAAATGGGATGGCTTGGAGCTGTTATAACCATGGCCTACCCAATAATATGTTAAACAACCTACACTAGGTACTATTAGAAATTGAGTGGCTATGTGTGTTGGTCCCACCTATAATGTAATCACCATATCCCCAATGGATCTATAAACATGGCCACTTAAACCATGAATAACTATATCTAGAGGGAAAATATCCTACTCTATGTAGCCTAAGTGTTGTAGGAGTGTCATGGTCCATATGCTTATGTTTGAGTCATTGTTAATAATGACACTATGAATAAGATGGTGGTATATATATACTCATATGAAGAGTGCATGTAAATATGTATCATCATCCATAATATCCTACTCTAAAAATGTGATAAGTAGTCTAGGTGGCACTATAGTGTGATACATGCCAATAATATTATACAGGGGATGTGTCTCCTCTGTAGCTGTGTGATAGGAATCTGGTGGTGGATGAACTTGATATGTATAATGAAAACTTAATTTACCCCCTACCTCATTATTTATATGCTTAGGGAAATGATTTAAAAATATCTTAAGTGCCTTTTCCTCTATTTGTTATTTCAGTCTCTCTGTAGGTGTGCCCACATCAAAAATGTTTTCCTCAATGAGATCTTGTATCTTGTGCTTCAGGCTAATGCATTTATTTATCATGTGTCCTGGTGCCATGTGATACTCACATAATGCACTTTAATCATAACTCTTTAGAAGAGGATATGTCATATCAACCTATTTAATGGGATGGAAAGATATGACATTGCATTCCAATAGTTGTTGTAAAACTCATGCTGGTGACTCTGGTAGATTAGTGAAGACTCTACACTGAGGAGCTGATAAAACCAATATAAGTGAGGGATATGAAGCTACATTGACTATGGCCTATTGTTCTTTGTATCAATAAAATTGTATGGAGGTCTTCTTGAACTCTTAATAGTTGAATCCAATCCATTTGTGTACTTGAGTTTTCCCATTGCTAAGAGATTAACCTATCTTTCCTTAAATTTGTGGCACATATCTATTAATGTGGGAAACTTATTGAATAATATTTCTTCATGATGTGTTGGTAATATACTATGTTTGAATATATCTTGAAGCTCTCTATCTGCCATGGAGCTAGTCAATTTTGATAATATTATCTTATATTGTAAGACATAATCAGCTATGGGCTCATTTGACTTTTGCTTTAGTTGTGCCACTTATGTATATGATATCTCATCACTTATGTTGATATATAAGTGTGATAGGAACATATCTACTAAAGGATTGAATTTGGTGATAGATTAGTTAGGCAAATCATATAACATTGTAGGGCACAATCCTTGAGACTGCATGGAAAGAGCTTCATAAGAATCCAATTTTTGGACACATAGCCCAAACATGTTATGTGAAAGGCTCTAAGGTGATGTTCTAGGTCACCCTTTCCATCATATAATGTGAGCTTGGGTGATACAAAAGTGGATGGCAAAGGAGTTGTCACAATGTGATGGGATAAAAGAGTGTTAGAATCCAAAGAATGTGAAGGCTTAGTTAATCCCTACTCAAGATGTAACACCTTAGATTGTAAAGAAATAAAATTTTGCATAAGGGATTATACATTTAGGAGGAGGAGAACTAGACATAAGTGGTGTAGTTACCACTAATGGTAGAATAGCAACCTTGGATTGTGTTATCCGAGTTGGTTGAGTGGACCCCATTGAAGGTGTAACAACATCATTAACTAAAGGGGTTAAAGATTAGCCATTATTATTATTATTATTTATTTATAATATGTCCTATAAAATATATGCATGATCATGGGTATATTATCAAATTCCATCTTTGAATCCCTGTAATACCTCATCTTTGTTCACAATAATATCATTATCATTAAGTAGAGGTAGTGTGTTTTGATCCTCAATATGGACCTGATCTTGTTCTTGGTTATATTGTTCATCCTTGGATGCATTGTCATTAAATTCCACATAATGAAGTGTGAGGGATTCATATCTAGAGTAGTAATAGGTTCTTTATCCTTATTATAGGTTCAGATAACTAGAATTTGAATATGTTATATAGGATTACCACCTAGTCTTGCACTTTTTCTTAAGGGAAGAGATATAGATTTTTTAGATGGCATGTATCAAATAAATTGAAATAGAGATACTAAAATAGAATATATGGATTCTAAATAATTAATAGAAACTAATGAAAATAGGAGAAAAAAGGATACAAGCCCTAAGAGCATCTAGAATTAGGGTTTTGGCAAGCTACGGTTTTTTTTTAAATATTTAAATTAGATATAAAATAAATTAAAAACCTAATGTAAAATTTTGATTTTAATTAGTCAGGTTGTCTAAATAAAATTATAAAATCATAATTATTTGACCCTAAATTTATTGCATAAAAATTGGAATTAATGCAATCTAGGGTTTTATGCAATGTTCGAAGTAAGATGGGTTCACCAAATGATTTAACTTTTTAGGTTTACATATGTAATTACCTATATTTTTTGGTTAAGGTGTTGAGAAGTCTAAATCAATTAAATAATTTGAAATAATTAAGCTACTAATTTTTTATGACTTTTGACTTTGTTTGACTTTTTAATAATAGTAATAAATTGGGATAAATAGAGACTTAGCTAAAAATTAACTATTGTAGATGATCTATGTTCTAAATTTTGAGATATGAGTAGTAGTCTATGTCATCAAAAGTATTCTAGTATTTGTCTATTCACTAGATAGTAGTGCCATATATGTGTAGTGTCCTTAATGTGGTGCTAATGTCCCTTTTGTAAGATTGTTCCTATTTTTTAAGAGCACCTGCACCTGTGTATATAGGTTTTATTCTTGTGTGACCAAAACTTATAGATTTGTATTGTACCTAGAAAACCTAATTTGATGTGTAAACCCTAATCTTCTTACAAGTATGGCATATGTAATAATTTTAAGTGTGTTAGTAGGATGGACTAGATATCCTTGACACCCCACTATGTAGAGAGTTGCCTACATACCAATACTCAAAAGAGGGATCAATTCTGATGTAGTTATCCCACCTAATGCTTGATGTATGTGAAAGTGAATGCTAGAATGTGAGTGGCCTTGGATGCCTTAATTTTTCTTGAGATTTAGAATGCTTGAAAACTAGACTTAGGGCTATTATAGATGGTAGTATGTAGAAATTAGGGCAAAATAGGGATAAAGTACCTTGATTTTTCATAACTTTATCTTTGATTTGAATAATGTTTTGCATCTATTTTCCATCTAGTGAATAGAGGTGGATTAGACTTGTATTTATAGGGATATATTACTTGTGAAGATAATAAAATGAGCTTAAGCCAAATATAGGAGGGCACACATTTGAAAAACTATCCATTGGGAAGAACTGGGGCTATGGACAATAGCACCTAGTTAGGGACACTAGTGATATGTAGATGTAGTGTCCCAAATGTAGCACGAATATCCTTTTGGAAAACAATTTTGGAACTATATCTTGACTAGGTGTAAGTGAATATGGTTTGTTGAATGACTATAAATGTAAGTCTAAGGCTTTAGAATAGGTCTATGGGTAGCCTAGGAATAGGTTAACTCAAATGACACTCTTAGCATCCAATTACCACTTTTAAGTGATTATAATATGAATCAACCCATTTTTTGAAATGGTGGGAGCATGGACATGATTATAGGGATGGTAACTACCTCCATTCAAAGATTTTAGATAATAAGCTTCAGAACATGGAAGAATACAAGAGCAATCAATTTTTACGCCTTGATATAAAGTTGGAGATTTTCATAATCATAATAATCAAAGCAATCAATATCATCCATGATCAGAGAGATGAAGAACACTAGGATCATTATGAAGTAGGTAAAAACCATCTAAAATATAATACTTATTGAACAATGATGCTCAAAGGTTAAGTTCACCAAATGTTTAACCCTGAAATATAAATTAGGGAATCTAGGGTTAAAGGGTTTAGAGATAACCTAGGGCATAAAGATGGTAGACTATCTTTAAAACAAGCTAATTAATTAACAAACTTAAATAAACATATACTAAACATATTATGCCAAGATATGTTAAAGATAGAAAGTACAACTATGGTAGATATTGCAATGATAATGAGAACAAGATACTTACTGGTTTTAATGTTAATACAGATCTAGATTTGGAACATGAGGAAAGTATATTGGATTTGAATTATGGATCAGTTGTATGATTCTCTAAATTATACCTTTGTATTTGTGGACACTTACATTGACCTGGGATGATTGTGTCAATGCTTCTATCTAACTCAGACGTAGGTTTCTAGATGATATACCTATTGAAATTGGATGTGACCACCTTGATGCTACTAGGTTTTGTGTCGCCTTTGATCAGATGCATTCAAATCTAGGTCATGGACTGTTACTCCTTATCAAATAGTAAAACCCTAATTCTTCATCTTCATAGTGGTTGTAAGAAAAATGGATTAGTGGGCACATGGTGTCAATTTTCCCCAAAGCCCCTCTATCAATAAGTGCTACATACATATCAAATAATTTGAATAAGGCCTTAGACTTATGTTGTTCTCCCCTATATGTTGGCTTGTGTATTATTCATGCAATGTGTGATAAGTAATTAAATAGAGTAACCTATATTATAACTTGTAAAATATGGTCCATGAAATGCTCCTTCATTACTTTAGAATTGTAGATGTGTTTTCCCTATGATTGATATGGAAATAAGAAAAAATAAGGAAGCTTGCTCACTTGAGTGCTTGATTGTATGCCTTTTGTAAGTTACCTTATGAGTTATTCGGTCTATGATAAGTGAGGAATGAATGATGATTGATATTAAATTTATACTAATCTCTTTGGAGAAAATATCTCATTAAAACACTTAGGCTGACCAGAGGAATATATTTCATTTGTAAATTATATGACTTTAGGGCATTATACACTTATGTTGGGTTAGGACACTTACACCGATGTAGGTATCTAAATAGGATGCAAGTGCCTGGACAGCTAAAAAATAGGCACATATATAAAACTTGTAGAGATAGATGATAAATAGGTTTATAACATTATGAGCATGATAGAAGGTTTGAATTGTCAAAATAACATTGGTTAGACTAGAGATAATCAATTTGGCATAGAGAGATAGTGTATATGAGCCTTTTGGCATCGATAAGGTTTATAAGTTGAAGGTACATCGATGGTATGTATTTTTAAAGTGTACAAGACTGAGGTCCTATATAATTCATAAATAGTGTATACACTGTGGAGTAGAAGAAGCATTCCCATCAAGAGGAACAATAGTGGATAAATAGAGAAGTGAAATTTTGGTTGTGTGAGGCATAAGGTTTAAGCCTCAAGGGAGAAGGATGAATATAAGGTATTAGCCCATAGCTAAGCTTGAATTGTCCCAAATAAAATAGCGTATTGTGTTGAGAATTAAGATAAATGTGCAAAGAAGAGGAAGAAAGAATAATGTTGGAAAAGACTAGATTAAATGTTTAGAGGCAAGTTTTGCACTAGAGGGAAGAGATGCATGAGATGGGATCAATGCATAGGAAGAGAATATCCTTGGTAGAGAAGATAAAAGAGAATATGTGAACTCTATATTCCCATGAATTTTAATATTATTGCATGAAGGAAAAAGTAAGAGAGAAGTAAACAAAGTCCACATATAATAGTGCATAATGGAAAAAAGGATATAATGTAGTGAGACATCTTCCCCAAAGACAAAGGATAGAGATGCACATGAAAGAGCATAAGAGGTAGGAACTACCTACATAAGTGTTGAGGAATAATTGGAGAAGGAAAAGATAAAATTAAATAAATATGATCAAAGCAAATAAGAATGCACTTTTCATTGTGCAATGCATGGAGAAGTTGTTATAAGAACAAGTAAACAACTAGAAATCAACCCGAAGTTGATGAGATAAAAAAGGAGAGTAAGGAAAATTGACTAATTTTATCAGTGATCTAGGTGCATAGAGCTAAACACACAACAATAAATAAGTGGATAAAATAACCAAGAAGAATGGGTGACATTGGGCCCCTAGTGTTTTGTATTACACTAAAGGAATTGATGAGTGAGAGCAGCATGAGTACTACATAGACATAACCAGGAGGGGATATGAAGAAAAGGAAGACGGTATGTGTAGAGGAATGGAGAATGAATCACATAAGAAGATTGTCAAATAAAACCCTAGATGGAGGTAAAGGGTCCAAGATGGGTGCATACCCATGAGAGAGAAGGAAAAGAGAAAAGAAGAAGAAAAATAAAGAAGAAAGGATTATGCAAGAGGTTAGTTTCATGATGTACACTAGCAGGAAAAAATGTTCATAACACTTGGAAGAGGTAAATGGATAGAGATAGACATAGAGCCACCAAAGGGAGGAGGAGAATGAAGATGAGGATTACGTAGAGAATATGTATCGAAGTTAGGTGAAGGAGGACAATTATGACCTAAGGAGGGTCTGGAGTAGGAAGTATGGAGCAAGCATGCTTAGATGACACAGCAAGTGGAAGGGAACACCATGACCTTGATATCCAACCTGGGGAGTGGTTATACTACTCAAACCTACTTTTAAGTAGGGTCTTACATTTTAATTACATAGGGATTTTGATGCAAGATCATCCTAAGAAAATCAACAATCTCGCATCACCTAAAAATTGATTAAGTTGGTTATTGTTGGCCATTTTTGGTCCACATATCAAAATTTGCCTAAGTATGAAAAGGGAGATTTTAGGCAAGAAAATGACAAGTCTTTGGGAGGACTTTGGATTTTCCAATAGTGACAACTTTGAGTTTTTGAGGGCATAGTGCAAATCAGATTTATAACAGTGCTTGACTTCTAAATGTTTTATAAGTATAAGTAATCCGGGTTTATGAACCCAAATTACTCATAGACAGTGTATTTTAGGTTCTAAAAGGAGCACTACTTGATTACTTCGTAAGTTGTGAGTAGTCAGAAGCCTAAAATAAGTAAAAGGGCTTGATAAACCTAATTTGGTCTCAAAAAATAGTGCTTCTCAGGTTCTTCAAGGGACAAGTCTTCTCCAAAAACTGAAGGTCCTTTACACTTTTTTGAAGGGTCCTTCAAAAAACTTGAAGGTACACTTCAAAAATCTGAAGGGCATGTTCAAAATGTTGAAGGGCCTTTTTTAGGTAAAAGGGATTTTTTCAACATTTTTGAAAGACCAGTCAACTTTTTCAAATGTCACTTTCATAAATCCAAAGGGTGTTTCCTTCTCCAAGTGGATAGTTGCAAGTTTATTGAAGGGTATGTTACCCTTCAGAAGGACCATTTCAAAATTCTCAAAGGGTATCTTTCCCTTTGGGAGGATCATTTTCAAAAGTCTGAAATGATGATAGGGAGCCTGAAGGGTCTTTCACCCTTCAGTAAAGTTCGTTTTGAAAAGTTCAAAAGGTAATTTCTAAAGGAAGAGAGCAAGGAGGAAGCATCGGATAAAAAATTTGAAGGAATTCCTTTGGACAAATTGTACCAAGGAATTCCTTCAAGATATTTTCTCAAGACAAATAAGAGCCCACAAAATAAATAAGACTTCTAGATGAACAAGACCAAAGACTTCAAGATGGACAAGTCCAAAGTAAGTAAGCTTAGAGAACCTGAATTACTTTGCATAGAGTGAATTAGGTTTCTCCAAATACTTTACTTAAAAGTCTTTATAATTAAAGAATATTGGAAAGTCTAAAGTTGGAGAGATCAAAGAACCTAATTACTCTACATAGAGTAACTCAAGATTATTCAAGTGTTTGACTTAAGCTTGGTCCAGCAATGTGAGAATCATGATGCAACAAATGAAAGGCTACCATGTGGTGTAAGATAGAGCGAAAATGGCCAATCAATAAAGGACAAGTGGAACAAGGATGACCAATGAGCATGGGAGAGTCCAAGTATCTGGAAGCTATAAATTTATGAAGCCTCTCATCCTTCAATATGGTTTGTTGTTGACAAATAGCCATCCAAACATAGAAATAACATGGGTCACTTTAAACTCCTAAGCATGGAAACTCACATCTATCTTTAGATAGGACATGTAAAAGTGAAAGATGCCATGCCATTTAAATGCAAAGATAAATGCAGTCATGCCAAAAAGAGACGTCTAGTTGGCCACAATATGACTTCTCTCAGCTCCAACAAAAGAGACTTGAATGCAGGAGTGGTTCAAGAAGATGGTTCAGCGATCCTGAGTAGTGCATTTAGTGGCACAAGGGAGTATGACAACAAGGATCCCAATCATCAATGAATTCTTCCCTCTTCCCATCTTCTCTTCCCCCTTTTTTGATATAAATAGAGGCCTTAGAACCAAGAAATTATCCCTAGATTGGTGATATAATTACTCTACAGAAATTGCTTTGTAAAAGACTCTTTTGAATCAATACAAGGAAGACTTTTTTGTTTTTAGTTAAAACAAGTGTACACATTTGGTTTCATTTTTAGAATGTATGATTGTCATTCATCACCTATAATTTTTTCTAGCACCTTAATTTTGATCCTTTTAATTTTGTGCAAGATTGCATGAAGTGTTTGTGTGTCGAGCTCTCTTTGAAGTGTTAACAATTCATAGTGTCTCTCTTAGACCCATTTTTGTTATCCTTCAAAGTGCAAGGCTTCCCTTCAACCTCCATGCATATGGCATTGAGATAGAACTAGAATAGACTATGTCATTCTTGGGTTCATTAGTAGTTGGCTCTTTTCCCAAACCAAGTGGATCACTTCTTTTTGGTACATCACCTCCCTTAGCTTAGATTTTTTTCAGTCATCCTCCTATCCATTTTCTTTAGCTAATAGTATATTTTAATGTGAGAATCAAGAGCTAAAGTGAAGCACCTGAGGAACTAAACTCATAAAAAATCCTAGAGGTTCAACCTCACCATAGGATACCCACACCCTAAGGTTGTCCCCATGCTTGTAGCTAGAAGTCAGGGAGCCTGAAGAACTCTCTCATAGGGGTGCAATTCCAAGCTATAACAGTTCTAGCATGCCCAGTGGGACTCACTACCATTTTCACTCCCATTTTTTATGGAAGGTTGGTCGAGTTTGATGTTGTTTTGATTAATTTGTAGTAGTGGTAGCTTTAATCTTCCAACATCTGGTGACTCTAAAGAATGCCCAACTATCTAGTTGTAGAGTAGTATCTATCTTTAATGCCAAAAGTGACTATGAGATCAACTTCTATAGGTATTCCTTTTGATTTTGTTGAATTACCTTTAAACTCAGCAAGAAGGTTAAGGTTCAACCATGCTCACCCTTACGTAAGAAGCTACTTTCCTAAACCAGTCATAAGGTTTACCTATGCAAGAAGATCCTTGTTAGCTTCTCTTGTTACCATGATTCCCCAAAGAGCTTTTATGGGCTTCAATAGCCATACTCCTTTACATTTTCCATAGTATGACCCTATCTTATTAGCATCCCTCAAAAGTTTCCCATATTACATAGGAGATTAAGCTATAACTCCTACTGAGCACATAACAGACATAGCCAATTTCTACAACATTCACAATATCACAGTGGAAAATGTGGATATTAGGATATTAGTTGTATCCTTCAATGGAAAGGCATTAGATTGGTATAGGGGCCTAGCTCATAATTCTATCCACTTATGAGATGAGCTAGGAATACCCCTATGTAAAAAGTTTGTAGATAAGAGTGATCATTTATCACTTACAGAGCAACTAAACACTATTAACAGAGCTTCCCATGAAGGCATGCAAGACTTCAATATGAGATTTCAAAAGACATGGGATAGAATTCCAACAGCTATTAGACCATCTCCAAACTTTGATTTTTTCTATTAATTGAAGGCTCTCAATAGTGAAATAGTTGTAATGATCCAATCCATGGGAGGGTACATACTGCCAAATGCATATGAGGTGGCCAATAAAGCAAAAAATTGCCTAGTTCAGAAGGCAACGTTACTCCCAGACCCCCAATGCCTCTTTTTCTTGAGATCAGACCACCTCTTGCAATCATTCCTCCACTTGATATTATACTTAAAATGCCACCAATTTCTATTGTGCTTTTACCAAAGTGAAATAAGGACTTCATTATTGAATCTAGTGACTCCCAAGAGCAAAATAATTACTTGGAACTAAAGAGTATGCTCCAATCCTTGGGGAATGATGTGGTTAATGTCAAGAAGTAGAAATCCATATCAAGATCCATACCAGCCTTAGCAGTATCCTTATCAAGAAAATAGGCCACCCTACAAAGGAAATTTCCAAGGATAGGGGCAACCTAACTATGCTAGACAGCATAATTATAATCTAAATGTTATATGCTCTTCCAATTCCTTAGTCTCAATTCAAAATAATATGACTTAGGAGGCTAAAGAGACAATGCCTTGGAATCATTATTTTGGGCAATCCATTATCTCAACTAATGGCTCTAACTAGGCATTTAATGACCAATGGTAGCATGTTATCACTTATGGGTATAGCCAAGCTCTTATGGCCCAAAGCATGGAGGTGTCCACAATGACAAAGTAGAAGTAGCCTCTACAAGAATAAGGCTCAGATCAGGTGTCAAACTAGCCAGAGGCCACAATGGTCATAAGTGAAGAGGAGGAGTGATCTGCATCCAATTAGTAGGCCACCCCCAGTCTAGCTCACATCCCAGTCTCAACAAACACAAGGTTCAAGAGAAGGAATATGGGTGACAACTAGGAAGCTTTCAAAGAACCTCTTATCATCACTCTTTCATTGATAAAGCTAGCAAAGTTGCTCCCAAAACCCAGGCAAAGGCTAGTGGTATGCCAATTAGCATTATTAAACAAATGAATAAATTTAGCATGAGCATTCTAATGTGGGACGTGTTTTCTATGCCTAGCCAAGTGGACATCTTTCAGGAAGGTTTGTCCAAGATGAGTGTTACAATAGCTACAGGTAAACAACTAGGCAAGAAAGTTGAGGTCTTCACTAATACAACCAAGAGTCCTTTAGGAGAAAGGTCAAGTAATATGACCAAGCCCCCTCCATTATATATTTCATTAATCATTAGTGATTCCTTGGTGCATAACTACTTAGTAGATAGTGGGGCTAGCACTTCAATCATGATGAAGTTTGTAGCTGATTAGTTAAACCTCAAATATGAGCCACACACTAAAGGAGTCCTATAGTTTGATGGTTCTTCCACAAAGCTATCAAGTATCATCAAGGATTTGAGTTTAACCTTGCATGCTTGTCTTAGTGTTTTGGTGGTGTAGGATGTGTTGATCCTTGACGTCACTCCTCTCTTTACATTGTCTCTTTTTAAGGAGTTTACATCCAAGATTGGGGGTTACCTTGTAGCATATTGGTCTTACATAGCATTTAGAACAAGGTATGGGACTAAGGTCTCAATCAAGGTTGAACCCATGGAAAAATTCTACATTAAACCCCATTAGCTAGATAACGTAAACCTCAATTGTATTATCCTTGATGAGGATGAGTTTACGATTGGCCAGGAGCTAAACACTCATACTGAAGAGGTTCTAGACTTGTTCTTGGATGAGTTATGGGGAGATAACCAATTTTTCAACCCTTTAGAAGGTGTTGAGGAAAGAGACATGGGTGTATATCTGTTGCATGAAGAGAATCAACCCATGCCTTCCCTCATTGGACCTAAAGAAGACCCCAATAATTTATGGAAATTATTTTCTCATGGCTCAAGGATAAAAAATGGTGTATATGCTAGGGAAATGTTGGTTTCCCCTTTAGGTAACAAGCTTTTATTTTCATACAGGTTGCATTTTAGTTGCTCTTCAATTGCAGCAAAATATGAAGGCTTGATTTGTGGCCTTCAATGGGCCTATAAAAGAGGAATCAAACTGTTGCAAATTTGTGGGGATAACAAGCTCATAGTAAACTAAGTCATAGGTCTAAATGTTAAAAATAATTCCTTAATGAGGTCCTACAAAAATTGAGTGTGGGACCTAATTGAATATTTTAAGGCCTTTGACATTCAAACTATCCCAAGAAATTAAAACTAGCATGATGATAGGCTAGCAACTGTGAGAGCTCAGTTTGACATTCCAAGTGAGCTGAAAGAAGCTAAGGTTCAACCATATGTCAAGGTGGTGGTGAGGCCATCAGTGCCAAATAATGAAGCTCACTGGTAGGTTTTTAAAAGTGACAAGCAAATTGCTTGTTTCTCACAATAGGAAGTTGAGTTCTCCTCCTATAATCAAGCTAAATTGCAAAATCAATATGAGGATCAGATTGTTCAACTAAATTTGAACAAACTACCTAAGGGGATGGTTACACTTGAGGGCCTTTTTCATGAAGGAGACCATGTGAGGAAAGAGAAGGTAGTAATGTCTACTAATGAAGAAAATTATGAGAGAGTGCTCATCTTCAAGGATAAGCTTCTCAAGGTTGGGAATGTAAGCAGAAAGGCTAAGAGGCATGATTTCATAGCACTTAGCCAGGAATATGTAGACATTTTTGCTTGAGAGTACAGTGACCTGAAAGGTTTTGATCCAAAGTTAGCTCCACATACCATAGAATTGGAGGCCAATACCAAGCATGTAAGGAAAAAGCAAAGGCCGATCAACCCCGAGATAAAAGAGATCATAAGGAAAGAGTTAACCAAATTGATCTAGTCTAAGATCATCTTTCTCATCAAACACTCATCATGGGTAGCCAACTTGGTGCATGTAAGGAATAAGAGTGGGGAGATTAAGTTGTGTGTGGACTTTAGAGATTTAAACAAAGTCTCCTTGAAGGATCACCACCCTCTACCATCCATGGAGCAACTTCTCCAAGTAATTATAGGATCATAACACTTCTCTCTATTGGATGGATTTTCAAGCTACAACCAAGTCTGGGTAAAAGATGAAGATCAGTACAAGACTGCCTTCACCACCAAATGGGGCATGTATGCATACCAAAAGATGCCCTTTAGTTTATCAAATCTTGGAGAAACTTTCCAAAGAGCCATGGACATGGATTTTCAAGAGATGATAAATCAAATGGTGATGGTATACTTAGATGACATCATGGTTTTCTCCAAGAATGCCAGCGAATACATGAAACACTTGAGGCTGATTTTTAAGAGATGTAAGGAGTATGAGATATATTTGAATCCTAAGAAGTGCATGTTTGTCTTACATGAAGGTAAGTTGTTGGGCCACATCATCTCAAAGGAAGGGTTATCCATTGATCCTAATAAAATAAGTGCCATCCTAGCCTTATCCTTACCCAAGAATAAGAAGGGACTCTAAAGTTTCCTTGGAAAGATAAACTTCATCAGAAGATTTATCCCCAATTTTACAAGTTTGGTCAAACCCATCACTGCTATGTTGAAGCAGAACCAAGTGTTCACTTGGTCAAATGAAGGTAAGTTAGAATTTAAGGCTATCAAGCAAGTCATTTCTCAAGCACCCACACTTATGAATCCTAATTTCTCAAGGGATTTCATTTTTTTTGCTTTTGCCAATATTGATAACATATCAGCTATGTTGATGCAAAGGAATGGTGAAGGACTTGAGCAACTATTAGCATTTTTCAATTAAGGGCTTGAAGGGTATGAGGTGAGGTATACCTTTGTAGAAAATCAAGTCCTTGAAATAGTAAGGAGCCTCAATAATTTTAGGCCAATGCTCTCCAACAACAAAATCTATCTTATGGTGTCTCATCCTAGAGTAAGAGACTTCCTTCTTAACAAGGACTTGAGCAGAAAAAGAGTTGGTTGGATTACTAAGGTCATGGAGTATGATGTGGAAATCAAGGTCACTAAGCTATTAAGAGGTAAAGGCTTGTGTGAGCATATATTTGATGAACTTCATGAAGATAAAGAGGTTATCTTGGTAACACAAGATAACTCACAAATAGATGCACCTCCATCTCACACTAGCTGGCTCCATGATGTGATGCATTTTTTGCTAATAGGTGAGTGCCCTCAAGGTATGGACAAAGCAAAAATAAGGTATTTAAGACTTCAATCCATATCTTATGCATTGTTTTATGGTATTTTATTCAAAAGGGACCTCAATGGAATGCTCCTAAGGTGCATAGATGATGACTAAGTGGCCAAGCTTCTAGAGCATTTTCATGATGGACCTGTAGGAGGTCATTTTGCACCTAGGACTATAGCAATAAAGATAATGAGGGCTAGCTATTATTGGCCTAGCCTCTTCAAATATGCTTATGCATGGGTGAGGAGGTGTCAAGAATGTGCTCTCTTCATAGGTAAGCAAAGGTTAGTAGCTTTCCCTCTTAACCTAGCTCAAGTGGAGCAACCATTCATGCAGTGGGGTTTAGATTTCATTGGTGAGATCAACCCCCCATCAAGTGTAAGACATAAGTGGGTGATTACTGCAACTGATTACTTCACCAGGTGGGTGGAAGCCATTGCATTGAAAGAATCCAATGAAAGTGCAATCTTAGATTTCTATGACAACATTGTGACCAAGTTTGGTGTTCCATCCACTATCATATATGATAATGCATTCACTTTCCTTGGTTTGAAAACATATGAATGGGCCCTCAAGATGGGAATCAACCTCAACACCTCTTCTAACTATTATCCTCAAGGAAATGGATTGGTTGAATCCATAAATAAGAATTTGCTGAGAATCATCAAGAGGACTATGGAGGAGAACTAGAGAGTGTGGCACACCAAACTAAAGATAGCCTTGTGGGATGACAAGGTAACTCCTAAAGTTGTTATTAGCAATTATCCATATGTTATAGTATATGGAAAAGAGGCTAAGCTACCCATTTATTTTGAGCTTCCTGCATTAGAACTAGCCCATCAACTGGATCTGCTAGAAGATGAACCCATGAATGTGAGATTGGCAGAACTCACAGAACTTGAGGAGATAAGAGACCTTGCAATGAAGATGTTAGAGTCATATTAGGCTCAGGTCAAGAAATATTTTGACAATAAATCCATGGAAAGGGACTTCAAGGAGGGAGACCTGGTCTTTAAATAGAATTCAAAAAAAAACCAGGCAACCATACCAAGTTTGATAGCTTTTAGAGTGGCCCTTATTTGATTCATAGATGCAAACAACATAACGCTTTCCAACTAGCCCAACTAGATGGAAAGGTATCACCAATCCCAATAAATGAGATTCATCTAAAGCCATGTTATTAGAAGACTTTGCAGTTATTGTATGTTATTGTACATTTTTTATAGCTTTTCATGTTTTTCTCTAAGTGCCTTGTGCACATCTATTTCAATTGAGTGTTTTCCCTTCCCTAAGTGTCTTGTGCACAGCTTGTTTCATTTCAATTGTTCTTGTTGCTTCAAGGAAAATTTCTAGATAGAGCCAGCTTTATACAAAAGTAGTGACTCCATGCCCAATGGATCGAATAAAGTAAATGAGCTGGGTTCTCAAGCATAGCAGGCATGCTTCCCTATGAGTCCCCAAAAATGTTGGTCATTTTTGGCCCATATATCAAAATTTACCTAAGGTCCTTTTCACTTTTTTGAAGGGTCCTTCAAAAAACCTAAAGGTACACTTCAAAAATATGAAGGGCATTTTCAAAATGCCAAAGGGCCTTTTTTAGGCAAAAGGGATCTTTTCAACATTTCTAAAAGACCAGTCAACTTTTTTTAAGGTCACTTTCATAAATCTGAAGGACTTTTCCTTCTCTAAGTGGATAGTTACAAGTTTTTTGAAGGTTATGTTACCCTTCAGAAGGACCATTTCAAAATTCCTGAAGGGTATCTTTCCCTTCAGGAGGATCATTTTTGAAAGTTTGAAAAGATGACAGGGAACCTAAAGGGTCTCTCCCCCTTTGAGAAAGTTCATTTTGAAAAGTCCAAAAGGTAATTTTCGAAGGAAGAGAGCAAGAAGGAAGCTTCAAACAAAAATCTCAAAGGAATTCCTTCAGACAAATTGTCCCAAGGAATTCCTTCAAGATATTTTCTTGAGACAAATAAGAACCCACAAAATAAAGAAGACTTTTAGATACAGAAGCCCAAAGACTTCAAGATGGATAAGTCTGAAGTAAGTAAGCTTAAAGAACTTGAATTACTTTGCATAGAGTAAATTGGGTTTCTCCAAGTACTTTACTTAAAAATATTTATAAGTAAAGGATCTAGGAAAGTCTAAAGTTAGAGAGATCAAAGAACTTGAATTACTTTGCATAAAGTAAATCAAGATTCTTCAAGTGCTTGACTTAAGCTTGGTCCAGCAACATGAGAATCATGATGCAATGAATGAAAGGCTACCATATGGCATAAGCTAGAGCAAAAAGGGCCAATCAATAAAGGACAAGTGGCACAAGGATGACCAATGAGCATGGGAGAGTCTAAGTGGCTAGTAGCTAGAAATTTATGAAGGCTCTCATCCTTCAATATGGTTTGCTCTTGATAAACAGTTGTCCATATGCAAAAATAGCATGGGTCAATTTGAACTCCCAAGCATGGAGACTCACATCCTTCTTCAAACAAGACACGTAAAAGTGAAATATGCCATGCCATTTAAATGTAATGATGTTAGGAAGAGACTTCTAGCTGCCCACAATGTGACTTCTCTTAGCTCCAGCAAAAGAGACTTGAATGCTGGAGTGGATGAAGAAGATGGTTCAGTGATCTTGAGTTGCGCATTCAGTGGCACAAGGGAGGATGACGACAGGGATCCTAATAATCAATGACTTCTTCCCTCTTCCCATCTTTTATTCCCCCTTTTTTTGATATAAATAGAGGCCTTAGAGCAAATAAATTATCCCTAGATTGGTGATAGAATTAATCTATATAAATCACCTTGTAAAATACTCCTTTGAAGCAATACAAGGAAGACTTTTATGTTTTTGTTTAAACAAGTGTGCACATTTGGTTTCATTTTCAAAATGTATGATTTTTATTCATCACTTGCAATTTTTTCTAGCACCTTGCTTTTGATCCTTTCGGTTTTTTGGAAGATTGTGTAAAGTGTCTGTGTGTCAAGCTCTCTTTGAAGTGTTACCAATTCATAGTGTCTCCCATAGACCTAATTTTGTTATCCTTTAAAGCATAAGGCTTCCCTTCAACCTCCATGCCTATGGCCTTGGGATAAAACTAGAATAGCCTCTATCCTATTTGGGTTCATCAGTAGTTGGCTCTTTTCCCAGACCAAGTGGATCACTTCTTTTTGGTGCATCACCTCCCTTAGCTTAGATTTCTTTTCAGTCATCCTCCTACCCCTTTTCCTTAGTGAATAGTAGATTTTAGTGTGAGAATCAAGAGCTGAAGTGAAGCACCTAAGGAACTAGCCTCATAAAAAAGCATAGAGGTTCAACCTCACCATAAGATACCCACATCCTGAGGTTGTCCCCATGCTTGTAGCTAGAAGTGAGGGAGCCTGAAGAACTCTCTCATAGGGGTGCAATTCCAAGCTATAATAATTGCTAAATGAAGACCAACTTTTCCCATGGGAAGTCACATGGTGCAATGTTTTGAAAGGATTCTAGATGACATGAGTCCAATTACATGGAGGAAGGATGATTGAGTTGCACAGAAGGTTGGAGAATAAATCAGGTATGAAAGGCAATGTGCATATGGGAAATAGAACCATAGATCCATGCACAAAAAGACATGCACAACAGCAAGTGAAGGAGCCAAAATTTTATGAGGCACAAAGGAAGATCCACTAAAGACACTGTAAATATGAGTTAGGTCTATATTTACATGATCAAGGCGTAAAATTGAAAATTAATGTGTAAAAGAGTTGAGGAGCACACAATGGCACAAAGAATAGGACAAAACATAGGAGTGCCTAAGGTATGGGAATGCATAATTTTTGTGTATATAAAAATACCTGAGGCAAAGGGAGACAACTGGATGACTAATTGGATGAAAGGATTGACACCTTCTGATATGTAAAATAAGACAACATTGTAGCTAATGCGATGGTAGACATAGACATTAAGATCCACTAGTAGAGATATGATGTGATGATTGTTAGAAACACAAGGCTCGAGGCTTGTCAAAGTTGAATCTATCCATACACTAGGGCTCCTTGTTTACACCAATCTTACGCATTACAACTATTCATTTCTTGGCAGACATGACA
The DNA here is from genome assembly GCA_037957365.1 of Torreya grandis. Lineage (NCBI taxonomy): Eukaryota > Viridiplantae > Streptophyta > Pinopsida > Cupressales > Taxaceae > Torreya > Torreya grandis. The sequence goes on along the minus strand of JARHVA010001105.1, from coordinate 1,381,535 downwards.
TCAAACAACTATAAAATCAAGGGTTGGTCTAACATTAGAAGGTTGGAAGGAGTTATGAGGCTGAAGACCTTCATAAAGGCTAAGACTAGAAGGGAAGACTCTACCAAAGTGTAGAGTTAAAGAGAGAGATCAAAGGGCTTGAAGGCCTATAGTCTTACTAATAAGCAAAGGTATGCAAACCCAATTGTTGTAAGAGATCTAAATGCCTAGGGTCTGTAAAGTTGAGAAGCTACTAATATATTGTAATCTTGGAAAATTAACAAGATAAATTTAAATATCTATTTTGAAACTTCAAAGGTTGCATGGTCAAAGGCATCCCTTCATTGGGAACCCTGACTGAGTCTGCACTAAATTGGGATGAATTATTTTAGTAAAATAGATTACATCATTGGGAACTAGTGGCTATTAAATTACCAACGTTAAAATTCATGATGAGATGTAGCATAATTATAATGTACAATGAGCTAAGGTGTAGCAAAATTTAAATGCATGATTATAACAATGACATCAATTTAATATCATTTTAAATAAATATTTCTCATCATTTTTGATATTGACATCAATCACATTAATTAGATCCTTCAATTCATTAGCAATAATTTCATCCTTAAAGATAATGACCAAATCTATTACAAATGATTGGAATAATTTTTCCCATCAATGAAATAGTTTATATTAACATCCTTCATAATAAATCATCATTATATATTTCCATTCGATATCCACATAGGAGTTAAAGAATTATAATTTTTCCTACCTAGGAAAAATCAAATGTTGATTAGTGTGGCTAAGGTGATATGTTTCATCACACCAATTACATCTCACTCTGATTTTTTTTTAAATTAGAATAATATTTGTTTGTTTGTTTTTGTTTTTTTTAGTACTGAGGTATCGAGTGAGACTCTCAATTGTCTGGTAGATGCATCAGTGACTTTCCCCTTCCTTTAGAAGCAACTGAATAGACTCATCCCCCTAGTCCTCAGACAACACTATCGTTGCCCCTCACAACATGACACGCGTAAATTTGGATTCGAACTCATGACCTGGGCAACCGTTGTGAATCCCATCCACTTGAGCTAACCCATAGGGCTTGAGGCAAAATTTAATCTACATTTGAAGCTTAATGGGATAAAAGTTTGGGTACATGCATTTTTATAACCAAAATGCCCAAACCAGCAATGAATAGTATCTCTAGCCATGGACTGTAGAATGTCTCATCGCATTGAACACAGGGTTCAATCCACTTGTTGACCTCCGTCGCACTGAACACCAAACCGGTTAGCCCATTGCATATGGATACTTTTCACGAAAGTATGCATACCTTACTCCCTGAAGGATTAGAACCTGTGACCTCCCTTTTGGGAGCACATGTTCTTCACCATTAGACCAACTCAAGTGCACTAAAATTAGAACAACATTGGATACAAAATTTATTTTTATTCACACTCTGATGATATTTGTGTGTTAAAATGTATTATTAAGAGCTAGCAGTAGTTAGGTTTCTAACATTATTTTTTATATATGAATGTTGTCATGAAATATTATAGTAATAAAGATTACTTCATTGAGAACACTAGGTTCCCAATATTTTTTATTTGATATATATGTTTGGATGTAATTTTTAACTAAATATAAATAAAATATATCACATAATTAAGAGTTAATAACCGCTAAATTACCATAATTATGTTCAATGGAGAATAGAATTCTCAATTGTTGGAGTGTATGGCATGACATTTTGAGATTGAAATGTAAAAAAGGAATATATTTAACAATAGTTACATAATCTAATCTACTTTTAATAAAAATGTAATAACAAATCGTGTATATATATATATATATATATATATATATATATATATATATATATATATATAAATACTATGAAAATATTAAAAAATGATATCTAAAAATATTTTTATATACATTTCCCTTATAAATATTGCTAGTTATAAATATTTTACTATTTTATAATATTTAATTGTAAAATATTTATAACACATTGAAATGTTTTGTTAAATAAAATATCATATAAATCAATTTTGATATTTTATTAAGGAATATAAATAGTATATGTTAGGCTTCTTTTTGAATTTATAATTGTTTTGACTTGGTATATTAAATATTGAAACTTCCAAGAATTTATAATTGTTTTGACTTGATTTTGGTGGATATTGAGACCTTTAAGAATTTTCTTGAAAAAATCACTTTGCAAGTAGTCGACTACTCTTGGTTTCAACCATTTGAATATGAAGGCTTGTTGTTTCGTTGCCATAATTATTTTAATACATGGCATTTGACCAAAAACTACAGTGTCCTCAAGAAAAAGAATGATTCTTATTGGTGGAAAGACTCCCTTCCCATCTACCTTATGGTGTTGGTTGATGACGATTGTGTAGAGTTTGATAGCGAGGATTCTACCTCATCTTTGGAGGATCTTGAATCCCTTGTTCCAAATGAGGACTTAAAAGTCCTCTCCACTTTAAAGAAGAATTATTGGTAGATTTAATCTCTCCAAAGAACGTTCAAAACTTGGTTCGTGTCCTCTCCGTTCCAACTATCTCCTTAGAGGAGAACCCAAAAATTGATTCATCCAAGGCAGAACTAATTGTTGTTATTATAGTGAAAGGCAAATCCCAACTCCATGGTTTAACTGAAAACTCCTTAGCAACCCAAACAGATGTTGCAGAAGACAAGGGAGGGTGGACCGAGATAAAAAAAGGAAAAAAGGTAGAAAAGCAATGGTTCAGCGTCCTTGCACGTTCCTCCACTCAGGGAGACTCCGAGCTACAGTTCAGAAGTCAAGCGAAAAAGGGCACAGGGTCCTCAGTTAAGTTTGGTGGAAACAATGCAGAAGATTACCTAGAGGCAACTAAGTTGCCATAGAAAGATAATTTCTACTGAGGTCATGGGTAGTTGAGAATCTTTTATTTCTCTTCGTTGCACGATTGTTGTGTAGTGTCAGAGACAGGTTTTGCGGAAGAGTACTTGCTTTTTGCAACTAGATTACCGGAAGAAGGTAGTTTTTACAGTTTGATTATACTCAGTTTGTTTCCGTTGACATATTATTATTTGGTTTTTTCTCTTTTATTTGCTTTTGATATAAGTGTTCCATTTGAAGATGAATGTTATATTTTTCTCTCGTTTATAATAAATTCGAGTCCTTCAAAACCCTATATATAAGTCATTATGCCAAGACATTCTATAATTGCATATATAAAAATTCACTAGGGGTTACATATCTTAAAAATTTAGCACATAGTATCTTTCCAACTGCGTTTCCAGCCACAGTCGCATCCGACACTCATGATAGAGTTTTCTTGCGTCTTAAATTAGCCGGAATATCCAAACTTCACGATTGACACTTCCCGGGCAGCAGCACCGCTCGCCTCTATCGAAAAGCATTAAAAGCGTTTTTGAATTTTTATTTACTACAATAATCACTCCCCAGTATATGTAGAATACCGTTACCAAGTTAAAGCTGGGCAACGTGGAAAAAGTGTAGGATTTTTCATAGACGATAAATTACACTTCAGATTGTATTTCTCCTTTTAATTTTTATATTTTGAATTAGAGTTAGAGCCTTGGTATAAAATAATTGGAATTTAAAATTAATTGATATTTTATATTTATATATATATATATAGATATATATAATTTATTTAAAATTAATATATTAATATTTCAAAATATAAAGATGCCATGAAAAATAATTAAAAATATTTGATTATAATATTTAAATTTATATATAATAATTTTATATAAAATATACCCACTAAATTTTATAATCAAATAATTTTAAATATAAATATTAAATTAGCATATAAAATTTAACATAAATATATATATATATATATAGAAATTTTTACGTGATTTTTAAATGGAGTTTCAAAATTTTTGACAATTAAAATTTAAATATATAAAATTGTAATAAACTATTTTACATATCTTAGATAAATTTATGCAACATATATCAAAACATATCATTTTAGAGATATATCATTTTTTTAAACATATAAAATTATAATAAATTAGTTTAGATATTTTAGATAAATTTATGTAATATATATCGAGACATCATTTTAGAAATGTCTATTTCATTTATATCACAAATCCAATATAAACACTCTGAAAATAATCTTTCCACTTCTTTCACATATATTTAAGATATATATACTAATAATATTTTATTTATATATTTTAATGAAACATAATAATCAAACATATTTAAATGAATAATACTCATTTTAAAATATGAAAAACATTTTAAACAATGAAAAATATGCTTTTTGTAAACAGGAAAATAAATAATGAGTAAAGGATACAGATTTGAAAATTATTTATTTTCTAAATATATTTTGTTGAAAGTTTGAAAGAGAGAAAAAACTATTATGCAAGATTCAACTAGGCACTAATTCCCTTTTGAGGCATACACTACACACTAGAATTTGTGCAATATAAAAACATAGAGAAGGATTTATATGTATTATACAAGAACAAGAACATTATAATTTGTGCGCTAACAAAAACAAGAACATTATAATTTGTGATGCACATAAATACATAATAGTAGATTAAAGAAATTTCAAAATAAATAAGAGGAGGATAAGATTTTCAATCTCGCGCATAAGACATTCATGCAAGAAACTATCACTAAATGAGAACTTCCACAATCGTTACAAATTAGAAAAAAAAACTCCATAAATATTGTGAAGTATATAATTTATATGCATGTATAAATTTTATAACTTAGAGAGGACCCTGATTTAGAAAAGTATTCTTACTTTGTTTTTGGTTTTGGGGATTCTTAAAACAATCCATCTTTGTAAATAGTGAAAATTTATTGAAACCTTTTAACATAAAGGACTTATTTTATGGTTTTTATAATGGAAAAAATGTTGATTAATAAGTTTCGAGGAAAACATAAATCTATTTAATGTTAAATTGAAATTATCTTTTAAATTATTATATATATATATATATATATATATATATATATATATATATATATTAAATTCAAAAAAATTGTGTAAGTTTTTTACTCTGTTAGGGTTTGTTTATATTTTACGTCGAGAGCTATAGTTTTTCACAATTGGACCTTCCTTCTATATTGTGTATCCACAAAATATTATCATTTATTGAGTTTTAATAGCTTCGCCCTATGAACAAATTATTTAATGGCCTCCCCAACTTCCCATTCAACTGTTGAAGCCATGATAGTCAAAGGAGGAGTGCTCAAAAATGACCCTATTGAACAAGCGATTGAGAAAATTTGTCCCAAAAGTTTATCATGAGATAAGGATTCTCCTCCTTATATCATTATTTCTCAGCCTACTTTTGATTATGCTTATCAATGGCTAGAACAATTATGTCTCATAGGCACTTTGTTGGTTGTATTCCTTCTAAAAGCATGCTCAAATCTTGGGTTCAATCCACTTGGGTGGCCCATGGCATTAAGCTTGAAAGCATCTAGAACATGACCAAAGGCTTTTTTTTTGTTAAAATGTACTGACCCCACCCATGGAGGTGTCATATTAAACAAGTCATCCACTTGGTATGTCTGAAACTCCCTCATAGTTTTATCCTCTTAGAACAAAGACTTTGTTGTCTTAGAGCAAGCTACTCTAAAAGTCCCTATATGGGTTGAGTCTTCAGGTTAACTCCTACTTTGTTGGCCATTTTTGGACCAAATAGCTAGATCCATAGGTTGGATTATCACTCACGAATACTAAAGGGTCTACTCGGCCCGACTGTAAAGGAGGGTTTGTGCGGAAGTTAATCTTTCTAAGGAACTCAAGGAATCTGTTGAAATATAAGTCAGCAATTCCCAATACTCTCAGATAATTTTGTATATCAACCTACCTAACACATGCTTCCATTACCAAGCCACAGACCACAAGATTAAGGACTGCTTATTGTACCTCCCTCGTAATATGACCCCCACCAAGATGACGACTGTGTCTTCTAAGAATACCTAGGAAGATGGATGGTAAACTATTGGGGGAAGAAAAACAATCACAACAAGGGACCTACTCAGATAGGTAATGGGAACATTAGCAAGCCTTCCTCTAGTTCCATTCCTTAGGCACATAAATACATAGTTATGCTAAACAAAGAAGTGTCTCATAGCATGATCCCCATCAAGCAACCAACGGCTACAAAAGTAACACCATCTCAACCTCATCTTAAAAGCACACCCATGGTGCTGAATGTTTTTTCCAGCTCTCAAGTTTCATCAGACGTCTCTACAGATGGTCTAGATTTCCCATCACACTTCACTTAGACTGGCATTAGTAAGCACTCACATAACCCCTCCATAAATTCTTTGATTCGATCTCAAATCCCCGTTTGTTGGGATGTTTCTAAGGATTCAGAATATGCAATAGAATTTGCCCAACAACCAAAATTTCTCCTGGTTAATTCAGAGCATTTCTTAAGGAATAGATATGAAACCCTTAAAGGGATAGATGCAGAGTATATGTCTCTCGACACTCATGATGTATGAATTATTTCTCATGGAATGTTCAGGGTTTGATAGACTTAGTGCACAAGTATGTCATTTGAGATTTTAGAAGTAAGTTTTTAGATTTGGACATTCTCTACCTTCAGAAAGTGAAGGTGATAGGTTTCCTTCTCATGGCTACTACCAGAGTTATCTGGCCTGATAGTTCAGTGCTTTCCAGTGAACACAAGGTAGGTCATGGTGGTGTTATGACATTTATTGCACCCAAATGGTAGCCTCATTTTGTGATGTCTAGAAAGGACCCCTCCCACTATGCCATATGGGCCCTCTTCAATATTAAAAATTATTAGTTTGGCATTATTAATATTTAAGCCTCGAATGATGCTCAAGAACGTACAACTTTATGGTGATGGATTGTTGATTCTCTTTCTGATGCCCACTAGGTTATTTGTGGGGATTTTAATATGGTTGAATAATCAACTAACAAGATTGGTAATCAGCCTATAATATGGGTTATCAATGAAAGGGAGGTGTGGTTAAAGATGTGAAATAAATTTGGCCTTCATGGCCCTAATTTAAGGTAGAACACCACTTAAAAAGCTTGGTATACTTTGACTAATCTTCAAGGTGGCTCTGAGAGGGTCCTTAAACATCTTGATCATTCCATGATTTCTTCTCAACCAAACTTCTCTTTTGATAACATGTTCTCACCACTAGTGGAAGCCCTGTCAGATTTTATTTTAACTGACCACTTTTCAATCAGGCTTCATATTACTTGGCTATTCAAAAAGCCTAAATTGCATAAGATATAATTCATTCTTAATACGGCCCTCCTGGATCATGGACCCACCATGGCACATATCAAATGGGTCTAAAATATTGTTCCTATGCCTACATAATAGCCAAGGTGGACCTAGTGATGGGTAGCTACTATCAATCAGATGACTAGATTTTTGTGTATTTATAGGTGCCAATTATCTAATATTTAGTGGTGATCCTACTCTACCACCTCTTCCAAGCTAAGTTGGGTGGTGACCGCGCTAGAGCAACACCCATTTAGTGAAGCCTGCCAAATGTAGGTGGTCAAATTATGCCACAAAATCCAAATTTTTGATTAGTATAATGCTTGTGGTACTAAAATTTAAACTCATATGCATTGGCTCAAAGTGGGAAATCAAGTCTCTAAGGAATTCTTCCACATGTTCAAGGCCAAATCCACTACCCAACAAAAGGTAGCCCTTCAGGGTAATGGGTAATGATTGACAGAGACACCTAAGATGGTCAAGGATTTTGCCAAACATTATCGACAAGTCTTTTCTACCCAACTATCATCCATGAAAATAAAACATGCTCTGAACCAATGCCTCTCAGTGGTTCCCACTAAAGTTTCCTCCTCCCAAAGGGTCACTTATGATAGGCTCCTCTCGCTAGAGGACCTATTCAAATCCATGATGTAAATGGACAATGACAAAGCCCTAGGACGTGATGACTTTCCCTACAAATTTTACAATAAAATATGGTATATTATGGGGGTTGACATTTACTAGGTCTACCTCGAAGCCTTCCACTCATAGACTTTGGGCTAAGCCATCAACAAAGGACATCTCAAATTCATCTTGAATTTTAGTGACATTAAACCCATTTGTAATTGACATCCTATCACCTTGCTTAATGTCTCTTACAAAATAATCATCAAGGCTTTAGATCTTCACCTTAGGCATATGCTACCATCGATTATTTAGCCTGAATAGACAGGATTCATTCAAAGCTGGTATAATCTGGATAATGCCATAGCAGTGTGGGAAGGCATGGAATGGGCTCACCGATCGCACCAAAAGGCTTTATTTATCAAAATAGACTTCAAACAATCATATAACTGCATTGAGTGGCCATTTATCCTTGCTATGCTACAATATTTGGGTTTTGGTCCCACTCTCATTCAGTTTGTGTGCATGCTTTTTTTAGATCCTTCAGCATATATCTTCATTAATGGAGTTAATTTTGAGCCTTTCAACTTATTTAGATCCATCAGACAATGTTGTCCCTTGCCCCAGACGTTGTATGTTCTCATAGTAGAAGGCTTTGGATATCTCTTAGCTAATGCTCAATTACAAGGTCTGGTGCATGGTATAGCCCTTCCTTTGGAAGAACCCCAATAGCTTCTCAATGGCAACTTCATTCATGACTCTTTTATGGTCATTGAGGATGAGGATGTTGTGGCTAATGTAATGTATTGTCTATAGGTCTTTTGTCTACCTCAGGCTCTACCATTTAATGGTGTAAAACATAGTGCTATAGGTAATCCTATTAGCATTAGCTTTAGCACGATGTGATATTTAAATTTTTGGTGATCCCCTTCGCCTTCCAGGCCTTCCCCTCTTAGTTTTGGCAATACGTGGTTTATCATGTTGAGAAAAAATCTTATATTGGATCAACAAGCCATTTTCCTTGGCTAGCAAATTCTAAATTTACTCTAAAGTGTTTGCTACCACCCATGTGTACTACTCCTTGTGTTGGGTACCCACCAAACAAGTCATCATCAAATTTGAAAAGTTACTGAAGGACTTCATCTAGGCCAATCCCTCCTCTAGTAAAAATTTTCATAGAGTTGCATGTGATTATTATTATCTATCATGAGAGGCTAGTGGTATGGACCTCATTGATATCTCTTGACAAGCCTCTGATCTATGCGCTAAGTGGATTATTTACACAGTGGAGGGAAAATAAGCTTGAAAGGTTCTTGTCAAGAATTTCATTTCTCAAGGGTCCCCCTATAGTCACATAGATTGGAAAGGGATTGATTTTCCTAATCTCCTTATACTAGTCACCCTAATCAAAATGGTGGGAACCTTTGTTCTTAAGAGAATCTAAAAATCCTAGGAAAAAATCATACCTTGGCTATTATGGAATGGTTCAGGCTTCAGGGATGGTCTATCCATCAACCAATAATCATTTTGGTGGGATTCATGCACTTAGATTTTATCATAGAGGTATACGCACTATGTAAGACCCTTTTTACAAATAAAATCAGTTTTGGACCCCCTAAAATGCCTTATAAGATCAATACAAACTTTCTCCAGCTGATAGAGAATCTTATGATGAGATTGTGGAAGTTGTGCCAATGAAGTTCCTTCACAAGATCTCTGTCACCTTTGCCCACCCTTGGTACAAGGATTGGAAATGTTATAAAGAGACTCCTTTCCAAAATTATACTTCTATAAAAGGATATGAATGGATCTCTCTACACATTTCTATGGTGGATAAACTCAAAACATAGGTGGGATATACATTCCTCCTTTTCTCTCTAGGAAAAATGATTTCACACTATTTGGTCTACTTGTATTGAGCCCAAAATTACTCACTTCAATTGGTGTTTGCTTTATTAAGGCCTGTCTATTGGTAGAAGGTTATTCCAATTGGGGATTTCTCTTCCCAAATGTCCCTTTTGTGGCCACCTTGAAACCATATTATACCTTTTCTAGCATTTCTCAAAGGTCCATCGTGCCTGGTTATGGATTCAGTATTTTTTTAGCAACTTCGCTCTATTCCCTTTAGCTAGAGCCATATTATATTTAGGGATAACCTGAGTCTACATCTTCATTTCACCCAAATTTGGCATGATTTTAGAATGGAAATTTAATTTTTACTCTGGAAAGAACATAATTCAACATTATTTTCTAATAATTTTGTTGACTCTTTGTTGGCTACTTATGACAAAGCTACCATTGTTTCTAATGTTATTTGGTAGATTCAAATGCAAATAAATAAAGTGGATATGGAACTTGATTACCTATAGTGGCTCATCCATTACTAGGGTGGCATGCTTTGCACTGTTGCTCATGTACTGCCTTCCCAAATTAAGGATACCCTGCCTCATGATAAGGATGGTCCTTCTAGGGGTGGCTCTCATTGTAACTGGCCTTGATACTATTCTTAGGCTTCTAGTGCCTCATAACAGTGTCACTCTCCTCCTCCAATGTAATATGGTGGTTGGGGTTCCTCGTTGATCAACATGTTGCTTGGGGTTCTCTTCCTCTGCCACCTCAGCACAGTCAATGATGGGGTTCCCTACCTTTGGTGGCCCAATCCTAGGGGAGGTTATATTCTGATAGTTCTTAGGATGGTTCCTTTTAGAATTTTGATAAAAGTTTCTCATGGCTTAATTTATCCATTTGTCCCCCACATGATACTAAATAAAAATATAATCTTGACCAGGTGGACATTGAGGCTAGATGGGACCTAGTGGATGATGGGAAAGATCTTCCAGGATTCAGGTGGGGTGGTCCTCCTAAAAATGACTCATCCCCAGCTAATTTATTTTTTGTCATTTCTTAAGTTACCCTCTTTTTTGATGTACTATACCTTCTCTAGGCATGGCCTAGTTTGTTTGTTACTTTTGTGATCTTGGGCCTTTCGTTTCTTAGGCGTTGCCTAGTGTGACTTTGGTGATGTACCCTCTACCACATTTTTTTTTAATATTCTTATACATATTTTATTTATAATAAAATTATAAGCTATATTTCATTAAAAATCCATATATTAATAATCTAGATTTATAAATAATATAAATACAATGCATAATAAATAAACCCTAAACATTTAAATCTTTTAAAGTTCAAAATATTTATTGCACATCCATTTATAGTTAAAATAAATAATAAATGAGATGATAATAAGAATCATAATTTATATTTTATTAAGTTGGAGGCTTATACGGTGGGCAAGGCCCTGCATATTCATCTCACAAAGAGACAAAATGACATATTCCATTGTAAACAGTCTAGTTTTTTTCCATTATAAATAGCCTAGTTTTGAATAGTGGCAGTTTAGGGAAGTGGTGGTGCAGAGAAATTTGGTAGCACATGATGCCATTACGTTAGATATCATTTAGGAGTTTCATCAGCCATGTTGTTGTTGTTATTTTAGCAAATTTCCCTCATAAATGAAGGATTTTGCCTCTTTATAGATGCTTTGCAAGGGATGGCCGCCATAGGGATAAATATTATGTGACATTAATATCATAAACATTCCATCTTCCTCAACCTCCAAACATATTGGCAAGATTATTATTATTAGTATTACTATTACTACTAACCCCTCTGATGGCCATGAAAGGTGGATGATCCTCCATGTTACAAAACTAGTATTTCTGAAGCAGTGAAGCATAAGAAGGCCTAATTGAACCATAGGTTCATTGCTTAAAATGCTTCTCCCATGATTTGAACAAGTGACCTACTGTCAACCAAACATATTTCTATTGGATGAACAATTATATTATGAAAGTGACTCTCTTCGACTACATCATGAGTTTCGTTATACATTGGTCGGTGCATATTTGATTTTACGTTATTGGGAATTGACAAGAAAGGTAGAGGGAGACACACATTTAGTTTGTTAATATAATTTATGATTGGTTTTGGGGGATTTATTTAGGAATTAAATGATAGGATTAAAATCCTTAAAAGGGCGACATATGACAACATTTATTCTTATTTAAATTTTCTTATTCAATTAAATAAAATGTTTTTTAAATTTTGTAATAAATATGATCAATTCATAATAGTAATTTTTAAGGTATATTAAAGTTTTGGATATATTTATTTCATTATCATTAAATTTTATTAATTATAAACATAAATTTGATATATTAATTATTTTAAATAATTTTTTTAAAATTGAGTATTTCTCTTTCTTTTTTTTAATGATGTCAATAAAATATTTGTTTTAATTATTTAGTTTATTATGCCGAGAGGCATTACCTACACTAACAGTCAAGGAGTGTAATGACATGAGTGGATAAATTTTATTTTTGTTTGAGCTGACATATCAAAATAATATATAAAAAAATATAGCTAGCTAACAAAAAGGCTCATTTCCCACTAACCAAACTAATTCAAAATAATTTTCATCTTTTAAGTGATGAGATTCCAAGCCTAAATGCCTTCTCACAATTTGTATAAATGGAGATGATGGATTATAAAAAACGAGAGGTTTTTTTCTTAAATTATAAGTATCCACACATGGAAGTAAAAATCTATTACAATTTATGTTCTTTTATGTAATTACTAAATTTTATGATGTGTTTCAGTTGGAGCGGACAAATTCGATGTGGTACTGCGCAGAGTGTGGTGTCCATATCTTGAAATCCCCTTTTATTATTTTTTGATGTACATCCACACCAATAACATGTATAAAACCTAAGAGACCATGAAACACAATGTGGACATCATTCATCTCATCTATCTCAGCTTTACATTCTCTAACCAAATTGATAATCTACCAGACCCTATCACAGGTAATTATTCTGATTGAAAGTTTAATTTCAAGGAACCTAATCCTATGTACAACATATGTAACCCCAATTCCCTTAATCTATTAAGATAAAATGACATTAATTCTGAAGGAGACAATAATTGGTAATTACTTCAAGCTATTTTATAAAGTTATTGTTGTTTTGTGAGATAATTTCAAAAGGACTATATGATCTGGAATATTTTTCATGGTTTGTATATTTTTTGATACTTGATCAATATTCGTATATGGGAGAGAGTTCCTTTTACTTTGGGAAAATTTTGAAAAAAAAAAAAAAAAATTATTAAATAATATTAATGAGGTCACATTCACCTAGTTACTTTCAATTCTCTTGTTGCTTTGTGCAATCAGGATGGGCTATGGGAAGAGGTACAAGGCATGTATAAGCAAATGTTATTGGGATTTGTTTAAGCCAACATATCTAAAAAAATAAAAATATATATATAATCATTCAACATGTTATTTTGTAAAGATGTAATAAATGAACATGATGTTTTAAATATATATGAAGAATAGTCAACCAAAAAATATAAATACACTACATTGTAACTAGATTTATTACAATGCAATACATAAAAAAAAGAACAATAACAATGAAGAATAGAAAGTTCTATGTTTAGACTTTTTTTACTAATTACTAATATATCATTCCATCCAGGTCGCTATTTTTGCTTTTATGGGGATTTTGGAGGAAGAATATTTATGTGCTAAACCAATCAATCAAAAACATGTGTGTTTTCAAAAATAAATTAATTTGAGGGTGAAAATTCATGATTATAACCATGGGAAAGTTATTGTTATGTTTTATTACTTGGTATTGATCCTTCCTTCCTATAGGATCCCTCTCACTCAATGCAAAGCTATCTTATATGTTATTGCATTTTGATTAAACATTCTCCAAATCCCATTTCATAACCATTATGAAAACCTAAATTTGTAACCTGAATCTAATATCATTCCTATCCATAACCTAATTATAATATTATTATTGGCCCTTCAATTTTAACCAAGTATTTTTTCAAATTTTGTCACATAGCGAATAATGGATCATTGTCCATTTTTATGCAAGTATCAGCACGGCATGGGAAAATGATGTTGTGGGAGGACCATGGCGTGAGACTAGCAACACGGAAGTTGAAAGGCATAGAAGGACAATGGCACAGAAGACCTAGCACAGGAAGACCCAATCAAGAGAAAACATGACATAAGGAACCTCAGAACAGAGGACTCAGAACAAGAAGTGAAAGACTGAGGGAGTGTGAGGGAAGTGGAGCATGAAGAATGTAGGAGCAGTTAGAAGAATAAATCAAGTAGGACACTTTGACTCCATCGATCGAATTCCTTGTACCAGCCCGTGAGGAATAAAATACTTGGATATGAATATATAACATAGATCAAGCATCTAGGGGTGTAGAGACCCACTTCTATAGGAACAATTACTTGTAAGAGCCATGACTCTCAGTCTATTGGGATTATGTGTGCCTGTTGACAATTTTGACCTCACAAGTCAAATTACAATCCTTATCATTCAAAACCTTGCATAAACATGCCTCTTTGTCCAAGTGTCAAAAATTGGTCTTTGTAGTTTCTTTGAAGGGATCCTTCCTTTCAAAAAGGTCCATTTTAACAATTTTTCTGAAGGGCACTTCTTAGCAAATTGGGCTCATTCATAAGTCTGAAGGAATTGGGCTTGTTCAAATTGTTCAAAGGGTTATTTTCAATAGCCAATAGAATTGACAACTTTTTTGAAGGGACTACTTCAGACATTTTGTTCAAATTAAAATTTCTAAAGGTCCATTACAAAGTTCTAAGAGGACCATTTCAATTTTGCCGAAGGGTCTATTAAAGAAATTTGAAAGGGCATTTTCAAAATTTTGAATGGTGTATTTCAGAAAAGCTGAAGGGTATCTACCCTTTGAAAATAGGTATTTTCAAAGACAAAGTGGACCACTAAATTTTTTTCCAAATGTACTTTTTGTAAGAAAAGGTCTATTGTAGAAATCTGAAAGGGGCATTTACATTTTTTTTAAGGTTTCATTTTTATTTGGAAAAGTTCATTTCAAGATTGTCGAAGGGTTATTTTTCCTTTGGAAAAGTCAGTTTCAAAAAGTCTAAAGGTTCATTTCACTTTTTCAAAGGGCATTGCAATTGTTTCAAGGGGTATACTTCAAAATCCCAAAGGTTCATTTCACTTTTCTAAAGGGACACTTTCAAAATTGTTGAGGGTTCTATTCTTTTTTTTCTAAAGAAATGGGGTCTTTTCATATTCTCTACAAAGGTCATTTACAAAAAGTACAAGGACCATTCCAAATTTTTTGAAGGGACTTTTCCAAAAGTTTGAAGGGTCTTTCCTTGATCGAGAGACCATTTCAAAAGTTCCAAGGACTATATCAAGAAATTTGAAGGGAAATTTAAAAAAATCCATATCATGAATTCCTTCAGACAATTTGTCTAAAGGAATTGTCCATTGAAAAAAACTTGAAGACCTAATTTCCTTCAAACTTTTTGTTTGAAGGAATTGTTCAAGGTGAAAGAGAATAAAACTCTGAAATAAAATTCCTAAGGCCAAAAATCTTGAAATAAATAACTAGAAGATATGAATTCCTTCAGAAAAATCGTCTGAAGGAAAGGAAAGGAAGTTTTATCTGAAAGAAATAAATAGAAAGAATTCCTTCAAACTTTTTGTCCAAAGTAAATGAACAGGGAGATAAGGCACAAATAATTTGTTTGAAGGAAAAGAACCAAGCATAATTTTTAACAAATTAATGATGGGCCAACAAACGTCAAGTTTGAGCCCCTGCAAATAGCCATTGGTCAAGATTTCAAAGGTTCACCAAGATTGTTGTGAGCTTGACACTTATCAAGATCTAGCAAGGAGATCAACAGATGAGAAAAGGCTAGGTTTTCAAAAGGATATTAATGGGATTTTGACAACCAATCAATAGAAGAAAATGAAGAATTCTCCTTTTGACTCCTATGACATGGTTCATAGCTCACATGCAGAGCATTAAAAGTGGCCCAAACAAGACTAGACACATCCAGGTAGAGCACAAACATGCAAAAAACCAATAAAGTATTTTTTTCCATCTATAAGAAGATCTATAGTCCAAGACTGTAGTAAGGAGCATGTCGAGTTCTTTAATTAAAGAATCAAATTATTTAGACTTGAAAAATACATGCAATTACCTTCAAGCATGGCTCTCTCAGTTGCAAAAGGGAGACTCAAATGCATGAAGGGATCGAGGAGTTTAATGACGGATGGCTTTTCAAGGAGCTAACACAAAGTTTTAATGTTGCATATCTGATTTTAAACATGGAATTTCATTCATGCTTCAATTTTTAAATAACTTTTTCATTTAAGTGGAGGCCTTTTGGATTTGATTGGTCTTGATTTTGAGTTGAATTTTGTCAAAGTGTCACATCTATCCTAGTTTATTTTGTTAATTGAATGATTTTAACATTTTCAAATGTATCAAGTGGATTTTTCTCTTTAAATATTTGGCGTAGCTTTCATGCATGGAATAGATTAGTCCAAGATGGGCCCACCATCCTTTTCTAATGCCAAAGTGTTTTTTTAAGCAAGACATTAGACAAGCAGATATTATTTAAAGGCTTAGTTATCTTTTAATAGATGAAGTTAGACTTGTGAGATGTGCGAGTTGATCTCTTATATTTTTAGTCCCAATCTCTTGCTTGTGTATGCTTTTCTATTTAAGTTGGATTTTTCAGCCTTGAATGGGAATCCTTCGTTTAGCAAGATCAAACTCTACCAAAATTTGAGTTTTGTAACCTTTTCAGATAAATAAAAAGAGTATTTTTTCAAATACTAAGATGTTAGTATAGTGTATTTATGTCAGTGATTTGCATATGTGATAGAATTTTCTTCCTTATCAAGTCTTGATTCTTACCTAGTTACTAGTTGATCATATTATGTAGGTCATGTTCTATGTTTGATGTCTTTTGGTTGAAGTTACAATATATATATATATATATATATAAAGTGATTATTTAGTGCCTTAAATTAGGCCTATTCCATCATTTACCTCAAACTTTGATCACTAGATAAAAAAATTTCATGAAATACTGATGTGTATGAGTTAATTGGAGTTAAAGATTCAGTCTTTTCTTGTCTAATCAGTGTTTTAGAAGCTAAAATTGAGTGGATGAACCAAAATATAGGTGTATCACCATTATTAGATAAGATTTCCTTTCAATTTTCCTTTTTTCCTCTTTCCTCTTCCCTTTTACAAACAATTGGTAGTGTAGATCAGAGAACCTAATTGATACACCAATGGGAGTTAGCCCTTAGAATCTAGAGATTCAATCCATTAATTAGGCCACCCACAGCCTAGGATTGTTTCCATGTTTCAACAAACTGTGAAGGCCTAAAAATAATTTCACAAGGGTGTGAGTCTGATTGACAATAGTTTTTGGCACACCTAGTGGGACATTTACTCCTTGGCATAGCTAAAGTTTGAAGCTGAGGAGAAGCAGTTGTAGTAGATGACAATATACATCTTCATCATAAGCTAAAGATTCTTTACGTTGTAAGGTTCATAGCACCATTCAGGAAATTCTTTCATGCCAAAGGTTACCACATGGTTAGCTAGTAAAGATATTCCTTTTGAATTTATATCATATAAAAGATTAAGGTTTAGGATGGCAAATCCATTCCTCAAAATAAATATTTGTCTCCTAGTTATCCTATTGTTCTAAGCACTACAATCCCCACTATTCAAATGGCTATCATAAACCAGATGTATATTCCATTAAATAGAGGTAGCCCACTAAATTTAGCCCAATTTGATGACATTATAGTTTCTTCCCTCAAGAGCATCCCATTCTTCTTAGGATAAAATCAAACAACCCCTATTGAGCACATCTAGGACGTCGCTAATCTCTATTCAGTCCATAATGTTGTTTAAGATAATGTTTCTATTAGATTGCTTGTTGCTTATTTCAAAGGAAAAACATTGTAGTGGTATAGAAACCTCCCATTAAACTCCATTTCTACCTAGGATGAATTGGTTGCAGCCTTAGTCAAGCAATTTGAAGACAAATCTGATCACCTCTTTGGTTGAACAGTTAACTGCCATAAATAAAGATCCTCATGAGTTCATGTTTGATTTTAATCTCAGATTCCAAAAGACATGGACTAAGATACCTATGTTGATTAGGCCATATCTTTAATATGCATTTCTATATAATTTAAAATCTCTTAACTCTGACATTAGTGCGATGATACAATCAATGGGTGGTACTACTTTACCAGATGCTTATGAGGTTGTAATAAGGGTACAGAATAGTTTGATACAAGCTGGTAAGCTTTCTCTAAGACCTTCAATGCTTATATTTCTAAAAATAAAGTCCATACCAACCCCTCAAGTTCCTCATATCCCATCCTTAGCTCCTATTCCATCACCTCAAGCTCAAATTATAGCCCTTACTGATCAAGCTAGTGATATAGGAGAGTTGAAAAGCTTGCTATAATCCTTTGGAAATGAAATAGTGAAACTCAAGAGATAATAATATTAGGATAATAGGCCCTATCAATAACCAAATCAGACCACCTATTAGCCCTTCAAAGATCAAAGGCCTCCTTATCAAGGTTTCAAAGAGAATGGACCACATTATCAAACACAAGGAGCCATAATTCTAGATAATCCATATGATGCCCTTGATCCTAATGCTCCTTCCACTTCAAATGCCATTGTTCTCACCCCACCTAAAAACAACTTGATGCAAGATTCAGGTTGGCAATCCTCAAATCTCAATGATACTCAAAACCAAGCCTTGGCATCACAAAACATCACTATGCCATAAATGACACCAAAGAACAATTTGGCATCACAAGGAGAGACTTAACAAGTTCACTATGAGTATTAATGGCTTTAATTACTCCTAATTTTATTTCTAAGAGTACAAAATAACAACTTGTTTCCCCTAAAATATATCAAAATCAAAATATAGAGGTTAGTAAAGTTCATTGAATACCTCTAGTTCATGAGCAGCCAGTGCTACAGAAAGTACAACCAAAGGTTGGTGGATCTTAGTTCAGTAGAGTGGATTAAATGAAGAATTAAAATATTAATATTATCATGTGGAATTATTTTTCCATGCCAGGACAAAAATATAGGCTCATCCAAGAGCTTTCAGTTCTCAAATTATCTCCAAAACCGGTTGAGAAAGAAGGTGTTGTTTTAACTAATCTGGATCAGCCAACTAAGCAACAAGTATAGAAATTAAATAAGATGGAAAAAGTGGATAGATATGAGGTAAAAAGAAATAAAAATCCTTCTTTCTACCTTTCTTTGATAGTAGGTGATACTTTGGTTCAAAACTGTATGGTGGATAATGGAGTTAGTAGTACATTCATGCCTAAACAAATTGAAGACAAGCTCAACCTTGTCTATGAGCCAAACACTACGAGGGTATTTCAATTGGATGGGTCACCAAAAAATATGGTGGGTATCATCAAAGATCTAAAATTGACATTACATGCTTGTCCTAATGTTACTATTTAGTAGGATGTTGTTGTGGTAGACTTGCCTCCTTACTTTGATATGTGCCTTTCAAGGGACTTAACCTCAAAGATTGGGGGATATTTATCAACTGATTGGACTTATTTATTATTAAAAACTAGGTATGGTAACAAGGTAAAAATTAATTTTGAACCTATTTCACATTTCCATATGGAGCCATATATGCCAAGTGTTGTGAACACTAATTGTATCATCTCAGATGATGTATTAGAAACTAGTGGAGTAGAAAATGGCTCACCTTTGGATGGAGTTACAAATTTTTTTCTTGATGAGTGCGATTCTAATTTGCATGATCATGATCCTTATAAGTTAATTAAAGAATAAGGACTCGGTGTGTATTGCCTTCATGATAATGATGTACCAATTCCAGTCGTGGTTAAGGATGATGAATCTAGTGAAGGTTTGTGGTAATTATACTTTGATGGATAAGGGAATAAACATGGTACTAGAGTTATAATGATGTTAGTTTCTCCAAAAAATCAAAAGGTATTTTTCTTCTATTAAATTTTAGTTTGGCTGTTCAAATAATTTCACTGAGTATGAAGCACTAGTTCACGGTTTGTAGTGGACTAAGAAGATGAAAGTCAACACCTTGCATGTTTTTGGTGATAGTGAACTTATAGTTCACCAAGAGGTTTAAATGTATGTAAATTTTTTTCTTAAATATTACAAGCATAGAATATGGGACTTAATTGAATATTTTCAAACTTTTAACATTCAGGCAATACCAAGAGACAAGAATATACATGCAAATAGGCTAGTTGTCATTGGGTCACAATTTAGTATTCTAGATGATATAAAAAGTGAGAAAATTCAGTCGCATATAAAGGTGGTTGTAAGGCCTTCTATAATAGATAATCATGATAATTGTCAAGTATTCAAAGATAATCAAATTGTGAGATTCTTGCAAGAAGAGGCTGAGTTTTCTTCAAGAAACCAATCAAATTATTTATAGCATTATGGTGATCAAGTTGTGTAACTAAAAACAAATAAGTTGCCCAAGGGATTGGTCACACTTGAGAACATTTTTAGTTGTGATGACAAGGTAAATAAGGAGAAGTCATCTTTTTCAACAAAAGAAGAACACTATGCTAATGTAGAGATTATAGCTGGTAAGATTTTGAAGTTGGGTAAGGTATGCACTCCTTCACAAAAACAAGATTTCATTAAGTTATGCACAAGTTTTGCTGATGTTTTTACATATAAATATAGTGATCTCAAGGGATTTAACCCAAGTTTAGCTTAACACACCATTGAGTTAGAGGCTGAAACTAAACCAGTAAGACAAAGACAAAGGGCCATCAATCCTAAGCTTGAGCCTTTGATGAGAGTTGAGTTCCACAAGCTCATAGAGTTAGCTATTTTATTTCCAATCAAACACTCAACTTGGGTGTTAAATATTGTTCTAATATAGAATAATAGTGAGATTAGATTATGTGTTGACTTTCATGATTTGAACAAAGCTTCACTTAAAGATCACTATCCATTGCCATAAATGGAAAAAAAATTACAAGTGGTTGTAGGTTTATAGAGGTTTTATTTGTTGGATGGATATAGTGGCTACAATCAGATCTTGGTCAAAGAGGAGGAAGATAGCCTTCACAACCAAGTGAGGGACATTTGTACATAGAAAGATGCCATTCAATTTATCTAATGCTAGAGAAACCTTTCAGAGAGCCATGGCTATGGAATTCCAAGGCCTTCTTAAAAAGTTTGTACTTATTTATGTGGATGATATAACAATGTTTTCAAAGAGTGCAGATGATCACATGGTTCATCTCAAGCAAGTGTTCAAAAGGTGTAGGCAATTTGAGGTATCTCTAACTCCCAAAAAGTGTGTCTTCTCGATTCATGAAGGTAAGCTTCTTGGCCATGTGGCTTCAAAGTATGTTTCAAGTATATAGACTATGTAAGGATTGATTTCATTCTTGCACTTTCCTTGCCTAAGCCCAAAAAGGCTATGCAAAGTTTCTTTGGGAAAATAAACTTCATAAATAGATATATTTCAGATTTTGCCATTTAAGCTAAGCCACTTACAACCATACTAAAGAAGAATCAGAACTTCAGCTGGTCCAAAGAAGGAGTAAAGAGTTTTGAAGATATTAATAAAGCCATAACTAGTGCTCCTACACTTATAAATCTAGATTTCACAAAAGATTTCATTTTGTATATATATGCTAACATGGATACCATTTCAGATGCAACAAAATCATGAGGATTTGAAGCAACCAATAGCCTTCTTTAGTCAAGGCTTGGAAGAGTATGAAATAAGGTACTCTTTTGTTGAAAAACATGTACTTTTAGTTATAAGGTCTCATAAAAAATTTAAATACTTGTTGTCTAGCAATAAGATACACTTAATGGTTTATCATCCATGCATCAAGGAGTTCCTTTTGAACAAAGATTTAAATGAGAAGAGCATGGTTGGATAACCAAGGTAATGGAGTATGATGTGGAAATTAAGGTCACAAAGCTGATTAGAGGCAAAGGACTCTATGAGCATCTAGCTTAAGACTTGCAAGAGACTAATGAGGTTGTTTTGGTATCAAATGATGAAGAGGTTGCAGCTGGTCATACCTCTCCTTCCATCTCATTTTATGACTTTGTAATCTATCTCAAAGATGGTATTTAAACCTCTCATCTAAGTACATAAAAATATATATATATTCTAGGTTGTAATCAATTCCATTTTTACTTATTGATGGTGTTTTGTTCAAGAAAGATATCAATGGAATATTGCTAATATATATAGAGGCAAGCCAAACTCAGAGATTGCTTGAAGAATTCCATGATGGACATGGTGGAGGACATTTTCCTATAAGAACCACAATCCTTAAGATCATGAGAGGTGGGTACTATTTGCCTAATATATTTGGTGATTTCCATGCATAGGTTAGAAAGTGCAAACAGTGTGCTATGTTTGTAGGGAAAGTGAAACTTGTAGCCTTACCTCTTCAGCCAATTGCAATGGATAAACCCTTTATCCAATGGGTATTAGACTTAATTGGTCTCATAAAACCTCCTTTAGAATTTAGAACATAAATGGATTCTAACTACTACATATTACTTCACACATTGGACAGAAGCAATGTCATTGAAAGAAGCAAATGAAACCAATGTTCTAATTTCTATAAAAGTTTGCTTACTATATTTAGAATTCCTTGAATTATTATTTTTGATAATGCAATGGATTTTTTGGAAACTAGTATCAGCCAATGGGATATCTAACATGGGATTTATCTTAGCACTTCATCAAACTATCATCCACAAGGCAATTTCCTTGCTGAATCTACAAATAAGAACCTATTAAAGATCATAAGAAGAACTATTGAAGATAATCAGAGGTCATAGCATCTCAAGTTGAAGTCAACTCTATGGGTTGATAATATCACCTATAAAATATTAATAGCCAACTCTTCATACAAGCTGGTACATGGTAAGGAAGTAAGGTTATCCATTTCTCTTGAATTTCCAACTTTAGAACTAATGCATCAGCTTGAGTTGTTGGAAAATGAGCCTATGGAGATTAGGTATGTTGAGCTTATGGAGCTAGAAGAAATAAGAAATCAGTCCATGCTAGCCATGTAAATTCATCAAGCACAAGTGAAGAGAACTTTTGACAAGGGGGCTTCTTCATGAAGTTTCAAAGAAAGAGATTTGGACCGCAAGTGGGATGAGGATAGAGCTAAACCAAGAAGGCACATAAATTTTGATTCCCTTTGGAGTGTACCATACACAATCTCCAGCTAAAAATCCCACAATGCCTTCTAACTTGCTAAGATGGAAGGTGAGGAGCTTCCAATCCCAGTCAATGGGATACAGTTAAAACATTGCTACTAAAGAGCTTGGCTCTTTGTACAGAGTTGGTTTATTTTACTCCAAATGTTGTTCAAGCACATTAGTTTAGTTTTATTTTATCCTAGATAAGTGTTTCATTTGCACATTTGCTTTGTTTAGTTAGTTTTCCCCGCTTTGTGTGTTTTCCTTCTTATTTTGGAAGATGAAGGTTGTCTCATGCTAAGTCAAAAGAGAATTTGTAGTTATGGATCAGATTTATCATTACTTTGTGAGTCCAAGAGTCATGTAAATGGTCTAGTTCTTAAGCATAGTAGGCATGTTTCCTAGTTGAGTCACCAAAATGTTGATAATTTTGACCTCATAGGTCAAATTGCAACCCTTATCATTCAAAACTTTGCATAAACATGCCTCTTTATCCAAGTGTTAGAAATTGGTCTTTACAATTTTTTTGAACGTTCCCTTCCTTTCAAAAATTTTCATTTCAATAGTTTTCCTTAAGGGCACTTCTCGAAAAATTAGGCTTGTTCATAAGTCTAAAGGAATTGGGCTAGTTCAAATTATCCGAAGGGTTCTCTTCAATAGCTAATGGACTTGACATCTTTTCTGAAGGGATTACTTTAGACATTTTGTCTGTAGAAAAATTTATGGAGGTCCATTGAAAAGTTTTGAGAGGACCATTTCAATTTTGCTGAAAGGTCTATTACAGAAATCCAAAATGGCATTTTCAAATTTTTGAATGGTGCATTTTAGAAAAGCCAAAGGGTATCTGCCCTTTAGAAAAAGGCATTTTCAAAGACAAAGTGGACCAATGCAATTTTTTTGAAAGGTAATTTTTGCAAGAAAAGGTATGTTGCATAAATCCGAAAGGGACATTTACATTTTTTCTGAAGGGTTCATTTTTCTTCAGAAAATTTCATTTCAAGAATGTCGAAGGCTTCCTTTTCCTTTGGAAAAGTTAGTTTCAAAAAGACTGAAGGTTCATTTCACTTTTACAAAGTTAATTTCAATTTTTTCAAGGGGTATACTTAAAAATCACAAAGGATCATTTCACTTTTTTGAAGGGACACTTTTAAAATTGTCGAGGGGTCTGTTCAAATTTTTTTGAAAAAATGGGGTCTTTTCAAATTCTCTGAAAAGGTCATTTACAAAAAGTTTGAGGACCATTCCAAATTTTCCAAAGGGACTTTTCCAAAAGTTTAAAGGTCTTTCCTTGGCCAAGAGACCATTTCAAAAGTTCCAAGGACCATATCAAGAAATCTGAAGGGAAATTTACAAGAGTCCATATCATGAATTCCTTTAGACAATTTGTCTAAAGGAATTGTCCATTGCAAAAAACTTGAAGACCTAATTTCCTTCAAAATTTTTGTTCGAATGAATTATTCAAGGTGAAAGAGACAAAAAATTTGAAAGAAAAGACCTTAGGCTAAAAATCCTAAAATAAGTAGTCAGAAGATATGAATTCCTTCGAACAAATTGTCTAAAGAAAAAGAAAAGAAGTTTTGTTTGAAAGAAATAAATAGAAAGAATTCCTTTAGAGTTTTTATTTGAAGGAAATGAATAGGGAGATAACACATGGAAAATTTATCCAAAGGAAAAGAACCAAGCATAAGTCCAAAGGAATTAATGACATGCCTACAAACGCCAAGTTTGATCCCCTGTAAGTAGTCGTTAGTCAAGATTTTAAAGGTTCACCAAGATTGCCGTGAGCTTGACACTTGTCAAGATCTAATAAGGAGATCAAAAAATGAGAAAAGGCCAAGTTTTCAAAAGGATCTTAATGGGATTTCGACATCTTATTAGTAAAAGATAATGAGGACTTCTCCTTTCAACTCTTATGATGTGGTTCACAGCTCACATGTTGTTAGGTTATGGAGCTAAAAGCTTCACTGATGCAGACATTGGAGGAGGGTGCTGAGTGTCATAGTCACCGGTGTCGGTTAGGCCAACTGATGTCAGTCAAGTGGAGAAATGAAGCTACCGATGACGGTCAGATATCGGCCGACATCAGTCACCCCCAGGCAGACAGGGACCAACCTCGATCGCCTGTGCGGTTCTAAACTATGAGTTCCACGGACAGTTCATTAACGAACTTGTTGTTTGCATGAAGGCTAATTTTAGTCTTGAGCTACGGATTTAATTATTGTAATTAGGTGTCTAATTATTGTTTGTATGAGATCTATATAATAAACTCATGGGCTGTATTGTAATTTATGCTAAAGAGTAAAAGAGCAAATATTAGCTCCTTCAGAGTGAAGAGAGCAAGGTGTGTTCTTAGTGCCACAGTGCCAAGTGTGGGTGTTGGTTTAGAGAATCAAAAGGATTCTTCATGTATGTAGGATCTTGGTCAGCAGGTGTGCAAGGCAATGTTTGGAGATCTATATGGTAAGTAAGATCATTGATCTGCAAGTGTATGTGTGTGTGAGGTCTAAGGTTTGCAGGTGTGTAGAACCAGGTTGATCTGTAGGTGGCAGCAGGATCAAGGTGACAGCAACACAACAGGGAGCAAGATCAGGTGGGATCTACTTAGAGTATGGTGTGTACTCAATTGGAGAGTAAAGAGGAAGGCAAGGTAGTTCCTTCCAAAGTAAGATCATTTGAGTTGCAGGGTGTTGCAATTTCATGGGAGATCTACTTGGAGTGCATTGTGTACTCGGTTGAGTATGTTTGTATACTTAGTGTAATGGCAGTAGTGTTACTGACTGGTTGACTGGTGGTGTTGTTATTAGCTGGTGGAGGTGAACACCAACTCTATGTTTGAGTTGTGTGTTGGGATCGTAAGAGAGAGAGTGAGCTCTTGAAGGTGAATTACTAAACACTTGGTGTGGGAATCCTGTAAGGTAGGAAGAGTGTGGCGTCTCTTCATTTGTAATTCTTTTCTGGAAGAGTATTAATATAATTGAGTATTGTCTCTCATATTTTGTGTTATTTTTGAATTCTAGTTACTTGTTACTTTTGGTTTAATTTTGCATATTAAGTTGCTTGTACATGGTAATTACTGGTGCTTTCGGGTCCTAACAGTTGGTATCAGAGCTAAGGTTGCAGGGAGCAAGTTTGTGTTTGATTACAGGTCACTCTCAGGGGTTTTTGATTGAGTGGGAGTATAGCAATGGCAGAAGAAAGTAAGCTAAGAATGGAGGAATTGAAAACCACGAATGGTCAATTACGGTGTTATGGAAAGAAAGAGCAAGAAAAGAAAGATTATTGGTTGGTAGCAGATCAACATGAAGGAACTGAAGAAGCAAAAGTTGTAGGTGTTGTTGCACAGGATGCTCTAGGATGTTCCTTGGATAAAGTAGGATCTTGTCTTATAGATTATGTTGCCTCTTTCCATGCAGCTCAAAATAGAATATTTTTCCATGTTAAGGTCTTCGGAGGCTTTGGAAAGATTTATTTAGGGGCTGGTGTGCCTTGCCAAAGAATTGGCAAAGGGGAAGTGAAGCTGAAATTGCAGGTGGCCAACACATGGGTGTTGAAGAATGTCATGTAAGTCCCAATTCTGAAGATGTGACTAATTGCTTCAGAAAAGTTAGGTGATGAGAGATGCACAAGAACTCTCACAGTGGATGCACTTGAATTAGCTGGTGGTAACAAAGTAGGTATCCTTTATCTATCTACTTATATTACTAATTCTTCTTCTATTGTGAAGACATGGCTTTGTAGGCTTGGTCACATGAGCAAGAAGGAGATACATGTTCTTAAGAGGAAGTCAGATGTGTTTGATAGACATAAGAACTGGAAAGCCTTGGTGTTTTCGGAGGAGATGACAGACAGAGATCAATGGAGAAGGCTGGACATCTTTGAGTAGGGCAGTTTAGATAGGGTTTTGATCCATGGAGAGCTTGTAGGTAAAAATTCATCACTCACAGGCAAACACAGTTATCGGCATCGATCATGGGGAACTGGCATCGAACAGACAGGTGCTGATGTCAGTCATGTGCAAACCAGAGCTGGTAGTGTTGGGCAGGGTGGCTATCAGCGTCAGTCAGGAAACCGACATCGGTAACCTGGTAAGACCGATGTCAGTAAAAAAATTGGCATCGACAAAAAGGATAGTCACATGGAATTGACGTCGGTCAGATGCAGATTGTGTGGTGACCGTGGTCAGTCACTGTAATGTATTTTAGGCAGATAACAAGCTATCAAGGAGTCTCAAATGCCCATATGGAGGACTGAAAGTGGTAAGTAAGCCTCAAATTCATTGTTCCTCTTCTTTATACTCATTGCTCACTGTAGAGTAGGAAGGATCCAAAAAATAATGGGAGCATGGCATGATTAGGATACAAAACCAAATGGGAGATTTGGTAGGGTTGCCAGCCGGATGAAAGCACTAAAAGATGAATGGATACCTTAGTTAAAGAATAGAGAGAATGGACACGTGACATGGAAGGCCAGGTCATATGGTCTTGAGGAAGCTGCAAGATAGTGGTATAGGGTTTGACAGGTGGATGACAAAGCATGGCTTTAGTCAATGTCAGTGCAACCATTGTGTTTATCTTACCAGGTTGGATAATGATTACAACATTATCCTGTTATTGTATGTGGATGGTATGCTAGCTAGCAGGTTCATACATATAGGGTTTTGCTGAGCTAAGGGTAAGGTTGGTTCAGTGGCATGTCATGAGGAATTTGGAGCAGCAAAATTCTTTGGCATGAGAGACATGGAAGATCACAGGTTGATTTTATCTCCAGTGGGAGTTGATGTGAATTAGGTGTTAGCGAGGTTCAATACACAAGATGCAAAACTAGAGCACACCAAGGGCTGGACAGTTCAGTGTCTGAAATCACTTGAGGTTTGATATAGACCTGAGTTTGCCCACATAGTGGGAGCTATCAGAGAGTTAGGAGCCAATTCAGGGAAGTGGGTTCTAGAGTATTTGAGAGGGACCAGCAGCAGGTATACATGCTATGCAC
The DNA here is from genome assembly GCA_037957365.1 of Torreya grandis. Classification (NCBI taxonomy): domain Eukaryota; kingdom Viridiplantae; phylum Streptophyta; class Pinopsida; order Cupressales; family Taxaceae; genus Torreya; species Torreya grandis. The sequence continues at coordinate 1,353,509 of JARHVA010001105.1, read as the reverse complement.
GGTTAGGACTTCACTACATGGGTTTGTAGGTTTGGATGTGGTAGGTTACTTGGATGATAGGAGGTGCACCACATGTTGTGTGGTGGGTGGTCTTCAGGATTGATCTTGAAGAGGGATACAAGCCAAGGAACAGATTAGACAGTGTATAGGTATAGGTACAGTGCAACTATTTATCTCCAAGTGGGAGATTATTAGGTTGTAGAGCTAAAAGCTTCACTGATGCAGACATTGGAGGAGGGTGCTAAGTGTCATAGTCACTGGTGTCAGTCAGGATAATTGACGTTGGTCAGGTGGAGATAGGAAGCTACCGATGATGGTCAGATATCGGCCAATGTCAGTCGCCTGTGCGGTTCTAAACTGCGAGTTCCACGGACAATTCGTTAATAAACCAGTTGTTTGCATGAAGAAGGCTAATTTTAGTCTTGAGCTGCAGATCTAATTATTGTAATTAGGTGTCTAATTATTGTTTGCATGAGATCTATATAATAGACTCATGGGTTGTATTGTAATTTGTGCTAGAGAGTAAGAGAGCAAATATTAGCTCTTTCAGAGTGAAGAGAGCAAGGTGTGTTCCTCTTGGTGCCACAGTGCCAAGTGTGGGTGCTGGTTTGGAGAATCAGAAGGATTCTTCATGTGTTGAGGATTAACCAATAATTTGATTACACTTATGAAAGTAATAAACGCAGAATTAAATCAGAATGATAAGTAACCAGAATGATAAATAGCAAACAATGAGAGATATAAGAAACCACCCTAAAAATTTGTATTAAACTCTTTACAGAAGGAATACAATTGAAGAAACTTCTTTTCTTCCACACCTCTCTCAGATGTACAGATCTCTCTCTAGATCTCTTTCTCTCAAGAGCTCTCTCTCTTAAGTACAATCAACTCCAACAACCTGGAATGATTCACCTATACAATTCTGTACTATTCTTCAACATTCTACAATACACTACTATAAGCTAAGAAGATCTAATCCTACATATAGAATTAGGAAACTTGAGCATGCATTTGCAACCAACAGTTATGCCTCTTGAACAAGGGCTCTAAAAATAGTCTTACTAATAATAGAGACGCGGACTTAAGACTATGACTTAATCTCATCATGCAAACACTCGATTCTGTCCATGGAAATAGCTCTCTGGATGCACAGGTAACCGATGTCGATTCTTGCATGCTTGCCTGTGACTGACGTTGGCCGAATCTCTATCGATGCCGGTGTCTCTTGAACTGCTCTTGACTGACTTTCATCGCTCCTGACCAACACCGATGACTATGTAACTATTTAAACCTTGTAAAGCACTCCTTGGTGAAGCTTTTAGGCTCCACACCTTCACAATCTCCCACTTGGAGATAAACAGTTGCACCAGTACCTGTACAGCAACATCTTCTAGCTCCTCCATCTTCAACTCAATCATGAAGACCAACAGAAGTTGAATGAAGATTCAACTTCTCTTTTGTAACCAGCTTGGTTAACATATCAGCAGGATTCTTATCTGTATGGATCTTCTCCAGCTTCAACTCACCATCCTCCAATACCTGTCTTATGAAGTGGTACCTAAGTTGTATATGCTTTTTTCTTGAATGAAAGGCTAAATTCTTAGCCAAATGAATTGCACTCTGACTATCACTGTATAATCTACAACTCTCTTGCTCTTTTCCAAGCTCTTCCATGAATCGTGTCATCCATATCATCTCTTTGCTAGCCTCTATGACTGCAATATACTATGCTTTTGTAGTTGACAAGGCAACAACCTTCTGCAACTTTGATATCCAGCTAACCACCATTCCACCAATAGTGAAAACATATCCTGTGGTGCTCCTCCTACCATCCAAATCACCTGCCATATCTGAATCTACATAACCATGTAGAGAAGTATTTGAACCTCCATAGCACAAATGCCTACTGCTGGTTCCTCTCAGATATATAAGGATCCACTGTACTTCTTTCCAGTGCTCCTTCCCTGGATTGGCCATATACTTACAACTCCCACTGCTTGGGTAATATCCGGTCTAGTACACACCATTGCAAACATTAAAATCCCTACTATAGAAGAATATGGAACTTTACTCATGTACTCTACCTCATCATGTGAATTAGGACATTGTTCTTTACTCAACTTAAATGTCTAGCCAAAGGTGTGCTTACCGATTTTGCATCCTGCATATTGAACCGTTTCAACACCTTGTTCACATAATCCTCTTGAGCCAAAATCAACCTGTGATTTTTCCTGTCTCTCTTAATGCTCATGCCAAGGATTTTCTTTGCTGCTCCCAAATCCTTCATGGCAAATGTTTGAGCTAATTTCACCTTAAGCTCAAAGATATCCTGCATGTGTGATCCTGCAACCAGCATATCATCTACATACAACAATAGAATAATATATCTACCATTATCCAATCTCTTAAAATACACACAATGGTCAGATTGAAACCTACTATAGCCATGCTCAGTCATAAACCTATCAAATCTCAAATACCACTGTCTAGGAGCTTGCTTAAGGCCATACAAGCTTTTCTTCAATCTGCACACTAACTTCTCCTTACCTTTGACCTCAAATCCTTTCAACTGTTCCATATATATTTTCTCATCCAAATCTCCATGAAGAAATGCTATCTTAACATCAAGCTACTCAAGATGCAAATCCTCAATAGCAACTAAAGATAGTACAGTCCGTATAGAAGTCATTTTAACAACAGGGGAAAAAATCTCACCAAAATCAATACTTGGCTTTTGTGCAAATCCTTTCACTACCAACCTGGCCTTATATCTCATCTGTCCATTCTCACCTTCTTTAATTCTATAGGTCCATCTGTTCTTCAGTGTCCTCTTACCATCTGGCAACTCAACCAAATCCCATGTTTGGTTCTCTCTCAAGGACTCCATTTCCTCAACCATGCCATGCTCCCACTGACTCTTGGACTCCACCTGTAATGCTTCTTGAAAACTCTCTGGTTCTCCACCATCAGTTAGCACTAAATAGAATAATGAAGGGAAATATCGAATTAGAGGTTTACTTACTCTTTTTGACCTCCTGATGGGCATCTGAGACTCATCCACAACACGTTGTCTGCCCAAATTCTCTGACAGTGACCGACCTCAGTCACTTCCAGGCCTATAACTGGCCGACGTTGATTCTGCCTGACCAAAATCAGTGCCTGTTCTACCGACGTCAGTCTCTATATGATCGACATCAGTTTCTTTCCCGCCGACGTCGGTTCCTACCTGGCTGATGTCGGTCTCTGTGTTTTCTTTTCTGTGATTAATTTTTTCCACGAGCTCATTTTGGACCGTCACCTCATCCAATTCTCCATTGCTCTGCCCAGATTGATTTAGCTTCCTCAGCTGATCACTATACATCACTTTTTCATTAAAAACAACATCACGGCTCCTAATTATCTTGTTAGTTCCTAGATTCCAAAATCTGAAACTGAAATCATCAGAGCCATAGCCAATAAATGTGCATCTCATAGACTTAGCATCTAGCTTCTTTCTATTTTCTTTATCAACGTGCACAAAGGCTTCACAACCAAAAACTTTGAGAAATGAGAGATCTACCTTTTTACCTGTCCATGCCTCTTCTAGAATTCCACCATCCAGAGCTGTAGAGGGTCCTCTGTTAATCAGGTACACTACAGTGTCAACAGCTTCTACCCAAAACTCTAAGGGCAAACCAACATGCAATCTCATACATCTTGCACGCTCCATGATTGTTTTGTTCATCCTTTCAACAACTCCATTTTGCTGAGGTGTCCTTGGAACCATCCTTTGCTTGCGGATTCCATGCATATAACAATACCAATTGAACTTATAGCTGCAGAACTCACCACCATTGTCAGATCTCAGGCACTTTAATATTCTGCCTGTTTCATTCTCAACCATAGCTTTCCAAATCTTAAAATTCTCAAATACATCAGATTTCTTCTTAATACAATAGATCCATACCTTTCTTGTAGCATCATCTATGAACGATACATAGTACTGTGATCTTCCAATAGAAGTAACCAGAGCCGGTCCCCACATGTCTGTGTGAACAAGCTGTAACTTATGCTTCTTCTTTGTTGATCTAGTCTTGAAAAAACTCACTCTCTTCTGTTTCCAAAAAACATAGTGCTCACAAAAATCCAGATCTATGCTTTTCAAATCTGAAAGCTTACCTTTAGACTTAAGAATTGACATACCCTTCTCACTCATGTGGCCAAGCCTTGAGTGCCACAATTTTGCATCCACATCTGAAGTAGATAATATAGAAAGAGAATTGTTAGTAACACAGTTACATAAATAGAGTACCTACTCTCTTACCTCTAGCCATTACAAGTGCACCCTTGGTCACCTTCCAAGATTCAGCTGTGAGAGTTACTATACAACCCTCATCCCCTAAATTCTTGCAGAAATCAAATTTCTCTTCAAGCTAGGAACATGCATAACATCTCTCAACACCCATGTGTTGCCATTCTACATTTTCAGTTGCCCTTTACCTTTGCCAATAATTTTACAAGGCTCATCAACCCCTAAATACACTATTCCAAAATCTCCATGGACATAGTCACTAAAATATTCTCTATTAGGGGTAGCATGAAAAGATGCACCAGAATCTAAAACCCAAGATTCTATATTATTATGAAAAGAGAATATTAAAGCATCTTGTGCAATACCTGCAACCTTTACTTCTTCTTTTCCTTTGTGCTGATTGTCCTCCTTAGACTTTGACCAGCAATCTCTGCTTATGTGCCCCATCTTTCCACAATTCTAGCATTGTGGCTTCCTGCCATTTCTGGATTTGGATCTACCTCTCACCTTTGATTTAGACCTTGATCTCCCTTTCTTGCTCTTCTCTTTTTGCCTTCCCCTGCTCTCAAAACTTAAAGCGTTCCCTAATGTTTCCTCTGTGCTTTTCCTATGAATTTCCTCATTCAAGATAACACTAACAACATCCTCTACTTTTAAAATATTTGAAGTAGATGCAGTATTACTAATTGCCATTACTAGGCTATGCCAGCTTTCAGGCAAAGAACATAATATTAAAAGAGATTTAATTTCATCATCAAACACTATATTGACTGAACTTAATTGATTTACAATTCCATGGAAATCATTTAGGTGATTAGATACAGATCCACCTTCCTACATACACAAATTAAATAACTGCTTCATAAGATATACCTTATTAGAAGTTGAGGGTTTTTCATACAAATTTTCTAAAGTAGTCATCAACTCTACCGTTGTCTTTGCCTGTGATAAATTAGATATCACAGTAGATGTTAGACTCAGTCTTATAGACTCCAGAGCCTTTCTATCAAGAACTTCCCATTCTTCATCATCCATGTCTATGGGCTTCTTTGCAATCCCACCTAACAGTAAGTATAGATCTTTCTGATACAGATAATCTTCTATCTGCATTCTCCAATGTTGATAATTTTTGCCATTAAACTTCTCCATTCTCAGTTTACTTTCTTCTGCCATTGCTTCTCCCACTCAAACAGAAATCTCTGCAGAAACCCCTATGAGTAACCTGTAATCAATACACACTACACAGATATGAACCACCTGTTAGTGAACCTGAGCTCTGATACCACTTGTTGGATATCAAGCTTTGAACCTACAACCAGGGCTCTGATACCACTTGTTGGGGATCAACCAACAATTTGATTACACTTATGAAAGCAATAAACGCGAAATTAAATCAGAATGATAAGTAACTAGAATGATAAATAGCAAACAATGAGAGATACAAGAAACCACCCTAAAAACTTGTATTAAACTCTTTACAGAAAGAATACAATTGAAGAAACTTCTTTTCTTCCACACCTCTCTCTCAGATGTATAGATCTCTCTTTAGATTTCTTTCCCTCAAGAGCTCTCTCTCTCAACTACAATCAACTCCAATAACCTGGAATGATTCACCTATACAATTCTATATTGTTCTTCAACATTCTATAATGCACTACTATAAGCTAAGAAGATCTAATCCTACATATATAATTAGGAAACTTGAGCATGCATTTACAACCAACATTTATGCCTCTTGAACAAGGGCTCTAAAAATAGTCTTACTAATAATAGAGACACGAACTTAAGACTATGACTTAATCTCATCATGTAAACACTCGGTTCTGTCCACAAAAAGAGCTCTCTGGACACACAAGTAACTGATATCGATTCCTGCCTACTTGCCTGTGACCGACGTCAGCTGAATCCCTATCGACACTGGTGTCTCTTGAATCGATGTCAATCACTCCTGACCCACACCGGTGACTGTGTAACTATTGCAACCTTGCAAAGCACTCCTTGGTGAAGCTTTTAGGCTCCACACCTTAACATCATGTATGTAGGATCTTGGTCAACAGGTGTGCAAGGCCATATTTGGAGATCTACATGGTAAGTAAGATCATTGATCTACAGGTGTATGTGTGTGCGAGTGCAGGTGTGTAGAACCAGGTTGATCTGTAAGTGGTAGCAGGATCAAGGTGACATCAACACAACAAAGAGCAAGTTTAGGTGGGATCTACTTGGAGTACAGTGTGTACTCGATTGGAGAGCAAAGAGGAAGACAAGGTAGTTCCTTCCAAAGTAAGATCATTTGAGTTGCAGGGTGTTGCAAGTTCATGGGAGATCTACTTGGAGTGCATTGTGTACTCGGTTGAGTATGTTTGTATACTCAGTGTACTGGCAGTATTATTATTGACTGGTTGACTGGTGGTGTTGTTATTGGCTAGTGGAGGTGAACACCAACTCTGTGTTTGAGTTGCGTGTTGGGACTGTAAGAGAGAGAGTGAGCTCTTGAAGGTGAATTACTGAACACTTGGTGTGGGAAGCCTGTAAGGTGGGAAGAGTGTGGCGTCTCTTCATTTGTAATTCTTTTTTGGAAGAGTATTAATACAATTGGGTATTGTCTCTCATATTCTATGTTATTTCTAAATTCTAGTTACTTGTTACTTCTGGTTTAATTTTGCATATTAAGTTGCTTGTACATGGTAATCAATGGTGCTTCTGGGTCCTAACACATGTAAAGCATGTAAAGTGGTCCAAACAAGACTATACGCATCTAGGTAGAGAATGAACATGCAAAAAACTAATAAAGTATTATTTTTTCCATCTATAAGAAGATCTATAGTCCAAGACTATAGTAAGGAGTATGTTGAGTTTTTTCATTTAAGAATCAAATTATTTAAACTTAGAAAAGACATGCAGCTAATTTCAAGTATGACTCTCTCAATTCCAAAAGGGAGACTCTAATGCATGAAGGGATCGAGGATTTTAATGATGGATGGATTTTCAAGGAACTAACACAAAGTTTCAATGCTGCATATATGATATTAAACATGGAATTTCATGCATGCTTCAGTTTTCAAAGAGCTTTTTCATGCAAGCAGAGGCCTTTTGGAGTTGATTGGTCTTGAGTTTGAGTTGACTTTTTAAAAAGTGTCACATCTATTCTAGTTTATCTTTTTAATTAAAGGCTTTCAACACTTCCAAATGTATCAAGTGGAGTTTTCTCTTTGAATATTTGGAATAGCTTTCATGCACGGAAAAAATTAGTCCAAGATGGGCCCACCATCCTTTTCCAATGCCAAAGAGTTTTTTCATGCAAGACATAAGACAAAAAAATATTATTTAAAGAATTAGTTATATTTTTATAGTTGAAGTTGGACTTGTGAGATATAGGAGTTGATCTTTTATTCTATTTCCAGTGCCAATCTCTTGCTTGTGTATGCTTTTCTATATAAGTTGGCTTTTTCAGCCTTGAATGGGAACCCCTTTTTTGGCAAGATCAGACTCTGCCAAAATTTGACTTTTGTTACCTTTTCAGGTAAATAGAAATAATTTTTTTTTAGATTCCAAAATGCTGGTATAATGTATTTAAGTTAGTGATTTGCATATGTAATAACATTTTCTTCCTTATCAAGTCTTGATTCTTACCTAGTTACTAGTTGATTAGATTATGTAGGTCATGTTCTATGTTTGATGTCTTTTGGCTCAAGTTATAATAGATATAAGTCACTGGTTAGTGCATTGAATCAAGCTTATTCCATTATTTTCCTTAAGATTTGATCACCAGATAAAACATTTTCATGAAATACTGATGCATAGAACTCAATTGGAGTTGAAGATTTAGTCTTTTCTTGTTTAATCAGTGTTTTAGAAGCTCAAATTGAGTGGATGAACCAAAATATAGGTGTATTACCATCATTAGATAGGATTTTCCTTAAATTTTCCTTTTTTCCTTTTTCCTCTTCTCTTTTCCCGAAATTTTGTTGTGTAAATCAGAGATCCTAATTGATACACCAAGGGGAGCTAACCCTTAGAATCTAGATATTCAATCCATTGATTGGGCCACCCATAGCCTAGGATTGTTTCCATGTTTCAACAAACTATGAAGTCCTGAAACTACCTTCACAAGGGTGCAAGTTTGATTAACGATAGTGCCATTTCTTCATATTAAGTTAGGAACTTGACATTTGGATAGGGCAAAACAAGTATAAAAACCCCTATTATAATCATTCATAGGGGGATTTGCATGTGTGAACCTTTGGAAAAATATAGAGCATTTTGTCTTGTAATCAGTAAGCACTCTAATGAGAATTTAATGTTTATCATATTGTACTTTGAATAATGAACTATTATAAGTTTTGAATATTGAAATGTGCCTCATGATAAAGTCATGAGTTCCCTCTTTTTATAACTAGCTAGTAATGGTAATATAATTTGGAATGTTAAGTAACAATAGTAGTATATTTGAGTTAACACAAGAAATGAGCAAACACACGTTGTGCTTCAAACTCTTTGGGAACCGATCTTTCACTGCATGTTTTAGGTGAGTATGTGAGACTCATCCCTCGCATCATAGGTCCAACATGCTACCTTGTTGGGAAGATACTTCAACACCGACATAAAGATAAATAAAAACCCAATAATTACAATATCTATACTTAAAATATAAAATATTATTATAGGTAATTATTTTTATATTAGTTTATATGTTAATATTTTATAACATGTTAAAATTTTAATATAAAAAATGAAATAAACACTTTTTTAATTCAACTTACTTTTTAACTTTCATAAAGTCCATCCCCATGTTCATCAACAAAGATCCACATTTAACCATAAAGGAAAAGAAAACACTCATTCTTTCTAGTGTAACTTGCACCTTTAGGGAAACTATTTGTAATAACTTAACGTCCAACCATTTTCATGATTCATGCTATATAATGATTATGGCTTCATTTTTGTGTTTAATCTTAGTTTAGAATTAAAATTTTGCTAATTGTTATGAATGTTAATTCTTTTTACATAGATTTACGTAATTTGAATGCTTATTTCTTCTATAATGTAAATACTTAATAAACTTCTCTTTGTAATATTGTGTAAACAACTCAATAGTTGTAGGTTCATTGCCATTAATATGATTTATATATTATACAAGATAATATTTATATATATTTCATATATTATATATTAGTAGATGCTAGATATAATCTCAAAACAAAAATATACAATTCCTCTGGCTTTCTTTGCAACTTTGGGGCAATTGATAGTAAGTAATAAATAATGTAGATGGAATGAAAAATCCACAAACCTTAAACACTTTAATCTTTTAATGTCTAGAATATTTGTTGCACATTTACTTGTAATTAAAAGAAACAATGGGTGGAACAATTATGGTAATCTAGATTTTATAAGTATTAAATGATGTAGGTGTAATGAATATTCAACCAACCCTAAACACTTTAATCTTTTATTTTGGGGCTAATTTCAAAATTTTGATATTTAATTCAAAGGCTTTATATAGTGGTGAAGCCCTAGAGATTCATCTCACAAGAGACAAAATAGGAAATATGTCATTTAAACCATTCAACAATTGACATGTAGATGGCTGGAAATTAGGGGAATGATTTTGACCTGAATGGATTTAGAATGATAGACTCACTTAGCTTGATGGTAAACATACCTATAGTCCACAGTCATGGTGGCTAGTATAGTATTTATAGATATATTTTTGAAGCAAATATTATGTATGGATCCCCATTGCTTCTTTTTAGGAAAGGAACTTACGACATTATTAGTGTCTTTATGGAATGTGTTAAGTTGGTAGCTTAAATATTTGATATGGACTTTTATCAATAGTTAAAAAGAAGAGGGATTAAGTATGATCTAGTGGTGGAAATAGCCCAAGTAGAATTGTATGGAAAATATGCAGGCATTAAGATTGCATGCCAAGTGTATGATAAGATGCCTGACCCAAATGGGGTTTCATGGATGGCAATGATTCTAAGTGATCTTGCACTTCAATTCAAAAAAGGTAATGAAGACTCTTTGTCACGACCTCTTGTTGTATCTCTATTGATTGTAGACCTGGTTGCTGGTGATTGAGATGGTCTAGGGCCTAGAATTTTATGCTAGCGATGCATTTTATATAGAGAGGTATCTTATAATCTATGTTAGGACATGAAGTTATTTGAAACACCTTCAGTTCAAGGTCCCTTGGCCAATAAGATAATACAACCTATCAATTTGTGTTTCAAGTTGACAGAATATGTGAGCCTTAAGGTAGGTGCATTGAGTGATCCATGAGTAGTTGGAGTTCATGGTTGCCATTGTGATTTTATAGGTGCTGCAACCAACATGTTGATTGTGGGGGTAGGTCCTATTGGCATTATTTAAATACTGTATACAAATTAAAATGGCAAAGACTTTCCCAATTTTGGCAATTATGCAAATCAATTATTCTAAGAAGTTGAGAAAGAGGAGGATGCTTGCAAAATGTTTGACAAAATTCCTCAAAGGAATTTGGTCATGAATAGAGCCCTAATTATAGTAAAGGTAAGACATGTAAAGAAGATAGGATAGTCTCAAAGAGTGTATTTTACTTTAGGTGCATCTGAGTAGACTTCGTGATTGATCTCAAGCTAAAACTTGAGATTTCTATTAGTATTCCTGTGGATTTGCAACATATTTTACATGAGGGAAAACAATTGTAGGATCACTTACCTCTATATAGATATCATTTAGGCAATGACGTTACCCTCTTCCTGGTGGCTAGGATGCATGGAAGAGCTACAGGGTCTGGACAATCATCATCCTCTAAACCCGTGACATTCAAATCCAAGGTGATATCCAAACAAAACCACAGTAAATGTGCCAATGAATCCCATTAAACATCACTAAATATAATCTGAAAGAGTATAACAGAGGAAAACAAATATGTTCAAAATATAAATAAATTATACAAAATAATAAAATACCTAATTTAATCAAATATACAATATATTGTTAATATTAATTATAATACTATATATATATATATAATTATAAATATTAATTATAAAATAATATATACTTATTACCCCTCAGAAAAAATTATAAACAGGAAGATCTAAAGGAACTAAATCGATACCTGCACTAGGTTTTTTTTCTTCATTTAGATAGTGAATTTGAGAAACTTTCATAATTTTAGATAACAGAGGATGAGTAAAAGAAGAAGGCATAATAATTCATAGAAATGTATGATGAAGGAGAAGAAATTGTATAGAAGAGGTGACCCACTTATCAATGCTAATTGTAGGAGCAATGTAAGATCACCTATTCCACTAGAAGAATATGAAGTGGTATAACTATGGAGATTTAATCGAGTTACAGAATGGGCCCTACCCCATGATGGGCTTAATCTAGGTGGAGATGATGTAGTCAAGTGTTATGTTGGAATATTTTAATTGATGTCAAAGTCAAAGTGAAGGGAAAGCTACAGTAGCTTCAGATTCACTTAGTAACTTTAGACTATCCCCCAGAGCTTAGTACTCAAGACTTGACAAGTACCTACAAGACCAAGGATTTAAGAGAGCATTTATCAATAATAATTTATTTATCAAAATTGAAGCTGAGAATCAATTAATTTTTGTAGTTTATGTTGATGATATAATATTTGGAGGAGATAGTGAGAAGTTGTCTAAAAAATTCGTTGAAGACATGTAGAAGGAATTTGAGATGTCCATGCTTGGTAAGTTATCATTCTTTCTTGGATTGCAAATATCTCAATCTAGTAAAGGAATACTCATCTCCTAGACTAAGTGTGCTAATGAATTTTGAACAAATTTGAAATGGAAAACTGTGCACCAGTTGGCATGCCTAGAGCTATAAGAAATAAGTTGAGTAAGGATGATGAATCATCGAATGCAAATCAGTCCCTCTACAGATCAATGATTGATAGTCTTTTGTACATAATGACATCTAGGACATATATCATGCAAGTAGTGGTCATGGTAGCATGCTATTAGGTATCTCCTAAATAAACACATGTGAAATTGGTGAAGTGGATATTTAGATATCTAAAAGGGACCCTGAACTATGGATTGTGGTATCCTACATGGAAGGATTTCACATTGGTAGCATAAACAGACTCAGAGTGGGAAGGATGCCTAGATGATAGAAAAAGTACAAGCAGACGAGCATTTTTCCTTGGAGATAGCCTAGTGTCTTGGCTAAGTAAGAAGTGTAATTTAGGTTCCTTATCCACAGTAGAGGCAAAATACATATTAGTAGTATCGTGTTGCACTTAGGTTCTTTGGATGAAGCAGACCCTTAAAGACATCAAGATAGAATATGATCATCCAATTTCAATATACTGCTACAATACCAATGCTATCAGCATCTCAAAGAATCCAGTGATGCATTTTAGAACAAAGAACATTCCAATCAAATACCATTTCATGAGAGAGCAAGTTGTAGAACAATAGTTAAAATTGGAATATATTGCCACCATAGAGTAGGTAGCGGACATTTTCACCAAGCCTCTTCAATTTGGACTTTTAGATCAGCAATTATCTTCTTTAAATATTCTAACAATTTTTGCTTTTAAATATTTCTACTCTTCTTTATTAAATTTCACTTTTAGATCTATTTATTTTTCCATTCACTATGCACCTATTTATAACCCATGAAAAGCCATAAATTAAGGTTGTGACTCTTCAAAGGTCACAACTCCTCCCAATGGTCACAACTCCTCCTAAAGGTGGGATGACTTCCTATAAATTAGTGCCATAATATTTTAGTAGGTCATCTAAGGTTGGAACCAAAAATAAGAAAGGTAAGAAAGGTAGGATAGAATGAAGTTTCGCAAGTAAAAGACAATGGAAAAAACCATTGGCATGATAGAATATCATTCTTATCAAAATATTCTGATAGGTACTGAGGATTATTTTATGGTTATTACTTTAATTTCAACATTTTTGTCATAGAGCAAAGGAGTGTAAGAGACATGCGAGGAATGGATACACATGGAATACTGGGTGGGTGCTCACAAATTGACTGAGTTGGTGTTTGGTTTGGGGATTGGTGTCTCTAGTAGATTTATGCCTGCAAACATTGTAAAAGAGTTTTATATATATATATATATATATATATATATATATATATATATATATATATATATATATATATATATATATATATATAAAATCATGGTTTTCTCTCGAAAGGGTTTCCAAGTAAATCATGTATTTTTTTGTGTTATTAATTACTATATCTTAAATGTTTATGGTTATTGTGGTTGATTAAATTTAAAAGATTAAAATATTATCTTATACTTATTCCCACACTCCCTCCCCCTCCCCTCTCAATATAAAATTGTGCTTAACATGTTATTATTTGTTGAACATGTGGATTAGGTTCCTGACACATATTAGTGGTGTCTTAATTACTTAATCATATGGTTTTTATGAAATCAAAATGTATTTAAGTGCTATTGATACATATTTTTTAAATAAATAACAATAAAAAGATTTAAAAAGTGAGTATAATTTTTAATAAAAGATTTATATATAAATTATATATGTGTAAATCAGTAGGCATATCACATTAAAAACATATGAGTGTCGATTTTATCTCATATTTATGAATCTTTAATTTTTTCAGATGCCAACTTCAAATATCTATCTCACTATATTGGGTATCTGCATCTTGTGCATTTGTAGTTTTTAGACAGTGATATCAAAAAGGTTAGTTTCTAGATGCAGACAGTGACAACCACATCATGTTGTTATTAATAGTTATTTTTTATTCTACAACGTGTGATTGTGCTAACCAATTTCTAGTCATCCTCCATCCTTATAGAAAGAAATTGATAACTAAATTATGCAACTTAAAACCAAAAATATTTACAAGGTAATAAAGAACAAATATAAATACTTACCAAAAAAAGTTTATAGTACATGATCATTACAATAAATCAAATATAAACTACTTATATCTAACCTCAGCTTTTCTTGCACCATGGAGGCAACCGCTAGTTATTAGTCAATGGTTATTTGGAGGGGCAAAGCCCCAAGATTCATCTCAAGATGAAAAAATAATGTTGTTTTCCCACATTCAAGCACTACCAAGTGTAAGAAATATGTGATTTCAGTTTTAATACAATCCTAGTCTGTTCTTGGGGTAGCTTCCTATTTAATACCATATCAACATTATATCCATTCTAGATAGATAAAGGAACCCTCTCCTTTGAAATACTATCATTGAAGCATTCAAAGTTGAGCTATTTACATTCATGTACCTTAGAATTGAAGAGTTTAAAGTCATGCAGGTTATGATCTTGTACATCATCATTTGAAAAAATGGTATTTGGATCATCCTCAAAGCCTTCAATGTTATACTCTCTACTGCTACTAAAATTTAGAGCTCCAACATTTGCACTCAATGAAATGCTCATGGGTGGACAAGCATGTGGGTTTTGTTGGTGAGCCAATGCCTCCTTTGGTTTACAATAACCAGCCAAATTAATATCATCACATCACAGGCCTTCACTTTCCATATACAAGTCAAATTAGTCTATTTCTTCTTCATCAAATGTAAAAAACTACCCCGCATCACATTACTACCCCTCTCAAACCTGTGGCCAAAAAATATGAATCCTCGAAGAGATGTGGGGCAGAGATGTTAGTAGTCAATAGCCATTCATCTTCATCAAATCATCAATACCCACATACCCCAAGCATCATTAGATAAGGAAAAAAACTTCACCTTAACTCACTTTTACTTCAAGCCAGATTTATCACCCCTAAATGAATCCAATTCAACCTATTCAAAAATAATGAAAACCACCCTCCCTGTTTTCATTAAAATAGAAAATTCCAAAATTTAAACACAATTTACATTTATTGCCCAAAACCAAAAAGTGGATATCTAAAACAAATGGTCCAATTAACCCTAAAACATTGAAAAGGCCTCCAACTCAAATAAAAAATCCATAATAATGGATACAAATATTAATGCTTTTACTTTTTTTTAAAGCAGAGAGGATTTGAACAAAGATAAAATTCCAGGCAAAATGGGGAGGAAATAAAAAACAATCTAATTATGTGTGCATCCTTTGCATAGGCTGTACACCCTTTGGAATACAAAGAGTGTACACCCTTTAGGGTCAGGACTGACCCAACCTCATTCTTGCATTGTTTTTTTTTAAAAGGGTGTACACCCTTTGCAAAAAATGCTTTCTATTTTTCATTGTGTCACTTTTTTTGTCTCCCAACTTTGTGCATCTACCCTTAAGGTTGATATCAAATCTAATCTTACTATACCTCACATGTTGGGGCATATTACAATGCCCATCTTTTTCTTAAATCACATGTTGGGTCATCTTGTGATGCCTACCCTTCTCTTATTTCAAACTTTGGGGCATATTTTGATGGCCATCCTTATATCAATGCACACTTTATGGCATCTATGATGACCATATTCACTTTTTCTTAGCCTTGAAAACATATTACATCATTTTCCTTTCCTAAACATCTCACCCTAAAAATGAGCTTTTTATGAATAATCTTGCACACATTCAATACCATAAACTTAAACTTTAAGAAATATTTAAAGCACCAACCAGGAATTATGTTTGATATATGTTCTTCATAGTTTCCTTCTTGTACATATCTCATGCTTGTACATAGTTAGTATATTTTGTATATGTTAATTTGTCTTGTTGGTTTTATTTAAACCTTTCTCTATTTTTTCTTATACCATAATATTTACTTTTATTGCAGATCTATATTTTATTTGGTTGTTGCCTCATTTTTCGACTCTTTTATTGCTTATTTTTTACAATCTTACACCTCTTGGTTTTATTTGGCCACTGCACATGTTCCTATTTCTTTGGTATCTTCATATTTATAATCTTCCCCCTTGTGTTTTTTCAATCACTGTCTCTTTTTTGTACTCTATTATAAATTATTTAATTTTAACCATTCCTCACTTGGGTTTTACCTCTTATCTTTGCATGTGTTATACCTAAATTATAATTTCTTTTTTCATATTTTGACATCTCTTAGTTTTTCAATTTTTGAGTTTTATAATAAGACTTGGGGAATACAACCAAGTTCTCCTCATAAATACTCGTTCTCTATAATTGCACCTTTGGGTTTTATCTCACTCTATCCCTATCTCTTTTAGCACATCTTGGCTCTAACATATTATCACCTTAATATCTTGCACCTTATGGCTTCTTTGTCACCTTTACACCCCTTGGATTTTAACATCCTTATTAATATAATCTTATATGAACTTCATATCTCTATCCCACTTATTTTTGGGCCTCTTTTTTTTTCAATGCATGAGTTTCATGGTAAGATCATGTGGAATATAATCAGGGTTTCTTCACAAACATCCATTGTATTATTACCTTTTATATCATGCCCCTACTCACAAACTGAGCTAGGTGTTTTCTTCGAAAAGTATGGCAATGGTCGAGAGTGGTGTCTTATCTCCTAGATTCAGATAGTTCTCTTATGGTAGAATTATTGTAGTTTTTATACATGTTTCTCACCCATATTTCACCCTCTCTTATGATGAAATTCTCAAACTTTTATATCATTTTATTGTCTCCCATTTATATATTTTTTCGATTAGGGTAACCCAATCATTCTCATGTTCATATATATTTCCCTCTATTTCTCACCTCTTTTTGGGCACTCTAAGGTCTATTTCAAGATTGCATTATTTTCCAAGGTACAAATCTAGGAGCATATAAGTTTCTTCATTTTTAGGCTCTCTTCTTTAGTGATTAGGTGTAATATCTCTTGTGTTAGTCATCATAAACACCCATTTTTGGTCTTCTAAATGCATATGGATTAGAAAAATAGAAAAAAAATCCAAAATATTTAGAAGATAAGATATAAAATCAATAGAAAAATAATAATGTAATTTTAAAAGGTAAAATATATTTCAAAAGTCAAATCACACTAGAAGATATGATCATATCATTTGGAATGTCCCCCTATACTAGTTGAATTTCAAAATACGTAGTTCACCTTATGATAGAGCCAAGGTTCATTGGGGTGTGGTATGTTAGTAGACAATGGTAGGAGGTCTCTTATATAATTAGTGTTATTTTATTTCTCACATAAGTACACGATGATCATATTTATATTTATGGCTCTGTAAAGGGTCATAAGGAATGATGAACACATTGTGAAAAGGTAGGATCCCTTTACATTTTAATGCATATAATATTCATGGGATGACCTTGATACTTCATTTGTTATCTCAATCCCATGCTTGTTCGGTCAGATTTTCTATATCAACCTCAAGGGTAGATGCACAAAATTGGGGGACAATAAAAAAGACACAATAAAAAATAGAAAGCATTTTTTGTAAAGGGTGTATGCCCTTTTTTTAAAAAAAAGGCAAGAATGAGGTTAGGTCAATCCTAACCATAAATGGAATACAACCTTTGTATTCCAAAGGGTGTATTCCATTTGCAAATGGCTTGCATCTTTTGCATAGGGCGTATGCCCTTTGCAAGCCATGTATTTTTCTGTTTGCAATTAAACGTTTGAAAGCCATGTATTTTTTTTTGTTTTGCAATTAGATGTATTTTATTTGCAAGGATATATTTAGTAAAATAAATGTTAAGTATAATTTTACATTTATAAAATACATTTTATAAATGAAAACTTATACTCAAAATGTATTTTACTAAATATAATAAATTAGGGCCACTCAACATCTTCTGAAATTGATTACAGAGCTATAGAAGTTACCATTTAAAAGTTAGTTTTTCAAATTCCATTCCAGTCAATACTTAGTTTCCAAAATTTTAGTATTAGGAGATAAAATGAAAAGCAAGGTTACAAATCATGTTACGTACGTAATAAATCTATATCATTGAGGATTACATGTCTGTTTTATCTACATAATTATTGCTTGGCTTGATCTCAAGAAATATGCCCTACCTAAATACACAAGCCATATATTGATATTTATTATTCCCTACTGGTGTCAAATTAAGTGTTCCACTTACTCAACTTGGTCTACTTCAAGGTCTTCTTCAAACTTGCTTGAAATTAGGTCTCTTCCTAACCATAAATTATCTGTTGGTCTATCACAAAAGGTCTTCTGAATATTGATATTGAAAGACTAATGACCTTGATATTTAGTATTATCTCTTGACTTTTTAGCCTCTGTATTCAAATCAAAAAACACTTTTAATGACTTAAAATAGGGTACTCAGTCCCAAGATAGTAATCTACTTTTAAGTAAAACCCTTCTTTGACTCCTAAAGCACTCAATTGTACATCCTCACTTCTTTGAACAATACCAGGAGTGTTTCACCAATTATTTGACTCAAGCTTCTTAGTGCGTGAATAACTTCAACTCAAAACTCAGATGACAATAACTCTACCCTTTATAGGCCTATAAGGGCAAATTCTACCTTTTAAGGACTTGATACAAAGAGGTCTACAAATACCTTATTTTTTGGACTCATTCAATTCAAAAACTCAATGAGAATATCCAGATAATGTTACAAGACTCATAGGTGTCTTTACGCAATCTCAAGATACCAATTAGATCACCAAAGTGCCCAAAAAGTTGACTACTTATCCTAAGCATTGCTACAATATTGTGTATAGGCATATTTGGTCTTGAAAAGGTGTTATTAATCTAATCTCATCAAAGGATTCTTTTAAACCTTTATTAATATGTTTGGAGACTATCTCTAAGGATAAGAAACCAATTTCCTTTATTGCTTTCTTAAGAATTATAATTCAATGGAAACTCTACTCTTTAGGTCTAGATGGCCTAATCTACTTACTTAGAAGGATATTGACTTGGATTAGCTATCAAATGAAGCGCTTTACTTGTAAGTATTATACAGTGTTTACATAATATCATTAGACCTTCATAAGAGGTTTACACTCAATCAACAAAGTTGCAGATGTATTATACTTGGAATTTGTTATCTTTGCCTTGGAATCTTCTTAACAACCTTGTTCATAACTTAGAAAATGAAATTTGATTAATGGGTCTATCAATATGCATAAATGAATGGCCTAAAACATGAAACCTATAACATATATAGAGTAATGATACAATCATTCATACATTACATCTACCACATACATGGTACTACATATAGGTATTCAGTCACTCAGACATGACATTTTCATGTGTTCATGATATGGTCACTCATATTGGACATGAATGTAACTAATAACCATAGAGCACTCCATTTCTACCTAAACCATTGGCCCAAAACCCCTAACCCTAAACACTAAACCTTAAACTCTAAACATTAAAACCTAAGCCCTAAACCCCAAACCCTAAACCCTAAAACATGAACACTAAATAATATAACTAAACCCTAGACCCTAAGCCCTAAACCATGAACCCTTAACCCTAATATATTAGCCCTAAACCAAAAATAATAATCCCTAAACCCTAAACTATAGACCCTAAACATATAAACTTAAAACATTAAATCCTATACTTTATACCCTAGACCCTAAAACCTAAAACATAAATGTAAGCCCTTAACCTTAAACCCCAAACCATAAACCTAAAATCCTAAACCCTAAAACCTAAATGAAATCCCTTAACCCTAAACCTCAAGCCTAAAACCATAAACCATAGGTCATAAAGTTTAAACATTAAATCTTAAACTAAAAATTCTAAACCCAAATCAAAAATTGAAAACCCAAAACCTTTAACACCAAACCTATATCCTTAAACCCTAGAACCTTAACCCTAAACCTTAAACCTAAAACCCCAAACTATAAACTCTAGACCATAAACACTAAATTCCAAATCTTAAACCCTAAGCCCTAATCCCCAAACACTAAATCCCAAACCCTAAATACTAAACACTAAGTTCCAAACCCCAAACCCTCAACCAAACCCACAAGACACAAACCCTAAACTTTACACCATAAACCCTAAGTGTGAAACCATAAACCCAAAACCCTAACCCCAAACACCAATCCACAAACCTTAAAAGATGAACTCTTGGTCCCTTGACCCATAAACCATAAATCTCAAACCTTTAAGCATAAAAATAAATAATAAGACCTAAATCCTAATCCCTAAGACATAACACTAAAACTTGAACCCTGAATGCTAATCCCTATCCACTAAACCCTAAGTTATGAATCTTGAACCATCAACCATAAACCTTAAACCCTAAATTTATAAATCCTAAACCTCTATCTGTAAACCATAATCTTGAGTTATCACCTATATAGAAAAAGGATAGCAGGCATTGGCTAAGCCATATCTTGAAATGATAGGGGTCATTCTAACCTATATAGAGAAAAGAGTGACTAAAGACATTCATGTAAAAGGATTAAAGGTGGATTCAAAATGAATTCCTAAATAATTTATGATTTTTTTAATCAATGGATCTATTAATATGCATAAATAGATAGCCTATAGCATTCAACCTATAACATACATATAACAATGATATAGTAATTCATACATTACATCTACTCCATACCTAGTACTACATGTAGGTATGTTGTCACTCATATATGACATATTCCTATATTCATAATACAATCACTCTTACTAGACATAAATTTAGCTAATCACCCTAGTACACTTCATTTGCACCTAAAACATTAACCCTAAAACCCAAACCCCAAACCCTAAACACCATAAACCTTGAACATTAAGCCCTAAACCTAAACCCTAAACATCATAAACCTTGAACAATTAACCCTAATACATTATCCCTAAACACAAAACAATAATACCTAAACCCCAAAACCTATACCTTAAACATAGAACCTTTAAACCTTAAACCATAGACTTTATACCCTAGACCCTAAGCCTTAAAACATAAAATTTAAGCCCTTAACCCTAAATCCCAAACCATAAGCCTAAAATACTAAATCCTAAACACTAAACATTAACCCTATACCCTTAATATTAAACACTAAACCTTAAACATAAAATTCAAAATCATGAACCTAAAACCCTAAACACCAAACCCCAAAACCTTAACCCCTAAACTATTAACACTAAACCATAATATTAAAACCCTAAGCACTAAACCCTAAACCCTTAAAGTTAAACCCTAAAGGTCCCTAAACCTTAAAACCTAAATGTAAGCCCTTAACCCTAAAACCAAAACCATAAACCTAAAATCCTGAATCCTAAACCTAAAACCTAAATGTAATCCCTTAACCCTAAACCCCAAGACTAAAACCATAAACCATAAGACATAAACCTTAACTATTAACTCCTACAATGAAAATTCTAAACCTAAATTGAAACATGAAAACCCAAAACCTTAAACACTAAACCTAAACCCCTAAACCCTAAACCTAAAACCCTAAAACATAACCTCTAAACCATAAACACTAAACCCCAATCCCTAATCCCCAAACACTAAATACCAAACCCTAAATACTAAACACTAAGTTCTAAACCCCAAACCCTCAACCAAACCCTCAAGACCAAAACCCTATATTTTACACCATAAAACCTAAGTGTGAAACCATAAACCCAAAATCCTAACCCCAAACACCAAGGTCCAAATACTAAAAGTTAAACTCTTGGTCCCTTGAGCCATAAACCATAAATCCCAAACCTTTAAGCATAAAATATAAATTATAAGCCCTAAATCCTAATCCCTAAGCCATAACATTAAAACTTGAACACTAAACGCTAATCCATATACATTAAACCCTAAGCTGTGAATCTTAAACCATCAACCATTAAACTTAAACCCTAAATTTATAAATCCTAAACCTCTATCCATAAACCATAATCTTGAGTTATCACCTATATAGATAAAGGAGAAGGGGCATTGGCTAAGCCATATCTTGAAAGGATAGGGGGCATCGGCTAAGCCATATCTTGAAAGGATAGGGGTCATTTTAACCTATATAGATAAAGGAGTGACTAGGGACATTTATGTAAAAGGCTTGAAGGTGGATTCAAGATGAATTCCTAATAATTTGTGGGTTTTTTAATCAATGGGTCTGTCAATATGCATAAATTGCTAGCTTATAGAATTCAACCTATAACAAACATATAATAATGATACAGTCATTTAAACATTACATGTCTACCCCATACCTAGTAATATATATATAGATATGTTATCACTCATACATGACATATTACTGCATTCACGATATAATCACTCATACCAGACACACATATATTTAATCACCCTAGTTCACTCCATTTACACCTAAACCATTAACCCTAAAACCCAAACCTAAACACCATAAACCTTGAATTTTTAACCCTAAACACCATAAACCTTAAATACTAAACCCAAATACAATATCCCTAAACCTAAAACAATAATATCTAAACCCCAAAACACAGACCCTAAAAATAGAACCTTATAATGTTAAACCCTAAACTTTATATTCTAGAACCTAAACCCTAAAACCTAATATATAAGCCCTTAACCCTAAATCCCAAATCATAAGCATAAAATCCTAAATCCTAAACACTAAACCATAAAACCTTGACCTTATAGGTCTTTAATATTAAATAAAAAACCTTGAACATAAAATTCTAAATCATGAACCTTAAACCCTAAACATTGAACACCAAACCCTAAACCCTAAACCTTGACCCCTAAACTCTTAACACTAAACCCTAATCCTAAAACCCTAAGAACTAAACCCCAAACCTTTAAAGTTGAACCCTAAACCACAAACCCAAAACCATAAAACCTCAAACCCAAAACCATAGACCCTAAATCCTAAAATTGAATAAACCCTAAACCTTAAAACCTAAATGCCAATACCCAAACAATCAACTCCAAACATTAAAATATAAACTTTGAACCCTAAACCCTTAACCTAAAACACTAAAAATGAAACCTAAATGACAAACACTAAACATACATTATGGAGACCACACTACAGAGAATTGATGCAAGCATTGGTAGTTTAGCTCAACCTCCTTTCCAATTTCCTATCATAATTCCTACCCAAGCACAAATATTACAATACAAGGAGAAAACATGCCATAACAAAGTTAGTGGCACAAATGATAATAATTTATAATCATGACCCACATCATTCTTTGAGAATAACTCACATACATGAGAAGATCCAAAATGATCTAGCCCTTTTGCTCAATGATTTATAAATAACTATGTATAGAAGAAGGATTTTACCTCATACGAAGCAAGTGCAAATAGATTTTTTTTATCTATCATCATTTATCATCATCCCTTGTCATTCAAAATGAATTTTTTCCATGCAATTGTAAAGA